>JAYKQN010000012.1:16427500-17627500 GCA_036785175.1 Eupleurogrammus muticus | reverse complement strand
GAGGGTCGGCCATTTTGTGTCTGTGGCCGCTGCTCCTACAGCGTGGCCGGGCCCTGGTCCTAAGGTCCTAATCCTTACCCTTAACCCCCGTTGGCTAACGTGTTTTCAATTTAGGATGATCCCCCCCTCTACGCCCGTGGCCCTAATCAACAACAGTTTGTACTGTAACCCTATCTGGCCCGGCAAGGACAGCGTCAGCCTGACCGGGCGCCGGCAAACCTGATGTGTCCAGCACAGGAACCGCGTTATGTGTGTGCGTGTGTGTGTGTGTGATATCGTGTTTACATGCAAGCTAATAGGTTGTGGGGTCTGATTTGTTTTGCTCATCCAACATCTACAGGGGAGTCACATAGACCGCCGCATATAAAAGAATTCCTCTCACACACACACACACACACACACACACACACACACACACACACACGTAATGATGAATGTACATAAAGGAAGCGGAAGTCAGTGCTCTATTTTTAAAAAGGCATTTTGAGAGCAACCTAAATCACTGAATGCAGATTATGTCCTTTTTAAATAGTGTGCTTCATTTCAACAACTGGGATAAGTTGTTAAATTTACATTTAAGGCAATTTTTTTTTATACACAGGGAAAAAAAAGATTTTCCCACTAACATTCCAATAACATTAATTCTGCTGCCACCAAATCGAAAGTTAGGCAAGGAAAGGCAGGTGTGAATGTTTGTTGTGTAGGGTCTCCCGGCCTCTGCATCCATGGGTAAAAACCCTGCCCCAAAATTAGAGTGTGGCCTCTAATGTCTCCCTGGAAAGGAGGGGGGGGGGGAAAGGCCTGGCTTTCATCCAAGTCAGCACCTTTGGAAGTGCAGTCGTGTTACCACCACTAAATCAACATGTCAGCGCCCGGCCCAGTGAACTTCTTCACCCAGACTCCACCGCTTACAGCTACCCCGCACACCTAATGAATTGGTGTGAATGTCCATCTGTCTGCTAAATGAAAAAGGGGAAAGGAGATATGAGGCGAAAGGGAGAAAATAAACATATACGCTTCTTTTCGAGCTTGTTGCGTCGGGGCGATCGCGGTCTACGGATATGACGATCGCCAGCCAGACCCAGAAACAATATTAGTCCTTTTTTTTGCACAGAGGAACCGCTGTGATGAAACCAAAGTTGTAGTCTCCCAGCCGTCAACCTCAGCCCCCAGCTCCAAAGTGTCCCAGTTTTTATTTTTTTATTTATTTTATTTTTTTTGGGGGGGGGGGGCAAGTTTGTAGACGGACATGGGCGAAAGGGCCACAGAAAGGCGTGTGCTTACTCGGCAGTCTGTTTACATTCCTGAGGGTAATTTTAGCCCCCCCCCCCCCCACACACACACACACACACACACACAAGTGGAGCGGGGGGGGCGGGGGGCGACATGTCGTTGGGGCTTGTCAGTGGTCGACGGGCCAGCCGGCGCAGTGGCGGCACCTGGACATGTGGGTGGTACATAAAAACACACATGCACACGTAGACCTCCGGCAGACAGACCACCACAATGTTTAGAATTGTTTGCAGCCTCCATTATTTACTAGATTTTTTGTATTTGGAAAAAAAAAACAAAAAAAAAAAACTACATTGCGTATTTGTCATTATAGCATATACATGTACATTATGTACTACTGTAGCTGGACACGAGGAGGCCGAGGGGAGGGTGCAGTCTTGGTAGCAGGCCCACCACGGAGCACCATTAGTTTCGGACAACACTGGATATCCCCGTTTGTTTTCGCAGATGATGATCTGGGGTGCAAATCTAATTTCATTGTAGTTTTTAAAAATTTGCTATGCAAACAAAAACAATAATCCTAGCTCAAGAAATGGCTAACGGCTTCTGTTCTGCGCGTGTTGGGATTTGTCCTTTTTTTTTTATTATTATTCCCAGCCCGGTGTGTGTCCCTTCAAAGGGCGAGAAAGCAAAAAAAAAAAAAAATGTCCATGTGTGTGTGTCTAGTGTGTGTGTAAGAGAGAAGGGGGGGAAAGAGAGGGAGACTCAGAGCTTATCGAAACTAATTAGGCGAGGGATCAGGATGGAAGTTAAATACTGGGCTACATGTAATGAAAGAAGCAGAGTGGGGGACATCTAGGGGTCAGGCCCACACCAAACAGTGGTCCTCAGGCAATCTGGTATTGATTTTCACTCGTTTGGGGATGAAGGTAGACGGGGGGGGAGTCATGTAGCGAGAGTGAGAGAGAGAGAGAGAGTCAGAAGGAGGCAGTAGGGCAGAGTCTAAGGGTCTCATGAGTTGTCAACTTGACAGTTTAACCCCTTTTGGAGTAGAACAAACAAACAGAGGAATCTCCTGGGCTGACAGCGTTGATCTGTCATAGCGATGACACTGCAAAGCCCCACACAATGCCCACACAGGAGAGGAAAGTGTGTGTGTGTGTCCCTGTGTGTATGTGTGTGGTGGGGGGGTTGTTGATACAGATATGCAGAGGCACATTCCTTAAGCCTTATAAGATAGGACTGGGCTCTGCTTAAGCTATGGCAACACCGATCTATAAATATTTGCACCTTACAAAAATCCAGAAAAGAAAAAAAAGGAGGACAGTTTAAGATTGAACGACGTTTGATACATTTAAAAGCAAATATCAACTGTACTGTATTATTGTTCTATAAAGACTAGAGGCACATACATATATAGCATATACATGTGCAAATAGGGACGCCCAAAACGGTGCAAACTGTTTGGGTTTTTTTCCCCCCTAAGTCAAAAAGTTTGCGAATCCTCCATGAAGCTGGATGGGTTGACCGTCCACGAGCGCAGACACACAGATGTCAGTGCTCCTCTCCCGTCACTCAATCAGGGAAGGCCGTCACCCCGAGCACCTTCCCTCTCATGTCCTTAAACACTTGAAGGCCCCTTTCACTTTTCCCCTCAGACTGCCTCATCGCTTTGTCAGATTGCCGAGGGGGGACTCCATTAGCCTGGCCGAGCACAGAGCCCCCCCCCCAACTCGCTGCTAGACTTAAAACACACACACATACACACACACACACACAGAGGGAGGGTGATACGCACAGCTAAGGCTGTCCACATCAAATTAGAGTGGCCCCTATTGTCCCTATTACGGCCTGGGAATGCTCCATCATGACGGATGCTACGGGGTCCCTCACTTGTCAGGAGTTGTCACACAGACGGGGAGTCTGGATACACACAGCTGACAGGTAATCTTAATGTCTTCAATTAGCCCAATTAGGCCTGTCATAAACAATTCGATAAGTGCTCGACCAACACAAACAGATAAACGCACGCACAAGCGCACAGGGCGCGCACACACACTCACACACACACACACACACGCACACACGCTCACACGCCGGGGTCTGCAGGGTATTAATGAGAAGGGTAATGGGTATATCAGTGGACGGTTGACTTGGCTTTTGTTTCAGGGAAGGGGCGTGTCCCGGTCCCCTCGCTCTCAGCTGTGCACTGCTGGCCGCTACCTGGTCAGTTCAAATTGTACTATCTCCTTTCATTAGCGCATCGCCGGCTGAGAATCTGAAAGGCCGTGACAAAATTCATTTGAGACGAGCGGGAGCAGATTGCCTGAAGCAGGTGCTATAAGGGAGATAAAACAAAAGCAGCACCTTTTCGCGAAAGCTAGGCGTGCTGGGGCGCGTGTGCGTTTTTCAATCTGTGTGTGTGTGCGCGAAAGAAAGAAGCTTTTCCCCCGGTCTTCACATTCTGTTCTTTTCCTCGCTATGGTAAATTGGTAATGACACAAAAAAAGGGAGGGGGGGAAAAAAAAAAAAGAATGAAGAACGGGGGACCTGGAGAGGAATTGGCCCAGCGTACACTCTGAGCATTTACAAAGCTGTGGTGAAATCTAAATATTGTTTCTAGCGTGACTAAACAGGCCAACACCTTTCTAAGCCGAGGATGTGTGATAGCTAACAATGTTTGATTTGGTCTCTCCTTTATAATATCTTATCGCCGTGCAACTGGCGACACCCACTCTACATCCTCAGCTTTTGTCCTCCAGCCATTTCGTTAAATCCATCTATTTGTGTTCGCTATCAATTTGGTTTTGTCCAGGTACGCCGGACAAGTTTGCAGGAAACACCGTGGAGCAACAAGCTAATGTTTAAAAATGGAGATTCCACAGTTTTGCCACCCGAGCGAAGTTAGCATCAATATTTGAACAAGAACTCAGAATCAACACAGCGTTGATCTTACGTACGGAGGCCCTGAAATGCCCCGCATCAAGCACCATTTGTCTCTGGGCATTCAGGGCAATGTTGTACAAAAGTGAGGGGGGGAAAAAAAGAAAAAAATGAACAAAATACTACAAATGCAGAAGAACTCTAAAAGATAATATGCTGAATGGGGGAAATCCAAGTCACGTTTTCATTCAAGGAGTCAAACTGGGACGAGAAGACAGACCGACTGCTATCAGCGAGATCTGTGATGGACCTCTAACTCTACTTCTGATCTTTACCTCAAGTGACAGCTGGAATGCCATCTGAGGGGAGGAAAAAAAAAAAGAAAGACAGAAAAGAAAGAGAAAAGCCATCACCGGGAAGTTGTAATAGGAAATTGCTCTTGGCAACTATTTGTTCAAGCACCAGATTTTTTTTTTTCTCCCCCGTCTTTATGCCAACCCAGCGAGCCCCCATTGGAAAACAGGGCAGGTCCCCCTAATGAGTAATCTATTTCAAAGCAGTCGTGTCTGGGCATGACAGTTTACTGAGAGGCTTGAAGAACTGGTAATTACCAGTGTTACGGGGCAATTAATGCATATTACACTGCGGCACTCATGGCGGTGACTGTCAACTCCCCAATAAAAATGAGCACTCTTCAGCTAAAGGGTGACATTAATTGGGCCCTTAATGACTATGCAGAGGAACCAAGCCAAATAGGAACAAAACAGGAGAATCGCTCCGACTCCAGCAGAGGGGCTGGAAATTGGACTAAAAATGAGATTAATTGCTGTTTAGAAAAAAAAAGAAGAGGAAAAAAATGTGGCGAGGGGAAGGGGGAGAAAGAGGTTGGAATTATAGGGTGCAGAGAGCAAGGGCTGCTCATACAGATGACAATTCAATTAATTATTTTATACTGTATTTTCCATACCTTGAGGAGTGCAGACAGTCCACAGGCCTATTTAGATAGAAGGGCTTTGTCCCAATAGGCATCTTATTGCATACACAGCTATCCATATGGTAAATTTCCCAAAGCATCCACACACAGTGTCGTGGCGAATATGTTCAATATAGTGAACACATCAAAAGTCTTTTCCGCATAACACGGCAAGGGCAAATATTATATACATAGCTATGATGAATCTAAAGGAGATCAGGAAGCCGGGTCTTCCATAATTTGCAACGGAATCAGATCATATTTAAAAGACACGTGCTTAGAGTTTCTGGGTTACACACTCCTCTGACGGCCTTAAATATGCCTTTCCGCTGAAAGCAGTCCATGAAAACATTAAGCGGAGCTTTAATTAAAAGTAAATCTGCCAAATCGCAGACCTTCCGCCCCTCACAAATGCATGTTTATAAGAAGATCAAGGCTGCGGTTGAGGACGTGAACGAAGTAATTCTGATTAATGTTGCTAAAGCTAGGCACGCGCCGCGCAACCACCTGAATATGCAAGCTCCGAATCGGAGAAAAAAAATATCAGCATGCAAAACATGCCGGCATTTGCATACATTTTTTTGATTTTTCCTAGCTATTTAAATATGCAGTTAGAAATAGTCCGGCACTGCCTCTTGCGCTGTCACGCTGCACACTCACGCTGTCATTGGTCCTGATAGAACTCGCACGCTTCAAAGGGAGCTTTGCAATGGAGCTTTGCAATGGAGAAGAGAATGAGCAAATATTTGAATTGCAAAAACACATCATCTTCCGAGAGGGAGGAAATTCAAGACAACTTTCTCGGAGTTAAAGACACCCCCCCCAACCCCCCAGCCGGCTAACCCTCTGCACACATCACAAAAAAATAAAAGTCAACATATTCATAGCGTAAGCACGCTCCTCACTAATTTGCCATATCCAAATTTGTGTAATGGGATATGACACATTTTAGAGGGGATTGGGGAAAAAAAGAACTTTAATTTGAGGAGAGAACCATAAAATGTTTAAGCTGCCCTTGTATTTAACTGAAATCCACCACACAAATCCCAGTTCCCAGACAACCTGACAAGGGTTTGATTACAGAATGAAGTGTAATGAGCTACTTAGGTTATCCTGCGAGGCTGGAGTGAGCAGCGGCACCATACCGGCGAGCTATTTCAGCAGAACTAAAGAGATCTTCAGATTCAACAAGAACACCTTTCCCACAGGATTCAGCACAGCCAGTTTTACAGCCATTTAGACGCAATCACTCCAGGAGAATCTCCGACAGCTCCCAACTTTAGCAGGAGCTGGAGCGAGGGAAAAAAAACGCAATAAATAATCTTCATGAAAAATCAACAATATGACTCATAGCATATTTCAAAGTACGAGCTACCCATTTTGACGCCAGGATAAATATAGCGTTTAAGCCAAAAGTTACAAGTCTGGCCACGAAGGCCATGAACAACATTAACAGCAATAAATACCCATCTTCAGACATCTGAAAAAATACCCCTGCAAAGGGGAAAACATTCATCTCCAGTGTTTATGATTGTAAATTTATTTACCACAGGCCGGGACCTACCTTTGAATTTTAAATAGTGGAAAATTTGAGCATCTCAAACACATTCCTAAAAAAAAAAAAGAAAAAAAAAATCTCTAGGACATATGGAGAGTTATGTGGTAAAAACCGTGGAAAGACAGAAATCAGCTACTGCAGAGCTACAGTTTTTTTTCAGAAGCACATCAAACTTTTAAATGTACACTAATAGTTTGGTGATTACATAATTAGAGGATCAAGAAATGTTTACACTGGTACTTTAATTGTAAATTATACCTGCTACGTCGTTCCAAAATATGAATCAACCTGTAATCAGCCGTGAAAAGGCTTAATTCTAGTCGTCTCTTCACAAACAGTTAGTATTACTCAGAGCTTCTAAATGCACCGTCCAAATTGCACCTCCCGCCACGGCGAACCCTGCCGTGGCCTCTACCTACGTGTAGACGACTTGGAGACAGGTCTGAGCAGAAATCAAACCCGGGATGATGGATAGCTTTACTGCACAATGACCTCTGTCACTGGGTTCTTGCCCTAAATCAATGGCGGCGATAAGAGCCCGGCGCAAAGCGCTCACCTTGGTATGTTCACCGGCAGACCTTATCTATGGCAGGAGGAAGTATGAGTAATAACTAAAGACAAGCCACGACAAAACCGCTAACCCCACCTTGTCAAACATAATTTACAATGTATATCCCTCTATTCCCCCCCCCCTTTTTTGCTGCTGTTAAAACAGTAATTATGAGACCCAAAGAGATTTGGGAGTATTTGAGAGATTAAACCTGTTATAGGTTGGTGGGAGAGTGGTCCAAGTGGGTTTTTGTGTTTTAACAAGACAACTGAGAGGTGGATTGTAGACGGTGGTTTGCTCTCCGCCGGATGACACGTAGTTCATTCACAAAATTATGAATCCTTAAATTTCAGGGGCTGTCAGCTCCGTGCGGAGTGGCCGGAGTTTCAGTGATGCATACGAGGAGGGGTTGGAGGTTGGAGTTGAGAGAAGGGCCCAACGGGGAGAGGAACAAAAGCCTAATGAAGATTACAGCATCGAGAACTCCCGAGACCTTTCAGTAGTTTTTCATTTTAGTGCTTGTGATAAAGTGTGTGACATAGACAGACACACACACACACACACACACACACACACACACACACAGCGAGCAGCCGCATCAAAAACGGAGAGAGAGACCAAACATGACATCAAACATTGCAATTAGCTGACCCCTTTTCTTCTGGAGTCAGAGTTTGAAAAACCCTGCCTTTTTAAAACCCTGATTAAAATATGTTTGCTTACTTATTCAAAATGACATTTGACAAGGTTAGCAATATTTCAACTAGCTGCAAAAACATTCTTGTGGCCGTAATCCTTTTTCTTTTTCCATCACATTTGCAGGGGCGCAGGTAACCTCAGAGCGAGTTTCCCATGAACTCAGCACTACAATTTGAAAACAAAAACCGCCGGGTAAAAAAAAAAAAAGAAAGTAAATGAAAAAAGAAAAAAAAGGGAAAAGAGGAGTTCAAAGTTTCACTAAAGCGTGTTTTGTTTCGCCCGGGCAGCCGAAGCTAAATGTTTTGCGATCATTATTCAGAAAAATTTATCCCCGCTCTAATTCAAGCCACGACGAAGAGCGAGGAGTCGTTCCGTTAAAAAAAAAAAAAAAAAAAAAAAAAAAAAAAAAAAACGCGAGCTCCATCCTTAGCAGACACGCAGGGGGGGCTGAGGACTGTCGGCAGCTCCCAGGATAGAATTCCTCAAACTCCTAAATCCCCTCCTCACCAAATTAGGAGATGTGCAACACAACGGCCAGTCCAATAGAAATATAACACATTAAACAATAAGACAGCATTTAATTGTGTCTGTATATATATATATATATATATATATATATATATATATATATAAATAAATAAGAGACACATTTCTACATCTATATAAATATAAAAATGCCAAAAATCTACAAAGAGCCAAAACTTGTCTGTGTGCAGTCCTGACAAAACAAAATGAAGATACACGATGGGGTGGGGGGAGGGGGGAGAGGGATCAGAAATGGCCGGACCAAAACTCTGTTTAAAGTTAACAGTTTTCACATCCATTCCAGGCGCAGGGGAAGAGAATGTGAAGTGTCGGGGCCCAGACAGTGAGCCAGGCCAGGCTTAGCTGCAGCTGTGCTGAAATTGAAGTGGCACTTTCTATCAGAGGCCTTTCGCCAGACAGCTCTATTCTGCCCTTTCACTTGGAGCCGTCCGTGGCACAAAGACCACCATCACTGGCGGGAAAAAATATATATATATATATAAATAAAAAAATAAATAGGAGTGGTCTTTTAAAACAGGCGGCCGTCATTGAAGAGACAGTTTCCCGGGTTTTAACGTGGGGGAAAGATTCATGGCGCGAACGTGCCGGCTCATGGAGATATCACTCAAAATGAGAAATAGATTTCTCCCGACATCTCTCCGTGGCGGCCATTCAAAGAGGGGGCCGGCTCAAAGCGCCCACCCCCCCCCCCCCATACGCCGCGCATGGAGTTTATATTTCACTCGTTCTGAAACGTACGCCCGGGTTATCTCGCGTCGGTCCTGAAAAAAGGAAAAGGATTGGGTATCGCCCCCCCCCCATCCCTGTTTCAACTTCCCGGCCATGATGAAACGTTACATCGTCGGCGGACAGGAGTTGGAATTTGGATCATATCATTACCCTATTAACTCCTTAAAGTTGAGTCGTTAAGGGTTTCTTTACAATTTAAAAGACATAATGAAGGGGGGAAAAACATTCAACACAAGGAGGGAAAGAACAAATCCATTAAAGCAAGATTCAATGGCCAAGTGTGTTTATATATATATTATATATATATATATATATATAAATAAATAAAATGATGAACAGGCCTGACAGCGCTTGTGGAGACAAATCTGTTGACCTTATAGATATTGTACATTAACCCCCTGAATTGATGAGCAAAATCAGAAGGTCAGCCCTTGGACACGGGCTCCTCATGTGTCTTTGATTACACACTCCCACTACGGGACAGGCAGGCAGAGATGTTTAAGCTATCAGGCAATCAGACCGCCAAGAGACGTGAAACTCAAACCAGAGACGGGAGAGCAGGGAGAAGGCTGCCTGGGAACAATGATGGGGTGAGGGGGGGTGGTGGTGGTGACGAAGCTCTTTAACAAATGCCAGGCCGGCGAGGGAAGACGTAAGATGCGTTTGTGTCTTTTTTAGTTTCCTGGCGACGGTGCCCGACAGTGAATTAATACTGCAGCATCAGGCAAAGTCGTCTGCTATTTAAATCCGGTCGCTTATGGTACATCGATCAACATCTCTGCCATGGTGTCCAATCAGATATTGGTCTTGCACACTGAAACAAACAATTCAAACCATATATCAACATTATTTTTTTTCCCCCCCTTAGTGATGAGGTCATGCGACGAGACGAAAAAAAAACAAGGACCTCTTCTTGGGTAAAAATGAAGAATGATGGGTGGAAATTCGAGACGGTGTTTCGGCTCCTGACGTCATGTATTGTGGAGACGGAGGCTGATTGGTGTTTTGGTGATGCAAGTTTCTACGGCTCTGTTTAAAAATGATTTTGTTGTTTTTGTTATTGACTGCGTTGTCTGGGAATCGTGCCAGTAAAAAAAAAAAAAGTGTGTGTGTGGTGGGGGGGGGGTTAACACAGGAAAAAAGGAGGAGAACCTTGCTTTCTTGGTTTGGCTTTGTTCAAGGTATAAATCACCAAAAGCCTTTTATCAGGGTATCTCTGCGGTCAATACACACGGGAGGTCACACGGAGCATGGTGGATTCCACTAAATATCGAAAGCTACTACGCCGCAAATTCAAGTGTACGCACATTTATTGCACACATGTAACACAAGTAATATATTTAGTGTTTAGATGGAAATTAGTTCAGTTCAATATCTGTATTTTGGAAATGAATCGACAAAGTTGTACACTCAAGAGGAAGAAGCTTTGAAACTAAAAATGAAGGTGAAAATCAGTGTAGAAAGAAAGAAAATAAGCATGAGACGGGGGGGGGTAAAAAAAAAAAAACAAGGTTATGTGAGGGACAGTGGGCCTATAAAAAGAAACCTACTGTCTAGGTTATCTATAAGGAACCACTTATCACAAGCGGCCAGCTCCACAGTGACTGATGGGCCTCCACAGACCACGAGTACCAGCACATTATCTGGTACACACAGGGCTGCTCTTTAAACACAAAGGCAGAAATATGAAGCATTGTTTCCTCGGCTGTCAGTCGTTAAAAATATTCTATTTGGTGTATGGTCTGAAATAGAATGTGTGTTAACCGTTTTTTTTTTGTGCCCAGGCAATACTAACCAACATATAAAAAAACCAAGATAAAGTCGCTCTCCGAACCATCCATGTGTAACATGTAAAGATCACTGATTCAAACCTAAGCAGCTCTTCAAGGTTCAATTAAATTTTGACACGTATCATTAAAATTGAGCATGAGTAACCTATACCATACATGAAGCGAGGCTACTCATGGAGAGAGTCAACCAAAAAGGCAAAAAAAAAAAAAAGAAAAAAAATCAATGAATAAGAAATCACAGCAATCACAGTCCTCCACAAAAAGCTGTTAAACACTTGCCATGTCATGAAGTCGCACGCACAGAACTGAAATATGCGTTCTCTGCCTATCCGTCTGAATCGTGGAAAAATAAAAGCCCTCTCTCTCCACACCTACTGTGATGCCATTGCTTTAAACCAAAAAATGTCAAGACCATATTGGCTAACAAAAAGAACTGGGGATTGTTTAGCAGTAAATCCATGTCGTCTTTTTTTTTTTAAACACACTGTTCTCGGTCACATTAATTTCCTGTGACAGGCCACGGTGCTCATGGTCCAGCGCTCTCCTTAGGAGTAGGAAGTCGGAGGGGGGAATCCTCTAATGACACCTGGTCTCCTCCATCCCCTCTACAGAGAGGTTAAGATGCAGCTAAGCCTTTTGCTTCGCCAGCATTAAGATTCTTTTGAAGCAGCTGTGGAAGTGCATGAAATAAGATACTTAAAAGGCCTCATGAATCAAAAAAGTCCTTTAAACTTTAGAGGGTTTTTTATAATATCTGTGTTATAGCTTTAACTCTACTGAGCTTAAATGTGTGTATTCATAAAGATAATTCCCTTTGTTTAGATATGGATATGTGCACACACAGGCTTTTAAGTGAGTATGGTACAATTTGTACTATCCATTTGTCTGGGCTATCTTTGTGTGAGGGAAAAACATCACTAACAACACACACTTTGGTATATATAATCAGCCATTCCAATCCTTGCCCACGACTCGCTGTGCTTTTTTTGACGAATGCTACAGACTTCTTCTGGGGAATGAAACCCAGAAGGTCACTGCGGAGGGAAAAAAAAAAAAAAAAAAAAGGCAGGGAGAGCGGGAGAATGAGGGGGGGAAACGTGCGTCTCCGCCAGTCTGATGACATACATCGTGAAAGCTGACAAAAACGTGTACGTTTATCTTTTGGGGGGGGAAAAAAAAGTTCCATAGCAAAACAGGAATTCACGGAGCTGACATGCTCGCACCTCATTGCACTCGCGGCTTTCTTCTCCATCTCACGGTGTCACGGGCGAGCGGGAAGACAGGAGGAGGGATAAATATATCGCCGGGGTGCCGCTTTCTGTCTACGCACACACTGGCCGTGTCAAGGCCGCTCTCACACTCAGTGGTAAATGACAAATTAGGATAATGCACACATACGACCCCGCCGCAATAAATAGGAGGAGGCTTAGCCGAAGCTAAATCCTGAGGCTGCTCGAGACCCGAGAGTGAGGATTACACCCCAGACGCCTTAAACAATGCGCCCAAATGTGCATCCTTAAAAGCATGAAATCCTTGAAGCGTCAGGGCCGACTTGTCATCCGCCATTAATATTCCGGGTTGCTTGTGCTTTGGGGGGGGCCGGGCATTGCGCGTCTGTGTGCCGAGGTGCCCTAAAACAAACACTCGCGAGGCCCTAAAGGAACCGCCGTTGTGGGATAGCTATTTTTCTAGCCGCGGAATATTCTACGAGAGGATGTCATAACAAAGGAAACAATAAAAGAGGCCACGTTCCTGCACCGCATGGGGTATCCATAACTATAAATAGGAGGAAGGCAATGTTCTAGGCACTTAAGCCTCACCGAGGAAACTCATATTTGTTCTTTTTGCGGAAGGAGGAAAAAAAACTGAGGAAATCAAGCTTTAACTTTGTGTTTTTTTTTTACTTGCATATTAAATAAATAAAAACGTGAAATCCCTGTAGAACTGAGTGCAATGCGCAGTAATACACCTATTCATATACAATACTCATCAAACATTGTGTCACTATGATTACAGTGAATAGCAGGTTTTTTTTTTTGTTGTGCACATTTATGACAGGTAGGCGAGGGGAAGTTATGGCAGAGGCACAAGTCTTAGGAGGTGTTACTTTGTCACCCCAGCAGTGCCGGCACCTGTCCTGGGGGACGCCCTGTTACAGTATGTCCGGCCACATTGCATCAGCAGCGGCGGCGGCCTGTGGGCGCCCTCGCTCAGGTGACATCCCCTATCTGCATCCGGCTGTATGACGACCTCGCTGCTGCTGTATTACTCCCGTGTTACAATCACATTAAAAAGGGAACAGATAACCTGGCTATCTTTAACACAAAGGCATTCATTCTAATTTGACCGGTCAGACACACTGCAAAGGATCTAGGAACAGAATCATTCCCAAGCACAAAGGCCTACAACGCGTTGCATCATCACACTCCACGAATTAATTAATATTCATATCACTGCTTTTGAGAAGTTCGGCAAAAAAGAAAAAAAAAATGATAGACATGTCCATTAAAAAGGGACGGCGGTGTACAATATCTTGAATCAAAAAATTAATTTGATGTCGCCGATGGATTGAGGGTTCTCAGACTTTTAACAGAATTACCAGGCAATTTCAGATTGGAACATCCACAGCCACAGATATAATTGGGAAAAAAAAAGAAAAGTTCACAAAGAACTCGAGATGTCTAATTGTAGCTGTGTCAACTAATATAAAACATCACATAAATCAGATTTCTGTCTAGTCATTAGCCGACGTGTCAGCGAGCAGATTAGGAACGTTGTAGCGGAACAGCCTGGTGAGTCCTCAGAATTACGGCTTCCTCATTAGTTTTGCTTTCATTATGCACATCAAAAAGGATGTGTTACAACAAAAGGACGCGCAATAATCTCACACGCACAAAAGCAGACTTGAATGGAGATCGATATGCACTTTTGGAGCATGACAATCTTCTAGGGAGGACATAAATTACCCACATTACAGCGGCGCATGACTTTCAAAATCGCCAAAAACACAAGAGGCCGATAAAAACAATGCGGGTGCGTGCATTCAAATCTCAACAAATATCCAAGTGGTCAAGGCAGATGATGTATAATGGCAAACCCGAAAGTCTTAACCCCTGTTTCATGAGGGAGAAATGAGGCATACTGTCCTATTATACTGCTATAAATCATTTTTTGTGGACGGCTGACAGCTTTTTATCAGATATAACCTTTTCAAGCCTCCATTAAGAGAGCTAACATTTTCAACTCTGACACGTTTGCAGTTTACGAATCTCACAGCTGATTTACTTTGTGTGTGTGTGTGTGTGTGTGTGTGTGTGTGTGTGTGTGTGGAGGGGGGGGGGCGTCCGTGCTCTTTTCCACACAGGCTGTCCATTGTGCTGGGCTGCATGGACTGGGGGGAGGGAAATGGGGAACAGCAAAGAGGAAAAAAAATGAATATATTTATCTAACTCTACAGTTAATATTTTAATCTGCTATATTACATTGCGAGGTAGCGATCTTCGCCAAAACGCCATTTTGTGGTAAGCTGTACAGTACATTCTGATTTATTCTATTGATTTTTCGTGGCACACAATTGCCGCGTGGAGGGCAATTAAGTGACACAAAGATTTTTCATAATCCTCACAATTAATAACGAGTGGATTTGTCATACAAAAGACGGTGTCAGACTTTATCACAATCGAATCCAGGCGATCGGAATACAAAAGACAAGCCTTATATCAATTTAAGAGGAAGCCTTGTATCCATTCTTTGTCTAATGTGCTTTAGAAATGTCCTCAGATAGGAATGCCTGTAATAATGTTAATGTTTTGACTGATTTTTTTATTTGTATGCAAGCCACAATGCATTTTCTCATTAAACTATTTATCCATCCATCAAGTAACAACACCTAATTTCTGTGTTTTGTCCTCCACTGTAGATACACACAAACATTCTATGACTAAATCTCAGTCAACATAAGGACAGATAAAAAGAACAATAGATAGAACCAAAAACTGCTTCTTCATTTTTTCAAATATTTTACACTAATTCAAGCAACACATAATTAGGGAGTCAGCAAATAAGAGCAATTATCTAAAGAGATTCAGGATAAAATAATTGATAAGCTAAACCGATCAAGACAAATACGTGGCCAGAACTTCAGCTAATGCTAGCAGAGTAATGGGGGGACCTTGCCAAGCGTAATTGATTTAAGTACACCATAATCAAGGAGGGACAGTTAAGGTGGTACCACACCGGAGTCCATATTTCATTACATGCTGTGTTTAACCTTACCCACTTCTCCTAAAACACACAAGAGGCTCATTATGTGTTTAATATTCACCAGCAGGTGAATAATTTTTATGCAACTCTGATAGTTGGGCGAGAGATGGATAACTCAATTATCCGAACATCCGTCAGAGCAGAGGGCTCGCTGGCTCTAGGACGCCACCAGCCAAGATTGATGGCTGAAAGACACCGATAGCGGCTGCTCCGCCATCTCATCCAGGCACTGGGCCTGAACACGCCGTTTGATTCCGCTGAAGACCGTTTTTCTCTCCATTTCTCCCCCCTCGCTCTTCTCTTTTTTTCTTAGGAGCATAGTAGGTGAAGCGTCATTACCCCTCACTCCACTGAAGAGGGGTTCATTATGGGGTTACTGTGTTGGCAAGACTATTGTTTGGATGATAGATGCAGTTAGTGAGGGCTTCGGAGGGAGAATTAGTTATGTTTTTTCTTTCCGTCTGCAAAAACATGTCCCCATATCTCACTCTGCAACGCTTGAGGGCAAACTAAGAACAATTAACACAAGCAGTGGGTGAAGCAGCTCAGTTAAAGCAAAGAGGGAATTCATGAAAAATAAGCAAATCGCTGGTAATGTCAATCAGGGGCAATGAAGTAATTACAAACACTGCTGTGTGATTCCAAGGGCAGTCCAAAAGAAACCCATAAGGTTTTGAGTCGAGCGTTGAAATCTTGAGTTTGAGGAATGGAGGAACGGGCAGACACCCGAAACAACAGCCCTTCGGGGCTCATCTCACAAAATAAAACCGACTAATGAGAAGTGACAGAAACATGATGTCACCCCATCACTTTTGTGTCCCCTTTTTTTTCCCCTCTACTGGTTCATTATTTTTGTGACTTTAAACAAAAGCGCAGACCTCTAAATTCACTGGCTTTAATTCACACGCACAAACGTGCATGAGTGCTTGTGCACGCTTGTACCTCGGATGACGACGCACAGGGTCTAACAATAAGAGAAAGACGAGGCATATTTTTGAAATGTCAACAGTAAATGTCAATTAAAAATTACAAGGGTGCTGGAAAAGGCAGGGTCTGAAGGGACTGACATTTTTTCCGTTTTTTGACACGACAATGTTTATCTGACCGGGCCGCCGGCTGACATGATGGGATCTACTTTGTCAGTTCCTTAATACGCTTGGACAAGGCTGCTCTAGTGAATATCAATGAAAGACACCCCTGGGCAAATAAGTAAGGCTCAGACTAACCCTAACCATTTGATCAGTCTGCTAGTAGTATGATATTTTCCCCTACTGTTACCTATTGACACTAATAAAAGAAAGGAAGCATTTTTTGCCAATCTAAACCGATAAAGCACATTGACAATAAGATATTCATGAAGACATCTGATCTTCCAATCTTGCTGCCCATAATGCTAATCGCATGAGTGCTGATCGCATGAATGAGACAATCATTGACGTAAGTTCCCATTAAACATGGTCAAAAAATTTTCTGGATCTTAAACAAAGCCCTTTTTTCGGTCTCCAACTTTCTTAGAGACATTTAATGAGCCTCAGCTAAGTCGGTAACCATCGGGAACGGGCCCTTTTCAAATTCACACCTCAGTGACTTTTTGTTCCTGATGTCAGCAATAGTAAAAAGAAAGAAAAAAAGGAAAAGGAAAATGACAGATTTTTCTCCCCTTTCTGGAAGCAGGCCATTTTCCAAATAAAACTATGAGAAAATAAAACACACCATTGATTATGACCTTGACATCATTTCCAACACTTCGACTGCTCAATGATATTGAATGAGTCATCTTCCCTGAAAATCAAATGATTGTTCTGAAATCTGCAGGTGGAGGACTGACTAAAAAGGAAGCCATTTTATTGCATTTAATTTAACGATCAGTATTTAAAATTATTATCATTAAATTTTTTTAAATACTATTTTAGATTACATGAAGAATAGGCAGGAGGAGTAAAACAAATGTGTGTTCCCACTTAGTTTCCATTGTATGCAAAAGGTTTTCTGGAAATGTTATCTACAGTATAGAAACAAACTCACAGCATAAATACAGTTTCTTATCTAATCTCTTATAGAGAAACAATAGTAGGATTGTTTCAGTTTTGGTAATTACAGAAAATTAAACTACACATACATTTTCATATACGGTAAACCGCTTCTCTTACTGCCCTTGAGTATTGATAGATCACACCACCAGTACTACTCATGAACCAAGAAACCAAAAACAAAGACAAAAAAAAAAAGAAAGAGAGAGAGTGTGTGGCCGTGCCTAGTTTCTGGACACAGCGTTGAGGGTCTGGAACCTCCTGGTGCTCCGGCACCATGTCACAACATGTCAGCTGGCTGTCACGGCTGAGGGGGGCCGGGGCCACAGCGAGGCCGACGGAGGCCGACTTTTCACCTCAGTGATAGGAACCCGCGCCAAAAGTGGCGGGGAAGTGGAGACCCTGTATGAGCAACCCTGACATTTCACTGTGTGTGCCCCCAAAAGCATTTTGGGCTAGTGTTTAAATAGTAAAGGTCAACCTAGGATACTGGGACATAAACACTCTATACATATAAAAGTCAATGATGGGAGTCAGATGACATAATAAAATAAACTGAACTCCCAATGAAAGGACTTTGTAAATATCTATGAAATTGGAATTGTATGTGGCGCAATTTTTTAAATACTCGCAATGAGAAACAAACTATAATACGCATAAACGTTCACAAACCTCTGCTCCTCAGGTTAATTGAAAAGTGAATGCAATACAAAGAGGTGAGATCATGAATGAAAAAGAACAAGCAAAAACTCACCTGTTCCAGTAGCTCCAGAACTGTTCGTTCAGATAGGTGCGGTGGCTGTGGTCGTCGCCAAATGAGGCTTTGCTCTCAATCCAGTGCACAATGTGACCCTCCACAGCTTTTCATTAAACAACCGGAAACAGGAAAGATATAGAAACAAGACCCAGGATGGGACAAGAAACCTTTTTTTAGTTTTCCTTCTCATCATACGCAAAATGAACGTTATTGCATTGACATAACAACCTCTCGACAATTGTATAATCCTCTTTGAGAAATAGGATATCTTAGATAAAATATTGACATTTGTAAAGCCATTACTAACCAATTGGAACCTCCAGGATAATATCAGGTGTTTTGTCGTAGCCCATAACTCTCAGTTGAGTTTCATCTGCAAGAGATAAAATGTGGGATTTTATACGCTTTTATTCTTCCCCGAACATGTTCTTTTAGTAATCTACATCACACGTACATCAATCACAGCCTTATAACCTAACAACATTGTCTAAGGTGCCGGTAACAAAACTCCCCGGTGTGGGCGAAGCAGAAGAAATAACAATAGAGGACAGCAAGCACAGTAAAACCATTAACTACATCTGACACGTATTCGCTGCCTTTGCACTAAAGCCTGTAAAGCAGAGTTACACAGCCGCTCTCCGGGTTTGCAGTTTGGCAGAGCTTTATAAAATATACAGCGAGGGGACAAGGTTGGCATTATAGCCTCTGTGAGCCTGACCCCTGCCTGCGTCGGCCACAGCCATTGTCCTTGACTTCTGGCGCGCTTCGGCTATTATCCCTACAACACCTGATTTCTCCATTAAATCTCAGGCTGACCAGGTCATTCGGTTCCAAGGGCCTGCCTCTTTGTCTCCAGCCAAGCTCAACTAATGGGGCGTGGAGGAGAATTGAGGAGAGAGATGGAAGGTGGCGGTGTCAGCGGTGGCGAGGCGCAGGCATCGGCCAAGGATGGAGGAAAAGAGAGAGAGCCAGGGTGGGGTCAGAGAGGCTGCCAGCAGCCTCTGGTACAGAGGGGCATCCTGGGTGTGGCGGCGTGGTCGGACAACGGAGACCTCCATTCACACCTAGTGGGGCTGTTGACATCGTCATGCGGCTCTGATCGCCTTTTTACATCACCTTTGATTAAAATTAATGGGCCATCCCTGCTGTTGGGTAGGTTATTTCCGATCCATTTATCAGATGGGGTGAGGCTGCCTCAGTGGCCCCTGTGCCCCCCGAACTCTGACAGTTTTAGGGCAGTCCTCGGTGCAGCCCTGAAGAAAGGTCAGCACTCCGGGTCCAAATAAATGATATGGCCTTAATGACAGAGGGAATGACTTTTATCCTTCATCACTCATCTGACCTAGGGGATGATGATGGGATGGTGGGGGGGGGTAAAAGAGGGAAGGGGGAAAATTTTGCTTCACAATTTTTACGTGTGAACACCCTACCTCGATTTAATAATGTATGAATTTGTTATAAGAGAAACAGGTAGTTTGTTAAAATTCTCACCGCGCTGCAATGAAATGATTAAAAACCAATTGCAGGCAAAATGGAATGTCTTTGCAGTAAAAATATATATATACATCTATATCCTACATGATATACATGTACATTTAAATGGAGCTATTTCAGCTATTTTAAAGTAAAAAAATAATAATAAAAGATGCTGAATGGCAAATTGAGACAGCGAGAGCTTCAAGCTAATGACACATTAAGAACTACCCTTCAAGCCTTTCATTCTTTAAATATTCATTGTGGGCCGGTGCATGAATGGAATATTTGATAACGGCTCCTGGATGCTAGAAAATCAATAAAAGATAGCAACAACTGCATCCGTCATGTCCGGGTCTTCCTTTGTGACTGGAGGCTGTGATGAGAAGGTCAAGAGGTGACTTACCCAGGAAGGAAAGGTTCCTCTCCTTCAGTTTGTCACGAAGCAGCACTTCATGCTCTTGGCCAATAGCGCTGGGAATAGAGAGTCAAGGATTCCAACGTACAGCAGCAACATTTTGTACATCTGTTGAAACAGCAGCATGTCTCATATGTCTTTAGTTAATTTTATGTTAAAACGATAAGATGAACCCGTCAGCTAACCAGTAAAAAACAGTAAATATGTTTGCTTTTTTTGGTTTGTTGCGGTAGGACAGACACGAGGGGATATAAAAATAACTGTGCATTTGTCAATTGACGTCAGTTAAAGAATCTGGCTGCAGTATAGAGCTTTTGCACAGCAGGCATTCTGACTTGTCATAGCAGGAAAAGAACAGGTGGCACAAATAAACTTTACAATATCTAACTTCCATCCAAGTGTCTCAGAAAGCTATTTTAGTGAACCATCATGACCTATACCATGGGTAAAACTAAATGGACCTCAGCTATCATTAAACATTATTAATCAACCCTCTGCTTGACAGGTCAAAATGTCTGTTGTGAAAAGCTCCATTGGCCAAGTATGCAAAGCCAAAGCCACTTCCCTCTTTCATACGGATGTATAGCGAGTGTACGATCACACTTTTCGGGTCAAAGTTAATGTGCTTTCACAACAAATCTCCAAACTGAATTATCTAAACACGGGAGATGGAACAGATGCGAGTTTGGTAAAAATGCAGGGCCCTGGTAATCTGGAAATCTGATCTATTTAGGCTTCTAAAAATCCCAAAAAAAAATCATCCTGCATGAATGAAGTTCTTAGAGCATAATACTACTCTAAATATATACTAATGGCTCACTAACTGGATTCTAATTCATACATGCATTGTATTACACTCCTAATGCACACATACTAATAGCTACTATGTCTCCCTTGTGATGATGCAGCTCTTTCACATCGCAGTGGGGCGGCTATCATGGACTCTGTGGTGGAGTAACTGACTCTAAGTTGACACTTCAGAGAGAAATGTCAAAGAAAAGGTAAAAAGGGAAGGAGGGCAGGATGGGTCAGGGTTGACTGGCTATGAACAGATCGACCCGGCCCCGCTACACAAATGAAAGCTCGGACAGACACAATAACATACAGACGGACACATTTACACTCATTCAAATCAAGTCCCCTCCCCCAGGAAATAGTTGGTCTGCTACCCAGCTGCTTGCCCCTAAATAGCCCCAGACTCAGAGTCTGCCCCTATAGTCAAGGCCAAACATCTACGAGACAAGGAAAGGGAAACACTGACAACACAAGGAGTAAAACAGAATAAGTTTGACATAAATTAAATGTGAAATAAATAATAATAATTAAAAAAAAAAAAAATTAAAGTGGACTATTGTGCCCAGAACTCTCCATGGTGCTGAACTGCAGCATATTTATCAGAACTAAATGCAATTGAATAAAAATAAGATGTATTTTGATGACAAAGAACACATTAACCACCAGACTCAGACCAACAGACCAGACTAATGAATGCCGTTGTTTCCCCCTTGTATTATAGAACATTGGGTCCATCCATAACATGCACATGAAGATGCATTTACATCAGCCTATGCCGTTCTCCACCTCCTCCTCTCCCCATCATCGCCTCCCAGACCCTGTATCGGTGATAGTGGGATGGCAGGCAGGATGAAACACTTCCTCTGTGAAGCAGAACTTTTATGTCAGGTGAAGCCAGACACATCTCATCCCCTTCAATAGCTTCTCGTCAATTTCGGGCTTAAAATTTTATGGGATAGGATACTGTTTGATGCAGTCTACCAGCGGTCCATAACAGCAGTCATTTATTGTGCACTGAAAAGAGGGGGAAGAAATATTATGGCGTGCGAAAAAAAAAGGGGTGGGTGGAGGTTGAGAGAAGGAAGCCCATACAGTGCTGGGAAAAAGGAGGAAAACACAGGAGAAGCCGGCAGATTGGCAGGCATGACTGCCGGCTCTCACGTGACTTCATCAGCAAACATGAGCGGCTGATGCTGTCTGTCAGCCGGGTGAATAAAGTATCGTTTAGAAGCTCACTGTACAAGAGCGGAAGAGGGTAGCACAATAAACTTTATACATATATCTATATAAAATAAAAATGCAATATAGGCACATAAAAAAACATTCTTACATCTACAGTAAATTATTGATAGTTTCAATATCTAAATTGTGAAAGTTAAGACACTTACTTGGTAGACGTTATTGGCCAAAGTCTGGTCTGGAATTAGAGACGGCTCCTTAAGCATGCTGTTGAGGACTGTTTTAGAGGCTGAGAACAAGGGAGAGAAAAGAAGAGGAATCCCATAAACATTAATATGCAAATGGGACCAAACATGGTAGTGTACAGATGTTCAAAAAAAAAATCTAATTGCTGCACTGAATGGAAAGCGAACAGTGGGGGAAAAAAAAGGAATAGAATAGACAGGCTTGACATACTGTAATTCACCATGCCACTGTTAGTGCATTATTTCCATACTAGTCCATTAGATGGCTGCTTGGTGTCTATAGAGATTTTCTATAGATAAATGTTTCACTCCAGAGCACAGGAGCCCCATGTAGTTTATCTATGTTATGAACGCAGACTATTTTGCATCTCTCATCCCCATTCTTGCTCTACTAACATAATAAATCAGAAAGGAAAGCCCGCTGGATTGATTCCCTGGCACTGCAACAGCAAAAAAAAAAAAAAAATTCCTTAAATCATTTCTTTAAAAGATTTGGATTAAATGGATTGTATCATTGTGTGACGAAATGGTTGGGGCACGCCATTTTAGTGATATATATACACGTGGTCCTGACAGACTTGCGGCATTACAGACAATACAAGGAATGTTTCTATTCACATTTCAGGCATGAATGGTGCCTCTACCAACACTGCGCAGAGATTCCCCAGCTCATCCAGAGGAGAAAAAAAATATGCACAGTATATAACGGTTTAAGACAAGACAGCTTATTTAGATTTAAGATTTATTAGGATTTATTAAAAATAATGGATGAAAAAGAAAAAAAGATCCACTGCAAAAGAAAGGGGTCTAGATTTACAAAAGCTGACTGGATCATTAGGCGTGTGGTAAATGAATTTCGTTAATAGAAAAATGCGTTTAGGGGAAGATCAGAAACCCTTAAAACATGAGCCGTCTGTCCTCTCCTCCATCCGTTGTTGCTCTTTTGTAGGCATTACTCCTTGGGAAAACAGTCACAGGAAGGACAAACAGTGCTGTGATCCCTCATCTGCTCTACCTTATGATGAAATAAAAAGGGAGGCGGGCTGGGCGAAGAACAAAGCCCATTCAGTACTCCCCTTTTCTCCCACAGTTTCTTCTTCTTTTGTCTCCATCTTTCTCTGCCACCTGTGTTTTTTTTTTCCCCCGCTACCTCCTCTGTTTCAGTCTCTCCTCGCGACGGTACTCCCCCAGCCCACCCCATAACCCCGCACTCCCTCTTAGAGCTGCGAGGCACAAGGGCTGTGCTTTATTCCTTTGCTCATTTTTCTCAGAGATTGGTACCTTCACACGCAGATCCATACCGTTCTCCTGTGCAGTGCAGGCGGCGGTGAAGAAAGAGGGTTATATTTTCCCCTTGAGTTAGGACACCTCATGACAAATGATAATGGATAATCAATAAAGCGGGAAATATGAGGCAGCAAACTTTATGAAGCCAGGAGACATATTACTCCCCAACAACACTGGTTTCCCTTAACAAAGTCACTACTCGACTGTGCCTAATAATCTGAAGGAAAATCAAAGGACCCGCAACCACATCAGCAATATTGGCAACTTATTCCACTTTAATGGCATTTTGATTGATTTTTTCCCTCTTCCTAATGGTCGTTTTATAGATTTGACGCTGCTTCTGCAAAACAGTAGTGTGTAATAAACCTCCCTGAAGGCAAACGGTAGCCATTAAAGCTCTTGTCTTACTAGCACTCATAATTGGAGGTTGACCACCACCACATTTTGGTCTCTCACATAACACACACACACACACACACTTCTAAGACTAGACTTCTCCTCCCTATCCTTGTCTCCACAGCCTTTGGGATATTTTTGGAAAATGGTCATAATAAGTGATAGGATCCCTTCTCCCCCCCCCCTCTCTTTTTTGAGCGATGGGGTTAAAAATAGCCATAAAGAGGTGACCTTGGCGCTGACATTGTGGAATTTCAGCCAAGCATTGACCTGATGAAAATGGAAGGCCGGGGCGCTAATAAATCAGGATGCTTTTAAAATGAGTTTACCCTAATGCTCATTCATCACGGGCTGTAATGCCATTTGCAGGCCCCGGATTCGCTGCCATGCACAAACACAGCAGTAAATAACAACAGGGCCCTTCGCATCCCTCGCATCGTTGCAGCCTCCAACATCAGCATACATTTATTAAAAGACACCCCCGCCTTGCACGGCAGCGCTCCTCTATGACACCCTGAGCTCCTCTCTGCCACACACACCACGCTCTTTAAATACACACACTGAAGGCGCACACACGCACACATTAAAAAAAAAAAAAAAAAAAAAAAAAAGAGGCTGAAAAACAAAAAGCATAATCTGAAGAACACCAGACACAGAGAACAAAGCCCTGCAACCAGACTTCGCACCTTGTAAACATTCACCAAATTTACTGTAATTGTCCCATGTTGGTATAAATTCCAACGAAGGCGCCGTATCACACCGTCAACATCTGAACAGGAAGAACAGAGAAAGGGGGGGGAAATAAAAGATGTGAAACGCGACGCCTCCATCGGGATTTGCTAAAGAAAACAGCCAGTGTAAACAAATCGCGGGCCTGTTTTCATATGAAAACTCAACAAAACAAGATGCACCACATAAAGAGCGGCGACATAACCTTGGTTTTGATTTCTCGCTGCTTACGAGTGTCATTTGTAACTACTCCTCCTTTCTCCACTAGGGTGAAAAAGTCATTATCTCACACAGACATGCGCGCGTGCAAAAAAAAAAAAAAATGTTGAGAAACCTCATTAGATAGCAACATTTGTTGAGGGAGGACCGTAATAAACAATAACGGATGACGATTGTTATTGCCCCTGACACTGATGAGCTCCTCTGCAAGTTTGTTTATTAATTAAAAAACCCACTTTTTTTTTTTCTCCACGGGAGGGGCGGCGGTAGTGGTGGTGGGGGGGCACTTACCCATTTCCTCTATGTACCCACCCCCTACCCACACTCCCCATGCACAAGCCATTGAGCTGTGGAGGGGCACTCGTTCATCAAACTTCATGGAGCAAGGGAGAGACAGGTCCTGATAATGTGCGCCGCTAAAGCTGATTTTCCATGATGAATCTCGGAGCATATAAATTGGCTAATATCTGAAAACATTTACAGATACTAGAGGAATTGACTACTTGTGGGACATGATGGATGAGCCTCTCCGACGCTGGCCGACAGCTCTGCAAATCTCTGCGGCTGCCTAAAGCCCTCATTTGATTTTCCAATTTACTCCTTTTAAATTTATCCTCCCGTATTGAAAAAAAAAAAAACAGAAGATGGGAAAGAGAGAAAGAGAGAGAGAGGGAGGGAGAGAGAGACATACAAGAGGAAGGGAGAAAAAAAAGTTGTTTTTTTTTAAAGCTCTCTGTGGTGTTGTGTAGGTGCTGGTTGATGATATGAGGTGGTATCTCCTGTGCAGGAGGAGCCCAGTCCCTGAAGAGGTTACTGGGGCAGAACTGATCTGCTTCCACCTGAATCTCCCATAGCAGTGAGATGAGACTCTACATTCTTGTGTGTGTGTGTGCATGTGTGTGTGTGTGTGTGTGTTTGCGCCTGTGTGTGTATCAGTAGTAATAGTAGATCTGGGGAGGCTCTGCCTCAGAGAGGCTTCCTAGGTCAGGCCATTAGACTGTGGCAGAGGGTGACTGGAGCTTCTCTTCTGAAAAGGAGTAATTAGTATACTTGTCAAGTGAAGTGCCACGCTTCTGCTTACCTCTCTTGCACCCACCCCTTGCATGCATTCACACACACACACACACACAAACACACACACACACTCATCTCGCCTGCGCCTCCTTTACTCCCTCCCTTCTTGCTAATGAAGTGCCCTTGCTCTCATTATTTGAAAAGAGGCTGCATATACACACCAGCTCTGCCTTAGTGGAGAGGTGAGGGAGAGAAGAGAGAAGCACTTGAAAACACTAGAAGAAGAGCCGTAACGATGATAGCGGCGACGAAAGTTAGGATTTCACCGGATGGAACATAATACAATATTCAGCTATCAACACGTCTGATCTGCAAAACACTGGAGCTATTATGAATTCTGTCAAGCAACCAAAGGATCATAGTAGACGCTAACATTCTCACAGTGTTAACATCAAACACAGGACATTTATAACCTTGCGTACAAGGCTTCTGTAAAGGAATGTGACAATAAATCTTAAAGGCGGTCGAATCACATAGTTACAAAACATGGAGCAGCAATCTAATCTGGAGCTGGGCCTTGGGAAAATGGAAAAGGTCAAATAGCTAGCAAAATTGCCTTCTCAAAAAAGTATGTCTAAATCTAGAGGCACATCAACTCCTGTCAAAGGAGGAATATAGAGAAAGATGAAAAGATAGCAGGAGTGAGGGGGGGGGTGGAATGAAAGAGCAGGAGCTCCCCCAGTGTGCCTGCAAGTCACTTCTTAGAGGTAGTGTCTACCAGCAGGGCTGGAATGACAATACGGACATATATAATGTAATCATTATTTTCAGGGGGCTTAGTGACATCGTCATATTGGTGTGATATTCGTTATATTTATTAAACCAAGATATTTGTTTTGGTCTCCTCCTGTTTGACTAACACAAATAATAAAATGTGAAAAAACTGTATTTAAATTCAAGGTGTTTGCATCCCAAATGTGTGTACTGTAATTTCCTCAAAAGTCTAATACAATGCGGTTTGTAATGACCTACAAATAGTAGACATAAACTGTGTCAAAATGCTCATGTGACCTTTCCTACCCTTCTGCCTAGTCTGGTTTCATGAGACAAGGAGCATTATAGATGTTGATATCATATTCAATAGATGATAAAACTGCTTTGAATGTATTGATTTATTTACAAGCGCCACCAGATAGTCTTTCATTCTGCTTGACTGATGCTCCCTCCAATACTTTCGCTGCAAGGAGACGGGGGGGGGGGGCAGCTTGTTGGTGGTGTCGTCATGTTGTTGTGGAGGTGGTGGTGGGAGGAGGGTATGGGGGTGGAGGGGAGCTGGGGAAGGGAGGACAACAACAGGCGAGGAAAACAAAACAAGGAAGGGACAGAAAACAATTTAAAACTCAGTATTGATCCAGCAGTAGTGATTGTACATATATTCCACGGTCCCAAAGGCCCCATTCCTATGTCTCTTAAATGCAAAGGGAAAGAGAAGGGGAATAAAAAAAAACGATGGTGCGAGGCAAAGGCAAGCCACTCACCCGGTTGGGGGTAATGTCCCTTATATAGAAGTCTATTGATCTTTGCAGGGCGCCTGCCCGCCCACCCTCTGCAGTCTGACAAAAAAAAAAAACACAAAACACACACATGCACACACAAGAGCGCAGTCTGGGGCTGGAGGGCGACATGACGGATATCCCTGCCAATAGCGCTGAACCAACCTGTTAGCTAATTGCCAGCAAAGACAATTATCCTTGCATTGTTTCATAATGGAAACACATTACTGGAGTCTAATATACACAGAGGGAGATTGGAAGATTTGACCGTGCGGCCCGTGGGGGCAGCGATTCATTTGCAAAGGCCACGCAGGTCATGGCAAGCTAGCAGAAGAGCTCTGTCAAAGCAGAAGTCACCCTCACACTAGTAGCTCACGAGAGAGGAAAAGGCACACTACGGTGATATTAACATTTATCATCATCATTCAGCCAGTAACAGCCCGATAAAATAGTGGATATCAATCTGACCTAAATCATAGCTTTATTTTGTCACAGCACTTGGGTTTAGCTAGGCCGATACGGATATAAAACCATCCTGTAAAGGTCTCTGGGAAACCACTTTCTACAAGAGGAACCGTGACCGTGACATTACTCGCGAGCCCCGCAAACACCGGGACGCCACGCGGTTACAACGCTGTTTTGAAATTAAACAACGGTCATCCAGGAAGTTTCATCTGCTACAAATCTATTCCCAGCAATAATAAAGCGTGTTTTCACTGTATGGAGATGGAGGGGTGCGGTGTGCTATTATGTGAGACGGAGTGCCTCTCCTGGATGAATGCCCTGTTCTACAAGCTGCTCAGACTAGTATTTTGACAGGCAGTGGATAACGGTGGGTCCAAAGCAATCACGTCTTTGACTTTGACAAATGGCTGTGCTGTGGCGAAGTTGAAAATAACACACATCCACTTTAATCTCTTTCTTGATTAAATTGGAAGCACGTCTTTTTGACATCATGCGATTCACTCTCAAAGCACTGACTACTGCACAGAGCACACACAGCATGGGGCTACTGAAATGAGTTAGGATCACATGTACATGTGGTATTTTGAGTCCCAGAGAGGAAGTTAAGAGGCGAAGAGAAAGGTTTCCTTTTTTTCGAACAAATTAACAAATGTCACATGCAAACTCCGATAATTATCCCAGGAAATGGTGGCAAAACACTTTTGCAGAAGATGACATAAGAAATTTTCTGAGAAAAAGACAATAACCAGACTGCAACGCGGACAATTATTTAGACAATTTCTGGACAATCTCTTTGACGTGTTTGGACAAAAAAAAAAAAAAAAAAAGTATCTGGAGTTTAGTTCTCTGCAGCTCGTCCGTCAGCACTACCCAGAAAGGGTTTGCTTGTTCTGACGCCTTTTTCTTCCAACACAATTTCCTCGCCGGACCAAAGCAGGGACGGAGAAAGAGAGGGGGATGAGGGGAGAGGAGAGGCTATGGTAGATGGATGCATCGGGGGGGGTGAAGGAGGGTGAGGGAAGAAATCAGGGGTGTTATAAATAACACTGATGAGGTGAGCTAGCATTGATCGACACTGCAGTCGAGAGGTGGGTGGTCCTCCCAGTGCTTAATTGCCAGTCATGTGCCCTGGGATGCCGCTACTACTAAATGTGGTCTTCTCTCTCATTAGGCTTGGACAGGGTAGAAATAAAGCAGCCAGACCGCGGCAATACAACTGAAATTGGGACTCAAACAGAAAGAGATTCAAAAGACAAAGTGCTACAATTAAGACTGATGGAGGGAATGATGGAAAGGACAGAGTGGGAAATGGAAAAGTGTTACTCACACATTCCACCCTCCAGGTCCTGAAGGAACCTGTCCAGGATGATACGAGCCATCAGTGCGGGAGACAGATCCACCTTAGCATAGATTGGACACAAAAAAAAGGGAATTAGCCTCAATATAAAAAAAAAAAAAAAAAAACAGGCTAAAGCGTCAATGGGGAGTTACTGCTATTTCAACACCAACGGATAGGGAATTGTTATTCCCCATTGGAGAATTACTTCATTTACAAACCTTCAGACTAAATCCAACATATCCAGTTGGAAGTGTGAACATGTTTCAAAGGGCCTAAGAATTACAACGCTGAAATTACACAGCCAGACCACCTTTGGCTGATGTCACATTGATAATAGTGATTGTAATGGCTCTAAATGATATTATTGCCTTTCCAAACCTTGACCCAACTTTCGACAATCCCCTGCGCAAATTGGTCTTTGAAAGCCTTGCTTTGCAATAACCTTTCCCACAGGAACAAGAGATCGCCTATTACGCTGCCGAGCCACCCCGCAGAATTGCCTTCGCCTCTGTCAAATGGGAGTTTGCGGTTTCTCATCTCGCATGGAAAAAGGCGGCAGACACTATGCACGGGTTGGAGACAAAAGAGAGCTTTAATCATAGGATGATCACCAAGGCAAATCTGCAGGAACCAACAGGACACACCAGAGGGACTGTTGGAATGCAGCCCTTAATAAGAAGAATGAAACCTATGGCTGCAGCGCTCTTTGAACACAAAGACACCTGGAGAGATGTGAGAGTTTTGGGGTTTGGGTGAAGGCAGAAGCCTTGACAGGTAAGGATGCACTAATGACAGATACTGAAGGTGTCTGCCAGGCCACATTTCAGCACTGTGCATCCCCACAAAAAGAAAAAGAAATATTTTTAAATGGCATGCACTGGAAACTAGCAGGTACAATCTGGGCCAGTGCAATGTGACAATTATTCAGTTCGACAGCCAAACATAAACATCCAAATATCATGCACTTTAAAGCATATATAGACGCATGTGTATGCTTCAAAAATAAACCAGGCCAATATAGAACGGAATTATTTTTTTTTTTAATAAAAACATTGTGTTAGACCTTTGTTCAAACAATACAGATGCTGCAAATAAGACGACAACACAACAAGTCAGTCATTAGTAAATTTCACAGCCTCTTCAGCACGGAGGGAATTAAAACACTGCTCCAAGACGTCGCCATCCCTAGCCAGCTCGTTATGAAATACAACGTACTCGCAGCCAAAGCTGATTTTTCCTCTTGTTAGCATAATTGGGGGGACCAAAAGTGAATTTGCCCTCGGTCTGCAGCGGGAATGGTGCGTTTCATCTTTCCTCTGATGCTTCCTGGTAAGGCTGGGAGCAGAGAGGCTTCTGTCTAAACAGTGTCTTTTTACCCGCAGTTGTATTTGTTAACATCTCCGTGATGCATTAAAAAGGCAGCTTGCAAAAAAAAAAAAAAAAAAAGGCCAAACATGTCTCCAATAATTAAGGGGTGAGCACAGAGTTTATATCTTCATTAAGACCTCTGATAGCTTTTCAGCTTTACAGTAGCATTTGTACCCCGCAGCTACAGCAGCTCTCCTTCCTCTCCCTAGCCCTCCTCATTTTCTCTCCCTTTATTCTCCCTTCTCAATCCTTTCCTCTGTGCATATTGGCCCTCACTCCATCCACACCTTTGAATAACAAGAGAACATCACACTCCTGCTAACCTGCATTGGGGATGACACATGAAAAATGGCAACATTACCGACGCTGGCCCAGCCTGAATAAGGACCACCTGATTAGTTCAGGTACTTGCATCTCCCTAATTTTCATATTAATCACCAGTCCCTCTCCGTTCTTGAGTCAGATCGCAGCAATTGATGAGCTTGACATGTGACTGAGAGTCAAGGGACCTTGAATTCCTGCAGAAAATAATTATTGTTCATTAAATTCCGGATCTGATTTTATTATCCCCCAAAGCTAACGGTTGTCACATAGAGTACAACATAAGTGCACCCGTTCTTATGCCTCTACATCTAACTGACCTTTAAATAAAAGTCTAACATGAAGCATATAACGGCAACCGCCGAGTTTAGAACCAATATTCACGGAAGACTTCTGGGGGCAAAAAAAGATTCCATGAGTAGTTTTCATCATTGTTAATCATTTCCCTCTGTTGGAGATATATTGTCTCATAAAGGGATGAAACTACATCAATTAGCGGTCTGGGAGACCATGAGTGCTTGGTTTAAATGTTAAGTAGCATATTAAAATGACAGTTAAATGGTTCATAGACAGTTATCTCTGAGCTGAATTTAATCCTTCAGAGGAAAAAAAAAAATCACGTGTCAATTAAATGGAGAATGAATAATGGCAGTTAGCTTTGAGGTGCCACTGATGCATGTGAACTACCCTGATTCTAGATTAAGAAACCCTCAAATCTTACTGACTGGTGTAAGCACCAATAAAAAAAAGTTTAAATGCACATTTAAATATTTTAAAAGCTTTTATAGCCCATTCTAACAATACGCAATATACCAAATAATAGGGAACCGCAAGACTAAATAGTGTATACAACTGACATGATTAAATACAAGAATTTCAGTGTCTGGCTTTGATATGTCTGGTATCAATTAACCATAAAATACATTTACATGTATAGTAATTCAGCCACATTAGCTGCTGTTGCTGCATTTTGTTCACTGAGTAGGAACTGCTGATTGATTATTTGGTGCTACCCTACTGGAAATGATAATTTACTGACTAGGTGCCAAACGTAAGAAACACAAGTGGCCACCGAGTAAATTAATAATCACTAATGTGAAACATAGAAACTTGGCATATATTAAGCGCTGAAGCCATCAGAATATTTCGGCACACAAACACTTATATTTTTGGTTTTGTACAACTAAATACCCTGGATTTAGGTTAGAATATAATTATAGGTATTGCCACAATTGCTATTCTGTCAACCACAGTACAAATACTATATTGAGCTTTAAAGTAAACAAGAGATGAAGAGAGGAATTAACTAATGCCCCTGCCCTCACCTGTCCGCAGTTTGTGGTGACTGTGCCTGAACTGCAATTTAGAAAATTACATAATAAAGCACAAAAAAGTATTTTCACATCTGCTTAATGGGGCAGAGAGCTAATTACATCAAATAATTGATAATAGAGGAGACCATTTTACCAATTTTGCTAATGACTAACAGATGACAGAAAATCTAAAACTGCCACCAACTTCCATTTATCCATCTATAGAAAAAACAGGCATCAATTGAAGAGATTTTTATATGTAAAAAAAATGTAAAATAAATAACAAAGAAACAAAGAATAGAAGGGTTATGCCATTACCTCATTGGCTAACACCAGCAAGACAGGAGCAGTGGGATGTGCCTTGGCTTCACTCAGATACCTTTATTATAACAAAGAACAACGAAAGCAGTGAGAACAAAAAAAAAACAACATAGCCCACAAAGGCAGACAGAAGGGTAGAGGGGACTAGACTAGGCTAGCCAGGACATGCTAATGTCCCTGATGACTTTGCCCTGGGTGGCATATGGCAGGCTTGCTGTGGTTAAAACAGCACTGCTTGGAGGGCTTCGAATTTCCTTGAAGCCAGACAAGCATATGATAGTTAGTTAACCCCTGCCACCCGAAAAAGCCTTTTTTCCCTCGCCAGCTCGAAATTGCAGCCCCCTTCAGATCTTACCCAGATCATCTCTGAGGTTTGTTGTAAGTGGATTAGAAGTACATTACACAGCCTTGTTTTCTCCAGAACAATGGCTTAATAAGCTAGATAAAGGGTAATTGCAATATGCAAAGAAGCTTTTCTCCTTACAGCCTTTTTTTATAATCCGTATTCATTGAATTACAGATAATCAGCCCATCATAAGCCTGTGTGAGGCAAATGTCCAACGGCTGGTTTATTTATTTATTTATTTATCCCCCCCTGCATTCAGTTTGACATGGAAAACAGAGCTTTAACTTAGCAGGTGCAAGTGGAGGTCTGGAATGAATCCTGAGGTTGGTGATTTGTTTGGGGGGAGATTATATCTGTCACGGTGCGGCCCACCTACTCTCATGTGACTTTGGCAAGTCAGAGAAAGGGGAAGACAAAGAGAGCATACAAGAGTGGGAGACGGGTAAAAAAAAAAAAAAAAAAAAGGAGAAAAAAAGCAGAAGAAAAAAAACTGTGATAGAGATGAGAGGAAGATAAACAGAGTGTGTGATACAAGAGAGAGGGGAGCAATAGAGAAATACAGAGTAATACAGTACCTCTGGTAGTGGCTTTCAATGACATCTGGCGCATGGTGTCTTGAGATTGTTCTCTTGGTGCGTTTCTGTTGCAAAGAGAACACTGATGTATCAGAAACAACAATATAAATTCTACTACTAAAAATTATACACACAATGATTTAGCATAGAATATGAGTGTTAAGAGGTAAAGGATTTAAGCTTCCAGTCCATCTGAATGAAATGAGGGCTCGCCTTGGCTCCTATTGTGTATGAACAAGAGCAGGAGATCCTGGGTCAAAGTGATTTGATTTCAATAAGTTTGCTGAGGGTCAAAGTGTGCCAAAGCAACCTTGTTTCACCCCCCCCCCCCCCCGCTATCCTCCTCACTCAAATCTTGTATTCATTTCCCCTCTTTCGATCAAACAATGACCCTATTCCACATTGCACACCCTGACATTTTCCATGCAATTCAATTGCCTTTCTCGCCAAGAAGGGCGAGGACGGGGGGGATAAAAGAGGAGAGCATTGGTTAAAAAACAACTTATTTAAAAACTACTACACACCAAAAAAAATGTAATTCCACAGAGACAGGCGGTGTGACTGACACCTGTCAGGGGGATGATAAATGACTCCATTTTCTGCCTGTGCTGCCTTCTGCCACTGGCGGCAGTGGCCATTTATCATCATCCGCTGTCAGCCGTGGAAAGCGGCAGTGACAGTGCGAGTCAGCAAACATTTAGTACACGCAGCCGCACTACACGGGGAAATTATTATTGTCAGAATAATAATGGTTTAGCATAATTTATTACAGGTCCACCAAATAAGCAGGGGCTAGATGTTATTAGACAGATGGATGGGAAGGCTTGGCAGACATCCACTGAGGCTCAGGCAGGCAAGGGCCTTCAACGTGAACGTGAGGAGGGGGAGGGGATGTAGGGGGGGTGTAGGGGAGGGGGGGTGGCTTGAAATAAACGGGGCTATGGTGGGGGGGGCATCCTCCAAACCAATCAGAGAGCTGGCAGTTCAATTACAAAGAAATAAAGGGACATTCATCATTCAATTAGGCACCTGTCAGGGCTCACAAAGGAAGAAAACTTCTAACCTGGTACTCCAGGGAGAAGATGCTCAGAAGAGTGGACTGCGAGTGACTGGAACAAATAAAAGAAGGACAAAGTTAATTACCAGAGTGCATTGCAGAGAGACAAAGGGAGAGGGGGAGCTTCAAAGCCGGGGCCAGCTGCCCTGTAATCTAAAAGAACATGAAAACAAGTGTGGCAAAGTTGTTCCAGATGAACACCTCTGACAAAGGATCCCTGCCACAATGGCGTAGGGGTGCGAGAGAGGGGCAGGATGTGTGTGGTATGAGAGATGAAGAAAATATAACCCGATTCTTTTTTTCTTCCTTTCACTTATTCATACATACCTTCTTCTCCCCCCACCCCCCACCCCCCTCTCAGGTGAAAGCAAATTTCTTTTAAACTAAAGTACAATTTATTTTGTCATAAAACTGCACAAAGCAAAAATACACATGGAGATAAATTCAATTCATGCAAATAATTGATAGCGCTCCAGTCCATTCACGCCCCCCTGGTTTGGTGGATGTCTCTTTGCAGATGCAGTGACCGCTGTGTGAGTGTGAGTGTCTGTATTTGTTTGTGTGAACGGTGTGGCGATGCACGGGAGAAAGTTCTCCCGCTTCACTGTCAACACCGGCATATGGGCCGTTCTCGGAGGCCTCCCACTGCAACTGATGGGCTTTGAAAATGGAAACTTGCACCGCAGGAAGCCGTGACTCCCAGGAGTCGGTCAATTCCATGGGTTGCCATAAGCTACATTCATCTCCAGCTCCAGTCAATGTCAAACACCTGGCGGAGAGGCAGACCTGGAAAACAGCCAGCGTCGACGGGGACTCGCAGACCCCTCGACGCACCTCCTCCCTCCCTCTCGCCCGCTGCATCCTTTGAGTTGAAAATATTTAAAGCAGTGACAGATTTTATTCTAATTGGATGCTACATACCTCCACCCCACATATCAACAGACAAACACATGAATGCGGTGGAGGTGCACGCGCACACGTGTACACATGCAAACTACGATCATCTCCAGTGGTTTTGTGCCTCCATATACTGCTCTCAGTGCACTCGTATTAAATTTAATGGAATTTTCGTTACAAGTCACCTGAGAATAGTATGTAAATACTGACGAGGAGCCTAAGCTTCCAATCTGGATTGAAATATTGAGTCCACATAGGCCTTCAACATTAATCACCGTAAACCATGAAGTAATCATGTGACTTATAAACACCGCCAAAGGAATCTCAAACATTGATTTCCGACTGTAGTCCCAGTTTGTGACCATAGCTTCATGAAAGCGTTTCAACCACTGGAATGGTTTAGCTGTTTATAATGACTTATCCTACCAACGACATCATCTCTGGGGTCTCCAGATGCCAGTTCTAAACAGTTTTTACTGCCCAGGCTGGAGAACAGCAAATTCCCAGCAATCTCCAGGGCTCAACCCATCACCCAGATGAGTCTCTTCAACACTGTGTTACAGTTGCAAAAGAGAAGGAGTAAATGTTTGAAGTAGAGGGGGAAAAAAAAAAAACACATAGCCACCTCAGCATTAATTTACAGTGATGCTTGGGGACGAAGGGGCCACTGCAATTAAGTGGACCATTAAATGGTCAACTGTCAACATGTGGACACTTAAGGGAGGAAAAAAAAAATGTTCTTCCACACTTCAACCTTGCACCTGAGCATTTCAACAACATCACAGCCTTATTGTTGGCATTGGACCATCACGATCCCCCTGTTGGAACAGACATCTGTTAGGTTTTAAATGGATTACTCTCTATAATGAGCATGATTACCGTCTAATTGCTAAATCTATACCCTGTTAACTTTAAAGGGACATAAACTGCGCTTAATATCTGGGAAAACATATCCGTTTCAAAAACACTAAGAACTTTGGGGACCGTTATTTTTCTTTCTTACGTCAGTCCGTCTTTGCTGACATCAAAACTAGATAAAAGCGCCATAACTGCTGAAGGCAAAGTACCAAAACGCGTTTGTTTTTGTTAGGTTTGAAGAAGATAAAAAATGAGAGCATTATAAAGAGATGAGTGCTTATACCTGGATCCAAACCAAGAGCTGGATTGGTTTTATAGGGTCTGTCAGATTTTTACACTGCAGTCGTATTGTATAATGCCCATTTTTCCATTTAACAGACATTAGTAGTAAGTTATTGCAGGATTTACATTAATGTATATCCAACCTGTGCTCTCCTGGGCAGAGTATGCTCACTTCATGCTAAAATATGGAGCCAAGTGCAGTCTCACAAAAGGGATCTGATCTGCCTGCTGAACAGTAGCGTCACATTTTTACTGTAATTCATCCACCTTCTTGCCTCCTAATGCCTGCATTTGTGGGATTATAGCCTAAGGGATTAAAAAAATAGATAAACTGATAAAAGATTATGCAACTATTCCAAAACCAGATTATTTCATATTATAGCTTTCAAAATGCTAAAATAAAGCAATTTATCAGAATTTTAGATTTGGAGATTTAGATTTGTGCGCATTATGAGTGCACAAGATAGACCGGTTATTGTTTGTAATATGATTTTAAACCTTCATTCACATTTCTACAGCTACATGCTGATGATGAGGTCCCAAATGAAAAAATAGCCACAAAAAAGACAAAAAGGCTAATATAAATGTTATTAAAATAATGGAATAGAGAAATTTAGAGGAAAAAAAATAACTAATTGGCTATAACAGTATCTGGGAGGACCTGAGGCCAAGCTGGAAGTGTCAGTGATATTATGGCACATCCTTACATTGACCTTTATAGGGAAAAATAAATAAATAATTAAATAAACTCCCTCTTTGGATATATTTTAGAACATGGGGAAACAGAAGGTTGGGAAACAGAAGAGTGGTTAGGGAGTCATTCACTCTCAACCTAATTACCCTTCCTTACAACACGAGACAGAGCATTAATATGCACTGGCACCCAAAATAGTAAAGCAGCAGATTAAATTAAAAACAATTAGGGACTTTCACTTTGTCACGGAGCTGGTATGCCTGTCTGGTCAGTGCTTTAGGCGCTATTAAGTCACGCTATCCACTGCTTATGAATCTGACAAATTCAAATTTGAGCGTAGGATCGCCTCACCTCCTTATGTTTATCAGTGTCTTAAGGATACAGGGGAAACAGCAGTGAACGCACTAGAAATTCTCATCAGCCTAATTAATACGCGATGGGGGGAAATTCATGCTATCAATTATATTCAGAATCTTCCTATTTACAAATAATTAATTATAAACAATAGCTGTAATTTAGGTAATGAAAGCCACCTGGCTAATGGCATTGGTATCATATGCTGCAACAGTACTTAGCATTTGGTGGATCTGCATGCAGTGAGTGTTGCATGGTGTGACTCTTCAGGGCATGGAGCTGGGTAATTGAGGTATAGCACACATTTTTACTAATGGCAATGAAGCTATTTCGAGAATGACGTGGATGAAAGCACTCTTAAGAGAGTGTATAGAGAATTTTTTTTAATTATTTTTTGTTTGAACACCTCCCCTCTAATACCTTTATTATTAGCTAATGCGTTTCTAGCATTGCCAGAATGTGTAATTCATCTTCATCGTTTCTGCAAAAGTACAGAGAATAATACCGTATATGAAGCATTTGCTTTCTGATATATCTGTAATTTATGACGTGAAAAGCATCCGAATGTGGGTTAAACACTGTGGATATGCAAATGCTGCTAATTACACATGCTGATAGGCAAAATGCTAACATCTGTTTGTCAACTAAGTCTACCATCATTTGCAGCGAGTCAAATCTGTAGAAAAAAATCTATGCGTTAATGTGTAAATGTGAGTTTTTTTTTCTACAAGGAGTAGAAACAAACAGCAGCAGCTTCAAAGAAGCACTTGCACAATGAGCACACTGTTTGCAGTTTTAATTTGTTTGCTTTTCTATACACCCTCCTATCAATTTGAATAGTATAATTAGGTTATTATTTTATTAGATTCAGATGACAACTAAAATTAGACATCACATCGAAGGTCCCATATTTTAGAGAGTGCCATTTTAATTACTTTTTGCTTATAAATAAGGTGTCAGAGTTCAGAATGTGCATTTGTGATGTCACATACACATGCTAGACAGTCACCGCCCACCTCCTATTCTAGAGATATATATAGACCTTAAGGGGAGAAGCTCATCATGTAATGTGCTCATGTGGTAGAAGCACACAAACTACATATTTTTAGGAATACTAAATATTACAATAAAAGCCAGGAAAAGTAGTTTTATGCATTTCCTCCCTCCTGCCTTCACAGTGTGTGCCACAGAAAACCTACAAGCTTGTTGGGTACTGAGGACATAAATGGCTTTAGCAGAGGCACAACAGTGCATCTCACTGCTTACGGTTGTCCTCGGAGATGTAAAATATGACTCAACCCTGGCCCTCCTCACTTTATTACAATCTTTCAGAATGTCAGTCTACTGAGGTCTTAGAGGTGTCATGAGTATTATATAATGGTGGCAAAAAAAAAAAGGGAAAGGTCCAATCACCCACACTAATTGTGATCCCTCCTGAAACTTAAGGATGTTCATGACTCGATCTGTGACAAAACGTGTTACGGCTATTATGGTATGTGGCCATTGTTAAAGCATAATTATTGTCACCGCTGCTTCTGCGAAGTCTCGTGGAAATTGGAAACGAGGCCCAATGTTATCCGTCAAGTGGCGAGCGTCCACCGTTCTGGCAAGGAAACGCATTACACTGACCAATTGCCTACTCCCCCAAGCATGGCTGGGAAACTTGTACCATTCTGCACAATTTGTTTCATTCTTCTTTCGCAATTGATCCCAGTATGCAAAGGGAACCTGGGGCAATAGACTCCACTATGGCTGCCCAGCGGAACACGGTACTCTCCGGGGGTTGAGGGATACCACTGATGATAATGCAGAGTACAGCATCACTACATTTGCTTTACTGATAAGTTGAATGTTTTGTCTCAACAAATATTTACATCTCATTCCGTCTAGCAACCCAATAACCTTCAAGATAGTGTCCCTTATAATTGCTATATGCCACACCTTACTTGTGCAACGGGCTGCTTGCCTCAGTGTTTTTAGCCCAATGAGCCGAAAAAGCAGAGTAATCTATAGAGGGTGCTCGGACAACATCTCTACGATATGAAGAGGAAGTAGTCATTCCTGTGCTTCCTAATCAAGTAATTGATTGCATCTATTATTCATGAACTCCTTAGCCTGACGTGAAGTTGTAAACTCAGCACAGCCTCTCTTCTTTCTACATCTCACCTCTCTGCTTACACCTCATTCATCCGCCTCAACCTTCCAATGCTCATCTAACCACATAAAGCTGTGGAATTACTTTGCCAGTCTCTCAGCCTTCAAGGGCTGCACCCCTAAGCCCCAACTGCCAGATTGTGTTTTGTTCGATATGGGCAGCCAGAAGTGCGACGCCGTGCACTGAAGGCTGCCCCCAAAAGCTCTGCATTAGATCTAGCCTCTGGGTAATGTCATTGCCACTTCCAGGCTACGGAATGGCTGCGGAAATGTACCTTCGCAGGAGCTAGAATAGCACTACTCAGCTGGAAATCACAGTTAAGGATAGAAACAATTGTTTTATTGGGATGCCCCAATCGATCGGACAGAATACAATAGAAATATGCTTTATAGACACTGATTGTGAAAACATTCTTGGATCCGACTCTAGTTCTGTTGTTATGTGCAATGCCTTGATGATGCAAAACAGCAAGTAAACCGCCCACTGTTAATTAGGTTTACTCTGCAACAGGTTACCGTTCATCTTTGTTTCAGTAAGTGGAGTGGCAGGCAGACCTATAATACTGTTTTACTAGCTGCTATAAAAATAAATAAATAAATAATGGTATGGCAGTGTATCGATTGTTAAGGCACATAGATCGTAGAAAGAAATGGAATCGCGGATACATAATTTATTCAGAATGTTGTATTTAGATGCGCTGTCACCTTTTAAAAACATACAGGTGTTTTTTTACAATTTAAATCAATAATGGAATTCTGGATAGAAATAAAAATAATGTCATTTAATAAGGCCTAAAAGATTGATTTGAAAAATGATTGAATCAACTAATTAACATGACAAGACTTATCCTTATCCTATGTTCGAATCATCTTCCCCATACAGTACCCTAGTTAGTTTAATATTTTAAACACAAATAAAAATGAGTTGTAAAAAAAAAATTAAACAAGGTATATATACATATATATATATATATATATACACATTATATACATATTATTTAACTTTTTTTATTTTATTTAAATCAGTTAAGACTCCTTTTTTATCTAATTGTCCAAAGAGATTTCCGGTTTAGTGCATCGTGCCCATTACCAAATCTGTGGATTAAAAAAAAAAAAAAAAAAAAAAAAAAAAGAGAGAGAGATAAACACTACAGCTACAATAAATAATCAATGAGCAAGTCCCTAAGCTTCGTCCTGAGCCGAGATATTACCATCAAAAACAAAGTGTCTGGAGCCAAGAAATCACCATATCAATGGCACATGCCACAACAACCCTGGCCTGCGCTTCCCTTCCAAAGATCATGCTAGATAAACCCCAAATAACAGAGAAATTAACAAATGCTTGACATTTGCTCAACATCCATTATTCTGACACTTCTTCAGAATTTCAAAAGGCTGAACGCATGCTTAATCAACATTCATATTCCCAGAGCGAGCCCCGGCACCATATTGCAGCCCGCCTCAGTGCTGATGAAAACGGCACATTAGGGCCCGATTCGAAAAACGTTCAGGGACTCCTCACCAGGGAGTGTGTGTGTGTGTGTGTGTGTGTGTGTGTGTGTGTGTGTGTGTGTGTGTGTGTGTGTAAAGGAGAGGAAGAGGGAGAGAAAGGTGCTGGCTGTGTTTGGAGGGGAGGGATGCTTCACACTTTACTTTTGAAGCGTTTTCCAAAACAGAGGCATCTGCCCCTTTCTACGAACCCTCCCACTTCTACAACTGTGAAAGCCATATGAGAAGTGAGCTGAATGGCATTTTTAAGAGGGTGTGGGGGGGGGGTAATCATTACATCCAAATTCATTCATAATATAGCACAGAAGGACACAGAGGAGTCTCACATTCCCTCCCTCTTTTTCCTCACCCTTCTTACACAGATACTCTCGGGGGACAAAGGGTGGAAAGAGTGGGGTCCCCTCTGGACCCAGGGGAAGCCAGGCAAGACCTCAGAGAGCAGCCCATCATTTCCAATTCTAATACATGGCAAGAGGAGAACCTGATGGGACTGATGTCACATTTTTTTCCCTGCACCGGCCTGCGATGAGCCCTCAACCCCCCCATCTCCCCCCCTACCCTCGTTGCCTAGCCGCGGTCCAGATACTAGGCAGAACACCACGGCTGGCTAAGAGAAGGGCAAGGAAGAGGGGGCAAGGATAGGGGTTGATATTTGCATGTCCCTCCATTGTGAGTGGGGGTAAAAAGTGACAGCACCGTGTCCAATTCTTTTCCCCCCAGAGCAGCTCGGGCCCGGCGAGAGAGGCCAGGCTGACAGATGACTCCCAACATCTGTGTTATGCAGCCGTTACAGATGAGGGACTCCACATCGCAATCTCTCTCTTTCTATCTGTCTTAGGGTCCCTCCCTCTCTCCTCCCACTATGCTCATAGTACAACAGAAAGAATGACAGACCTTCCGTGGAAATTACCTTGAAATTGTCTATAACTATCATTTGTTCAAAGTTTAAATTTTCCTCCCTTTTAGCCCACAATCAAAAGCAATGATTATAAAATGGTTTTATAGACAATAGAGCATTCAGAGGCTTGAGCATAATGGCTATTTCCATTGATCTACAAGCGTACATTTTTGAACTCAAACATAATGTTCTTTTCAAATTCATTTAATTTTCATCCATTTTAATTCTGAAAGACACCAGGCAATATCATTTTTTTGGACAAAACATTAAAGCCAATGTCAGGATATCAATAATAATATTTCTTCTGATGTTAATATTTATGATTATTTGGAAAATCGTAATTTTGTAAAATGACACAGTAGCACAGTATCATCACAATATGATTTCACTTAATCAGTAGCTGACAATACAGAATTATAGCCTAGCTCCATTTTATCAGAATGTATTTTCACCCATGACCTGGGCAACAATTCCATATATTGAATGGTTAAGATGCCTAAAGTGTATATGTGATAAGGATCATTTAATAAGGAAATGCACTAATCTACAAAAATATGGCGCATACACCCCTGAAAGAACTAGGGCAGTCCCCAACATTGCACTGGCAAAAACATGGACCTTTGGTTGCATCATTTAGAAATCATACAGTATGACTATATATATATATATATATATATATATATATATATATATATATATATAAAACTTTATGGTAAATGTTGTTGTTATTGTGTATATTTGAATATATATATATATATATATATATATATATATATACACACACACACACACACACACACACACACCTGTCTTTTCCATCTCTGAATAATATCACCCAAACAATGTTGTACTTGCCCATTCAGTGCAGTCCAGTTCACAGCAAACCCCTCACCCCTCTCCAGCCCCTCCTGCCAGCCCCAGCCTGGCCAATATTTACGCAGTGGCAGGGCTCCCACACAGTCCGAGGGGACAGGAGGGGGGGTGGGGCGGGGGTGGCTGACTGCCGTGCCTGAGCGCATGCTAAGAGATGATGGATGGCCTAGTCGATATGTTATGTCTTAAGAGCCTGATTTCCTGCCAGTCCAATCACTAACCCTCCAGAGCCCAGCTCAGCTGATTGGACAACCAGAATAATTTCGCAGGCTGTGAAAACACTGACGTGCCTGTCTGTCAGGCCCAGTGACGAGACTCAGGGATTTTAAAGAGCGAGGGCCTCCCCAAGATTGGTTATGGTGAACGAAATAATAACAATAACCAGCAAGACTAAACAAAAGAGCCAGCACCTCCGGGAGAGAGAGATCGTGCAAAATTATTGGAATGAAAACGGCCGATGTTTTCGTTTAATTATTACACCCACCAGTACCACTTTTGGGGGAAAAAAACGGCATTTGGACTGTTTGTTAAAGACACTTTGGATTAGGAACCCAAAAGGAGAAAAGGAACGCAATATAAACATGAGAAGGACCCCCTAGCGTTGGTGCCTAAACATACAGGATATTAGATGCACTTCAGATGCCTGATATAGTTTGTAAAACGCTGACAAGTGAGAACAAAGGCAAACTCCAGCTCGGCCGCATCCCCTTTGGGGACCCAATGGTTTCTTCTAGATTGGTGATTAGGGCACAATGGAAGTAGGAAGCTCCAAATACATACGACTTTGTAAGTGACCTCGACGGTGTCCTGGTGGCCTTGGGGGATTACACAAGTTACGTTCAATAAAGGAAGGGCCCTCAGTGTCACGGGGAAAGGCAAACACAACCATTAACCTCTCTCTTCGATTTCTTCGGCGCTGCATGGCAAAACATTGGCTAATGCTGTGGTGGAAGCCTACACATGAATCTGTGAGGAATTAATTAATGACCAAGTAAATTAAATGGGCACTATAAATATTTATTAATAGAATAAATAAAACAAAGAGTCATGAGAATAAATAATATTTGGTATGGGTATTGATAGAGAGTTAGTCACCATTTAATTTAAAGTGTAATTAAGACCAGACATGCCTGAAGAACTACAGATTGTTTTCATATTATCCAAATACATCTTGTATTGCATATTTCACACGGCTTATAGTAATTTGGAATTTTCACCGTCACAGGAAAACACACACACACACGTACAGTGTACACATAGAATACCACGTGAAAAGAGGTAAAAAAAAAAAAAAAAAAAGAGGCTCACAAAATGAACAGAGTTTGGTAACCACTTACTTTGGAAATCTTTCCTTCAGCATCTTCATACACTGTCGGGTTGGTCTCAGATGCTCAGTCCATTTCGCAACCTCTTTATATTCAGCTCGGGATAGTTTCATTTCACTGTTCTCTTTTGTTGTTTTTGTTTTGTTTTACGGCCACTGTATCTACCTGTACAAATGGGAGAGATATTGGTTAAATACCGCTACCGTGAAAATCTGGTTGTGAGAAGCAAACAACGTGTCAGGTGATTTGACAGCTGTCAGAAACAGCTGTACCGTCATTGCTAACCGACATTAGCTTCAAGTTACGGATAACGCTCGGCACTTAAAAACATGCCGCGGCATCAATGTCTCGTCTATGTGGGATTACAACACAGCTAATATGTTTAAAATGCTGTCGAATGTCCACGGAACAAATAAAACCACGCAAAGCGAGCTTGTTTACCATTCACGCCTTGCTGCCCGCGGACAGTTCCCGATAGCCGCTTCCCGCTAGGAAGTTGAAGAGTTGGCTCTTGTGTGAGCGGCGCGTTGATTGGCCGATCCTTCCACGCGAGCTGAGTATGCCGGGAGATGATTGGCTCTTTCGCGGCACGAGGGGCAGTGCCTAGCAACGACTTACCGTTCTCTCACCGCAGCGCCGTATCATCTCTCGGTGCTCGTAAAAATGTATGCGATACTCACAAAAGGCAAGTTCTTGAAATGAGTTGACACTCGAAACAAACGGTTAAATACGAAAGAACAAAAAAAAACATTCAAAATGTCTACATTTTTGGAATTGTATTTGAGGGAAAGTGAAGGTGAGATAGAAGGCACCGGAGAGGGATGAAGGAGGGAGCGCGTGCACTACTGTGTATGTATTAGTAACGTTAATATGTTCCAGGAAATATTCATATTTGAAAAAATTCGCCTGCTGAAGCTTGCCACACTAATTTTTCTTTTATTGCTGCATTTTTTTAATTAGAATACCAACAGAACAAGTTTATAAATATGTGTTATTATTTATTTTAATTTACAAATTAAAATTCTCGAATCTTCCATCAACCATCTGACGTCACCAATTTAAGGCAAAACGAGTTAATTATGGAGTGCAGTGATACCAAATTAAATATAACTAATAAAACATTTAAAAAAAAAAAACAGCTTCTTTAAATAGCAGCCAAGGTGCTCCCCTTGCTGCATTGCAGTGATAATTATATATATTTTACTCTTTTACCAGTGGTCGAATCAGTGGCAGAGAAGGTTCCACCTCCCCATGAGAGAGTATTGGTCTGGGCTTTCTTTAATTAACCTGCAGGAATTTTCATGGGCCGTCCCCAACTGTGGGCCCCCAGAATCATCAACACCTCTCACCCCACCAGCGAAGGTACTGCTTTAGGCACAAATACAGTATGCAAATCAGACCAAGGTTAATGATATGCTGTGGAGTACTGCAGCAGAAAAAAAATAAAAAATCTAAAGATGCATAAAACATACAGGTATAATGTAAACTTATATTTCTAGTGAACCTTTAAGTTCATTAACAAAAAAGTTGTAGTATAATAGTGTATTACGGCTTAGTTATGTTTCTTTATTTCTATTTGAACCATGCGATTGTCTGGAGTGTTGACTTGACAATGCTGAAATATGACTAAAATCTTTAAGACCTAATTTGTCAAATACATCCCTTGAGGTCAATATTATTTTACAGTGGCATTATTGTGTAATTAGTCTCTGAGCAGTGCTAAATCTCAGTATACCCTAATAGATTTTCTCTACAACCTTCTTTATATACAGATGCAGGGGAGTCCCAAAGTCATTTTATGGTGAGTTGTAATTATTTATTTGGTTTTGTTTTATTATTATTTAAAGCATCGCATTGTTCCATCATTTCACACCAAAAAAATTATCACATATTCTATCAAATATGTCCTATAAAATGTGAAAACTAAAGCATGCAGTAACACGCAAGCCTGTATGAAGATGTCAAATAAATTCTATAGTCATGCATTCCTTTTGAACAACATTGCTGGTTTCTCCCATTGTGGGCGAACAATGCATCCATGAGCAGAAAGGCTCTATCTGACCTGTGGTGCATCAGAAAATAGAGCTCATTGTTGTTGGGCAGTGTAGTATGATGACTGAGATGAGCTGAGGTCTCGGGCTGTGTGTTCACCAGCGCAGTCCCTGCTTCTGAAAGGGCTCAGTGCTCTGTGGTAGCTACAAAAGGGAGCTGTGTAGTGGGATTGGTATGGCCAGATAAGATCAGGGCCTCTGAGGAAGTCTGGTCTGATTGCTACAAAGGGCTGAGGTCAGGGGCAGGAGGAGCAGTTTACTCATCTAGGTATCAGAGGATCAGGGGGTTTGGTGGGGAGCCGCGTGTGTAATAGGTATAAAAGGATCACTGTAATGTGATGGTATAAAAAGATAAAAATCAGAGAAGGGGTTGGCAGGCAGTGTACTGTAATGGCTCCAAAAGCTGAGGGATCAGAGATTTTGTTATGTGTGTAGGTGTCTCCTCCTATGCGCGCACACACCCCCTCCGTGAAACCGGTCGGCGTCTACGTGCATCTTTGATGGCTATGAGAGCCACACTGGGCTGTGACTAGAGCTGAAGGAGGGAGCTGAGGCGATGGAGGGATACAGGGGAAGGGATGCAAAGGGGGGAAAGACGAGTGCTGTGGAGGCTGCGTGTAAACAGGGCAGTGGTACACACAGTGCCGTTAACCAGCTGTGAAGCCTGCTCACAGTGGGAGATGAATTTACAAAGGATGTCTCCCTCTGATATCCAGGAGACGCTGCACTGATCTCTGCTCCACTGCTCTCGGCACACCATTGTAGTGCTAAGCACTGTGCCACTAATGGCACTTATATACCTTAATGCCTGGAAAACATTTACATTTGGGGGCTTGCAGCAGAGGGAAAGTGTGCGGCTGCGGAGGGGAGAAAATTTGTGTGTGTGCTTGGGGGATATATATATATATATATTTTTTTTTTTTTTTATCGACAGCATCTTCAGTCGATGCATCTTAAGATTTGCGGGGCTGTGTAATTTCCTTTACTCATCACACAGTTTAAGGAAATTACAAGTCCTCCCATATCTTGCACATTAGTCCCTCCTTGCCACATCCAGTGTTATTACTCACCATACAAAGAGAGAATTTTGTTACACTAGATCATCAACATTACTGTCATGATGTTTCCGTTTTTTTTTTTTTTTTCCTTTGTGAAGTCAATGACTTCACTCCTCTCCACCACAGAATTGCTCTCCGCTCTTCAGGAAGTCTGGGATCTCAGCTTTAAAAATCACAGTTTAAACATGAGGCAAGCCATAACCAGGAAATGCCTGTAGTATTAGCAAGGTATCAGATTCATGCATTCCCCCCTGAACAGCATGACTGCCCCACAAAATCCCACATCCATATTTTACATCACGGGAGACAAGACACATGTGTTTCACCCTAGCTTTCAAACGTGTTCCTTCCATTTATTTTATTATCCTTTAATGAATTTAATTAGTGGACATGTAATTAAATGCAATTATGATCACCCCCATAACACACACACACATGCAGGAAAAAAATGCACAAATGTGCACATTGTTGATGTAAATTGCTCTAAACATGTGCGATCTGAACAAATTTACTGGATTAATAGGGGATTGATAATATTTGGGGATTGTATTTCACTCTAAATGGCTGCATGCGGAAACAAAGGCTGTAGCCCAAGCTCATTAATCATAGTCAACGGGTTGCCCGGGTGCAATTTGCATGACCGAGGTGGCTGCACATGCTGCTGTTCGGCCTAGGTTGCTGGATCTGCCTCGATTTGGCCAGACCGTTAACGCTGCGTCAATCAAGGATAACCCAATAACAGTATGACAGAGTAAGAGAGGGGAAAAAAATCTCCTCATTACCCAACACTCCTTCCCCTCCCTCCCCTTCTCTTGTCTGCCCAACTTCTTATTTTAGTTAGCACTAATTACACTGGTCTGATGAAAGATGAAACCCTTCTCTTATACTTATTACTGACAATGTATTTAAATATTTTTCAAAATGTTGATTTAAATTTTTTAAAATTCATTTTCTGGTATACAAATACGCATTCATGAGACTCTAAATGTAATATTATTTTGGCTTAAAAAGATACGTGTAGTTTCCATAGAAAATAAATGTCTCAGCTTTAAGTCTTTTTTTTTCAAAACATTCTAAAAAAAAAAAAAAGGAAACTTTTTTTTTTTGATTCGACTGGATTTTTTGTCAGGGTTTTTTTTTTTTTTTGCCTCACTAAGCCATTTTAACTGCAGGTAATTGGGTTGAGGCGTGATGCAGTGAAGTTCAAAATGAGGCACAATTTCAAAAAAGCTGTAATCTCACCACTGGCTCCATACACTGAATTCTAATTATCTCATCATGAACTTAAAAAAAGGAGCAATGTTTTAATGGCTTTTTAACTCCATAAGAGGTGAGGGTGTGTTTGTGTGTGTGTGTGTGTGTCTATATGCATGTGCCTATGTACATGCAATAGAAGTTAATGTGCGCATGTGTGTCTCTACATTTTTTTTGTATGTGTCAGATGTTCACACACACACACACACACACACACACACACACGCACACACACGCAGACACCCACCATCACCACACACAGACATGTGAATGCAGCTTGTGTCTGGTCTGGCCTCTCTACCTAGCTCTGCTGCCGCGGCTCACGCTGTGCTCTCCCCCCATCCCCTAATATCCTGGAGGCATTTTTCTCATTATCAAATATTGTTTGATGTCTTTGTTTCTTGATGATTAACCATGGTCACCAAACACTGGTCTGGATTGTTTAAAATTTAATTTTGGGGCTTGTGAAGTACCTGCAGAGGGTATGACTGGTGGGGACACCCGTATTTTATGTATGCTATTTTTCACACTGAAATGCAAGAGGACACACATTGAAAAACACAATAAATCCTCGAGGAGAATCATTAGTGGAATACTAGTGGTTTTTATGACCATTGTTATTCAACGCTGTATTGAGATGCCGTAAATTATTCTGTTTATTATGGGTTTATGGATTCAGTCCCATTTTCAGAATAATTATGTTGTTCTCTATTCTGCATAAATGAAACTACTCTCCATGTATGGTCGTACTATGTGTTTAAACATAGATGCAAATATTGCAAATAAACTGTAAATATTGTTTTTTCAACAGTAGCATTTTTTATGCTCTCAAAAATAATTTTTATTTGCACATCTTTTGCACATTATTTGTGTTTAGACTGCAGTGACCATGTATATATTTCTGTGGTAATTTGAACATCATGAAGACAAAAATCGTGCATTAGGAATACAAGATTTATGACAGAAATCGACATTGTAAGCAAACAAATAGGGAAACAACACTCTCTCCTAATGTCAGCGTGTCAAAGCTATATTGAATACTTGAAATATCTGTGTATCTAAGGCTGAATAGCAGCCATTGTATCGGTCTAATGATATTATCCTCTGAAATTTGGAGTGAAAGAAAAATGGCAGAAATGAGCGGTACCATTGTCTGCTCCGTTTTATTTAAACAAATTGCGAGAGCAGAGCGACACAGACCGAGGGAAGGAACGAGCAGAGAGGGAGAGGGGAGAGACAAAAAGAGAGAGAGAGTGCTCTGTAAATGAAAGGTTATGCGTCGTCCCATGTGTTTGTATTGTCAATAACTGGAGAAGGCTGTCAAGAAAGTGGGGAGATAAAGGTCAATAACTCAGGCAAATGTGTTTGTATTTGTAGACTCCTGCTGATAGCGTAGCAAACGTCAGGGCCCGTGTCTGACACCCCACAACAATAACACAAATAGTGGGGCTAGTGCTGGAATAGTCATTATTATTGTCGGTGCTAGAAACGAGAGGGAAACTCAGCACATGGCTGTGACAGCCAGCGCGGTGTCACTCAAACGTCACACCATAATGAAACACGCCGGAGATCAGAAAAGGCGATGATGAAGTGTAAACACAAAGAGATTATGCTGCCAGATGATTTTGATATTTGCCTTATTTTCTTGTCTCCGGATAAATATGATCGTCGCGACGTTGTTTTGGAGCCACTTGGGACAATGCAAATACCTATATCGGAGTGGTTAGGGCAGTAAGCTTTTTTTTTTTTTTTTTTTTACTTGAAAATAAAGTTCCTACTATTTAATTTTAGAATTCATCACTCCAGGATTTGTCAGTCCTGCATACATATGTACACCATTTTTTATACTAAGCACAAAATATGGTAAATGGGAATTTTGTTCTTTTTTTCAAAAAACTAATTCATAAAGATATTTACATTTTTCTATCAAAGACAGAAACTAAATAATAAGTGTTGGATTTATTTTTTTTGGTCCCACAAGGTTAAACTGTAATCTAAAAGCTTAATTTATTTTACACGGTTCTTATATGCGTTCAAGTGTTATTTTATTCCAGGGCCATTTAGTGTATCTCTCTGTGGCCTTGAGTGTAATAAATGTGCAATTAACAGACTTAACTAATTCATGAGGACCATTGTGAAACTAACGAAGGGCATAACTACTGTACAGACGCCGCTGTCATTGGTGAATATTGTTATTGTTCTGCTTTTAATTGCTGGAGGAGGAGGAGGAGGAGGAGGAGGGAGGCAGTGTGTTTTGAATATACGTACTCGGTTACCACAGCAAAAAAAAAAAAAAAAAAAAAGAAAGAAAGAAAGGCCGGCTCCTTCCCGACAGTCATATCTAACGTCACAGATACGTGGAGGTGTTAACTTCTCCGGTTTAACCAGTTACCAAACAAATGACCCTTTTTTACAAAGAGAACAGATACACAAGGTAGTAACAGCATCAAAATCCTCTGACCATTCATCTTGATCTGTGCTCAAAAGGAAAATCTCCCCGTATGTCTCATTAACACACAGGCTTCCTTTTTCGATTCCAGATATACAGTACTTCCTGCTATTTTAACCGTTGTCAGTGTGGAATCAACATTATATTATTGTGCTTTTTTTTCCTCCTTGAGGGAAATGCAATAATTAAAGCTATAAATCATTTTAAGTACATAACAAAATACAGTTTATGGCTAATATTGGTACCTCTATTTTTCTGTGTATGTTGGTGTGCACCTGAGAAGCTTATTTTTCTGTTGAATCGTCAGGACAGACGACCAGGAAATTTGCAAACGTTGTCCTATTGTTGTGAGCAGATGAATCAAAATGTACTTTTAGTAAGTATATAAAGTCCATAGGGGAAAGTAGATCTCTCCCTCTTTCTCTCTCTCTCTCTCTCTCTCTCTGTCACCTTCTCCCCACTCGGTTTGTTTGTTGGCTGTGGTGCCTCGTAGTGGTTTACATTACATATGATTATGTAAATCTGGAGCTGTTCCTGTGCATTATGGGCCAACGCATTGTCAAGATCTTTTCTAAAGCAGTCAAGTAGCTATTTCTGAATTCTTTTATTATCTGAGAGCGCAACAAAGAAAGTCTTTTGTTCACTGTTTGCCGCACACACACACACACACATACACACACTCACTCACACTCACATGCTTACACAAACACACACACACATACGCGCACTGCTGCTGCCGTCCATGACTTACTACTGTCCCCTAGTGGTGCTCCTCTCCCATCGTCTCTCTCTCTCTCTCTTTCTCTCAACTCTCCATTTCCATCAACTTTCCACACTTCCATTCACCTGACTTCCCCCTGTCTTTGTCCCGCTCCCCCCTCTGTGCGCCTCCTCTCCGCCTTATCATGCTCAAACATTTAAAGGGTTGATTTGTTGTATTGTATGACAGAGAGCTGCAATTATGCATTGCTGTGTCCACAGTGGCTTTGCGTTCAATGGAGGGCTCAAACAGTGTCAACAAAAACAGGAACCCTGATGTTTTGTGGCCATTGTGAGGCCCGGAGCTCGTGTCAATAAGGCATTGTTTAGTCAGAGTGCCACACCGAAACTGCAGTGAGAATGTTATCAGACCTGTGGAAATAGGGTGTGTGCGTAATAGTGCTAAAATGTAAGTATGATTGTTTGAACAAGCCCAACACAAACGCACACAGGGAGACAGCCTTGGAGCTTTGTAACCTCTCCACACTTGTTTTTTTAAATTTATTTTTATAAACAGCATTGACTTAAAAAAAAAAAAAAAATCATACATACTTTGTATCTGTCACTTTTTTCACCCACTCCTATAATTATTCCCTAATTATTTATTCTTTCTAGTCTTTTTCAGCTCACCACGACTGAATTGAGCCTCCGTTCCCCTCAGCTAATAGTATGCATTTTTATACTTTTTTTTTCTTTTCCTTTCTTACTCACTGTTATTCCAGCCCTAATTGGTGCGATAACCTGGAACAGCGCTAATAAACAATAGGGTAAAAGGGTCAGCATCCACTGGCTGTGCACAGACACACACAGTCAAGTCACTCATGTCAAATGACCAATTATACAGGTTGTAGAGGATGGCACCTCCGTCTCCAGTGCCCCGTCTCTCCTGGGATGGCTCTCCAACAAGAGGGCTATCACTCAAACCCCAACCACATTCATTCATTAGCCTGTTAAGATGGGCATCAATTATTCATTAAGAAGGTGGCCAGTGGATTATTTCTGTCAGCACTCGGCTTATTGTATCAAAGGTTGATTATGGCTCGCTTGATTTAGTATGCACTATTGTTCATGTGATCAATCAGAAAATGAAAAAAGGAAACGCATTTAAATAAACACAAAGGATGTGAGCTGGATGCTGAAAAGTTTCAAAGTTTGTTTAGAACTTCGACATTAGTGTGATTACATATTGTGTTGTATTTATTTATGCGGATATCCACAGCAGCATTGACTTGCTCAGAGTGCACTGATTTGATTTGGGGGGCATCGTTTTTCGCGTTGCTCAGCATGATTTCGAGCGATTTCAAGTGATCTCACTGTAAGATTTGGTGCGCTGTCATCTTGATTTATGAGTAACCACCTCCCCTTTTTATTCCTCCTGTCCCTCACCAGCAATCTTGTGCTCACCTCCTTTTATTTTTTTCCAGCGGCATTATCCCAAACATTCATACTCACACTGCTCTGTAAAATCGTTTTATTAGAATGTTAAAAAGTCCCGTGGGGATTTTTTTCTACAGAAACTGCCTGAGAGGGAAACTAGTAAAGTAGTCATGGTAAACTGGAGGACTGAAAAAGCCCTCTGCTGAAAATTTCTAATGACAATCTAAAGTCTATTTTGAGAACATATTTTTTTTTTACATATTAATGATAATTGTTTATTTATTTTAATTATTTTTACACTGTTGTGACAAAAAGGAAAATGAACAAATGTAATAAATAATCTTAATAATACCTAATGGTCCAAATGTATGCAGTTACCTATTTATTTCTTAAACTCAACCTCATTGTAAATATATATATATATTATATAATATATATATATATATAATCTTATATAATATTTTGAAAGCATTTGTAAAGTTTGTTAATTAGAATAAAAGAATTAATAAAGAAAAGAGCTTAGATTATTAGTGCATTATGTGTGCGCATTTACCTACTTTTCCTCTCCCTTTAACCCACAGAATGCCTTTTGAAAACGCTGCAGAACGCCATTTAAGCAAACAGGTTGTGTGTGAGGCAACGTTTTAGCAAATAGAGATGGAGTGTTTAGGAGATTAGCATCCTGTTACAACACATCGCAGCGCACTTCAGTTTCGTGTTTACAGGGCTTTCCGATGGCAAATTTGACCTCGGACTTCAGGAAAGTTGTTCGGAGCATCAGATAGCATTCAGTGGAGCAGATATGGCATGTAAATATATACCATGTAAGCAATTTACTCCCTTCTTTATCATAGAACATTTCAGTACACATTTTAGTGCATGTGATTAGTTTCCCCGTACTTCACTTTTTCATCGCATTACATTTTTTGTGTGAAAGTGAGCATGTGTGTCTATAATATGTTTATGAGCGGCAGTTTTCTGCTAATTAAGGATTTATATGTAGACATTTTATTTATATTGCCTTTCATCAAATAAAAATTCTAGTGGATGTCTACATATCATCATTCTATTTTTAGAATGCACTGCACTTGAGTTTGAATCATCGTGCAGTATGAGCTGCACACACACACACACACACACACACACACACACTCATTCACTCACATACAGCAGTAAAAACTTAACGTGTTCATAACACTAGATCACTCCTGTTGGTATATTTTGCCCTCAACCTGTCCTTCCCTTCACCAACACCATGCACGTGTTAAAACAATATCCAAGTGTCATGTTGTCGCACAATGTCAGCGTTTCATGAGTTAGAAAAAAAAAGTCATTGAGGAAAAAAAGAAAAAGTCATGGGTGTGTCGCTGTTTTCCGAGTCATAATGAAGGGTAAACATTGTGACGAGGTGACAGAGCGCAGACCTTGGACTTGGCCCTCGGCTCTGAGCCACAGCAGGCACTTATCCGTGATGCAATGACAGCTCCTCGCGATGGTCGGGAAATTAATTCTTACTCGGCGTGTAAAGAACTATTCATAACAGTTTTGCTTGAGAAAACATTAACCATTTTTCACGTGGATCAAAGTGGCCATCTGGTTAAATTCGTGCAGGCCTATACCTTATTCATGTGCCTCCTTTACTACTCTCGGCGGATTAACTTAATTTTCTGTCTTCCCTTTTTTTTTTCCTCCCTCAGGTTTGTGCGGCACTTGCAGAGTGAGTTTCTCTCAGGAATGTGTCTAATTTAGTGGCTAAGAGGCAGATTTATACCTGTGCTAGTTATGGAGAAGGTTGCTCCCCGGAGAAGCCCAATGACTGTTTACAGGCGGCCTGACAATGCCTTAGCAGATGATGAAGCACCTGCCAGAGTTCCCCCTTGTCTGTTCCATCCCTTTCTGTCTGTCTGCTCACCTCCCTTCCTCCAGCTTCCTTTTCTTCTTTCACTCTCCTTCCTGTCTCCCGCCCTCTCTCCCGCTTTGTCCCCCCCCCCCACTCCTCGGCAGAGCCTCGTCTGCAGTTACCATGGAGTTGTGCGTTTTTACAGCCATTCCCACCGCTCTCCCCATAGTGAATCCGCTCACTCCGTCTACCGCTGAGAGCAGGGAGAGTTTTTTCGTCTCCATGTCCCTCTGCCATTGTTCCCCCGTCTCTATCCCGCCTTTGCACACACAAACTGGATAGACAAATGGACGGCAAAACAAACACACACGCACACACACACCGGGGTGAACTCAACTGTGGTCAGGTTTTTGTTTATGACGGGGAAAGGCAATATCGAGATTGTTTCAGAGTGGTGTCATCACGTGAAATGTATCGCCGTCCGGAGTATGTTTTATATGTCTGGTCCCTTGGCTGGAGCCATTTTGGGAAACAGAAAATATCATATCATATGTCCTCCTCCGGTATAAAAAGTAAACTATCAGCTGTAAATCTGATACACAAGTACAGTAGTGTGTGTGAAGAGTGAATTCTCTATAAAGCTCACTAGTAAAATAAATATCAGCCGTCCGTGCAGTAAATTCTAATGAAGATGTTGGAAATGAGATTTTCAGAAATATTTTTATTGATATATGTTGTTATGAAACTATATCGATAAATTTCCCCTATATGAGGAACATCTGCTTCCAATGTATACCTTCTTCTTATTTTTTTTTCTTCATTCAAATTTGCTGGCTGAATGAGGTGCATTTTTCTAAGTGGGATGTCAGCTTTTTTACTGCTGTTATAAGAGTTTTACACAAAAGAGGATTTCATGTTACCACTGATCAATAATGAACACAGGAAAAATGTGTTTTAGCCATTTTCCTTTATTTATTTATTCATTTTTTAACAAGGACACGCTAGACAGACATCTTAATTTCCCACAAAATAGTGGAAACATAAAATAAAAAAAAATATAACGCCGTGCCAATTCCTGTATTTCAGCTTTCAAAGGGTTTAATGATGATGACGGTGATTGATTCGTTTTCCCAAAGGAAGCATTTCTAATTTTGGTTGACTCGAAATTTATATTTCCTGCCGTAAAACACTTTTTAAGGGTTTGATAAATCACCGAAACGCATTATTTCTGTGTCTTCTGGTGTCGTATCAGTATTAAATCATCAAAGCGTTGACCGATTCTTGGTCACAGTACTGTAACTCCGGCGGAGGCTCTTTCTTCTCCGAGCTCTTAAATATCCAGACTGCATTATACTCAATGGGCCATAACTCGTTAATGTATGTGGTATGATGCCGCACCTGTAATTAAGTGTCAGTTTATAAACACACAAACACTAATAATACCCAGAGCTTTTCTGGGCGAGCCCAGTGGTGGCAGTAGCCCATCCATCAATGTCTCTAATGAGGCTCTATATAGACAAGTCAGCGAAGGCTTCCTGGGCCGTTCAGTCTTATTTTTCATGCCTACTATGATAACCACCCAAATCCCCGGTAAGATGATATCAGCTGAGATAGGGGGGCGGTAATATGCGTGTGTTTTTTGCACAAAGCCGCCGTATTTATCGCGTGTGTGTATGCGGGGCGTATTAAAGGTCCCGTTCAAAGTTCCCATTAACCTTACTGTCATTTTAGCCCCGGCGATGTTAATCAAACCCTGCACCGTGGTTAATACGGCCCCCGTTTCGCGATGTTGCCATTTATAATACGACGCGGAGCGAGGCCGATGTGAGGAGGTAATGAGGTGTCACAGGTCATTTAGACCAATCAGAAGCCACCGCGGGACATTAGCCGAAACAAAGGCCCGAGCCCCGCTACCCCGGGACAACGTGGCGACTACAGGTGGAACATAGTAAGAGCAACAATAACAAACTTATTAAAACGGGGACAAGCTGACACCAGGACAAAGAGGTCTGTTTCGTCTCTTCATAGGAAACTTTACTGAAGCCCGGCGTTCTCCTCTGAAGTTCCTCAGCAACTTATGAGTGATAATCCTCTTCCGGATTGTTTGACTTATAAATCTTTCTCCTTCCCTCTTTCTATCTTTCCTCCCTTTTTTGCTCTTAGGCCGCAGATGCAGGCAGCAAAGGTGTTCGACAGGCAGACAGTGGTTTGGATTGTCACTGCACTGGGGACTGGGCCTGGAATCCTGATGACACGTATGAGGGACCTGCTGTGGAGAGATCAGGGGTCAGTGCTCCTCATTGCTTAACTCATCTACTGCAAATATAGTTTTACGTCTTCTCTTTCAAACTTCTGTCTGGAACCTATATGAAAAACAGGTTGTCCTGCAACTCAATAATATTAACAAGCCTCTCTTCTGATTGGCTGATTTAAATGGCTATTAAAGAGTGGGTGGCACCTGTACAGTTGTGACATCACAACTTCACAACCTTATATTAATTACTGGCGTTAATGTAAAAAAAACCCAAAAATATAGCGGAACCACTTGTGAAATACCTTTTAGCACTCCTTTAGATACACTCCTGTATTCCTATTCATCGCTATGAAAGCGCGGCCGTCAGCGTGTCAGCGGGTAATGATGGAGGAAGTGACGTCTGACAACCGTGGCCTGCCACTGTGGTTGGTTCTTTAAGAGCGGAGGAGGTGGCCACATCTCAGCTCTAATGGAGGAGGAGAAAATGGCTGTGTCACTCCTGTCAATGTATTATGTTTTAAACCCCGACAGTTGTTGTCGCTCCTGCAGGCCCATAATTTTATGCCATTAAAAGTGCCAAGGGGAAAGAGTGCGAGAAGCAGGAAAAAGGGAGGGAGGTGGGTTCTGAAGTGAGGCAGTTTGTGCAGTTTTGCTACCTCTTTTTTTCCCCCTTCATGCCTGATTCCCTGCCACTTTGTGCTGGAAACTTTTGGCATTTCTTGAAAGCATAAAGACCAGTTGGGGGCTTTAAAGTGATCATAAAGTCAATCATGTTGGCTTGAATTACACGGCAATCTCTGTCAGTTAGGCCCCTCTGTGCCATGAGATGTGTGTGGGAGTGGGGTGTGGAATGGATGTGTCCTATATTAATGTGTATACAGTAGTAACTAAAGAGTGGAGGCAGAGAGATTGGGCTGATTTCAGAGCCCGACTGCCATTTGATTGAAAAACTCAAGTTCATTGGAATTTTTGACATGTTCACTTGAAAGAAATTAGAAAGAAATTAGACAAAAACAACAACAAAAGAATTGCGATTTTGTTTTAAAACCAGAGACTTAAAACAAACCGTGAAGCTAAATTATAATGCCCCGCAGGTCCGAGCAACTCTGACCGTGACACTATTAATCGAAAAATGTTGGTGGGAATTACTGTCACTTTTTTTCTGATTTGTATGCATGACAGCCGCTCCCATCTCAAAAGAATACTAGACCCCACAAGGTCTTTACATCATGGGCAAACATTTGCAATTATGATGAACTCTGCCAGCTTATCTCAAAAGGAACACGTTCTTACTGATGGACAAGTAGACATTTTAATGAAATAAACTGCTTTAAGCTGATGAAATAAAGATTGCTCCACCTCGGGGGGCGCTCAAATTAAATTATCAAGATGACTGCATGCGTGCCTCTCCCGCTAACTCAGATATGGCAACGGCACACGGTCACTGCACTTGTTTTATATAGGATTTTGCGAAACAACTACTGTACGCAGTTGCTTAACTTTTTTTTTTCCTTTTTTTGTTCTCAGACTGAGCTCTCCCGTGGTTTCTGAAGGCCTCACAGATCCCCCCCTTTTTTTTTTTACTCCATTCACAGAGATGAACTAATGCGAAAACCATGTGTTGTCCCCGGAGGCTGAGCGAGTAGACACTGTGATGCATGCAGTTTTATGCGCGCAGATAAACATGGGCCCGATGGCTTGTCAGAAGCCTCGGGAAGGAGCCCAGAGTCCTCCGCATTAAAACAATGTTGGTGTTGGGGCGAGGGGAGACTGTGACTGGCAATGGGAAACACCTGTGCAGGGGTGAGCAGCCGGGCAGCGTGCGTGGGGGGGGGGTCACCACTGTTAAAAGAGGAAGGAGAGGCAAGAGGGAGGTATAAAGTCGGTCGGAAAGGCCACTACATCCTTGCCATTTGCCGCTGAGAAGCGGTGGTCTGAGGAAATTAGTTACAGTAATGTCTTGGTTGCCCCTTAAATTTCAGCACATGTGTTGACAGTGGAAGCCCATGCCAAAGGGTCACCCTGAAAGTAAGTAATTGCACAGGCAGATACAGATACCACTTTATCGTACTTGAGAGCATCAGAATTATAGCTTTATGGCAGAAAAAAAAAGCTGACTGGAAAACTGAAAGACAGAAATACAAGTTCAATAGTCACCTATGTTTCCTGACGGTATTTTTGTGCTGATACAATCCATCCGCCCAAATTTTTCCAAAGTCAGAAATAATATCCTAATATTTGAGTGAATATTTGGGTCTTCTCTGCCCATATTTTGGATTTAGTCTCTGTGTATGTAAGGCGGTGACTACAGAAAGGCTTTTGGCGTTCCTCAAAGCCACTGGCAGTATTTCAGACAATCTTTACTTTGAGGCTAAAGTAGCTATTTTATATGCTTTTTGATCTTCGTTTGCACTGCCTTTTAACATTTCAACCCTGTAACCCTCCGAGTAGTTTATAAAGCAGCGTTTTTTTAAGGGAAACTGATTTTAAAAACATGCATATCTTGCATAATAAATTTATCATACATGTATTTTGTGCCAAAATCAAAATAAGCTATTTATTTGTTTCTGTATTATGACAAAAATTCATGCAGGCGCATCAGCTTTATCGTTTTTTTTTTTTTTTTTTTAAATAAACCCGGCATGGAAAAAGTCTACATGCAGTATATAAACATGCAAATCCCAAATGTGACAAAGAACACACAACGCAGCAACATTTCAACGCAGGCAAACATCCACCCGGCTGTGTATCCGTCAGCCGTCTCCTCAGCGGCCCCGCGCTCCCACCCTCAAGTCAGGCTGATCATTCCATCTCCTGCCTCTCTATCCTGAGGTGCCTGCTGTCAATTTATCAGACTCTTCCTTTTAATTTCATACTTTCCACGGCGTAAGCATCCATCTCCGCTGTCTGCAGCACCGTTAGAGGGTCCGGAGCATAGCGGTGCGAGACAGACTGATGCGTAGCCCACAACTGACAAGGAGAAGCAGGTTGTGATGGAGTAATGATCTCTTGGAAGGAAAAAAAAAAGAGTTTGCCATACACACAGTTTGCAGTAAAACACGCTTTTTTAGTTTAATTCTCAGAGGGTGTAATGAGCTGCTGATTTTTACAAGTTGTGCTTTAGAGAATCAGGATATTATGCTGATAAAATGCTCTGATATATATACAGCATGCCTTAGTTTAGATAGATACACTGCTACTGACAAGCTAGTTGTATAAAACCTGAAAACATGTGATAAGGGATCATAATATGCAGTAATTCAGCAGATATTACAGTATCTGTGGTCTGAATTGATATTTATCAGCGGTCAAATCTGGCAATCTTACAGCATTATAGTCCTATGTATTCATTGTGACGGATGAGGAATAGGAGGCACAGTATTTCAGGATTCATAAGCATGTAATCAGCGGATTATATTCATGTTAAACTCCATTGGCCTTATTGCTCTTCCTCTGATTTGACACGTTCCAAAATTTGAAAAATGCTCAGTTTTTTTTGACTCGGTGTGACATGTAAAATATCATGGATTCAATCTTAATTCAGGAACTCCCGAAGCTTCCCTTCATAATCATCTCCTCATCTCATCACCACCCTCTTCACTCTCTCTCTCTCTCTCTCTCTCTCTCTCTCTCTCTGTCTGTCTCTCTCTCTCTGCGTCTAACAAAATTAATTACTGTATGTTTTATTTTATGAAGGTGTCAGGACGAAATGATGAATGGCTTGTAATATCAAAAGATTAAAGACAAAGCAATGAAGGACGCGCCTGCTTACATTGTGGTAGCGCTTACATGCAGACACATGTACACACACACATACACTCCATGCACAAAGTCTCTAGGGCCATTGATATCTGGTTTCATATTTGATATTAACTTACTGGGGGAGCGATTATGGCCACAATGTCATTACCAGTGGTAGAGGGGCTTAATAGAAGTGAACTTTTCAAAAAGGTCCTTAAATTGCAGTCTGCGCCCTTCTTGCTAAATTCCATATTGATATGTACACTGGTCCCCTCATTACGGCCACAGATGAAAAAGAGCATTTCAGTGTTCGTTAATGAGCGCTGTACCAGTGAAGGTCATCTTAATGGGGCTCAACTTAGGGAGCCAGAGGTAATATTCTAATGAGAAAGAGCCACTACAACACTCTGGTATTTCTATAATTGCAACCATGGATGCAATTTTATTGTTGCCTGTGCACTGGTATTGTATTGAGTCCTTTGTTGTCGTTTGCAGCATGACTTCCCTGCTCTGGTTTGGTGGTCTGTACGCCCATACACAGATGCACACACAGACACACACACACACGCACGACCTCATTGCCATATTTCATGTCCACTTCACACACCACGCGGTGTTTATTGGATGCTACAGTTTATTCATTGCTTACTTATGGGTGGACAGACATCAGAACCACCTAGCAAAAAGAATGAATATTAAGCCTGGTACGCTGCAGCATGGCAGAGCAAGGACGGGAGGAACGTTTGTGTGCATTTGCACATTCGTTGGCCGTGTCTGTCGGTGTGTGTCATGATTTTGACTGTGCCTGAGTGTGTGTGTGTGTGTGTGTGTATGTGCGCCAAAGAAAAAAAAAAAGTTGTGCCCGAGGCCGTTTCTCCAACGCGGTGAAGTCATATCACTCCGTGCGCCGGTTTATTCCTCGGATTAAAAGAATCATTGGTATATTGCTGTTATAACATGCATCAATTTTCTTAAATATTGTCACGGCGAGTCACCATCTGTTACGGAGAAGAAGACATTCAGTGTATCTAATCCTGGATGTCATTTTCCTTTGGTTATGTGTTGTTGTTTATGTGTTTTTTTTGTTTATATTTAGTCCAGTCTCTGCATAACCATCACCAAGCCATGCAGACAAGACAAATGAACAGACAGACAGCACATGGTGACCATCTGCAGTTGCTAGGTGGCCTTTCTTTCATAACAACCATTACATTTCGCTCAAGAGTTGGATGAGGAACAGATCAGCGTGTGCCGTACAACCCATGTTAAGACTTAAGGGGGTTTTCACTCCAAGGGCTAATAGTCAAGTTTTAGCTTTGTAACTGATTAATGGCTTAAAACAGGCAGCGTTCCTAAATCACTGATTGGGGTAATCTCACAAGACAATAAAAACATACTGTACATTTCACTGGTTTGTAATAGAATCTGTTTTGAGCAGCATTGTATGCTCCAGATGATACATATGCTGATGGTATCATTGGTTCAAAGTCATTCCTCTGATTTAATTTTAGAAAAAAAAGTAGTGTAGTTTAAACTAAAACAGACTTTTAGATTTCTCCCTCCCCCTTCCTCTCTCTGCACTATTATTGCCTCTCTTGAAGGTCATGTCAGTTTAAACAGGATCCTCAAATATTTTTACCATGACTCGTATGCACATGGGAGATGCACAACAGAGCCAAAGTTTAAAGGTCATGCAGCTTTTTCCCGTTTTTGGACCCAAAAATAATTTTGAAAGTCATGAATCATCAACATTCAACTTCCCATTCAAAACACTTAGTTTCGCTTCAAGTCGGTGATGAACAAGATGTAAACTGAGGGGCATATACTCTTAGGGGGAAATCGAAATGAGCAATTTGTTCCAATTCCATTCAAAGCACTGAGGTGTGTAAAAGTATAGATGAATTAATCTGTCCTCTCTGCCTTTGACTGAGTGAAATAGGAGTGTAGGAGAGTGAACCTGCGCCATACGTTTCAGTCAGCTGTGTAAAAGTATGAGGGAGTTTTAAAGGTGATAAAAAAAAGGCAAGGCAGTGAATATCATCTTGTAGATAAGACAGCCACCTCGCTTTCCACAGGCTACATCCATTTTATTGCATCTGGCAGCGAATTAAGGCACGTGTGGAAGAGAAGAAAAAAAAAAAAAAAGGGACGATTGAAAATGAAACCCGGGGCTAAGACCGCATTCAGCCTGACTGCTTTCTTCCCTCAACACTGACATTAGACTTTGATTCTCACATGAGCTCCTCTGATGATGATGATGAACCATAAAAAATGATATAGCTCAATAAAAGTACAAAAAGGCGCAAGTTCATAAAGAGGACCTGAGGGCCATGTTAGGTTTGGTCCGTGCCAATGCATTTCTTCTCCCTCCGCTGGCTTTTAGAGATGATTACTTTGGATATTTATGGATGAAACGATTCTTGATTCGAGGGAGCTCGCGTGGCTCGCGTGTTTGTCTGCTGGGTCCTGTGAGACCGCACGTATCCACAGTGGCTTTGCGCCTGCCAATAGGAACAACGAAACATCCATTATCTGTTTAAAACAAGGATTCTTTATTATGCTTGTCACCAAAAAAATAGCGCCAGAAAAAAGAAAACATGTTAACGTAATATTACTGGTGATGGGAATTGGAAAACTGCCCGATATCGATGCAGCGATTGAAAGGACAAACGAGACAATTGTCGGAGTCCTGGTCACCTTGAAAGTCCACATTGACCCGGTCAGAGTCCAGAACACACAAATGGGTCGCATGCTTCTATATATCATAATGAGACCATGCCAATACATTGAGCTTTTCACGTCATACACCGTGGAAAAATCAACTGCTCTGTGTAGCTGGTGTCGGCCCTCTCCTCCTCTCTTCCCCCTTCTCCTCATTGATCCTTTCATCCTCTCCTCCCCGTTGAAAGAGTGCAGACCCGGGGAAGGCGGGCTCTGGTGAGCTAACCGGCTCCCTCCTCTTCAGGCAGCGTGTGATGTGACTTGAGCCGTGTGATCTCTACGAGAGAAAAACCCCGATGCATACAGGAAATAATCAGGGCAACACAGGCAGGGTTCAGAGGAATGCAAATATTTTCAGAGTGCTTAAAAAACAATACCACACACACATGCACCCCTTCCCCCCCCCTCTCTCTCACACACACACACACACACATTTAAAAACAATACATACCCACACATACTTCATACAACAGAGGAACAAAAAAAACACCCCCCTGACAAAACTCTCCCCAAGTGCATTTGCATAAAACATTAAGCTTAACAAAATGATTACACCTGACAAGTTGAGTTGGAGGAAGAACATCGCCGGTGGCAGCCGGTTTACTTGCAGATCCTGCAATCATTCTCTCGTCAAGCAACCGTTTCATGGCCGCCTTTGTAGGCGCTGTCATGCCGCCGCTTCGTGATTAATCCTTCCCTTTTGTTTTTCCTTTCTCCCTTCCACCCCTCTCAGTCCCTCCCACAAATCCAATAAGTTGCCCTTAAATCAGGTTACCCTGCACCTTGCAGATAGGAGCATTGTGATGGATATGCCAAAAAAATGCGTGCCAGGCGGCGTGTTTTTTTTGTGAGGAAGCACTGTGAAATTGTACCGCTGTGATTCTGCATTATGGCGCTAAGTGTTTGTCTTGTAATGCAATTAAACGTGCATGTAAGCCGCCCCCGCACTCCCCAAACTATTGTGTGCTGTATTTATTAATTTTATATACGCTCTTTTGTGACGCCGCCATTTAACCCGAGGTAAAATGCAATAATTTAGAGGAGTATTAAAGGAATAACTTTGTGAGTATTTTGCCACAGAGAACACGAGCCGGATCATTTGGGGGTTGGTGGTCGTGGTGGTGGGGGGGAGATGACAATCAAAACATTAATATCCTTCTCACTCCTATAAGCCTGCAGAAAATTCCTAGTGCTGAATACATTGCTGAAGGATAGCTCGCAGATAAAGACAGAGAGAGAGATTATTGCCTCCTTTCATTCCTGCCCCCCCTGGCAGCGGTAGGTATGGTAATATGGCTTTTTTTTTTGAATATTTGCAGGCATAAACTTAAGAAATGAGTGCTGATAAGGAGTGACAGCAACAGAGGCGGCAGAGATCTTCAGCATGACAGGCGGTGTCAAAAAGCCCCGGTGACGCTTTCACCGTGACAAACTTTTCAAAAGAACAATGCACACACACACACACACACACACACACACACACACACACACACACACACACACACACACACACGCCGCCATTGAAGTGAGCTGCTGCAAGCCTCTCTGACAGTGTTGTCCCAGCAGTTAAAAAAAAAAATGGAAACATCACCTAATTATGCACGCCATTTTTTTTTCCTCTGAATACTTAAGCCCACAAACTTTCAACATATGTCACTTTGCAGAATGCCCCGGTGCAATAGGTAAAATAAACAATTTAGATGCATTAGTAGAATTATTAATAGACTCGATTCAGCTAAAGCGAACAATTCAAATAAAATATTTAAAGTGTAAGAATAATAACATATATATATATTTTATTATTTTAAACTCATCTTATGCCTAAAATTTTCACATTAACCCCCAGAAGAGCAGGTGTCCGTCTCATATGGAGGTCCTGTTATTGAGTTTTACTCATATTCTAATCTTTGCTGCACTTTTATTAGTAAGTCGGCAGACCCTGTCACGTCTGCGAGAAGCCAAGAGGATCATTACTTTCAAAAAGAACCAGCTGGCCCATTGTTTAGGCTCTGCCAGCTGTGTCTATTTTCATAACCCATTTTCCTTTTGTTCTGCTACACCTCCCTATAAAACTACAGAGACAGGAAGACAGAGTTGTATTTCACCATTTTCATGAACTCTTACCCCCGTGATAGTCTAATGCGTGGCGTTTAACCGTTGATGTGTGTGTGTGTGTGTGTGTGTGTGCCTGCATGCATGTATCAGTCCGCACGTGTGTCAACGTGCATGTGTGAGTGACTGTGAGGAGGAAGGTGAGGTTTGTAATCACCTAATCCAAACATACACTCGGGGAATCTCATTACTGGACCTAACAGTTCCATTTGAACCTTATCTGGTTTCAATCAGCCGCCTCTCAGGCGCAGAAACTTGATTCCTTTTGTCTAGAAGTCTATGCTATCAGTGGTCTCCTGTTTGTCTTGTCTATCACTGTCTTTTAGCTAACAGTATTTTAAATTCACAATTCACCGTCAGCAGCATGGAGAAAAAAAAAAAAAAAAAGGCTGGTTCTCGTCAACCGGCGTTGCAAGTAGCGCCATGTGACATCAGCAGGTTTGTATGTGCAGAATGGACGGCTGCCACGGGGAACTCCCGCTAACCCCACACCCTCGCACACTAACCCCAGTTCTTCCCCAGCCCGCTCCCACAGCCCCCCGTCCACATGCAAACGGACATTAAAACGAAACCTGACCCCGGCCCTGGAATCTGTAAGGTACTGTTTTTTTTTCCTCTTTTTTTTTTCTAAACAGGGAATCCTGCAGCTTGTGTGTGTGTGTGCGTGTTTGTGCATTCGAGTGGCTGAGACGGGGGTGGGGGGGGTCAGAAAAAGGTGAGCTGGATGCGACGTCAGCGGCCGTCTCAGGAATCCCCAGATTAAAAAACTCCAGAAGGTTGAGAGTCGCAGATAATCACAGGATCTGGAATTCACAATAACAAACTGGCCATATATCTACCTGTCTCCGGCCTTCCTCCCTGAGACGGCCACAGGGTCAACCAAATGGCTGCATTCCATCAACAGCTCTTTTTTTTTTTTTTTTTTTCTCCCGCTGCTGGGCTCCCAATGAAGTGTCTGAAAAGGATCAAATATGGCCCCTGAAGTGAAACTTTTAACTCTTTTCTCTCTCTGTCTCCACCTCCCGACCCAACGCTTTTAGTAGCAGCAGTTAAAGTTAAAGTGACAGTGGCACTTTGTCAAATTGTTCTTTCTATTTTGAGAGGGGGGGGGGGTTCCGGGGGGAACTGTCTCGGACCAGGGATTAATGTAGGACTTTAAGGCGTAGATGCGGCTCAGGCCCAGGCCGCTACAGCATCGCGACTGGGCTCCGGGGCTGTGGCGTAGGAGCCGGGGTTAGAGGTCTGGAGCTCTGCGGCGGTGGGGGGGGGTTTGAGCGCTTCCTTTGAGACCTCGCTCGGAGCCACGGGCTCTGTGGCTGCAGCCATTTCTGGGTTGAATTAACAGTCGAGCAGGGGAGCTGCGCTAGTGTCTGGAGGGGGCTGCTGGGGTCTGGTGGAGGGTCTAGTAGGGCAGGTATGATTTACATAGCTGTGAGAGAGTCCAGGATCCAGGTCTGCCCAGACCCTTCCCCCTGGGGAGCGGTGTTGACGGAGGTGCTGCATTGTGATACTGGCGTGATTTATGTTCCTCCACGTACCCTTCCTTCCATTGCCTGACAACTTCATTATTTATATGTGTTTGTTGTGATTATTTGCTTAGATATATACAGATAGTGCATAGTTTGAAGACTTTGTGTAAACCTTGCAGCCAGGAGATTTTGACTGCGTGCCTGTCTTTCCTTCAGATCTGCACTCCGCTCTGCGGAGGTTAGACTTTGTTGTTGCCCATGTACCCGTCGAGACACTGAGGATAATTTGTCCCTTTGCTTCCTCCTCTGGTTGCTCCGTTCTCAGCGAGGGAAATTACTTTACAAAGAGGGCAAGGGTTGCCGATTGGAAGTAAGTTATTTCGTCAGTGTAAAGTGTAGTAAATAGCCTGAGGTTAGGAGGAAAATAATGATATACAGTCCTGTCCAGTGGGAGGCTACAGCATGAGACACAATCAGACCCTTGCAGAAAACTTTCTGAAATGCTTTCAGAGGATGTATTTCATCATGCTAGATTACTACTGTGGATAGCACCACTTCTGGACGGTTATATCATATTCATATCCTGGTGCAGAGTCTCAGGCATTGTGCTCCAACATTCCTAGAGTGTAGTGCATGGGGCTTAGGACTGCAGGGTATATCTAAATTCAGCTATTGATTAGCTCTGCAGCAAGGGGAAAAAAAAGCCCCTGTAAAGACATCCCCATCTACAGTAGACTGTTTAATTCCCCCCTCACTGCTGCATTCAAATTATTTGCTTTCACAGTCGAAAATCGAAGGGTTTTAAAAATTGACTTCCTGTACAGCCAGAGAGAAATTCATTTCAGCAGTATTGACAGCAGCCAAACAGAAAAGCTATTGCCCAGCATTTAATTATTGAAGACATTGATCAACAAAGTGATTTATTCGCTGTGGTCCGGTTAAAAGGCCTAATTGAGTCACGGCGCTATGTAAAAAGGCTTTTATTTGTTCATTTGGTCCCGATCAGATTGCAGGATAACCTCAAGTCATACCACGTGAAGCCAAAAGTATAAACACTGTTTAATTTGAATGAATGCATTTAATAAAGGGTTATGAAAGCAGAGATTGATTAAGGCACTATTACAATAGAAATAAATATGAAAGGCCACCTATTAATGATACAGGTAAGGCCATGCACGTTTTTGGCCTCCGTCAGAAGCCTCAGTAACGACAGCCCAGCAAATCTGTTAGTCCATTTCATACAGCACAGGGGGACCTCCAGGACTATTGAGCTGCAGTTTCCCACCTCCCCCCTCCCCTTTTTAATCATTTGCTTTTCCTATGCTCTCATCAATTAACGGTGAGTCTGATCTATCAGACATTTGTGCTGGGATGTATTGCCCTTGGTCCCCCTGCGGGAGCTGAGGTAATCTGACCGTTTCAGGATTTTCACCTCGTTCATCTGCGCCGGCCGTTAACGCACTTTTGTTTGACACAAACGGACGATATTGTAGATTGTCTTACAGTCATGTGTGATTTAATGGTCGATCTTTTGCGATGCATCAAGCAGTGAAAATAAATAGACTGGGATGAAGAGTATTCACTCACCTGCCTTGTGTCGCGTATGATATTTAAGCCTGGGAAGGCTGTCCACAAGGTTTAGGAGTGTGTTGATGGGAATTTTTGACCGTTCTTCCAGAAGCACATTTGTACACACCAATGTCAGAGGAAAAGGCTCTGGCTCTTAGTCTCTGCTCTAATTCATTCAATTATCTACCGGGTTGAGGTCAGGACTCTGGGCAGGTCAGTCAAGTTTATCCACACCAGACCACACCTTTATGGACCTCGCTTTGTGCACTGGATGGGTTGATTTGGATGGGGTAGCCAATACTTTTGGCAATATAGTGTATATTTTTGCTAAAAATGTTCTCTCACTGCACTCTTAGTATCGTCTTTCTATCCTATATGCCAACAAGGAAATATCTAGAGTTCACTAAAACTTATTTTCCATTTTCCATTTGTAGTTGGAGCACTTTTTGTCTGCAGATGTTTGGGGACTAAAGAAAGATCGGTTTCTCCTGCCTCCCTTGCCCACGCTAAACCTCTGGCTCACATCAGCTCTATACAGAGGAAGCAGGAGAGGAGGAGCAGGCGGCAGGATGTTTTCATCAGAATATGTCTCCTAACTCCACAGCCAGTGAGCAGTCTAATGATCTCACTTTAGACGGAGATGGGAATGTCGGGATTAATGGCATTCCAAGAGGAAAAGGCCGGGGCTCCAGGTTGTGTCCCCGGCACAGTTTGAGACTGGAGGGAAGAGTCAGACAGCGGGACTGGAAGAAATTATGAGATAAAGAGCAAGAAGGCGGGGGGGTTGAAAGAAGGGAAAGGTGAAAGAGGGGTGGCGTCACAGAATAGACACCATGGGTAAAAAAAAGACGAAAAGTGGGTTGTTCATTTTCTGGATAGATAGATGAGATGGAATGGAACCATACGTCAGAATGGAGGCAGCTGTGCTTTTGGCGAGGACTTTCCTGGCTGCACACGAGCACATGAGCGCACACATGTTCCTCATCCCTTCATCCCCTCCTACACAACACACACATATGCACACCCACACATGGAGGCAGGGACCCTCATGGACAGGTGAGGGTTAGCTTTAGTGTTAGCCCGGTGCTGCAGGCCTGGATGAGCTCAGGCACAGATTTCTCCTCCATGCTCCCTCTCGGGGGCTTTAGCCAGGGGAGCAGTGTTTAGCAGGGCCTCGAGGCATGGAGCCATCTAAGCAGCACTAAGTCTTGGAACTGCTTCAGGTTACCTGCTGTGTTCTCTGCCAAATAGTACCGCCTCTGTGTGAGGTTGAGTGTTAGAGCGCAGGCTGTGTGTTTTTATTGTCATCATCAGATTACTGGAAACTGCACATGGATGCTGCACATCATGCTCTTTATGGGATTCCATTACTTTTATTAGAGTTATATATTAGTTTAGAGGTAAAGCTCATAAATTAGCATTTAGAGCAAGTTATAACAAATATATGCTTATTAATAGGTATTTAATTTAAATTGCAATAAAACAAGTTTTAGTTTAGTTTTTTTGTTTTTTTTTTACTTTATTGAAAATATACAAAACACATATGGCTACATAGATATTTTAATGCTTCCAATAGAACCAAGAGATTGCCAGTCTTTGGTCCTATAATGTCTAATGAAAAAGATATGCACACTTTAAGTGGTAAGCAATGAAAGGAATGTCATGGAAAACATAAAATAACAGCAAAATCTAACAAAAAAATGAAATAAAAATATGAACTAATAAATAAGCAACACAATAGGGGAAATTATTATTATTATTATATGTATATATATTATTCTTATTATATATATATATATATATATATATATATATATATATATATATATATATATATATATATATATATATATATATATATATATATATATATATATATATAAAACTTGAGTGAATTTAGTCTTTTCAGTAGTTTTAAAGATTTTAAGTATTATAACTTCACTCAAGAAAACACCACATTTGTGAGCTGACTTCAGGATTCTTTTCTCATGAATAGAATTATTATTATCTGATTATCTTTTTTGCAAGAGATAGAATTAGATTATAGATAAGATAAAAGAGTTAATCAGTCTTCCTACCAAATGTTGTATTGTCTTCAGAGATAAGAGCTTTAAATTATGAGATTTAAATTTGATCCAATTTTGAGTGTTAAGCCAGACCGTATGTGGAAACTGACATTAAAACATTTACCTCTACTAGTAGGCAGATGTTTGTGGAAAGCCAGTTTGTTTCTTAATGTTTAAATACATTTTTCCCCCCAATGCTGCGAGCACAACAAACTCATTTATTTTGACTCATAATGGTGGAAAAAAAATGTGCAGGGTGAATGAAAGCCAAATTAGCTACATGGCTGTATACCAGCGATTTTGTAATATATCCCTTTAAATGAAAAGCGTATAAGGAATGTGTCACGCAATGGAAACGATGATGCACAGAAATTGGCTTTGTGTTACCTTATTATAAAACTGTGGGATTTTTTTTTATTCAGCGTTGCAGAGAGCGAAGCGCAGTCAGACAGTGCTGGAAGAAAAATAAACTGTTATCCTTGGAAGTGTCTTTATTGTACTTAGTCACACACACATTTATCATGAGGTTATAAATCTTCGTGAGTGAAGGTTGTTAATGACTTCGAGAGACAGTGGTGGAAGTGCTCTGTCTCCCGCGTGAGACGGGTCGGGATTATAGTTGCAGAAGACGGAGCTGTGGCTGGGATAATACTTTACCTGGCCCAGGACTCCCCTGGGCTCGCTATAGTGGAACTCTGTAGACTGCGGGCCCTGGCCTCACGCTGGGCCTGTCTGCATCCAGCAGTTTATGGAGACACAGCATATAGACTGACACTAACAGATGATGTAGCTGCGTTTCGTTCCCATCCTGTTTGAGCGAGTCGGGGGGGCTATCTCCGTCTTTATTTGTTTTCCTAACTCCTTCTCCGTGGCCTCCGCTCTTTTGTTTTTAACACTAGTCTATTTCTGTGTTGGATCTTGTTAAAAGAAATTTTTTGGATTCGGGGGAAAAAAGCTACCTTTGCAACTTAGTTTCCTGGGTCTGCAGGAAACGCTCTAAACACTGCCAGGCAGAAATATCAATGCGTGGAAAAGTTGTTTAATATTGCCTTTCCTCTGTAGATATGGACATGAGGGAAATATCCATCTCCTGGGATCCTGACCCCATAGGAATTATCTATATTCCAGGAGGAACTCAGGACAATGACGGTCGTGACTATTTGTAGCGTCGGGTCACTTCCAAGGCATCAGCCCCAACCTCTCAGGGCCTCGGACCTCGGTTCATTTTTAGTGGTGAGTCCAGTGAAAATAAGCATCAGCAGCAGTTTGTCTTTTTACAGCCTTGCATCATTTCCTGCCTCAACCCCCGTTGATCACTCTCTCCCGTCTGACCCATACGCACACTCGTGCACAAACAAACCTGTCCTTCTAGCCCTAACGAGTCTTTCAGCCGAGCGGTGATAAACTTGTATTTATTCTCCAGGCTGATGCATCCCTACTCTCAGAGATCAACCCAAGCTCCAGGCAGTGAAGCGAATTGGGGGAAATTGTTTTTAGGCATCCGCCTCCTCCCAGCCAAATTTTTCTTTACAGTAAATACACTATACATCAGTATTACTTCATTCTCCCGCAGACATGGTCATGACTTGATCCCCCCCCCCCAACATATAGCTAATCCTGTTAGCTCACAAGCCACTGACAATGGGATGAACTCCAAGCGAAAGCCGGAGGCGACCATTTCCTACCCCCCCAGCGCGGTAAACAAATCCCAAAAAAGAAAGACAACATCATATAAACGTTTCCGGCTGTCACAGAGTCGGATTCAAGTGCCCGAGTGGTTGTTTGCTCTCGCGTATGAAACTTCAAAGTTATCTGCAAGTGGCTGTGTGTTTGCGGTGGGAGACCCCACGGCATAAAGGGAGAGCACCAGTCACAGGAGACGGAGCAGCGCCGCGAGATAAATCTAACATGCCACACGCGAGCTCATTAATTCAACGTTTCAGTCCATATGGATGAGGCGGGGAGGGCCTATCCAAACACTGTCCCTCCACAGCGGGGCTCTGAGCGCTCCTGAGCGCTCTCTATTTACTGTAGGCCTGTGTTTGGGCTTGTGCCATATAACACTTTGACCCAGCGAGAGGAGATTGTTGAGACTTGTATCCAAAAAGGGGAAACAGTGAGCTATTGTAAGTCTCCGCACAGCGGGGTTTGGTTTTGGTGGGCTTTATCATTTTCTCCACTTACTGACACGTGTGATTGGTAGTCTCACTAAATCTTTATGCTGTTTTCCTGTATGACCTCCCTCCATCATTTAACTTGATACATTATAAATGATTACACGCTCTTTTTTCCCCCCCTCCCATTGATAAAAATGTAGCATGGAATACAAATTAAGATGAACTACACGTAGCTTTGTTAAACTTCCAATATCCCATAGAATACATTGTTTATTTTTCAGCTGTAGCATCTGGCAGAAAGCTTTTTTTCCCCTTTCTGCATGGGAAAAGAAGTAAAGTACCTTTTCAGTGATTTCAAAGACCAGCGCAACCCCCCCTCTGCCCCCTCCGAGCTGTCTTCTGCACACACGCCCATACCTCTGACTCAATACTCCAGATTCCACCATAGCTCACAAACATCCCCTCGGTGTTGACATTAGATCCACAGGATCAGTGTCTCCCCGGGGCAGATGGTCTTTGGGGGGGGGGGTTAGCAGCTCCCTGGATGCCTGGATTTGTGCTGGAACACGCAGGACGAATCAGAGCACCTGTGTTCGTTTGGACATAGCTCTGCATATCACATGATCTGTCTGGGGTTCAGGACATGGAGTTGTTGTCGGTAGTGGTGGTGGTGGTGGTTGTGGGGGGGTCGGAGTGATCAGCACCTCCCCTGACTCACTGACCCCTTGTTGACCCAGGAAAAGACTCATAAATCTCTGACTGCACTAAGCTCCGAGATGACACTGTCTGCCATATTTGTTTATTCCAATTTCCTCTTTCATGCATTTATTGTACGAGTGCAGCACCTGTAGGAAGCACATGTTTCTATAGAAAAATGGCTAAGCATTGGATGTGCATTGAGATAAGGAAAGAAATGCAAATACAGTTTTTGCAAGAAAAAGGCGACAATTTATGTTGAAAGTGTGGATGCTGATCATAGTACTACCCAGTACTTTTGCCTGTATAGTGTTACACTCCGGACATTCTGTCCTGTTAGGTGACAGATACACAGAAGCTCCTTGTTTAATTTTTAGATAGAGTTGCATAATCAAATCTACAGAGAAAATATTCTCTGTATTCATGCCAATTTTTTCAATGGAAAGAACTTTTGTTTTAAATGAGTAATTCATATATATCAATCAATAATTGTTTTATTGTTTTTATTTTTTTGTGGAGAGGCACAACATCATAGTCCGGACATTTTTGTAATGGTTTCAAAAGTCCACAGGACAAGCTTCAGGTCACAAGGCTTGATGATATCAGCCTCGCTACTCTTCCTTCAGAGTGATACCACATGCTGTAGCTCGGTCTGGGAAATATTATTTTGAGGCGAGGGCTTGTGTCTGCTTTAAAGTAGCACCATACTGTCCCAAAAAAAAATGAGTGTAATGTGGAACAGAAGTGCAGAGTTGCGCTGTTGTCCGGCGCATTAACCCCAATCAGGTTATGGACAGTATCCTGGAGAGAATAAAAGAAGATGAGAAAGAGAAGGAAAAAACAATCAGGGGGGGGAACGCATTTCCTCTTTGGTTTTCAATTTCTAACTTTAGAATAAAAAGTACATGATTCAGTCAAACTTTTTTCCCAGCTTACTTTTTCTCTGACTACTTTTTTGTGGTTTCCTGTACAGTACATGTCCTGACTTTTGTCTGGCCTCTTAAAACATTAGGCTACTTGTATTGAGGCAAACTGTTCTACTGGATGTTTCACAGTAAAAATCACTACCACTGTTCTGAAAATCTAAATCTACCACAACAAAAAAAGTACAAAAAATTTAAAAAATATGTTAAGTAAAAAAAAAACATTTTATTAGAACCACGTAGCCCAACGCCCACTCAAATCCTGTCCGGTGTGTGTAATGTGCAGTCGTCCTCTGCCTTGTTCATCCCAGCTGTCACGGAGGATGACAGGTAAATGACCTCCAAAAGTGCAAACACTGTCACTCCACTGTCACAAATGCCCCTGTATAGCACCAGGCGGCATGCATATTTATGATATCGCATTAACACTGGCCTTACGTCACACCAGCAGGCACGCCACTCATCTCCCACCCTCCAGAGCCCCCGTGGCATAGCAAATGAAGACACGTCAAAGAGAATGCCAGCCTTTGTCAAACTCTACATGGTGAATTCCATCAAGGCACAAACCAAAAAAAAAAAAAAAAAACTCATTAATCTGCCCACAGGGGCGATTATTCCAAACACACTTGGTGATAAGAGTGTGGCCATTTTATCCTGTTTTGAATTTCGATTCTGACGGTATCTGAGCTACATGTTGAGGCACCGCGGACGTGAGGTATCAGCCGGCCTAACCCGTCAATGTGAGGAACTTTTGTAAACTCCGATGATTAGCGGATGATGGGTCCAGACATGTCGCTGACTGACAGCTCCGACGCCCTGCCAAAAGCCTTAATCCCGGAGGAATGGCAGGGGGCGAGGCCGTGGTATTAATCTTGTGAGTGTTAGCCTTATGGCAACACGGAACAACGTTCCACGTCTCTGCGAAAGCGTTTTAGGTAATTACATTTTTCATTTGAGCATAAGCTACAATAATAAACAGCATTATAATGTGCAGTGTGGGACCGCTGCTTGTTTTTTTTTTTGTTTTTTTTCTCCACAGTACTTTCATGCTCTTGCCAGCGAGGCGGAGTTGTTAATAACCAGGGATTCGTTCTAGGATGAGCTTTAACAATCGGCCACAACTGGTGTGAGATCCTCTCTGGTCCCCAGCGAGGTGCTCCGAGCGCCCCGCCACACCTCGGCCCCGTCTTTCCTCTCGACGGGGTTCCCTTGCGACACCGCCGGCTTCCCCTGGCAAAGCGGCCAGACTTCCTGTATTTCTCGGCCATGAGAGATCGCGCACACATGCGGTCGTCGGCTGGGAAAAAAGCCCAGTTGAATCTGCAGTAAATTTTACCCAATGTCGAGCTGTTAATTGGTTTATGTCATGTTTGTTTTCCTCTTGGCTACTGTACTCACTGTGTCTTTGCATTCTATTTATCAGGGGGAAATGCTAAAGGGAAATGCTGTTGAAGTAGGTTGATTTAAGTAGGTGTAGAAGAGAATGTATTTTTTTTTATTATGTCTTGCATAATCGTGCACAGCCACACACCAGAGTTCAAGCTTACAGTAAGTGGCACAGAAGTGATTACAGTGAGCCCTATGAAAGCGAATGCTCCCTGACCCACGCCCTTCCTAAACGCTGCTATCCAACCTTGACCGCTGGGTGAAACTCGTTCGACCCCGTTCTCCGCCGGGTCGCCTAATAACGGAGACGTTTGTGAAAGACGCTTCCCGAAAATTAACGTATTGAAAAATGTGTTTCCTCCCTCCCTCACATTTCACATAACCTCTGCGGCTCGCTCTCGGAGCAGGCGCGGCACCGGCAAGCGGAGCGGACCCAGGCGAGGATCCACCTGCACCGTGAGTAATGAAAAGCCGGGCCCTGGTCGGTCGGTCGCTCCCGTGAGGACAGCCCTCACGCAGCTGGTCGAACCATCTCAAGGTCCGCGCTGAGAAGCAGACCACAAACCACTGGGCGTTTTTTTTTTTTTTTTCATTTTTACAGCTATGTTGCAAGAGCAAAAAATATTTCAAAAACATATTCCTCATGCAACCAAGACAAGAGTCATTGTGCCAAGTGTTTCAGAGCGATGCCATAGCAGATGGTTATTTATCCTTGTAGGTGTGAGGTGATTGACAGGTGCTTTGGAATGTTGCGTGAAGCTGTTTCACAGTTCAGTGTCAAGGTTATGGTGCATCACACAAATCCGCACTAATCGTAGCCCCTAGTAAGCTCCACCTGACAGCGAGGAACTCCGCCGACGATGAATTGTTGACATGTTTTCAGCAACCAGCATGCCCGGCACATTATTTTTTTTTCCCTTAAGCCTATTCACAGTAATGGGGAGTGCTGAAAGGATTTTGATTGTCTGCTAAAGTATTTAATGCAAAGCAAATATTTTAGACACTGCTCATGGTGCGGAAACAATAGATACAGTTTCCAGCATTCTTGGTTAATCAAGCAGAACAAAACAAACCAAGCCAGTGGGAAGAAAGGGAGAAAAAATCGGCCTTATGGTGTGTGTGTGTGTGTGTGTGTGTGTGTGTGTGCGTAGATGACCTGATTCTGAAGGAATCGCTGCGATTTTTTTTACTTTCTCAAAATGTTGCGTTTAGAAAAAAGCACACTGCGACTAAGTATATGAATATTCACCATATTCCACCAGGCTTTTAATAAAAGAATGATAAGATCAGTCTTTCTTCAATGAAATTTAACAGCATTACTCTGAAATGAACTGTATGCCTCTGCCCCACGGTGTTTAAAAGGATTACTGGAAAAATACAATATCTTCTTTGTCAGCACTTAAGGTCTATATAGCCGTGCCTCAGGATATCCCTTTCCCGAAAGGAAGGATTGCCCTATTTTATTTTTTTTTTAACTCTCAAGCTGCTCATCACATTAACACCTGAGCTACACTCCAAAGTAAAGACTCTCTCTCATAATGGGATTAGTCAGAGCAAGAGTTGCTATTTTTTTTAATGTGGTGTAAAGTGCTGAAGCCGCACTTTCCTTTAAGACTCAATGAAAAAAACAGCCTTTTTTCTTTTTAAAGCATGTCTAATTAGATTAACACTAAAACGACCACGGAGGGGGTCAATTGACCTTTTTACCTAAAAAGCCCACAAGAGGGTCATTTGACCCTTTGGACCCCCTGTGGACACTCCTTTTGTTGTGGAAATGTGGCTGTTAGCGGCTCAGAGAAGTCACTTGAGTCACAGAGTCGCTTGAGCCTGTGTGGGGGAGGGGAACCCAAGGCAAGCTTTTAGTACTCAGGTAGGTTAGTGTGTTTTTGCATGTGTGTGTATGTGTGTGTGTGTGTGTGTGTGTGTGTATGTGTGTGTGTGTGTGTGTGTATGTGCCCATATGGTGGATTTATAAACATATGGTGGATTTTTATGCAGTAAATCATCAGGATGAACGAGAATTTGGGATCAAAACTCTTGACATTTATTGTTAAAAAAAATCAAAACAAAACATATTTACAATGAATAAAAAAGCAACTGTTTTCCCAGTTTTCGTGTGGAAGGTTTTTGCAGAAGTAACTGCTATTTTTTGGCCAAAAATAGAAAAAAATATATTTACAAAAAAGCATATTTACAAAGAATGCAAATGAGTCAAATATATATAATAGAGATATTTTGTCTCTGTCCTGGTCACCAGCCTCATCTTTCTGGCTATTCCCATGCTCTGTTTGTCCGCAGATTCTGGTCAACATCCCCTCTGATGTTTTCTCTTGAGATGCAGTGTGGGAAGAAGCGTCAATGCCTTAGCCCTCCTCAATATTGAGGAGAGACCTCTGTTTTTTGCCATGATGTTCATACTCTCCACCTCCAAGCAGAGAAAAACACCTTCTATGGTTTCAGGAGAATATGATGGTAGCAAGGCATTATGCATTCTTGGATGCCATGTTGAACCATGCCTGGATGTGTGGACCATGGCAGAAATTGTGGAAACATTGCCCCATACAATGACAAACGTGGGTATGTCTGCAACATGATCTCCTAGAAATCTGTGAAAGCTGGCAAGGATCATTGTGACACGAAATCTGTGGTACTGGCACGGATTTTTCCAAAATTCCCTGTTGGGGGACACGGAATTATTTCATGTGTCCAAAGTCTTATTTTTGTCTTTGTTTTTTTTCTGATTTCAAAGATTATTTACCCTCAAAAACATTTCTTACTGAAAGGTTAGGGTTAGGGTTTGTTTAGATCTGATCACAATGTGTCCTGCTAGGATTCTTGTGATAGGATTTTGTTGCCAATCCACCACGTTAAAAAAAAAAAAACTGACAGGATAAGGTTAGGAATTGTTTTGATCAAAGCACAACGTGAATTGCTTTAATTCATAATATTATATGTATTATATACAGTATACTGTATCAGTTACTATTTACCTGTGGTGATTTCAGAGGCTGACAGCCCTTCGTAAGAAGCTATCTGCCCCTGTTTTTCTTGGCTGTTACCTGTAAGGTGTGACCCCCTCACCCCACACACTGCCCCTAACAGCCTCATTACCATAACAAAATGAGTGATTAGTGTACTCGGCAAAAGCTGTGTGGGTCAAATGACCCCTCTCTGGTCCTTCTAGGTAGGCAGAAAAATTGTGGTCTTTCTAGTGTTAAACAGAATGTTTAAAAAAAGGAAGACACACATGCTGCTTATTTTTTGCATTTGTCTTACAGAATCATGGCTCTGACAAAGACGTTCACTTGAGCAAAATCGTGTGTAATCCACGCACCGCGAGGACCTCCTGTATCACCTGACACCCGAGGCCTCTGCACAGCCGTCCTCCCTGTCCCCCTTCCAGATGTTCCCTTTTGACTTCCTCCCCATCTGCCATTCTCCCTTTCCCTGACAAAATCAATAGCAAGTCCATTTGCCGTATCATACTGTAGCGTCTCCGACGGACTCCGGATGGTAATGATGCGATGATAACCCAGGGGTGCGTGGAGCGTAGGGGAGAATTTTAGACTGATCAATACAGCCGGTGTACAGTAAGACGAGGTTTCTATGAGGATGAGCCATCTTTTTACCTCCTGCAATATTACTGTGAGAAAAGGGAAATATATGAATTGTAATAGTATTGGATACCAGACTGAAAATGATATTTTGTGGCATTGAAACTCAATATTTAATATTATTATTATTATTATTAATATATTTTTTTTTGGTGATGACTGACCTATCCTCATTAGCTGGTTTGGGGTCAGTTTATAGGTCGCAGAGTTGAATTTGCTTTCCGTCCCTGGACAGTAGCAGTGATATGAGCTGCCATGACATCACTCCCTTAATGTGCTACTCAGCCAAACAGGGACTGAAAGTGGCCCTTCCTTGGGGGGGGATTTCAGTGAGGGGTCTTTTGCGTTGTGAACTGCTGTAGTGAACCCCCCCCCCCTCTTAAAGCCGGCCTTCTGCTTCCTAAACATGGATTTAATACCCTCATTAATGATATATGACAGGGGAGATCAATGCAGCCTGCATGTTAGAGCCCTGGATCAGTGAGTCTGTGTGTGCGTGTGCAAGCATCTGAATCCATCCTTGAGTGTGTGTTTTTGTGTGTGTGTGTGTGTGTGTGTGTGTGTGTGTGTGTGTGTGCGTCACTCCATGCACTGTCTTTAATGGGTACATGCTGTTGAACATCTTAGAGAGTGGACTGCCTCTGGATACATTACACCTCATGGTAGAGGCAGGATGCCTTTAGAGGTCATAGCGGCTAATTCCACACAGAATCAAAGTTGGTTCATCATCAAAAGCCAAAAGCCAAAGCTGCTTGGCTCTGGGCAGCTACTGTTCCAAGTGAACATTATAAACGCCTCTTTTAAATGGAATTTAGTCTGTTTCAGTCGTATTTAACGGTGTATGTAGTAAATCAGAAAGCCTAAGGATTATTATGATACCAGTTATGTTATGTTATCCCATCAGAAAGAGAATAAATAGGGCGAAAATCTACAAAATACTTGTTAACTCACTGTAGGGAAAAGCACAGGTGCAAATTGTAAGATAAATAATTGATGAATTCCATTTAGCCAATTTGTTTTCAGGGTTCTTTAACTGTGCACACGCAGCGCCCGTGTCCAGAATCATTCCATGTTTCTACTACTGTACATTTACCCTGACATTTTATATGAGTGTATATGAGTGTCCAAACGCAGTGTAAAATATAGGCACCACACCCTTTAAAAAAATCACACAATGGGAAAATAGCATTGCCCTTGGCATGTACATTACTTTCTGCTAACAGTCCCACGGTGCAATATGTCACATGTTATAGAAGTGAAAATCATAGTCGTAAACATTACATCTGTCAATGTTGGCACAAGATGACTTGCTCACTTCAAGGTCCCATATTGTACACTTTTCCTGAGTTTTATTTGAAGTTTTATTACGCCTTCACGAGATACATTTGTGTTTTTAAGCACCAATTATCTCAATAGGGTCTCTTCTCTCGAGCATCTCTCTGGAGGTCGTTTTGTGTCTGTGTCCTTATAATAATATTGGCGCTCTCCTCTGATTGGCTGATTTAAAAAGCTGTGAATGGGTCGTTGGACGGTGACCTAATAGACCATTACCCTTATATATTTAAAAATAAAATAGAGAAATAGAGATATCAGTTGTTACAAAATAGTAAAAGTTCTAAAAATCACATAAAGTGTTGATCATTTGTGTGCAAAATAGCTAGTTTTATTGTTTTGCTTTGGTTTTTCGGGTTTTGATTTTTAATCCAATGATTTTACTAAGAAAAGAACAACACAATTCTCAAAGCATAGCTCACCATACGTGGAGATAGACGTTTTTTTGTTTTTTTTTTACAAGCAGGAATCAGTACAAACCTAATCTGGTCTCTGTCTCTGTTCCTTTCTCTAATCTATATTTAGTGGAATATACTCTGCATAGCATTATATACCCAGTGTTTACAGTGACAAATGTGGTTTATAGATATTGTTGGCGATGCTCCATACCCTTTAGATCTTTTATTCCAGCTCCGTATAGAATATACAGTTGACTGCAGAGGCACACTGCCAGAGACACCCAAATAACGCTCAACGCCGGGATCGAATTCCTGCTTACAGTGCATCAAGGTTAAAGCCCAAGTTTAAAAAGGTAAAACCGAAGTACCATCTACTTGACCCGGTGACATTCTATTTGAAGAGACCCATAGCTGAGGTGATAGCATGTAATAAAGCCCCAAGATCAAAGTTTAGATTTGATTTCCAGCCAGCGTGGCCTGGTGAACAAGGCCCAACAAGCCCATCCAACAGCCATGGCAACCATTCAACGCTTTATTTTCTTATTAGATTGCTCTCCCAGAATTCCATTTTTATCCACATAGATCTGGCCAGTGAATCACCATTAAAGGGCCCATCAAGCTGTCAGGCCATCTGGAGTGCAGGTGCAGCGGGCCCACTCCACTGTAAACAAGCAGCACAGACCCCTGAATAATGGAAGCCCAGACTGTTTTATGTTGTTCAAGGGGACTTAAAGAGATTCATCTCCTGCTGCTTTTTCACCAAGTTTGCCTCACAACTCCGGGGCTGACTTGCCGAACGTTACACTCTCATACGAGAGGAAAGAGGGAGGGCCGGCGGTTGGACGTGTGAAGGGTGAGGCGGAGGGAAGGGAGAGAAATGGAAATCTTTCCCCACATTCTCAGACAATCACTACCTGTGAGGCTGTGCCAGAAAAGCTTTGTTTCTGGAAAAGGATCTAAATGGAGCATTTTATGCCTGGCTGAGCACTGACACTAAAAAGCTGAGACTTCTTCATATCTGACAGATTTTCTTTCATTATCTCCTCTCCATAATTTCTTCAGTAGTTAAGGGGAGCTGCGGCTCTTTGTAGAGCGGCGAGAATTTCTGACTTAACTGTTTGAGACACTAGACAATTGCCCGCCAGTCCTTGTTCCCCCCAAGGTCAGCGGGAAAGAATGGAAGTGCCCAAGAAAAACAAATGCAGACCATAGTGTAGTTGTCACACGCTGCACTAACACACGTGAAGGCTGGCTCCTCTTTTATTCTCAAATAAATTGCCCTGAAGAAGTGCTCACACATAAATGTGTCCCGCATAAACCAAAGTAAGAGGGGGTGTTTTTCACGATTTGAGAAAATGGTACTCAGAGTTTATCTAAAGTCGTTGGGCTTGACTGACATCACCCCTCCATTAGATTATTACACACCTAAGATGTGCAGTGTTTTCTGGAAATGGTCTGAAAGATTTTCTTTTCAAAAAAGCCAACACAGAAAGTAGTCTATGTTTACTTGGAAAGAAAAGGGTGGAAAGTGTTATCCTAAAGTGGGAGTCTTTTTTACAAAGCAGAAAAAACAAATGGCAAAATCCTACAGAATGAGCTTTAACTGCCTAAAATGATCTGAGAAAATCCGCCCATTACCCGCCAATTGGAAAATGTGATTTTGCAAATCTGCGCTTGATATAGCTCTGTGGGATAGTTAGCACCTTAGTGCCCGGTGTTTGAGGGCGTCTGGTTGTCATTAGGAGGTGATGGGCAACAGTACAGGCAGGTGGGGCTCGGCGCTTTGGGTGCGCTGACAGTTTTGCGAAACTGTAAAAGATATTATCTAATAGGAATGAAAACAGCACTCAGCGGGTCTGTCAGGGAAGACAGACAAGTTAAAACAGATGATGCACATCCCGGGCGACTACCCCATCATTTTAGTACCCTGCTACACACACACACACACACACACACATACACACATTGCAGCTGCCAAGAAACCCCCGGGTCGCCACATCTGGCTGGCCTTACCTCGGGGCTGAAGGGCCGGGGCCTGGGGGGACACGGAGCGGAGACTAAAGGAGACCTGTCAGAACAGACCAAACAAAAGGCTTGCCGGCTACCGGCAGGCTAAACGGCTAGACACGACCCCGGACTCGCTTTTCTGCTTCTGTTTTGTCCCTATCAGCCTTTTTTTTTCTTTTTCAAAACGACACCTCGCAGGGAAGTGGGTGGTGGTGTCTGTTTATGGGGGGGGGGGCTCGGGGGGCATGATCGGAGTGCACGCGCCCATCACAGTTGGAGATGATGCAATCGTCCGAAATATATGGCCGGAACTTCCCTTCACTGAGATAAGATTCATTTAAATATACGTCAAAGTAAACATCCGACGGAACTGAGGCCAACACGCCAGCGACATGATGATAATATATCAAAACATGTTTAAAAGCTTTTTTTTTTTAAATCCCACTCATGCTTAAATTGCACACGATAAAGCGGCCACACCGTGATTACATAAACAGCAAGTTTGTTAAAAGGCCGATGTTCCTAGCCCGTCAAACCGCTGGATTTCCCTCCCTCGCACCATAGAGATCCGGGCGGGTGACCCCTGCCGCTGGGGGCTTTGGAGGAGAAGAGGCCCGGGCCAGAGAGGGCGCAGGCCAACATGGGGTGACCGAAGGACACAGTGTGGGGTCACGCTGGGGCTCTTCCTGCTCTACATGTTGCATGCCCCGGCGCTCTGGAGGCCAGAGCCTGATTACTGCGCTGGGATCCAGCCGCAGAGCGTTTTCATTAGGGAGAGGGCCAAGATCATCCAGGAAGGTTCCGGCCCATTAATACATTTGAAACGGCGAATGAAAGGGAGGGCTGTCGGGGGGTTTCAACGGGGGGGCTGTGGGTTATTTTGAAAGGAGAGAACCCTGTGGAACGACCATGAGAGCCTTAGTGAATAAATACCCTGTGGATCATCTTAACCTCATTCTACTTTTTTCTCCCCCCCTGTCCTCTTTCTAAGATCTGTAGCCAATTTTCCTGCAATTTGGGATAAATTGTTTGTGAAATCCATGTCGATCCTTCCACTGGGAATCCATTCACAAGAGATAGAAGAGGGGCGGACTTGGCCGGGTGGATAACTACAGTGAGAATGGGAACAATGTATGGAGAATCTGGTTAATGACATCATATGCTTCCTGTTTCAGGCGTATGCTTTTCATACAGACAATCATCAACACGCCGTAGAAACAGATTTTGCATTCACACTTGAAGTAGCTGGCGGTGATCAAAGTGGCCTCATCCATGTGATATCATACGTTGTGACACTGACAGATGTTTGGACAAAGCCCCGATACTTTTGATATGTGTTTCTCGTTCTTGGGGTTTGGGGTCAATACAAGCTTACAAATACAGGAACTGGATTTCCCAGGGTTTGTATTACCTCGCGTGTTCCCCGGTCGGACACCTTCATCTTGCCTGTACCGGACTGACAGAACATGCAAGGAAGCATGTTGGTCAAATTATACTGAAGGTTAACTGCTTATCTTTCCCTCCCCGCTTTGGTAAATATGATATTTCCCCAGCTCGCTGCACCACTGTAGGTGTTTATTACCAATAACTATATCAAGCCTTTTCTGCTGGAGGAAAAGAAATCTCCCCAGGTCAATTTCCAAACTAGTTAATATTTTATCTTGTGTAGTGGTGTAATGACTACTATTGATTTTTCATCATCTCTTATTAATGCAGTCTGGTGCCACAGCAAAATGCTAATCATATATTACGCCTCTCTACATTTTTCATGTTAACTTTTTCAATTACTGTAACTAAGAGTATGTCTCAATTCAAGGTCTTTGAAAATCCCGACGGCTGTATTTCAGAAGTCCTCTGTGATGCTTTTTTGCCCAGGCGGCTGTTTAGTATGAGCCGGTTCAGACTTTGAATAAAATGATAAAAGATTTTCATCAGATTTCTTCTCTAATTAGAGATTAAGTCCTATATCAACAATAGAGAGCAAGTATGACCTTGTATGCTATGCTGGCTGCACTGGTACACCTCAGACATGGAGCCTGTTGATAGCATAAAAAAAAAAAAAAAGCAGGACCCGGTCTGCCCGAGCCAGTGCAAAGTGAGCTGTTAAAGCCTGACGTGTGTTTTGTCATTGAAGCGCGACAGGGAAGAGGCCGCCGGTAAGCGCTGAGCAGTGCTCGGGGAGCGGCGGGGGTAAAGAGGCTCTGCGACTTGGCAGCGAGCAGCGCGCTGCGTGCCAGCACAGCTGTCCGGCAGGCGTCTCGTTCAGCGCCGCTCCCGACGAGAGAAAGCGACGGCCGATCTATCACCGCGGCAGCCGGGCACGCAAGGACACAAAAGGTGTAAAACCCGGGGCCCCGGCAGAAGAGAAGGGCTCAGCGGTGTGCTGACAGAGTGCAGGAGCTTTTCACGTCATAATCTGTCCTCGCCAGACTCAAGCTGGCGCTGGAGTGATTTAATTGGCCCGTCTGACTGGATAGGAAACCGACCGAATTATTTTGACGTCGTCACGGGTCGGATTTTGCAATTAAAAGCGTGACTTCTGGACAAGGTCGAGCTGTGTCCCTTCCTTGTGTGCTCAGTATTCACGTGCAGCCCAATAATGGAAAAAGATGAGGGGCAAAACTCAAATCACTTAAAGTTTCTGAAGTATGTAATCCAGTCAACTGTTAATAAGTTGCAGGGCGCCAGGCCTGTGGAATCTCTTTTGTTGGAAAAGACAATGGTGAGAGAGCCGATTTTATGAGCAGGCGCTGCTCTTTTTGTGCCAGGTTTTTGTTTACACTTTCATTATATCTCCACTATATTATCTGATGCCTACATCCTGAGTCCAATCTCGCGGTCAGGTTTTAATCTCCTGACGCACTCGGCTCACTCGCCTCGCTGTCCTGTGCCACACAGGGAATCGGAGAGGGGTTATATTACAGCACATGAATCACGACAAAATGAAATGCACTCCAGACGCTTTCAGATGGTTTTAATTTATGGCAGAGGCCTGCGGATACAAAAAAAAAGAGAAAAAAATGCATTAAATGTAATCTGATCACTTTATTCGGTGCTGAATATATGAGCAATCGGACTCTGTCCGGTTGACTGATTTTAAAAATAGACCCTGTGATAGATTACATGCTTTAATCCAAATTTATGTTGATAATGATATTAGCAGTGATATCTATCATTCCTTTATCTTCTTATTCATGCATACTCAATAAAGTAAAAAGATATAGTAACAATAATCTATATTTAAGTAAGAATTGCTAACTGGTTCCAGACTTAACTCTGATAAAGTGTTTTGGGATTTTAGCATTCATTTTATTTAATATGCACATCTGTAACCTCATAAAAGCAAACACAGAGATACTAATAACCAGCCACTTGAGTAGCGTGTTTGATTATTCCGGTGCTGGTTCAGCAGGGATTGCCTTTCTCCATCCCCTCTGTTGTGGTCTGTGTTCCATTGATGTCTCAATTGTAAGAATCATCTCTCATTCTGTGTCCTCCGAGATCAAATCAATTTTTGAGTGTTGGATATCTGTCATCAGACCAAATCCATTACGGCCAATCCAGCCCAGCAGGGCATTTGGCTTGCACATTAAGAGGTCCACAGGCGTTTACGGCAAAGTGAGAAGACGCATCAAGTTTTAATGCTCAAAGCCACAGAAACCAGTGAGGGATTAGTCTGACTCATTACTTGACATTAATGCCTCGTGGCATTAAAAGAGGAGTGCAAAACGCTGTCGAACAAATATTTTTTTTTCCCTTCAGAAACACAAGTGATCAGAGGTTGTTTTTAATCTTTTGCTCTGTTGAGCAGATAATGCATGGCCACAAGCAAGAACATTAGCATACAATCACACCATTTGTTCCAGCATGTATGTGTGTGTGTGTGTGTGTGTGTGGATGCAAAGACTTAGGAAGTGCGTCCATCAGCAGTTTCAGCACCGTGCTGAAAAACAAAATTGCCTCTTCCTTCCTTCAACTTTGACCCCGCCGTGCAACCAGTGACACCTGATAAGCGAGGATGTTCCATGCAGGGATGTGTCTCCTTCAAATGTACTGTATGTTTGGGAAATGGCAAGTTGTGCTGCATATTCTGTTCTCGGGCTTGGACAGAGTTGCTGTCCTTTTGACAGCAGCTCATGAACATCCATGAGATGAGGTTTTTCTTACTTTCCACCTAGAGCTCTGTGCTCAGTGCATCTGCCTGCTTTCTCACTTACTTTCAACATTATTCATATTGTGACTTATTCAAAGACTATACAACAATAAAAAAAAACTTAAATAAAAAATTCATAATATTGACAAACAATAAAATAAATTATAGGGCTATCAAAAAAAACAAAAAAAGAATTAAGCACATAAAAATGTAATCCCTCTCAAATATAACTTACAACCCACTATTTTCTACTTTCTGTGGTATGTTTCAGAATGTCGCAGTCCACCAACACAATGAGAAAACTAGAATATACTCTGCACATAAATACATCACATACTCAGCCTTCAATTCTTTAAATGGTACAATTCTGCAAAACCTGAAATCTTAACAGGTGAAAGTATCGTGTTTTTGGTACACTTAGTCAATATTAAGTTGTCCATGAGTTGGGTTTTAAGAAACAAGACAAATATTTTCTTGATATTTCCTCCTTTTAAGAGTTCAGGTTTTGCAGTGTACAAACTGTGTTTAATCTTAAAATATGTGCATTTGTGTAAAAAAAATCCCCAAAACATAATATCAAGAAAAAGTCTAAGTCAAAAAAGTCAAAAACACCAAATTTATTTGCCTTCATTGTCACTGGCAACTCCATCTCCAAATGAAACGGACTTCACTGATTCACAGTGGAGAAAAACAACACGTATTACGATATTCACATCAAATTATAATCTTTTAACCGAGTATAAAATTTGAGTTGCTTTGTCTTCTGAGATCATCTCAAAAAAAGCTGTTGTTTTTGGGTTGCGTTTCTCCTTACGTCACCAATAACTGACCCCGTTTCACCAATCCATAAACACATCTTGACATATTTGGCGAAGCAAAAAAAAAAAAAAAAAAAGTAAAGAAAACATTTCAGCTTTCACGGTTTACATCTGAAACCACAATGGAATGCATCTACAAATCTTTATTCAAAGACGACACACAAGGGGTGAAAAAACGAAGCACGGGAATGAGGCAATAACTGTAAGAGATGCTTGTGATACTTTTTCTTTTTTTCCACTCTCCAGCTGCACGGCACCTATCCCGGAGTAATTGCTACAATTGTGCTCTCCGACTGGAATTATAAAAGGCCTGTCTGAATGTAAACAACGTCTTTAGCAAACAGCAGAACCACAGCGGAGGAAAAAAGAAAAAAAAAATCACAGGCGGCCATGTTTTGACAAGTACATGATGGGTGTCCCGCACACTCGCGTGCTCGTTTACAATTAGACCGGCTAACTCCTGCCCAGAATCCTTCTTCAGGGCCCTGGCCTGCCACCCTGACTTTGTTTCTGCCTGACTGCTCACATGAGCTCTTCTTTAATGTCAAGTTCTGGGGGCCGCTTTTAGCAAACTTTCTTTCGGTAAAGCAAAAGACTCGACTACTACTCCGTTCCATCTCTTTGCTCTTTTTTTTTTCCACCCCGCTGCGAGTGTTGAAATAGTTACGAGGACTTGGCGGTTGGTTCTGTAAAGATAGGGTAAAGGGAGAGAAGAAAAAAAAAAGACGTTTGTATTGTGAAAAGAAATTATTCACGGCTGTAGTTCAGAGCGGCGCTGGTGTGATGGGCTGTGACAAGTGTACCGCTCCGAGCGCGTCCCTGCCAGCCTGCGACTCGGCGCCGGGGCGCCATTAGCGCTCTGAAAGTGGGTGAGCGGCTCGTCACCGCGCTCCCGCAGAGGAACAGAGGAACCGCGCTCACGTCGCCCAGATTTGGCGGTGGGCGGAGTTTGTTTTGAGTGCTGCGTATGATCTGAATTTCGAGTTTTTTGGGGAGGGGGGGCAATGTCAAGATCTTCTCAATATCACTCTCCCTCGATTGCGAGGGAGGGCGCAAACAAACACCCTCAACCACTTCAAGTTGACCTGAATCCAGCTTTTCTTGGTTTAATTCCACCCATTGATAATAAATGTCTTGCAGTAATGATTGTTACATCGGTGCATTAGTTCCAGGAAGCTATCAGACTCATTTTTAAGAGATGTTTCATAAAAAACTAGGGGAAAAAACCCCCCAGAAAAGTCTTTCAAAATGACTTCAAGACACGCTGGTGTTTTCCCTTTAATTGCCCCGTCCTCTGTTTGGAGGTCCAGACAAGAAGGGTTTATGCATTCAGAGACGACAACAAAGGGGCCTTGCTTTAGGCCGGGTGCGAGGACAGCGACGCGTCACCCTTGCACACACACACACACACACACACACACATCAGAGAAAGTGACGCGACCGGGGCCATCTCAGAATGCCATAACGACCCCGCACTTTTTCCTCTCATGCATGTATTGAGATATGTGCGCCTTTGTACCTTTCGCTCTATTATCTGTCTCCGAACGAGGCCTCCGGCTACCCACATGAGCCGGAGAGTTGTAAGTTGGACCGCAGACCTAGTGTTGTCTGATGGGGGGGTGGGAGGGTTCAAACAAACCGAGCCTGTGAATTATGGAGCAAAGCTGGCTCAGAGCGTTGTGTAAATTAGCCCGGTTACATATGCACGCGCCTCCTCTCGCCCGAAGGCCACGCGCCAACCTAAAGACAATGGTGGCACCACTCAGACGTTCGGCCAAGAGAATTAGCACAGAAACATAACCAAAAGAAGGTTTGATTTATTCATGTATTCCTTATCTTTTTTTTTTATTTTTATTACCAATGTAGTTGAAATTCTCCAACAACGTCCGTGTCCGGCAAGTTTTCTTTTTTCTGTTCCTCTCCTCTTCCATCTGTCTGGTCTCGCCAGACACAAACTCACCTTTATCACTAAATGAGAGGGAGTGGCTGCCTTCTCCTGACAGGTTATTATTGATCCTTTTTTCAGTGCGCTGTCAAAGTCGGATCCGTCAAATCGCGGGGCCGGCCTATACGTTGTCCACCGCTGAAGCCTGCGAGGCAGGTCGCCGGCTGACCAGTCAAACAGCTGTCTTAAAGGGCATTTCAGTTTTGACAGTGACAGCAGGAGAGCAGTCGGGGTAAAAAAAAAAAAAAAAAAAAGTAAACAAGTCCGTCTGTCAGAACTGTAACGAGAGAGGAATCCTGTCTGCCCCTGATTGCTCTTGCAACAGCCCTGGAATTTTATCTTAAAAAAAAAAAACTGGCCAACATTTCTGAGAAAATGATTGACTGCGCTTATTACAGGTGTCGGTTCTCAAAATGTCAACTGCGACTGCTGAAAGTTTAAATAGAGGTATCGTTAGTGCGGCCTATGAAGAGAGGCATCGCAGGACGATCAGATCCAACGTGGAATGCTGCAGCAGTTACCACCTTAAAGGTTTGGAAATTTACGGAAAATAGGATTTACTGATTCAAGAGCTTCTTGCCAAATGTCCGCAACTGAAAATGCTTTTGACATTCATTGGGGTAGTGTTTTGCAGTTTCTGGTGTTGGGGTTGCAGATTTGTTACAGACAGATAAGCAGAACCTCCAGTAGCCGCTGAAAGATATGAAAGGCCATATGGGTGAGGGTTAGTCATACCCCCATATTTCGGTTTGATTGAATAGGCGTTATATCTGAGTATCGAGTTCCTATAATACATCCGTGCTCTTTGTTCCGGACCTGCCGACATTTCTATCTCTCTTCTTTTCATCCCGCCTTACTTCTAGCGAACGGATGAGTTCGAGGTGTCAATCTTCTCGCGGCTTCTATTAAAGAGAAAGAATTTTAACCACGACTTCAACCAGCAATCACTTCCTATCACTCTTCACTCTTTAGTTGATGCTCTTATTGTCCTTACAGACACTGTGCCCCCCCCCCCCCCCCCATCTCTTTGCCTCTGGCTTATCGCTCTTTTTGTACTTTTATTGCATCCCCCTGCATAGCCCAAACCTTTTAAGACAGAGTACATATAAGCCGTCCTGTATATTTCCTTCAAAATGTGACTCCTAAATACACTGACTTTTGTGATGTTTTATTGCTGCCTTGAATTTAACGTCCATTAATTTTAGATGACTGTTATTTTCACAAGGTCTTGGAATGGCTCGGGTCATCAATAAATAATAACGCACGTTCAGGATTAATGGATTTAATTATATATTATTATCAATGACATAAACATTTTTAGCACTGCTACAACAACAGCGCTGTCATCCGCTGGAGGAAATAATGTAGACAATGTATTGTAAATAATAACCTCATAGCGGCAGTACGTTGCCTTAAATTAGGTGACACTAATGTTCCTGAAATATCACATCTGTTGGCGGCCGCCGTGCACGTATGTGTAGCCTATTGTTTATGAGGAGGATTCACCGGGAGATGGCTTTGGAGACGGGCTCGCCTGTGTTGTCTGCCCAAGCAGAACCTGGTGAACCGGTGAACCTGCAAACCTTGAAATGCAGATCTGAGGCCTGCCGGAGGAGTGATGACAGCTGTCATAGCTGCGTGATAAAGTCAAACAAAAAAAAAAAAGTGAAGGGGGGGGAACAGAGAGGAGGAGGAGGAGGAGGAGAAAAAAAAGAAGAGGCAGCAACTTCAACACTTTTGTGCTGAAGACTCGAGAGTCGTGTTGAATTCTGCCGTTCAGCACAAAAATGTGTTGGATTGAGAAATAAATAAGAGGCTGTGAGTGACCACTTGAAACGCTGCTGCGCTGCGGGGGATCCTGCTTCCTTTGTTTAGATGCTAATATGCTGCTGTGATAGCAATATAGAATGAAGGGGTCCTCCTCTGCCTTTGATACACATTATCCCTCTGCATCTTTTTTTTTTTTTACCAGCCTGGCACAACAAGAGCAGTATCCCTTGGAGAGTAAATGAGGCCCTTTTGTTGCAGGCTGACCTGCAGGCACCGAGCATCCATTAACATAAGCATATGGGTAATATCTTACATTGCTGCCTTCTGCTTTTGTGTACCAGAAATAATGATGCCTCGCCGGTTGTAATACTGTACAGTAGCATGCACTTCTCCAGGGGCTAAAACCTTTATAGATGCTTAGAGAGTGGTTCCAATTAATGCTTTTAATCTCGTCATATATATTCATATTTAATTTAATGCCGAGATTATTCTGAGATCATTATCTGCTGCACTGGCACAGGCCGTCTCGTAATTGACCTGGTCACGTCCCTCAGTGTCCTCGGTCCCGGCGTAAAATGAGCCTCCCGTCCCCGCCACACACGGGGTCACCGTGCCGGATCACTTTGTCGAGTGTGCGCGCAGGGCAACCTTAAGTGAGACCCCCCCCCCGAGCAGGAAATGGACAGGAGGGGATCAAAATGAGTGATGGAGACGCACGGTTCGGGCGGGAAAAGAGAGGGAGGGGAAAAAAACAGCGAACTGAGAGCGAGGACCTTCTCAAGTTTCATTTTAATAGCGCCGGGGCCATTTTTCTCCCTTTACACTGAGCACAGGCCTGGCCATTAGGGCCTCTCTGTAGAATGTGTAAACCTCCTGCTATTAAAATCACAATTTGCACTGTCAGCTCCTATGAGCCAAATCTATGACCACACTACAACCCCCTGCACCCCGCACCCCCTGCACAACTCAGACCCTTTCCCCCCTTTTTTGTAACAACTTTCAGGCCACAATAACCATCATCAGTTAAAGGCGGCGGGTCCATTACACTTCCCCTGTTCACACAGCCTTGCATTAAGCTAATATTATCTATTCCCAGTGTGCCCCGGCCCTTCACACACCCCATCAATTATTAATCTCCCTACTCACAGCTAATGTTTGGTCTGAATTATTTAAACCTATCTTCATTTATCAATAAACATAAATGTTAAACAAAGAATGCTGATGAGTGTGAATTACAGTGTAAAAAAAGTTTATGAGATTATTTGGATGAGAGGTGATTTATAGAGGTGATACCCACCGGTAATGTTTCAGAGGAAGGAGGGGGGCAGGGGATTGTGAAGGCGGGCTGAGGGGGGGGCAATGAGAGCATTCTCACACGGGGTCATTTTATTTACGGTCAATACTGTCAGCACTTCAGCAGTCAGAGGGAAAACATTTCAAAATGGACCTTTTTTTTTTTTTAATGAATGGATTCTTTTCTCCACATAAGTGAATCCGAATCAGTATCCCTGATATTTGCTGTTGCTGAAAGCTCTTCCATATTAGCCCAGCTTCTCTCTGGGGGTGGGAGCCATTATTGGTCAGTACCCCTATACAGCGAGAACAACACCAACCAGCAGCGCCTTAAGATGTCTGACCTGTCGAAAGAAAAAACAAAGCCAACGTTTAACGCGACCTCTCCATCGGGTCCTGCTCTGAAAGTGAGACCCATCCCCAATCGCTGCCTTTCTTTTGACTAATGAGGGAAAACAGGCGAACGTCACAGTTCTCCCTAAGCAAACACATTTGGATATTATGGATGACCTGTGGAGGCAGGAATAATACACGGCCTGAAGGGTGTGAAGGGGCTCGGCCCGGGATTGGCCGGCGTGGCAGACGGATGTCACCCTAGAAGAGCATGCCACCTTCACAGCGGAATGCTGGGAATTCCTCGCCCTCGTGCCCCGCAGCAGACAGCGCGTCTTGGACGATAAAAGATGGGATAACAGCGGCGCGCACGCACAGGGGTAGAATTTATGTTCGACAAAGGAAAGGAGACGCACATGTGCTGGAGGAGGATGTCAGTGGAGTGGGTGGGATTGGTTCACCTCCAGAATACCCACGACTCTCATATCCAATCCACCTGTTATTGCTCGCTCTGAAACGGCGGATTACGTTTCACGGAGCACAAAGAGCGGCGGTCTGCAGTCGCAGAGATACGAGGAAGAGCGGCAACGCATTCACGCCGACCCAGGGGTGTATTTCTGAACGCCGTTTCAAACCAGACACTTCTCCTTCCCCGTCCGTGCCTAAAATTCGATGGCGTGCGCGCGGCCCCCAAATCCTCCCCCCTCCCCGCCAGCCACCGTGTTGGGTAAACAAGGCGGAACCCTCGTCAGCGTGGTTAAGCTGGCGGCTCGTGACAGAACGCTGAATGAGTGATTTAAGGTTTCAAGTGAGCAGCTTTCACAGTTAATTAACCTGCTGATGGCTGTGCATGCGCGGAGAGGAGCGAGGGATCTGAGGGGGGGGGTAGGAAAAACCCTCTTCAGTCGCCTCGCCGTTTCAAGTTAAGACAGCAGCCGACGCATTACGCGTGACACCGGGGCTGGAGTCCTCCAGCGGAACCATCACTCATTTGTTTGCACAGGTTCAGCCTCGTCTTCTCTCCTCACCTTCAAACATGAGAAAAAAGCACGTTGCTCAAGTTTTTTCACAGAGTGATGGGAGGGGGGAAAGAAATGAATCAATAGAATTCTCAGATCGCTGAACATCTGATGGAATGCTGGAGTTTGAAGATGTTCCGAACGCTGCGCTTCATGAGCACACGAGCGCCGATTCTCGAGTTCTGACGCGGGCAGCTACGGGCCCTCCTCGCCAATCACGCAGGAGGGGCTGCTGCCACCAGGATGGCGGCCGGTGGCTGCTGCACTCCTATGACATTTTCAGGAAGTGGGTTGTTAAGCTGCATTTAAATTATTCCCGCTGTAAATTCTCACGCTGGGAGGTCAGGGACTTTTTTGAGTGGGGGGGGGTCGATTGCTGGAAAACACACACACACACACTTGCATGCACACTACGTGCACACTCTAAAGGTGGAACATAACCAGTCATCAATGCTTTTGCACCCTCCACAGGTTTCTTCAGAAACCTGATCTCCGGCGTGCTGAAAGCTCGGCCCCCACCTGTTAGCAGAACACCCACCGGTCTCCGGGGGTCACTGTGTATTTTTTTCTGGTTTGCCACCCAGGTAGTAATACATGGCATTGGGAGGATAGTATGTGTGTGTGTGTGTGTGTGTGTGTGAGATTCATGCCGTGATAATTACAGTGTGTGTCCTCTCATTTTGAGCAGCTGACTATCCAAACAGATGCTATGGAGATGTGCCCTGACAGGGAATTGTGTGATTCCTTCAGATGTTCTACGCAATTTAGCTAAAGCTTTTTATGAAACAATACGTGTAAAGATAATCTTTATTCCCATCAACAATTAATTTCAAATTCTACTATAACCAATTAATCTGTGTGTAAATGGGTATTTCACTGACAATGGAGTAATTGCCCTCCAAGATGGAGCTCTCACATATTCATCTGCATGGTAATGTAGTGTAGTAATCTACATTCTTGGCTAATTTACATCATCCTTGAGGCTGTGCAGCAAAACAATTTCCCAGAGAGGGCAAAAGCATTGACAAAACCAAATAAGAACATGTAAGTCATTATTGACTCTTATCCTTTTTTAACTACTCTCCTAAGGACACTATAATTGTCTATCCATGTATATGAGTAGCTCCAGGTTGTTTCAGATTGCTCTTTGATGCTCATGTACGTAGTCTCAGTAAAATGTTCAAGCATAGTTTGTATAGTATGAACTGTGGGGTAATAAGGGAAGCATTTAGTGACTGATTTCCTCCCATTCTTGTAGAACAGTTTTTATAAAACCATTTGAAGAGTTAGAGTGATCAAACTAGTGAAAAGCTCTTTGAGAACATATGATGGTCATTAATTGGAGTCTAACAATATCAAGTTAATACATGAAACCATTCCCTACTTTATAATGGCTATGTATTCAAGCATGTACAACTACTATGCACTTAAAAAGTACCGTGCTTTTATTAGTTTTATCGCATAATTGGCTATAATACAAGATCTTTTATTTATTTATGGTATAGATATAATCGCTTAAATACACCAAAGCTACACGAATCCAAGACATTTCCAAGTTCAGCGTGCACACTGTAATATTCATTTCTAAACTCTGAATAACATACTTCCTAAAGTGCTGAGATGGTGAGTGAATAATATGTGTATGCATATGCGTCTTGCCTTTTTTTTCTTCTTTTTTTCCAAAGGGAAATGGGAATGTAGAATAGAATGCCGCGCCACTGATCTATGGGACTCAATGATGCAGCCCTTTCCCAAGGCACTCTGGGATGCATTTAGGACATGCATGGAGAAAACAATGGCGGGTGTATTACCAGAAAAGATAAATCTATCTCATTAATCCCTTATTCTCCCAGGCTGGGAGGCACATCTAAGGGAACATGCAGAAGCAGTATTGTACGCTAGGATCTTTCACACAGATGGGCAGAGAAGAGGGGAAGAAGGGAGGATGGGCCACAGTGACAATCTGTGCATCATTAGACAGTGCAGCAATGGCAAGAGGAAGAGAGGGATTACCAAGATGTGGCTTTCAGAACAAAATGATCAATGATGTCTTCTCCGTGTCATCCTATAAAACAAAGCATTCTCCGTTTTCTAGTCATGGGTTTGAAAAATATTGTATTCTTTTTCGAAAAACATGGAGTCAAAGACCCACAAATCAATTAAAACTATGACTAAAATAGCTATTCCTGCATTTTTTTTCATATTCAAAGTTTAAACATCCTATTTATTATGTGGAAATCTCCCTTTCGGTGGTTTTCTAGCCCACAATTCCTTTATAACCTTATTGTGCTGTGTGTTCAAATTACCACCAGTAAATTCGATTGATTTCAGTCAAAAAAATGGCATTGATTTTTTGGCCATCTGAAATGGCCAGGGAGTCCATAAAACAGATAAAGAGGTCATAACCATTTTACCAGCCTGTAGAATCTCACGGAAAGATTTAGGAGGTCATGAAACAATGGTAAAAAATGAGGCTTGTACAGCATCCCGCTAAAGGCCAACGAAATGTACCGAGAATGCCGCATTACAGCGAGCTCCTTTTCTAAATTAGCAAGTGTTGATGGCTGATGGCTTCAAAACCAGATGTTTAGAGAGAAAACAAACCTTTCTTTTCATAGAAAGGCTTTGAGTTTGTACAAATATAGACTTTGGTCATGAAGTATTTTTTTTTCCTCAGATGAACACACATTTTTATTTTCATAGCTCTACGGAGAACATAAATGAAAGTAGACTTACCAGGCTGAAACCCTAGTTGATTGCAAATTCAATTAGGTAAAAAATTCCTGAGCTCATTTCAGAGGTTTGTTGATATCTGATACATCTCGGCGCTGGTAGATTTTTCCTACGGATAAGGGCGCTAAATGAAATGTTTCAGGTTTTAAAACGTCGGTGGCTCTTTTGAATCGAGCACTGTGCAGCTAACCGATGTTTTCCACTGTTCTCTTTCAGATTATTGCAATAGCAGTTACATGCAGCTTTGCAGGCAGATATTAGATTCTATTCGCTATAAAAATGAAACTTGCAGTCTTCAAACTTAACTTTTTTTCTCTATACTCTGTCGATGACAGAACAATAAATGGGATAGTTCAAATCTATTTGAATTAAACTCATCTGGGGATCAAACTTCCATGATCGTGATTCCTTTTTTTTCGTAACTTTTTTTTGCACGCTAGTGGGTTGGGAGCCAGGAGGGCCTGTGTTGTTGACAGCTGAAGCTCTATTACTAATTTATTTTTCACCTTTGCTTAGTCCGGACTAAGAGCCGAGGAGGCCGTGTCTGGGCGGCCGAGCTAGATTTCACTCCTGTCAACATTTTATTTCACCTGTCAGAACGGTGAAGGACGCACAAGTGCTTGTTTGCCCTTTCCTGACGTCTTCAGCCGCATTGGCCGTGACAGGCTGCGTGGAGGAAAACAGACAGGTTCACGTTTTCAAGGACCCCCCATATGGTGCCGCGGCGTACCTGCGCTTCATGTGAGGCGGTGGGATGTGAGGGAGGAAGCGCCTCTTCCCCTGTCTTCCTCCTCCTGAGACATCATTTACTCCTATCAAGAATAAGAAGAGAGAAGGTGTGGAGCTGGGCTTGAGGGGTCGCGGGGGGGCAGGCAACGTGAATTTTAAGGTCAGACCATGAAAACACTCGTCCATCACCCGTCAACCCGAGCTAGTCAAAACAAAAAAAAAAAAAAACAGCCCAGAAACCCCTATTCAACATGATTTTTCATCTCTCTGAATCAGTAAATGTGGTCGTTGTTCTCGGTGAGAACGCTGAGAACTTCTTGTCAATCCTCCAGATCACCCACTTCCTTTTCGCACATGTTCTCCCGAAAATGTGCGAAATCCAATCCTGTTAGAAAGTTTGTGGAGTACAGTATGAAAACTGAAATATGTGATTATTACTTGAGCATTACAGATGCTCACGCATACATAGGCCTGTACAAAAAAAAGGAGAAAAGGGGATTTGTTTTATTCAGTGCTGATTTCAAAACTATAACCATTCTGCTCAGATGTAGACGTTGAGCTCAGCCAAATCCACATAATGACATCAGATTATACCTCTCAAAACCATAAAAATAAATATGTCTTTCTGCAGCCTTGGCTTTGAGGTTTGTGAGGTTGGAGGACCGCAGCGTTTTGGACATGCATGAAAGGTTTCGTCTTTATTTCACTGATTTATCTGGAAGTTGTGAGACTTCCTCTCTGCAAACCGCTGAGGTTTTAATGATAGATTCGTAGAACGCGGAGACGACAGCTCAAGCTGGACTCATGGCAACGGTGATACGCTCCCATGTGAAGAGCCCCGAAAACATGGTTCCAAATTTAAGATAAATGAACATCAGCACAATCACCACATCGGCTTCAAATCAAGATGGAGGAGGATTTGGATTCATCCAGTCGGTGTATTCTGGTGGCCAAAAGGAATCAATTTCTATACAGTACTAAAGTGCAATTTTAAAGTAGTGTACTTGAGTAGCTGTATTTTACACTACATTATACAATATTTCAGACAGAAATATTGTCCTTTTAATCATTTTACATTTATTTGACGATTTAATTACAAGTCACTTTGCAGATTTGCAGTTTTCCTGTTTTTTTTACAAATACATATATAATTATATACAAATATGTAATAATATATTTTAATGACATAATATATAAAAAATATTATTAATTTTATATAAACCTAGCCAAAAGTATATAAAAAGCAGTAACCCTACCTCAACTAATAAAATGATGCATGATGCAAAAATAATTATAATCCATTAATATGATATTCAAAACTCAGATAGAGGCTATTATTTCTTATATTTTCAACCAAAGCACATTTTTCCTAATAATTTTATTTTATTTCATGGAGAAAAGATTTAATTAGCTTACACCACATATTTGACAATTACAAGACAATTACCTGACTTCAAAGAATTATGAAATCACGCATGCATACTTTGAACCAGGTGTTGAATATTCTTCCTCTCCATGTGAAATATACAGGTGAATGAAATGGCTGCTGCGTTGCCTTGGATGTGTCCACTGGAAGCAATGAGCTCTGTCTGAGGGGTGGAGTCCACGTCTCTGCCTCTCTATCAGCCGGTGGAGAACCCTGCACCAGGGAACTTCAGAACGAGCCTTTGTCTCGGTCGACTCTCCTCCTCCAGCTCTCCTGTCATCCTTTGATCACGGCGGGCTCCTCTCTCTCCTCCTCGCTCTCTCCGCTACCCTCATGGGTCTCACGGCGGAGAAGAAACGCCCAGGACTGCGCTGGAGGAGACAAAAGTATCCCGTTCACCCTGTCTGCTTTTCCCCCCGCAGGCCCGTTCCTACACCTCACTTCCCCAGCACCCCCCCCATCCAAGATCCTCTGTCAGGTGACACGAGGTAAGAAAACACTTGTGGTTCTCCTCCGACGTGAGCCCGTATTAGTCCAGTGTTCAGCGGGCGCCGTTCTGACCAACATTGGGGTCGACACCTGTGGATATCACAGTGTGTGGCTGTGGAAAGATGTCAAAATGTGCCAATCCCACGTCCACACAGTGATTTTTAGGAATGAAAAACATGTCTATGGTGTTATCGTAGCGTTAACGGGCCTTAGCTCATTACCGCTTCTGAGGACAGATTAGCCTCTGGGTGCAACCTTTAATATTTCCAGTGAAACCAACTGGTATCCGATCCAAGAACCCCCCACCACCACCCACCCCGCACATCACTTATGCAACAGCCTGCTCAAATGAGACTGGTTGACACCACTTGGACTACAAAAGGAAAGAAGGAAGTGTTATCTTTGTGATTCACATATTTCTGTAACTGTCAGATCTACCTCAGTTATTGGATAGACAGTAGCTTGCACATGGCTCAATGTTGTACATCCTTTTTGTGGATTTGTTTAAATAGATATTCAACACATCATTATTATCATTATTAAAAGTTAAAATCACATAGACTCTGCAGCAGGACTTTCTTTACAGTATAAAGCTCTGTAACACAGCACTCCTCCTCATGTTGGTTTCCCAGCGCTTTCTTTCTCTCTGTTTTTTCCTACAACGATTGTGCAGTTGACGCGACAGAAGTATTGTAACGTCTCTCAATAGCTGCATGTTGAGGACGTTGAGCTGGTTTAGCTGCTACTTTATTCCTCACCGCGCTAACCCTCAAACCCGACATGCACCCTCAGGAAATCACAGCACTATCACCTCACAGATTAGAATCGGGCCTAAACACATATAACAATAACATTCCTACTTTGTGTACATGTAACATGTAAATTCTACTCAAGCTTTTCAATACTAATACATACCTTCCTACGGACACTGCACTAGTATAATTATATACAAATTTCTGCATATTTATGTGCGGATATCTATTTATAGAGAATATTATAGTTGGGAGTATTCACCTAAATAGTGACAAAAATGTTAAGGAAGGGTAATTTTTTTTTAATCTTGTATTTTTTTTTCTTCTTTTTGCTTGAGAAGGCGCATTGATTTTTTTTTTCTTTTTCTCTTTTACCCGAGTCATGCCCATACACCCCCCCTCCCCTCATCATCTCCCAGACTAGCTGTAATGCCTCCATCCAAACAGGAAGTGTCAGTCTCCTGCTCTGCATTTTGGTGCCGCTGCCCAGTTTTAAATGCCCCCAAACTCTGTCAATAATATCGATGTAATCCACGGGCATTTTTGAGTGATCCCGCTGTCGGTGGGACATAATGACAGGCGGTGGAGGCCTGATTGGATCTGCACTACAGTGAGGTCGGGCCGGCGCGCAGCCAACACAGCCAGGCATTGATAAAGTGTCACAGACTTCAGTGCTTTGATTAGCCCTTCGACTAATGCCATGCTAAGCAGAAACATTACTCTGCCCCTGCTAGCTATACAGCTAGAGGAGGGGAGGGCCGGCTGAGGGAAAGGGAGAAAATATACTCTACAGGGAAATTAACCAATGCGGATGAAATGGTGTACCAAGGAAATTCTTGGATAAATTAACAACGCAATTACATTACATGACACACTGCAAGATGGATGAGGAAAACTTGGCTGGTATTATGTTCTGTTTTCCAAATTGCAATTTATTTGAGGGCTCTAATGGATGCCGTATTAAAACATCTTGGGCTGCGGTCAGATTTCATTGTGTGTCACCCAGACGTGATTGATGACCCTCTCTTCCACGCCCCTCGACCCCCCCCCCCCCCCCTCCCTCCCTCACACAACCCCCTTTCCACCACTCACGTCCTCTCTTGCAACCCCTTTACTTCACCCTCCTGCGTTTTCCCCCTCCGTGCTGCATTCTCTGCACATTTGCCGAGAATTTTAAACATTAGCAGCACTTATATGGATCCAGGAGTATGCGATTGATTTTCTTATCGCTTAATTTCCTCGCTTGCTCCTGCAACAAGATGATAAATTCTGTGCTAGTTGCATACCAAGAGCCGTAGTCCATCTCTTACCCTGATCTCTCCCTTTCTCTCTACTCCCCCCCTCATTGTAAAATTCTATCAATAATGCCATTTTCCTGGAATCCCATCATCATCTCCTTCTGATCTTCCTTCGCCTTTTCATCTGCTTTTGTTCCAGTTGCAATGATAGCTCTTGCTATTCTTGAAATGAAAATATAATCGAAAGTATTTTTATTGCTGTAGCAAATGCATTAGTGCATAGGAACATCTGGAAATCATCCACAGCGCGGGTTGCTCAGTTATGGCACTATCATAGTGACTTTATTTTACCATTCATAATTACTCACAGGACAGTGAAAAAACCATATGCTATCTGCTTTGAACTTAGAGGGGAACAAGGTTCGCCCAGATTGACCTGAACAAACGTGAAGCAACCCAATCCTTGATACACTTTTACCCCTTCAATCATAAAGCCTCCCCTACCTTTCTCTCTCACTCGGAGGTGAGTGGAGCCTTCCGGGGAGGGAAAGGTTAATAACATTCAGAATAAATCAGCTCGCAGCACATCCCCCTGGATGACATCAGCGAGTGTTCCTCCAACCCGTAGGGCCATAAACAGCTTTGTGTGTTTTTGTTGTTGTTGTTTTTTTTAGGTTTGTTTCAGATGTGAGCAAACGGATAAATATTGAATGAGCCGCACTGACAGGACACATATTTCACTTAGCGGAAATGGCTTTAATGCAGTCGGCCTGTATTACACTCCCAATCACCGAGAAGCTGCATGAGGGGGAAAAGGATGTTCAAACAAAATTCAGAGTGTTGAACTTCAGGTGCATCTCGAATGTAAATGACCTAGTTCCCTGCAGAAACTCCTGATGCATCACCTCGCTGCATCCACAGAAGGCTTGATGGGAAAATTGGAAAATTTAAAGAGACCGCTTGTTCGCGTGCAGGACGTGCAAATTAAACAGTTTGGTGAAATTCTTTATTTAAGAAAACCGTCTTGGGAATGACGCAATCCGTGCATTTTTTTTTTCAGAGCTGTCAAACTTCTCTCAGGCCTCTACACTTCCTGGCTAATCATTTCCTGCACCGCAAAAAAAAAAAAAAAACAGGGAGTAAGACGGCATCGACTTATACTTTCCCAGCATGTAAAGGAAAAGATTATTTTTACTTCGGGAGGGTATATAATAGGAAACTACTTCATATGCAGCCCCATGAATTCCCACTTTATGGACATTGATTTCTGGTATGCAAAAATGTCTGAGACGTAATTGCGGAATCGTATTCTAATTCACTATTTATTTATGCGCTCGCAACAGAAGTATTCTCTCTTTGTGGTTTCAGGGAAATTCAGCGTGGCTTTTTCCCTTTTTCCCAGGTCCCGACGGTTAAAAACAAAAGTGAGCTCGGGGTTTTTTTTGGCCATCGCACGGCTTTTAGAGGGTTTGTCTAAACAAAGTTTGGGGTTTGTAAATAGCTAAGGTTATCTGGCCATCGCGGCCCTCCAGATGGCGGCTGAGCCAGACCACCTGCTATGGAAATGCCTTCGCTGTGAGGGCCGTGTGGAAATATTCAGGCCCTCGATCCCCCCCCACTCGCACCAACCAGGGTCTCTCTCGCTGCTGCGTCTTTGGGGTTAATGTGTTCTGATCTGGGATGAGAGAGGAAGACCCTCTGCTCATTTTTTACCCTTTGAGCAGCCCCCCCATTTTGAACTCTAGCTCTCTCCTCAGACTTCACAGAACAGCTGGACAGGGAGGGCTTTCCTGCAGGTCCCGACCTATCATGTGAAAAGATGACACGTCTTTGGAGGCAAATGGAGGGTTGGGGGGGGGGGATCGAGGGAGAAGAGGCAGTTTTGGTGTGGAAAACATAGACAAAGGTGTTTTAATATGATGGTCGCCAGTGGCACACAAAAGAGAAGAGAAATAGCTTATAATACAAACCCTGTGAATGGCGGCCTGGAGGCTGGGAGCATGAAACATAAACCTTGTTTTTAGAACCTGAATGAATATGAGTGTTAGAGTAAATATATCTTTACTTTGCTGATTCTTTTATCAGTTTTTTTTTTTTAAAGATTTCACAGATAACACAGTGGGAGACTCGTCGTGTCACCGCTAAAAGTGTCCGTCCGCGTGCCTCCCTCCTCCCCTCTGGTGTTTTGACTAATACCATATCGCCCAATTTTTCCTGTTTTGACACTTGACTTTGATCGATAGAGGCTCAGTGCTGCGGTTGAACACACGCCCCCCCCCTCTCCGTGTGCGCAAAAAAAAAACCCGCTAAGAGGTCATAAAGCGCACCACTGTACATCAAAACAGCCAACACGCTCCGACATGACACGTGCGAGACAACACTGACCACAACAATGGCTCAGCGCCTTTGATGCTCAAACGTCCGGGTGTTTATTTACATCGCGCAGCCTCCTCCTCCTCGCCTGTCCATCAGCCGCCGCCGCCGCCGCTACGACGCAGGCTTTGAAGTCACTGGAGGGTGGGGGGGGTACAGCGTCCTGCCGGGGGGAGGGAGGGGGAAGCGTGAAGAAGAGGCGGCCATATTGGCAACACTTGTTCCAGACACATGGGCGGAATCAGACACGGGGCGTTTGATCAGCGAGAGTTTCTGACCTTATAGCGGCAAGCGGAGGATGAGCAAGGCAGCTGCTGCGGTGTGGCTTTTTTTTTTTTTTTTTTTTTTCTTCCCCCTCTTCTCGTGATTGGTCAGAGGTTTTTGTGGGAGTGCGCGGCGCAGAAGACGTTTCGGACTCAACGTGTTTCGGATCAGCGGCTTTCGCTCGCCTGTCACGTGGGGTCGATGATGGACAGCGAAACGCCGGAATACCGGGCCTGTGTGTGTGTCGACAACGCTGTTTCTGATGATCGCCTACCTACCACGGGTCTGCATGCAGGCGCCAACCCAACCCCCCCCCTTTCGCCTTCACACCAGCCCCCACTTTACAGTATCCCACAGTGTTAATTAAAGCTGAAAGGTTACAAAAGGTGGGCGTCAATAACAAGGCCACATATTGCATTAAAGTTGCTTCTTTTCCTTACACCCTCTCAATAATTCATGCCATCTCCGAGGAAGAGCGGCTTCTCTTCCTTTCCCGGGGAAAAGAGAACGGACAAGGATCATCTGTCCCCTGGATTCATTTTAAGTAAGGAAGTGTGGGTCAACAATACATGCCAGCTCCAGCCTCATAAATAAATATGGTGATTGTTAATGGGGTTTAAAATTACCGCTGCTGTGCGCTCCCCGGGCCGACTACTTGTGTGACCGCCGTGAGCAACACAGGCGCGCGGAGGCTTGCATGTCCCTCTTCCAGATAGAATTTCTGGCACCGGTGAAATGCAAAATGGCCACACTTCCTCGCCCTTGTCGCCTTATCTTCGGAGGCATCGTCTTCTTCGCCCCGTCCCTTGTTTCAAGGGGGAGGTTGCTTTTTTTTCGTTTTGTTTTTTCACCCCTCCTTCATTCACCTTTTCTCTCATTTCAAGGTGGCTCTTTTTCACCGGGAGGATAACCATCACGAGGCTTCCTTAACCCCCCCCGTTTCTGTCCGTGTCCCGAGCTGATTTTTTTCATTTTTTTAACGCTCCCCGAGTGTTTACTGATTTCTATCGTGCCGTTACACCTGCGGCCAACGGCGCTATCGTTCTCGAGGTGTATTTTTGTTTATCTCCCGTTCTGAATTGATTTCACTCCATTGGAGGCGAGTGATAGCCCCACTTGACTCGCGCGGAGGAAACGCCGCTCAGCCATGTAAAGATATAGAATTATGCTGCGCTTGAAAAAAAAAACACTTTTGTCGATGCTGTTATGACTTTAATGAAAATGCTTTTTTTTTTACATAATTGAAATATAATACAAGCACAGTCCTCCATTTCCACCCACATGTACTTGAAAATATATTTTTCTTCTAATAGTGAGAGAGGCCAGAACATGCGCTCTAATAGAAATGTAAACTGTCCACGGTCCATGTTTATACTAGCATTGATAAACATCATGAATTCAAGCAGCATCTGGTCTTAAGGATGGTGTTTATTTTTCTATTGTATGAGAGAGATGATTTTTTTTTTTTGAGCCAGATTCCTTTAGTTCGATAGCTGTATTCCTGCTCGTTCATTTTATTTTATCATAATCATTTTAGACGTACTGTATAAACTTACTTTAACAGGTTTCACGTGTTATTGTTTTTATTATTGATATTATCATTGTATTTTTTTTTTGCTATAGCCCTCATATGCAGTCTTTATTCTACTGAGGTACCCCACCATGTCTTCTCTCCACCATAGTGTGCCGTGGTGTGTCTTGCATGCCTGTATCTCCCCCTCCAGGACAACTTGCATTATGGTTCCCTTAACGTCGGGGGCTGGAGAAAAAGCAGTTGTTGGGAAGCCTCAGCAGCAGCAGCAACATTTACCATCCCCATCCCTACACTCTGAAATCTGTCATTCAAATCACCAGAGGGAGAGAGAGAGAGAGAGAGAAAAAAAAATGCCCGGAAATAAAATATCCAACGGTCAAATGATTTTCTGTTCTGTGACAAAACAGTTCTAGGAGGCACCCAGGCAATTTGCCTGAATTCTGTTATTCTCAGCCCCATTCTCGTCTGTGCTCCCTACTCCCCAGCGCCAGCCTGAGCTGATAACAAGTGAGTGCACTCCCTAGAATGATGGATGGGCTTTAGCCACGGGCTTGTCAGGAGAGGGTGCAGGGCCATATGGAAGTGGCATATGGAAGCTCATAGTAGAAGATGGGGCAAAAGGAGGGGAGTGACAGAGATATACATTAAAGACACTGCTTTGCTCTTAAAAATGCAAGGTTCATCAGTTTAGTGGGGAATATCAGTCAGTGGCGCTTCCTTCCGTGGGACTGGAGGCAGACAAACACAGGCAGGAGGGGTGTGATTGCACCAAAGTTTCCTTTTGATTCCCTTTTTTTTGGCGTATGGCTACAGCAGTTGTTTGCAGTTGTAATGAGAAAGCTATGAGCGGAAACTGTGTGTGTGTGTGTGTGTGTGTAGCGGGGAGGGGGATTTAGGAATTTATTCAACAGAAGGAAAGAAAATCTTATAGGGCTTGAGCGCGGATAACGAATACAAGGCTCCTGCTTTATATATTCTGAGCGTTTTAGTATCGATTCGCCGGTGTGTTGTGTTGTCAGTCACGTTTAATTTCCACTTTAATTCAGAGGGATGCCTGCACATAAGTTCAGCCGCGCCGTCCCGCGAACACGCATTAATTATGTCTTCAGTTCAAGTCATGATCAGTCTATTTTTACCTTCCTGTCCGTGTGTGCGTGCGTGCGTGTGTGTGTGTGTACTACCAGGCAGGGATATGTGTCTGTCTGTCGGTCCCAGTGCCCTGTGGAGTGTCTGTGGGCCCCGAGGAACTCTGTTTGATTGTTTAAAGCCCTTCTTAATTGGCGCTTTGTCTGTGCACTCCTAAATGAGGCGGGACACCCACGGCGGGGGTTCCTGTGGAGACCGTGGGCCGTTTGACAGCCCCCACGGTGGGGCCTGTCCCACAGCCCCTCAAACTGCCAGCCGCATGACAGCGGCCCATGCTGCACCACCCCGGCCAATTAAAACTCAGCTGTCAGGATAGACACTATACCAACACTGGGTGACTGAGTGTGACTGTGAGAGCAGAGAGGGAGAGTGTGTGTGTGTGTGTGTGTGTGTGTGTGTGTGTGTTGGGGCTGTTCGTGTGCTCTCTCCATCATTAGCTGATGAATAGAGCCCCTCTCTCTCTCTCTCTTTCCTCGGCCTCCTCTGCGTTTGTTTGTGCACCGTGTGTGTATTCATTCCTGTGTCATGGTGTGTCCTGTGTCAGGTGTACGCTGATGGCGCTCATGCCCGTGCATGCTTTAAAAAAAAAATATCCACCCGCGGTTCGGAAGGTTCAAATCATCCGTGTTTATGTGTGTGTGAGTTTTCAAATGTTGGACGGTGCGCGCGTGTGTGTAAGTGTTCTTTGTGAATTGAAGTGCTCAGCAGACAGGCTGTATTGGGTTACATGCAGACAGATTTGTAATTCGGAGTAATCACTTAGGACAAGCCCTTACACCATTTTATCTGGTCATGACTCTAGGCCAAAGTCAATACTCATAGTATAGTAATGAGTAGGGGCTAACTGAGCACGTTTTATTAAAGCTCCGAGGAGTGAATCTGATGCCAACCTGCTTCCCCTCGAAAATATCTCATTCTCTTTCTTTTTCCTTCCCCTTCCTCGGTCTCTCTTTTTTTCATTCTCTGTCTACCTGCAGCATCTTTTAGACCTTAGACCTTCTGCTCATAGGTGGTAGCAGCACATCATCCTAAAACAATCCCTCCCAAACAGGAGAAGGAGAATGGGTGGAATTGTTGAAGTTTTCTCACAAATGTACCGCAACAACAGGCAAGTTTCTACAGCGCATTCGGTGACAATCGCATGTTTATGTCGAAGATTTAAAAAATCACTACAAGACAGGTATGTGGGGAGATTATTCGAGAATGACAGAGATGAGTCGACCCCCCCTCCTTCCGCCCTCCCGGCAGGATCCAGATTTTGTAATCTGAGATTCCAGCATTGGGCATAGATTCAGTTTAATCCCCGCTAAGGGCGAAATACAGTTATTGGAAACTTCTCACCTCATCACAACCATGTTCAAGCAACACATGAAAGCACAGCTCAGCAATATGAAATCCTCGGCATTCTCTCCAACAAAGGGGCTCGTCTTACCTTATGGTCTCCTTATTGAATCCCTTTTGCTTCTCGGCGCGAGATACGTTATATGTAGCGAACAATGTAACATTGTTGAGAAGGTGCACTAGCACTCTACCCTCGGGCTAGTCTGTGAAGGAGCAGGATGTGATTGACAGACAGTTTCTATGGGCGTGAGTAATAAAGTCAGAACCAGTGCTGCCGCATATCCACCTTTTCACCTGCTGTGTGGCTGAACGCAATTCAAGAAATTCTCTTTCAGTGAATCTTTTCTTGATAATTTTTGTTTCTCATGTTTTCTCATTTTTTTTAAAAAAAAGAGATAAGTATGGTACGTGGGTATTTAAATAGAAAGAACACTGTATAAATGTGCCATGCGCAGCCAGAAGAAATGAAATATAGGCGGGTAAAGCAAAGAGTAGAGTGGACCAATCATAAAAAACCTCACTGTGCTTACTGCCCTCGTTAGAGCTATCAACATAAATTGCGCTTAAATGTGTCACGGCCCTGGCCATGCCTCTAGTTATTTCCCCTGTGTTTCCATGTGTTTCCCTTTTCCCCTTTGTGTGTGTGTGTGTGTGTGTATAAAATAGATGTAGGTGCGGCTTCCTTCATCGACACTGTCCAGCTCCCTCCTGTTTGCAGCTTTTCACCTCACCTGCCCAGGCCGCTCATCTGCCTTCCATCACCTTATCAACCCCTACAGTTTATCTTCCGTGGCTCGACCCATTCGCTCGTCACTATGGCGGCAGCTCTCGGCGCTTTTCTCGTGCATCTGGGATCACCCTGCAGTCCCCGTCCTCCCCCCTAATCCTCAGCCAGGTCCACCTGTCCCGCCGCTTAATTCCCTTTATTCCTCCACCAAATCCATTTTTTTTTAAACACGACTTAATTCCACTGTCTGCTTTTTCCCCCTTGACCAATCGTAACAAAATGTAGTACCGTAATCACATGCACATGCTAACACACACACACACACACACAAACATGCATGCACACACACACACACACACACACACACACAGATGCACTCATCTCATCCTCTGCGTCCTGCATCTGGAAGTTGCTCCATGAAAAGTGGCTCCTTCCTGCTCTCGCTGGAAACATTTTCCGACCAGTGGAAGGCTTCTTCTGGGAGCTGGCCCACATCCAGGAACACTCAGGCCTCACAGCTGTCTTACAGCGTTTAAACGCAGCATATGGTACCCAAGTACCATTGTTTCACCGCTAAAGACCCTGTTTTTTCATCAACGAAGAGAGGCCATTTAATGTCAGCTTCACTTGGAGAGAAGGGGAGAAGCTTTGAAAATAGAAACTAGGCTATGAGAAAGGATGCCGTTTTCTTTTTTTCCCCTTTCTCTCTCTGTCTTTTTTTTAGGTTATTTTCTCAAACCATCACTAATTTTGACAGTGATGACATTTTGATTCTCAGCCCTGTGAGTTTGTGAAACAACACCATCTGTGTGCTTTCCTCTAATTAGGGTAATAGCCACAAATATTACTGCAACAGTTCCTCATGGCAAGCTGTTACATGCCAAAGTGTGAAGACTTTTCCGGGTTTGATAGGCGCAAGTTAGCAATTGCACTGATGTGAGTGAACAGCAACGCTGCATTCTAACAACAATCAGGAGACAATGTATTTATCTGATTTGGCACTCCTCCAATGTAATAATTCATATCGGCAGTGAGGTTTTTTTCTATGCATTTTTTTTTACATTATCCCTGTGTTTTTAATTGTCTATTTTTTTCTGTGTGCAGTTTTTTTTTATGAGGTCACACCTTGGCAAATGGAAAAAGAAAAAAAAGACAGTGCACGTTACCATGTTTTCTAAAGACAATGAGACCTTTGTGCCGCACGTGATGAGAGCACGACTGCAATTACCCGGCTTCACCTGCTGTGCATCGCGCCTCGCATTACCTCAAAAACAATATCGCGTTCATCATCAAAACCTGACAAAACATTTCATTTTCGGACACACAATACATCACATTATCTTCCCCATCTCCTTACTTCATTTTCTTCGGTACCGTTTGAACCCAAAAATCTGACATTAACAAATGGAAGTTAATTTGCCTCCCTCAGAACACGTTATAATCAGTGTAAAGGTTAATGTTTCTGCTAATTTATAAATGCAGGATTGCTGTCAGCGTGAGGGGGAAATGGTTTTGAAAGGCCTGACATTGTAAATTAAGCCTGTCAGATTGTCTCTCTGTGCCGGCGGATCAGAAGATGCCGCAGTCTATGATGTCAGACAGGCAGGCAAACAGCCTCGGGGGACAGACCTCGCTCCCTCCGCTCCCAAACACCGGAACGCCGGGAATTACGTGGCTTTGGAAAAAAAAAAGTAGCATGGGCACACGGGCGGGAAGTCGGCGGCAGAGGAGGAGGGGGGCGGGGGGTCTCACCTTTAGGCCCTGTGCCTGGTGGTCAAAACCGCGTGTGATGCTGATGGCTGATGAGATTTTAGCTAATATAGGGAGACTCACAGGGGAAGGATCATTGAAATGAAGATGTCACGCTTTACCGGTGCAATGCATTGTGGGAACAAATTCCCCCAACCCCGTGCCTGTGATTAGATTTTGCGCTGTATAGCTGCTTTAACCACTCTTTGACAGGGAGGGAAATAAGCTCCATCTATCAGCATTCTGGTTGAACAGTTCAAGTTAGTAATGAGCAGCGTGTGTGGAGTAATTTAGGTTTGAGCAAGTCACTTTCAGTCTTCAGACGTGGCCAATGACTCCTCCAGATATTCATAATTCATCGCTCATTCAATGAGCTGCACTAGTACAATAAGAAAAATCCTAAATGTAAATACTTTATTATATGAATAGTTTTTTTTATTATTATTAATATATCTATGTCTGTATGTATATGTCTATATGTCTCTCTCTCTATATATAGATATGTATATGATGTAAAAAGTGCTTGTGGCTACCTGTTTAACTCTTAAAACTAAACAGACTTAAGCAAACTAGTGTCATCTTCATCTCTTTGGTTACCAATGTGGCATTTTAAAAATCGTTTGTGAGGTACAAATCTTCCCCTACTGTAGTAAACACTTACATCATAAAAAGGCTAAGGTTGAATTAAGGTAGGCAGCAATCAATCAGGGTAATTTAATCTAACAGACTTGACATTATTACAACTGGAACCCTGATTTTGTTACCATGAAATTCATGAAACGATTGTTATTCTTGTGAAATTTATTTAAGATCATTATCATTAGTCAGTGTTTTCATCACAATGTCAAGTAGGAAGAAGTATATGTGGTGCAAATCTCTTCATAAAACACTTGTAAGTGGGCTCAGTCTGAACAGGGGAACAGCTGGTGCACCCAGCTTCAGAACTGGTCAAGTCTATGCCAGCTGAGTCTTTTTTTTCCTCCGTCCTTTATATTCACATGGATGTCAGATGGACAAATTTATTATTTAGGGAACAAAACCAAGCCGTTCCAAGTTCACATTAACGATCTTTCCTCTGGAAATTACTCCGTTCATGCTAAGCGTTACGGAGCCTTGTGGGATGGAAAGAATTACAGCCCTTATAGTCCATTTTTAAGGGGGGGGGAGTTTTTTTAAAGAGGCATTCGGAAAACAGCCCAGCTCTGACGAGCGCCGATCCAGCCCCGCTGGTGAGATGATGAGGCCAGAACGTAAGTTGAAGATTATGTCAAACCTGTGGTAGAGTAGAACCCTCCCTCCTCCTTCACCAAAAAAAGGAAAGAAGATGATCCAGGGAAATTTCTTTCCCGGTGGGAGGAAATATCAACCGACAGATTAAACATCTTTTTCTGTAATCTGTATAAAGCTTTGAAATGCATGTTGGCTGTCATCCCATCATAGCCACACACACACACATGCACACACACACACACACACACACACACACACACACACACACACACAGATGACCAGGGGAGTTTGTATTGCTGTGGATGGAGGGAGGCCTGGACTAACTGGAATTGTGTGTGTGTGTGTGTGTGTGTGTGTGTGTGTGTGTGTGTGTGTGTGTGTGTGTGTGTGTGTGTGTGTGTGTGTGTGTGTGTGTGTGTGTGTGTGTTACTCAAAAAGAAATGTTCACCTGCTCCTTTTTTTGGCCGTCATTACCGCAGCCTGTCAGGACCCGGTCTAATGGTGTCTCACCTGACAGCCTCACACTCACACCAAACAAGCAGCATTCGGAGGCGAAGGGGGGAAAGAGTAGAAAAGAATATCAGGATACGTGGGTGGAAAATATGACACTGGAGGAAAATCCTATCAACAGCGCGCTCGTATTGTTTTTCAGCGGAGTGACACAGTATCAGATTTATCGGGGAGATGCTGACGAGAGAGAAATGCCTGTTGCAGCTTGCAACCTTGTGCAATTACCGTGTTATGCAGACCATCGCTGCATATGCAGCAAGTGTGTGTCTTGAGGAATGGCAGTTATAGCGCGGAGGTCATGACTTCTGTAGCAATTTGCTTTATACATCCAGTTCTGCCGGTAGTATTAAACTCTCGGCCTCCCTCAGGACTGGGAAAAAAAAAAGTAGCAGCGTCAGATTGCTTTGATGGGTGGACAAATGGGAGTATCGCTGCGCTGTGTGAACAAGGCGTACTTCCCTGTAGTTTTCCATTGTCCCTGTAGCATAGTGTATTGTATCTGTCCGGTCCTCCTCTGCTCAGAGACAGATGAGGAGAAGAATATGCAGATATGTTGGATTTTTTTTTTTGCCTCATCATCCATTTTCAGTCTAGAAAAGTGACAGTTTTGTGCTATTAACAGGTTTTTCCATAGGCATAATCAACCTATTCATGGAATATTACACCTTATTCTTTCTTTCTCAGCCATCATCAAGTAGAGGACAGTTTTTTTTGTTTGTTTTTTTTTCTGTTCTTCTTCTCTTCCTTTCCCGGAGCCTGTACATGTCTGGTTATGTCTTTGAGTTGACATTCCAGTCTGTCTGTGCGTCCGTGGGCTGTGATGACCTCATGCTGGGGCCCCGGGGCCCCGCCAGCAGGGCCCGAGGTGCTTCACCTGCGTGACTTATAGCCATTTCTGATGAGAGACATGTTCACACACACACACACAAGTGATCTTACTCACGTGTGCAGCCGTGACCATAAATGCCGTAAATTTTCATGTTATCCAAAGTGTGAATGTTTGTTTTCGGCAGTGTGAGCTGTTTTGTCACAATAGTTTTCTTTGAAAAAAAAATACTTTCAAAATGTATCATCACCACCTGAAACAACAACAGGAGGGTTAAAGTGGCAAGCTCAGGTACCGATGGCCAACTCCTTTAATAAATCACTCTACACACAATGAAACATTACACACACACACACACACACACACACACACATCTCTACCCCTTTAGTCAGTGTGTTCCTGCTGCTCCACAGCCCCACCCAGTGTAGAACAAGAAGTGCATGACGGTGCTCTCTTGGACATGAGGATTTAATAGGTGACCCTGGGCTGCATGCTGGGTCCCCCGCTGCCTCGGCTCATCCAGCCGTAAAATGAGGCACAGGCAGGACCCGGCTGGTAATGAGAACTGGCATTTTGTTCAGGATAACCTCGGGAAAATCGCTTCTATAAATACCTTCTATAAATAAAAGTGTACCTTGGCCCACGACCGCGTGAGGGACTTTATCTGAAAAGGTCATCTATTGCCCCGACTCCGCCGCGACTCACCGTGTTCTTGTTTTCCTCCTCTTCCATACCTCTCTGCTCCCTGGCCTCGGCTTCTTTTATCTTTCCCCCTTTTTTTTTTTTTTTTTTTATAAGGTCTTTGTGGTTTTAACTGCAGAGAATACGGTGCGTTATCATTCATGCCGTGTGACCCTTGGATACGCGGAATCTCTTCCGATGATTCCGCGTATCCTTGACCTTGGTCAGGTGTCAGAACATCCATCCCCGAGTGAGGGAAGAAGATAAAGAGGTAGGGAGAGAGAGAGAGAGAAAGACACGGATTTGGCGTGTGAAAGGAAAAAAAGTGAAATTACAAAAGTGGTGAATAAACTCAGCAAATCAGCCAGAAAATGCTGTAGGAGGAACAGGTACACTGTGTTAACTCCCCCTAAAGGCTAAAGGCTGTCACATTTACCAGCAGCCACTGCGTTTGTTGCATTATTAGAACCACATCCTCCTGTATACAACGCTGTGTATTAAAGAATGTGTATAAGTATGCAATCTATTTTATTTTACAGGCGAGACTGAAAGTGAAACTATAGTGACAGTCTTGCGGATTGTTGCATAAATCCATGAAATGATGTGACTTATTAAATAAAAGCCCCTGTTTGTTTCCTCTCTCTCTGCGGAAGCTTTCATGACACAGAAGGAGTCAAAGACTCTCTCTCTCTGCAGGCCAGGTCACTACTTAAACTTCACTTAGCCCCCATTTTACTGCCTGTGGGCAACTTAAACTGATTAGCCTCGGCCCTGCTACGGCTGGCTGACCTCCCAAAGCATCCAATACCACTTATTGATCAATATTCATATCGATTCAAGCCCCCCTTCCCCCCCCCCTATGCCGGATCAAGGGCGAATGTTTCTATTGATTTGGTCAGATTAGGGAAGACAAAAGGTTGCCAAATAAGTTTAGACGCAACCTGCCAACGGGATATGACAGCGAGCTGCACAGGGATTTCCAGCCAGGATTAGATTTGATGAGTGTTAACTGAGGAATTGATATAGCTGTAGGACCGCACCGATTGGCGGCTAATCAAGTAACACGGTATGTTAATTCAGTCATGTTTGCCCTTTAAATGCATGAGGTAACGCCGATCGATTCAGTTGACTAAAGCCAGCTTTAGATCAGATGCAGATAGAGTCATCTATAAGTTATAGCGAAGGGGACAAAACCAGTGCATGAAAGATTTTTTTACTGGTTTTGAAATACACAGATATATACATAGCTTGGTATTACTTCATCAATAGCTCAGTAATTTCTTTTCTTTTTTTTTTAACCAACTAGCTAATTAGTCTAATTCCCATTAAAATGGTTTCCTTTGAAAGAATTGAAAATGTGAAGTTCTAACCAAAACAGCACTTCTCATATGTTTAATAGAATGTTGTTGTTTTTTTCAAATAGTAATATAAATTACCAATGCAATTAAAATGTGTATTAGACACAGTAGATATGGTGTCTGCTGGCAGAAGGTCTGTCTTGTTTCTCACCACAGGACCAGACAAGCTGTTACACCACTGCAGACAACACACTCACATATTTATTCACATACTGTGTGCGTGTGTGTGTGTGTGTGCGTGTGTGTTGTGCATGCACACCATATCCTTTTATTAAGCCATGGGAAAATGTGCTTCCATCCCTATTAAATATTGATGTCCTGAGTGGGATAAAATTTGTGAATAAGTCATGAAACACTGACAACACAACACTCAAAGTAACAGAGAGCATGTGGACATTTGCAATGTGTGATGTGTGAATGTTACCGCAGAGAGTAAGGAGTGCAAAGGAGAGAGACAGAGAGAGAGAGAGAGAGAGAGGGTGAAAACTACTAAACTAGCCAGGGTTCATATGGTGCCATCAGAGGTGGTCTTTACAAATGAAAAATGTGTTTTGAAAAGTGGAAAACCAGAACGCTGCCATTTCAGGCTGGATTTTAAGGACCTGAATAGACCCCACTTTGTTCCTTTTAAAGTGGTTCGCGAGTACTAAATGCTAATGGGATGGCTATTTTGCTGGAACGGTGATGGTTTATCCATAACTTTGCCTTGGCCACGTAATGTATGAATTGGCAGCTCCGGGTCGGACACATAATCCCCTCGTGAGCGCTTGCTCTCTTTGAGAACTTAAACGTCGGTAATTGACATATCGGGGTTCAATGGTTGACATTGGCTCCAGCAGCTCGAGGAACGGTTGCTTCGCTTCCGCCGTCCCCAGTGGTCTCATTTTGTGGACATCACTTTTTTGGGTCAGCGAGTTAATCCCGAAAATATGTCCTGCCAGAACCGTGCCATTTATCTGGGAGTGTATTCTGTGTCAAGCTCAGCATGGCTAATTCTCTGCGGGGACCCCCCCCGCTCCAACCCCCCCTATAGAGGACAGACCTGACTGGCACACTCGCACATTATCGCCACAGTCATCTGATCCGCCTCTTCTCCCCTACCCCCCCTCATTCTTCTACTGGAAAGACCGCTCTGTGGAAGAAGAAGTGAAAAGAAAAAAAAAAAGCAGTGGGTTAGGCATAAATGACCATTCCAGGGGCGCAAATACCATTCTGAAGGAAGCTTAATGTCATTAGGAATATACTATAAAACAAAGGTTAATGATATTTGATAACCAACAACCTCTTTCTGGTCTTCATAAGTAGGATTGATCATATAGTACGAGGCCCTAATGTTTTGTCAGAATCTCACTTGCACACCACCACTTCTCCTTGACATCCAGAAGTGAATTTACCATGAAGTCAAAAAAAAACATTTAAATTGTTCATACAAAGCACATTTACTGAATGCCCCCCCCCCCCTTCCCAAAACCCCACTCACCCCGATGCAATGTGTATTTCTCCGGCATCGGGCTTTTCAGTGTGGGGGGGTGGGGGGGGGGACGAATTCCTGTCAAGTGCCATACAGCGTTGAATGTGGTCATTTATAAGGAGCCGAGTGGAGCACAAAAAAAGGGGAGAAAAAAAAACGCAAGAGAAGCCATTTGGTGCTGTCAGAGGGTTTTGTGGCTCTAAAAGGCTGTGGTGATGTGCTCTGACACTCGGGGTCTTGTATGGTGCTTTTAAGAGCTCCGAGCGGCCACTCTCTGCATCACACACTGCCGAGCAAGACAAAAACATACCTGTCACCAGCAAACACTGCCGCTGCACTTAAAGAGATTCCTAGCTGATTTCATGCCAGCGGAGGTCTCAGGGTGATTTTTATGTTGTACGGTAGAGCTTCTCTTTCATTATTATTAGTATTATTATTATTTCTGTGCCGCTGGACTTTTAAGCTGGTGATTTATCAGAAAAAAGAAAAAAAATGAACATGGTAGCGTTCTTTTGCGTTTTACTAAATAGTTCTTTCCTTCACATTTCCCCTCGCATCTTGCTTTCATATCCGCCACGTTGCCAAATTTGTTTCGCGGCGTTCACTTTCTTCTCGCCGTCCTTCGCTTTAAACCCATTGCCTCACAGGAAGGTCACAGTATCCAAAACAAACAAGCTAGAGGACAAAGGAGAGACAATCCTCCATTATGCCCCCCCTTTCTTCTTTCCCTCCCTCGCTCCTCTCTTTCCCTCCATCCCCTGCTACCTTTATTTGCTGCCCTATTAACAACTGTTACTGCGGCTTTAATTACGCCCCTGTGATCTCCAAGAGTGGCGGGCACGTGTCATCTCCTTCCCAGGGGAGCCTGGGTAATTACCAGCATCCATCCAAGGGCCGGTGCTCCTGTTCCTCGGTCGCCGTGGCGATAATCACACTGCCGCCGCTAACATCTGTTCCTTGAGCGAGGAGTCCAAGTGGCCTAAGCCTGTCACACCATGCCTTCCTGTGTCAGGCTCGACCTCTGACCCCACCCATGGCTCCACTGGGCTAATTTGTTTACTCTGGGAGACAGGAAGGGACAGACCGAGATCCCAGCAGAATGCAAACGCTTCAGGGTCTGAATATGGCCATTCTGTAGCTTTTAATATAACGCAAATTGCCAAATAATAGCTTGGGTGTTTGTTTGTTTCAGTGACTTAACAGATCAGGCCTTTGTTTGCGACCAGGCAGCAATCTGGGGACAGGCGATAATTCTTTCCTGACAAAAATCTTGCTGAGCAAAAATATTGTAATTTACTAAAATTATTTTATTAAACCTGTGTGACTACCTTACAATGTTTTAAAAGTAAGATTAGGTAAATGTCTCGCACCGGCTGCTTCTCAGAAGTTTTTACGACACAAAATTAGAATTTCAGGTTGTCCATTTTTTTTTTTTTTAAATGAAACTCTATATTATTTACAAATACCATCCAGTAAATAGAGAGTAGAAGTTTCATGCTTGTAAGATTGTTCTTTTACATTCTTTCACAAAAGACAAAATATAGTTAATGTAACAGTGGCCGACAGGGAGCAAACACACAGCAAATGCTGCAAAACACACAAGCACATAAAACAAAACGTCAGCCTCATTTTGGGGGTTTTGTGTGTGTGTTTTTAAATATTTTGAAAATTTTCAGCATGTCTCTTTTTTTCATTTGTTGTGTGGGTTTTGTAAGTCTTTACTTCTGCTTTGTTTCTGTCCGCGGCACACTCGCCCCCGTTGGCCGTCGTCGTAAAGGCCTGTTTCGCATCAGGCTGTTGAGGAAGACATCTGAAACGGAAATTCTCTCTGTACTCAATGAAATCAGACACTTATAAAACACAAATAAAATCCTCTTAGACTTTTAGTTTTAAAGCTTCAGACTCCACAATCGTGCCCATAGAAAGAATAATAAATACATTTTTGTAGATATGAAATAGTTGTCATTTTCTTTTTTACAATATCATAACCATCTGCTAGTAAGAGTTGTCCATCTTTAAATAAAAACTACAGTCTCCATCCTGCTGGGCTCATAAGGTGTTTTGTCAGCAGTCTGTAGTCAGTTTACTGTCAATAAGATGAATGAAATAAAAAGTCTGCAGTATTCTCAGCCAGTAAAATCCTAGCCTATTTGATCCAAGTCACTATTCCCAATCTGAAACGACTTAGACTCTGTTGATTGTCTCGTGTCAGCCTTTGTTTAAGCGCCGTATGCTGTATGAAGGGCCGACTTAAAGCCCAGCAGCCCATGGGAATCTTTGCCCAAACTAGGACTGAGACTTCACAGCAGAGTCGGAACTTGTCCAGTTCCATACACGTCTCCTCAAAACTTGTGCTGCGCTCTTGCAATTCTTGGCCCAAGTTTTCATGGGAATAGAAAAGGGCGCAGTTATGGAGCGGGAGTCAGAATTAGGGAGCAATCAGCATACAAATCCTCAGAGACTATCAAGCCATTTCCCTCTTTCTCACTGATGAGACCCAGCAGCGAGTTCTGCCCCCGATCGCAAACTTTTCCCATAATGAGAGCACTTAGACGTCCCTGACCACACTTAGACGCAAGGAAAAAAGACGGAGGATTAAGTGCGGGTGCGGGAGATGAAGGGATTGGTAGCTACTCTAAATAAAGATATATTGCATATTTGCAGCAAATGAGGTGGCAGAATATAAAGAAGCATTGAGGCTTAAATAATGACAAGCTTTCTGATCAAAGGGACAGGGAAAGCGATGTATTTAAGCAGGTCGGAATCTTTAAAAGCTGTTTTATTTATGCGCTTTTTAAAAAGAAAGTCATAGTCAATATTTGGCAGCTGTGACATTAACGAGCAACGTATTATAAGGGGAAGGGGATTCATAAATATGCATAAAGATATTAGTGGGGTGTTAACAGTAAGCACCTGTCTACTTAACCGTGACAGGAACTCTGTGAGTGACTTTACAGAGACCCCCCCTCCCAGAGCCACATGTGTCCTTCTTTACTTAACGTCGCCTCTCCCTGCCAGTGACAGTACCGCTGACAACCCGCACTTGGAAAGAGGAAAAAAAAAAAAAAAAAAACATGTTTTCAGAGATGTCAACCGGCGATGGTGAAAGCTCAAGGTTAGAGTTTGCTCGTTCACTCGTCGGCTGGCACATCCTGCCCGCCTGCCTGTTCTTCCCTTGCACTCTATGAATATTGGGCTCTCCACATTGTGAAATTAATAATGCATTTTTTTTTTTTTTTTTAGATGTGGGGAATAGCGTAGCATCTGTCAAGCCGGGTCTTCTAAATCCAAAAACTGTCGAAAGTCAAAGGGTTACGCATCGCTCTCTTTCGCTCTTTTTTTTTTTGTTCCTTCTTTAAAAGTGAGAAGTTGTCAGCGGTATTAACTTTGACAGGAGGTGCTTCTTTACAGTTGGCATGTGAATAATTACCTTAGAAGTTTTATTAGAGAAGGTTAATCATCATTCTGCTTTGGAATTTTTTTCCCCTCCCAGCCAGATAAAAAAAAAACTCACATGCATGCACAGTACTAATTGTGAAAAATAGTTTTTAGTTACTCTATGGCGCTGTAGTCCAAATAACACACCACATTAGGTGGAGAGGGGCGTTTCAGGAGTTAGAGTTAAACTATGAAAATTGCTAAATTAAATGCAGCGATCTTAGTTATTCCTTATTACTATTAATGCATAAAATGAGCCTTCAGATCAGGCTACTCGCCAAGTAACCCCACATTTTGTTATTCTCTTTCTATAGTAATACATCTGTTCTAAATGTACCTTAAAGGGATATTTTTCATTTTCTTTACACTCATAATGTGTTGGTGGACCAATTTGCTTTAGGCAAGTGTCTGTTCATGATTATTGGAACAATAGCCTCAATTAAAGTGGTCAAAACAATTTGGAGAAAATGGAGTAATACGCGTCTAACTCACAAAACATAAATGATGCAATGATGCATAACTCCAGATTCTGGACACATTTTATTGAACTTTAAAGTCATAATAATAATAATTAAAAAGGTGTGAGTAATTACATTCCAGTTAAAGATTTACTGAATTTGTTATTAGGAAAGTAGTTAAGCATCATTTCATCACGGTCCATTGCTGTGGTTAACTCTTGTGTCCTGATCGTCAATATGTCTGAACTGTAACAGATTTTATTGTGGGCTCTAGATTACCTCACCACCACAACACAGACGTCTCATTTTTATATTGAGAGGCAAAGTGCATAATTAGCTGAGTGGATACGCAGGGTGGAAGTGTGTGGTCAACCCAAATTTTTTTTTTCTTTCCATTTCCATTCTTCAAAGTCACACCACGGTGGCTGCGTCCTTCAGGTTGATATGAGGTGGAAGAGGAGGAGAGGACAGAGAGGTAGAGTGTGTGTGTGTGTGTGTGTGTGTGTGTGTGTGTGTGTGTGGACGGAGACAATGGCCATCTGCGGTGACTCGACAATCTATGTCAGGTGAGAGCTGACTGTCACGCGCCGCGGGATGCCCGGGCCTCGGACAGATGCGGGGCAAAAGGTGCGGTTGTTTACCGCTATGTTCCCTCTCTCTCTTCGCCCTCCCCACCCCCTGTTTCCCTCCGCGAGAGACAGGCCCCCCCTCATGCGTCAGTCAGGCGCCGCTGTGCGTCTGATCTGAATGTGACGGCAGAGGAAAAAAAAAAAGAGGACAGGTGGGTTTGTATATATATATATATATTTATATATATATATATTTTTTCTAGATTGCTGTGGTGGGTCAGAACCCAACAAGCTGTGCTGGGAGGCTCTCTCTCTCTCTCTCCCTCTCTCTCTCTCTCTCCCTCTCTCTCTCTCCCTCCCAGCACCAGGTGGTGTGTTGCCTGCTTCCCCACCTGCTCACCTGAAATGCCACAATGGACAATCACCACCAGCACGTGGTTTACTTACCAACACAAAGGCAAAGAGGGAGACGTGTGCGGGAGGACAAGGAGGTTGGTAAACACGCGTCTTAACTGACCCCCCACCCCCACCCCCCATCACACCTGACTTCTGTTCCATCTGTGCCTTTGGAACAACTTTAAAGACTTAAAAAAAAAAAAAAAAGCTTTTACTGACACTGGGCACGACAGAACCTTTGGATTTATTTGGATTTGTTTGATTTGATTAAACCAGGCAATTGAATTGTTACCATGTAGCATATAGACACCTGAAAACCAACCAAAATCGGCCTGATTGGTGTTTCATTCATTTTTGTCTTTAAACTAACAGGAAATGAAAAAATAATCGTCCCCATGATGCATCTCCTAGGAGATTTGGAGGGCCACCTTTTTTTCCCACTTTAGTGCGACTGATGCTTTCACACCAACGAAAATGAACCAAACTAACCCCCCCTCTGGGTTCGAATGGGCCATTTGTTGCGCACCAACTGTTATTGGTGTAAAAGCACCCTGTCTCCTTCTTGAATCGCATCCAAACATGCATCCTTACTGTGAGCGCTGTTTCATACTTGCTCTTCCCTTCCTCTCTTCCATCCGCCGTTTTTTTTGTTTTTTTCCCTTTTCCTGTGTTTTGTGCTCTTAAAGGCGGAGAGAGTCGGGCCTCTCCGCGCCGTTCGGGACCCGCTGAGAGGCAACCTTCTCAGACTTCTGGCTAACCTTCATGTTCGATCAATACCTCTCCATAGAGGCTCCCGTCTTTGGAGTTTGTTTCTGTTCTCCTGCTTGCTTTGCCACTTACATCACAGATGATGAAATTGATCAAGCTCGATGCTTTAAAACCCCCGTATGAACTAGAGCGTTTTAGAAAAAGGGGGCAGCAGCAGAAGAGGCCGCGTTGGTTTGAATACAATCAAGTAAAATCGTACTTCCTTCCTTTTAAAACTTGAAACTGGAGCCCAAATGCTGACTGCAGTTCAAGTGGTACTGTCACATCCGTCTACTCAAGACTGCAGCCGAAGCGATATGTTCATGAAATCATGAATAATGTCTGTTCATTTTTGCAGCCTGGAGTTCCAATTAACTCTTTATGCAAGTGGGAAGGTTTCTCCCCCTCCCCCCCACAATTGCCTCCAGCTATATGATACCCAACAAAAACTACCTTTCGCCTGGAAGATGGATGGACTCTGCTTGGTCTGACAGAGGTCAATGATTTCCCTTCCCATGTCAGCTGAGAAGTAAACACCAGGACACAGGCAGCTATTTCAGCTCAGTGTCTGGACCCGAGCACTCTGCTGTGAAGCTTAGATCCCTATCTCCGAGAAAAAGAAAGAGAGCGGCCGGCCCCCCCTCCACCCCCCTTCTCCTCGCCTCCTCCCCTTCCCCACCACCCCCCCGGTTCTTCTGTCCCCTTACCTTCATTACGCATTTTTTTTGTTTATGCTTGGGCGCAACTGTGGCTGCTCCTGATGGTTTGAGGTCAGGCGTGACTGGCCACGGGTTACTCTAAATAAATACACAAGACTAGCCAGGAAGGAGCGGGTAGGCTGCGCTCGCCGCCGAATCACCCTTGATTAATCAGCCGGCAGATCCAGGGTGACTTTTTGTGTACACTCCCCACCCCGCCGCCATTCCTCCCCCCCAACCCCTTACCACTAAAAAAAAAAAAGGAGAAAAAAAAACCAGTGGAAGGTGATGGAATCGGGGGCGGCACGGCACGGGCAGCAAAGCGGGCGATCCGGCAGATGGAGCGTCGCTACGCGGCCCTGGCGTCTGCAACAAACAACCCGGCGAAAAAGAAGGACATGCACAAATGCACAAATATGATTGCAGACGGCCTCCTCCCAGCCCCTGTGACCAACCACTCCGGCTTGTGGTCTCTTAACTGAAGCGACAGAAAGTCCTATTTTCCAGGCTGCAGTCAGAGGCAGAACACATGGCCTGTTGTCACACGGCGTGGAGCCAGATAAGTGAATAATAACAGTGTTATTACCATGCGGATGATGAACAGTGGCAAGATGTAAACTACTTGACGTTTAATATACAAGTTTTTTCGCTTTTCAGACACATCCTGGGTAATTGTACATCGGTTCCGCTACAGTGCGCCGGCTGCACCGTGGAAGCAGCTACTGCAGACCGGGGGCCTCTGTTCGAGCTCTGATCTGAAACATCAGTAAAAACAAAAGCTTTGCACGCAGCAGGCCATGACAGTGGATTTCATCCTCACCGCGTCCTCTCCTCTCACTTTGCCTCCTCTCACCGGCCAGTCAAAAACCCCCGCCCGGCGGCGCAGGGGTGCGCTCTAACCAGCGGCGGCATCCTTCCCCCACAGCCCCTCACCTTGGCTGCCATCATTAGGGGTGGTGCGGCTCTCTCACCTGTCAGCTCCACTCCACCATGGATCAGTAGAGCCTCAGCTGGACCGTGCAGACCCCTGTCACTTCCCCTGACCCTTTTTCCCTCTCTCTCTTTCCCGGACTCCACGGCTCTGCCCCTCACCTCCCCCTTTTTTTCCCGCCTGGCCCCGGCCTTCGGGCTCGTGTGGAGCTGCTGTCCCGGCTTCCACCATGCCCCCCCCCCCTACCCTTCACCCCCTCTGCTCCTGCTGCAGTTCAGACTCTAGACCTAGCCTCCGGCCTCAGCCCCCCGGCCCCGGGGCCTCTGTTGCCCCCAGCATGGATGGACCTATCCTCGGGCAAGGTGTGCCCCCATGTGGTACGCCTGTCCAGAATACAGGTTATCAGCTCTGATCGCCACATTAGACTTCTACCCAAACCTGCTGCCCTGGGGGGACGAAGAGAGCAAAACAGAGGGAAGAATAGAGAGAGTGAGAGTGGATAGAGCAAAATAGGGAGCTGATGAGCACGGGGAGGAGGAGGGTGGGGAAAAAGGGAAAGAGAGGGAAGGCAGGGATAGGGATGGAGTTTTGCCTGGAGGCAGGGATGAGGCAATGAGTACCCCTCAAACAACAGGCTCTTCTACAGAGGGAGAACATGTGGGCTTTCAGGTGTGTGTGTCAAACTCCACGCAGCGCGCTCCCTGCTCTCTGGTTCCTCCTCACAGCGTCGTGCTGTAGCCTCCCCACGAACATCCTCTGGAAAGCTCAAACCCCGACAGCTGGGCTGCAGTTTTGATGATAGTTTAAATCCCTCAAGGCCCCTCCCTTTTCTTCATTTCCCTATTTTGCCTTTTCTTTCCCACGTCGCTCCCTTTTTTGTTCTTTTTTTTTTGCTTATTGTATTCTGTTTGTTCATCCACTTTCCGCGAGTTAACTTGAACAGATCTGTTTATGTGTTGCCATACCGTTTCCCCTGTCCAACAGATTTTATATCTGTTGCTGGACACGGAGTGTAAATCCAAACCATATGCCACCAATTGCCGCAAATTACCCCAGGTCCAGATTATCGGCACTAAAAAACCTGCCCGAGTCTAATTCTCCAGCCGTTTTGTTTTGCAGTGAGATTGCCAACCACTCAGCGAGGGTTAGTTTGTTATCATGGTTGCAGACATTGTAATCAGGCCTCAATAATCACACTTCCAGAAGCGGAATGCGCCTGGGGCCCGAGCCAACAGGCTCTAATGTGGGGGCGCCGCGGGCCGCTAGCCCGCAGACACACAGGGCTGGCAGATGGAGGCCGCCATTAAACACGGACAATCAGGGAACACAATCACCGAGCGGCGCATCGCTCGCGGAACAGGAGACAGTAGGAGATGTGCGGGCTTTGTGTAGATTTAGTGTCATTACGGCAATCTGCTTGATCCTTGATTGTGGTTAATGACGTGTGTAAGATCCAACACATGCAGGTTAATAATGATTATAGTGATTTACTTTAGTCTCAACTTTTCAGGTGAAACTCCAGTCACCTCTTGTCCTTTAGACCAATGATGCTCATTCATAATGAACCCCTATAGAATCCTGCAGGAGTGAGTCCTAATAGTATAGTATAATATCTAAGTTTTTTTTTGATGACATAAACAAGGTATTCTGCTGTGAAAACGTGTATGTGTATTTTATATATTATAACCTTTTGTTTGCATTAAATCCAATGGAGAAATATGTATCTCATTGGCTTATTCAAAAGGAAATGAGCTCATTATCATTTTCCAGTGCCAGGCCCCAAAAAAACCTGCAGCACCCTATACTTTTTTTTTTTTTTATGAAGACGCATAAACAAGATGAAACAACGCAAGTGTGCTTATTGTTTCTGAGGCATGTCAAAGAGGAGATCAAAGTGCTGCATTCTTTAAACGAGGAAAACGATCATGACTCGCTTTTTAGGCCGTTGTCAAAGTCTATTCTGGGACAAACGACAACATCTGAAATGAATTTTGTTGCACAACGCCGCACAAATTTGTTTTTTAACATCGGCCCGTGCTATTGTAGCACTGGGTGCGTATCGTGCGAATATCAAAGTCTCGCTGACAGACGAAGAACGCCGTCGTCTGCATGGCAACCGAAGCCAGATGGGATGGCCGGTGGACGACATTTAATGACAATTAGTGTCTATAATAATCTGCGAGATTTGATGCTGCAACAGCTCATCCACATTTTTTAAAAATCTTTTTAGCACTGCTTTCTCTTTCGTTGTCTCCCTGTGTCACCTTTAACTCAGTCCCCCTCTCTCTCTCTCTCTCTCTCTCTCTATCGATCACATCCTTTTTTTCTGTGTTACAAGACCTGAGGTTTGTGGAGTCCTGGAACATGACTACAAGTGTTTCCTGTTTCCTTTCCTGAGTGGAGAGACATGCCGAGGTGTTGGTGGGGGGTGGTAATCCGAGATACTGCGTACTGAGCCAGCTCTGCCAACGCGCCGTATATCTCATCGTGACTTGTTTATTACATCTGCCCATGTTAATGGCAGAAATACGACGGCGAACAAACAAAAAGGACGTGTCTGTCGCAACACAAGACCCGGCGAGCGTGTGCTAACGCAGACCAGGGGAAGATGTAATGAGGCCACCGGCGGAGTGACATCCGAGTGAACCTGACATTGTGTGTGTGCGCCGCGTGGTGCTCCGCCAGATCAGACCATCAGCACTTTCTAATCTGACTTTCAATTTCAAAAATAGCACCTCTGTAAACTGTAAATCTTTCTCCCAGAGAGGTCCGGGCTTTTGTGTTTCCCTTTCTCTAATTGTCCTGTGTCTTTGGCTCATAAATCTCTCAGGGAAGAGCCATTAGCAAAAATGGCTGGCAGGGACATTGTTGGTGTATTCACATTCAGAGGATGTCCACATACTGAATCCAGGCACTGGCACATGTGCTCCGAGTCCATTCTCCAGGGTCAAATGACAGCATGTCTGGCTCGGCAGACCTGCTTTTTTTTTTTTTATTTAATGTCAGCAACCAGCTCGTCGGAAATTTGGGCCTCGGAAAATTTCTGTGGCTAGAATGGTTTCCTTTCCCAGTTCTCGGAGGAATTGAATTGTCGCATAATGCGACCCCCCCCCCCCCCCCCCTCATTGTGTTTGTGTCAACACATCCCAGTTTACAATTACAATGCGATCTGTTTCCTGAGCTCATTTGCTCGATGCAATGTGTCTCAACACAGTAGGTAAAACATACGACTGACTCAGAACGTTGCAGACAAAAACAATGGCATCAAACAAAGCCTTGACTGAATCGGTTTAGTGGAACACAGCAACCCATGTCACTGATGATTAGCCAGACTTTATTTTTTAGCGAGTACTGTAAGCAGTGCTGTGAGTTCTGTGTTTCATGTGTTCAAGGCTTAACCCAGGTTGACGGCCCGCTCTGGGAAAACAACAAGGAAAAGACTTCTCACAATCACATATCCTGTCTTAAGTGTTTTGGGGGGATTTTGTGTAAATAGGAGTCAGTCATTGCAGCAGTAAAATGATTTCCTGTTACAAGCCCAGCGGTTTGCTGATGAACATCATGTGACATCATGTAACGCAGGCCGTGGAAACCAACATGGTGGAAATTGCTTGGCCTTTTTTTTTTTTTTTTTTTTTTGCACATGCCACATATGATAAATATGCAATATTCCCATGTGGTAGTAATTATTTCTGTGGTGCTTTTCAGCATGTGTCACTTTAAGAGATGTCTCTTTACAAATTTTCCCATGACTTTAAATAGATGTAAGTAATTCCCAACCATCTCTGAAGTGGACAGTAATATTATCTTTAATATGGTAATCATTGCAGGGAAAAAAAGATCTTTGTGCCTTTACTTTTAGACTGTAGAACAAGTGTGGTAAATTTATGACTAATCTATATAAGCATACCTTATTATTTCTATAAATCACCCAAGAGGAACCGAGGTATAAATGACCTTAACCATTTCATTAAATCTAATTAAATTGAATTGACATTAAAAGTCATAATTTCTGGCTATTTTTTTCATAAGACCAGATTAGATACGAGCCATGCTGGATATCCTCAGCGTTAAACACATACTGCATACAGTATCACAGAGTTAATGGGACAGATAATTGACAGTGAACCATAGGAGGTTAATAATAGATGCTTAATTGACTCCTATCAATTTGTCATACTGAACATCACTGTCTAAAACTCCCATTCATACAGAGAGAACACATTATGACCTTATTTCCTTGCAGTTTTGGATACAAGTATATGTATGTATTATGATTTAGATGTGAATTTAAGATGTAATTTAGACATAAAAATGAACCCAAAACATATATGTCACCACATGTAGGAAGTATTTGGATATACTAAATATCTTTACATAATATTTCTCAGTAATCTGAATATTTTTACATCATGAAACAGGACACACATACTGTTGTATGGCCATTGCTTAATGTATTATTGTATCATGTTTCAGATTATACATATCTAAAGTATGATATACGGTATGATATGGTACTTTTATACTATACATTACTAAATAATAGAATGAGTTTAAAAAAAATGCCAGGTCTCCTTTAAAGGCGTTTAAAGAGTATATTTTGATAAATAACCTCCAGTTCCAGACAAACGCCAAGTCTAATTTCTTTTTTTAAAAATAAAGGCAGAAGAGGTGACAACTGACACTGCAACTCAGTCCTGACCGCATCATTGCCATGCTAAAATTATATTTTGAAAAAACTCCCTCTCGCATAATATTTCTTAAATATCGATCACCATGGCTGCGGTGCAGTGAAAAAAAAATAAGAAGTGATAATATTAAGTATGACCTGATATTCAAACTTTCTTTCGCACAATATGCAGAGGAAATATGAGTATATATAATATTGTAGGAATAGTCTCTCTCTCTCTCTCTCTCTCTCTCTCTCTCTCTCTCTCTCTCTCTCTCTATATATATATATATATATATATATATATATATATATATATATATATATATATATATATATATATATATATTTATATACACCAGGCATATACATACATATAGTGCAGTGATTTACTGTATATTTTACTATTCCGTTACTGTTTATACACTCTGGACATCCTGCAAAGTGCTCCCCACTTGAGAATTTGTCCATCAACATTGGGAAGTGAGGGTTTATTTTCTGTGACGCCACCAGACAGAATGTGCGGGACCGGTCTCGTCAGCGTGCGCGGTGAATGTGACAGGTCAGCTACTGTCCCAGGCCCTCTAAGGCCTCTCCCGATTCTTTGGGAGACCTCCGCTGTTTATACATATCTGTTTCACCGTTTTCCTCCGAAACAATTAGCGCGCGGGCCAAGAGGAAACCTGTCCTCAGAGACGGTGACTCACATCGCCAAGGCAGCCAGCTGGAGGACGTTTCCCCAACGCGGACAGGATAGATGTGGGTAAACACTGTTCATGTGTGTTCATATATAATTAATAGCAACAACTGTTTGGAAAAGAAGACAAACACAAAATTTTAATGTCATGACTTCGACTGACTGGCGCTGTCCCCTGTGTTGCATGAAGAAATCGAAATAATTAATAATAATTGTTCTAATGATAATTTATAACAATAAATAGTAAATACAGGTCCTCGCCTTCTTTCCATCTCTTTAACTCATGGTTATTTTATGCACTGGAGGCTCATTGACTCATAATTTGAATGGATGTAAATGGTGTGCATTGGAACACAGGGTTGGCAGTGTGTCATGCATCACTAGGAGGACTTAAACAGTTTGAGAGCAGACTGATAGATGAACCTGGGTGGAGATATGTGGCTAGATGGAGCAGGGAAGGTGTTGGAAGGGTTGGGAATATTAATCATAGCAATTATTGAAAGTGTTTTTCGCTGACATCATCGTGTGCGCCCATATATCAGCCAGGAGCAGCCTGCTTATGACTCGGTGACACATGCTGAGTGGAGGACATTGAGCAGTAAAAATTAGCAAGTTATACCAAGTGAAAAATGAAGCCATCAGAGGGCCATAAGCAGCCAGCATTTGTTATTCCAGAAGAATCCATCAGGAAGTAGGGTTTGTGTGGATGCTATTGTTTGTATTATCATTGTCTTCGCTGCGAAAATACGTTCCTTAAGAGATTCGCATCTATTGTGTTGGTTGGCCGCGCAATCACGATTTGCTTAGGAAATAAGTGGGCTACAAGTTGAAGCTGCAGCTGTATTTCATTTCGGCTGGAAACAAAAACAGTACAGAGAAACATTTATCATGTGAAGAGATTCACACGCAAGTAATCTAAAAAATGCCCGATGAGTGTGTGTGTGCGTGTGCGTGTGTGTGTGTCTGGATTTTGGTGTTATCTTCATGCTGCTGCACGGAGCAGCAAGTATCAAGCTCTTGAATCGGTTTCCTCAGGGGCCAAATGAAACTTTCCTTATGCAGGAATGAGCAGAGCATTCAAATGCTCTGTAAAATCAGCTCAAAATACAAATCATGAAAAGATTCATGCTCATTATTTTATGCTTTCTGTATACAAATGCACCCTGTAATCTTTTTTCTACATGCTGCATTCATATCTCTTCATCGTACATTTTTATGTCTTCATTTTTCTCTTTTTTTAACTATGTTTTCCATAGAAAAGTGATTCCTTCATTCATGGTGAGATCTTATGACTGGCATGAGGACAGTGAAATGAAAGTATGTGAACTGAAGATTCAAGACGTTACCGTGGCGAACGTCATTCTTCTATCCGTCTTCATTTCAGCCGTTTGACGCAGAATGAGAGAATCACACACTTCTTTTTATGGGACACTTATTTATACACCGTGCCGCTCTTTCGTCATGCTCCGTGTAAGCCCGTGCGTTGCTCCTTCCCTCCCTAAATTTAAAGATCTTGTAAACACGCCCGCGGACACTCCGCTCTTTGGAAACTTTTCGGCAACATCAAAGGGTTCCTTGGGTCTCTTACGTCTCGCCGGTTGCTCCCGGCTGCATCAGCTCCTCCGGGCAACCGCCCAACTGGCTGGGAGTCTGCTGCCCTGACCCTGAACCCTGAACGCGAGGGGTTAGCCAAGGGCCGGCTCGGAGACGGAGGGTGGGTGTGGTGACGGAGGTCAGGATGGGAGAGGAGGAGGGGAGAGACGGCTATTAAACACAACAGAGGAAGACCCGTCAGGATGTGTCTTTTATAGCCGGCTGGTACTTGAAGGCACCCAGACCCACTCCCACAGATGAGAGGCAGATGAATCCTGTAAGGGTGGAAATGATGGGGTCAGGGGTTTTCTTACAAGGTCAGGTCAAGGTTAGTGGAGGGTTAGCAACCTAGTAATCCCACCTATTTTAAAGTCAGTTACCTGTTCCACTAACACGATTACCATGTGTGAAGAACTGTATGTCTTTTTTTTTACAAACGTCCGCCGATTATTCCTTTAACATAAAAAGTTCTGATTCTTTCGGGGCAGTCACTGGGTTCCACTCACTTACACGCCATGAAATATTTCCACATTTATTTTAATGGCAAAACAGTTGCAATAAGGGACCAATTTGGAAAGCCTCTCTTCGGTTGTGCATTCCATGTTTGAGAGTTGGCTGTTTAAAAGATCGCATTCTTGAACCGCGCCGTCGGAAAAATCGACCCCAGAAGACAAATAATCATAAGGATTTTGTAAAAAAGAATTTTATACTTCTTTTCTTTCTTTTTTAACTCAAAACATTTCTTTTTGGAAGCTGATGTTGAAAGGTGGAGCTGTCATTGAACAAAAGACTTCCAAAACAGGCAACTAACAGTTGTACGCTTACCAATTTCAACGGAGCCTGTGCTTGCTATATTTCCACACATGTTATGTACTAAAAGGTAAGAGAGATAAAACCACATGGCGTTAGAAAAATGGACATAGCATTGCATTTCCTCTGTGTAAGGGGGGCCTTACACTCACAATGGATCTCCTTTCCTAGGGTACTGGTCCTGTGTGCTAGGAACCTAGACCAAAAGCCCTTACTAAAGCCTTGTTTCCACTGCTGTTACAGTAAGGTCCAGTAAGGCTTGGTACAGGCACGGTTTGGGTTAGTAATGGACAGCTTTGCGTTTCCACTGTGTAAAGAAGGTCTTACACTTACAAAGGGGCTCCTTTGGTGTGTGCAGGACCCTGTTAAAGACCTTCTACGACTCCGGATGCTCAGACGGGGACAGAAGGAAAATCGACAAACTGGTACGGAAGTCTAGCTCTGTACTGGGATGTCCTCTGGAGTCGGTGGTGGTGGTGGGAGAGAGGAGGATGTTGGCAAAGCTGACATCCATCATGGACAACCCCCATCACCCTCTGCATGGGGTGGTGGGTGCGCTGAGCAGCTCCTTCAGCCAGAGACTCAAACACCCTCGCTGCAAGAAGGAGCGCTTTCGCAGATCATTCATCCCGACAGTAATAAGACTTTATAACTACACATACAAATAACCTCACTGTAGTCACTGTCACTTTTTCACTGGTCACTTTTTTTTTCTCTTCACACACACCCTGCACCTTAAGTGTGCATTGGCTATGTATGTGTACATGTGGGTATGTGCGTGGATGTGTATGTCCATATATATATGCAAATATGTGTGTATGTGTATGTATGTAGGTATGTACGTGCATGTATGTATGTATATATGCCTTGCTTATGCATACTTTTTTACTTTTTACTTTTTGCTTACTATTTATTACCATTTTCTCTCCATTCTATGTCGATAATGCATACTGTGTATGCGGATCATCAACAAATTCTGCGAATTTGTGTTGTGTTGTGTGTTTTTTATTTTTATGTCTTTATAGTTTTTTTTATCTTCAGCTTTATTTTCTTCTCTTTATCTGTAACGCTGCAGTAACACACAAATTCCCCCGTTGTGGGATCAATAAAGTTTTATCTTATCTTATCTTTTCTATGGTACTAGTCTTGCTAGGTACCCCAACCAAAAGGGATACTACTAGTGATGGTACTGGTTCCATGGTACCCATAACCATTCCATTGTACTGTAGTGGAAACAGGGCATAAGTGAACCTACCTACCTGTCTGTAAACATGTGTCCCCCTATAGCAGAGAATCTGAATCCATCATCATGACCCCATGCCGTGTGCCCCTTCCCAAACTTTCGACTCCCTCCCACCCCCCCGGCCATCCAACATCTCCTCCCTTAGCACTGTCTCGTTCCTTGTTTCATTTTCATTACAACCCTCCTGCGGGGACTTGAACTTGTTGCCCCGCCTGAACTGGGGTGACAGCTCACTAAATCACTGCCTTTTAGTGGTGCTGCCCCCTTTTTTTTATACACTTTAATCACCAGACTCCAGTAACCAGGAATATTGGGCCCAGTGTATGGAATTCTCCCCATAAAAGAAAAAAAAGCAGAGGCCACTGATGTGCTTCTCATGGCAGAATCGCTGCTAGAATTCATCTTGTTCTTGCTGAGATGGTGGTGAGGAATTGATGGAGGCGGGGGCTCTTTCTTACGGGCAACAATCAATCGCTCAGGATCAACAGGTTTTAGGCCGTAAACTTGAGGTCATCTCCTATCTCGCCGGCAGTTTCTCATCTGGCAGTGGCGGTGTTAATGCTGGTGGGAGGCCTTGGATTTTGTTTGTTATTTATGGTTAGTCACAGGTTTAGAAATGGTTCTGAATGATCGGAGGCAATCTTTCACACAGTGGCTGTCACGCCTTTAAAATGGCTGGCCCCTGTGTGCAAACTGCAGCCGTGGAGTGCAGAACAACCGCACGGGGATATTACCTGTGTTAAACTTTTGTATATAAAAATCCTTATATATGTATGAATGTGGAAGATTGCTTATTGAACAGGACCTGCACAAATCCGCTGCGGAAATCCCTCTCTCTCCTCCTCATCCTTCTACTCCTCTGCCTCTCATCAGCGGCTGCCTTGATCAATCCCTTTCCTCGATGCTCATCCCTCTCCTTCTTGTCCACCTCTGCCTCCATTTCATCTCTAACCCGGCATTAATCCTCATCCTCCCTGAGGAAAACCCACTTCGTGCAGCAGTAAGGGTATTTAGAGCCAGTGTTGACATTGGACAGCGCGTTAGACAAATATCCCCAACTCAAAACCACAAGACAAATGGCAGACCAGAGCTCGCTGTGCTCTGGCAGTCGGTTTTTTCGGAGGTCTGGCTTAGCCGCGGCCAGCTATTCAGCACAGGTGACGTCTTACTGCGGGGGAAAAAAAATAAAGAGAGGGGAGGGGGGGGCTGCTAAGGAGGCAAGGTGGAGAGATGAGAGGAAATGTGGGAGTAGGGTAAAAAGTATGGTTGGATAAAAAATGGAAGGAAATAAGTTTTATCGTGGCTGTGGCATCAGAAGGGCAATAACTAAAAAGTTATATGTAGAGCACAAATCTTGCAGCTGTGATCATGTATATACTGTGTATATATATATATATATATATATATATATATATATATATATATATATATATATATATATATATATACATACATAGTATGCGGGTGGCAGTGGTGGCTTTGATAATGGGTGCACATTACTTCATTTTAAGGTGGAAACAAACACACACACACACCCATGCAGAAAGCTTCCTCCGCACACTAACCTCCTAAACCCGGCCCGGCGTGGCGGCAGTAAATAGCCACGGAATTTAATTTATAGATTTGTGTACACGGGACGCGAATTTTCCTTTTTTTTTTTTTCAAGGCACTCAGCACAACCTTCATGTCACTAATTTATTTCCAGCGAACGTTTCGTCCGTGCCTGCGCCACATCGGTCGGGGCCCAGGAGCCCGGGAGCTGTGCCGTTTTTTCCCTCGTTTGCCGTTCATTTATCAAACTATAACCGCCGCGTTGTTCAAGGTTTTAATCATGAGATTTTATCCTTGTTTTTATTTCTTTGTTTGAATTTTATCAGGTAAATTTCCACTCCAGACACGTTTTCAAATCATGTACAAATATACTCTACTATGATTAATGTGTTGTTTTACATGTTCCCCCCCCCCCACATAAACGGGGCTGAAGTCTGGAAGGACTGATAAATTCTGGAGAGGTGAAGCCCCGCCCACCGCCGCTATGTGCTTCCTGTTTCTTGCGTAGCCTTGTTTAGCGCCTAGCTACTGGTTCACTGATCTAATGCTAATGAAAGGAATAACTTTTAAAAATGTGATGATTAGGTGTAAAGAAAGAGAATGGTGCAGGTATGAATGATACTTGAAAAACATCAGTCTAAAAGTGGTTAGTGTCGTTAAAAAATAGAAAAAAAAAATTGGAAATTGCATCCCATGTACACAAATCTATAGATTCGATTTTGCGACTTTTTCACAAAGTGCCGTGTTGGCGGGACGCATGAACACAGCGCGCAGACAGCGCCGCGCCACACACACACACACACTCTTCAGAGATACGGGCCCCGTTTTGACAACCGCCAAGTTGACTTGGCACCGGCCGGGCCGGAGCGATCCAAGAAAAGCAAAGCGGGCCCATGAGAGGGCTGGGGCTTTTGTGTTTGTGGAGTGTCACACTTCATCACGGGGGAAACCCATAACAGGCCCAGGAAGACCTTTGAAGCCATGGGAGGGGTGTGTGGGAATCGCCTCTGTGGCTACCTCTGATGTCAACTCCAATATTCTGATTGCCGGCTATTTCCTGGATTAGGATTGTGTTTGTCGGTCGAGAGGGAAACCGTCTGAGGATTGTATATCAGAGAGCAGACAAGATAATTACAGCACGCTACCAGACAATTTACAGATTAAAAAGTATTTGGCCGAACTCGGGTTTGTATTATTAGCAAAGGACGAATCCATCCTTCTAATATAGGTAGATCGATATAGGTATATTGTTTGTTTTATTTTGAATTCATTCAGATTATTAATTATATAATTAATATATTTACATATGCTTCAGGCTCGTAATGAAGGTTTGACCATAAACACAGTTTAGATTTTGTGGATTTTGGTTGCACAGCTCGGCTAAATGTCCAGTGGTTTGGATCAGCGAGAGGAGAGTGTCTCTGTAAACCATTAGTCTGAAGATCACATGTAGAACAGTGTCTGGCAGTAGCGTCAGGTGATGCCGAGGCGCTGCGTGCAGTTTGCTTTGGCAGCGTCGTAATTAGCAGAATGGTGGCGCGCTTTAATGGACCACATCCCCTTTGGCTGGGGCTTCACAGGGTTTAACCACCGAAGCCATAATTTGATTCGAGGATGCTTAGAAGCAGGGCAAGAAAATTTCGAAATCAAGGACAAATATTCAGGAAATTACATTTGTACTCAGGGACGGTTGGCTATGCTGGAAAGTCTTTTTTGTGGGAGGAAGTAATGACTTTTTAATGCATTTTGATAATCCTGATTCTTGCAAAACTCCTTTCTGAGGTGCTCGCTCAAATGAAAAGTTAAATAGATCGACCCAACACATTCTAACATGTGTTGGGTAAATAAAAAGAAGAGCTCACCTGCTACTGTTGAAAGTAACATAATCTGCTCTTTTTAAGGCTCATTAATTACCTTATGCATCTTTTTAGTTTAATTTGTGTAAGTTAGGGACTTTATGACATTGTGATACTCAGGAAATAGTGCAGAACGTATTTTAAGACAGCAACATGTCATTTTCACGCTTTTTTTTTTCCCACAAATTAAAACAGTGTTAATTAGTCAGGCACTAGTGGGTGGATTCTGTCACCTCGGATGCAGCCAAGCAGCTGTTTAGCGGATTTAAAAAAAAAAAAAAAAGTTCTCCCATTGCTTTTATTGTGTCGTATATTGAGGAAAAAAACAACATGCTGCATATTTAGACTCAAGTGACAAAGCCTCTCACGGAGGTTGTAATTATGACCGGAGCCATGAAGGAAATCCAGTCAATTCCATATAAAGCGGATGCCTAAATCTAATCAAACCTTAACCGTATTGTCGCATCATGAATGCATTTATTTTTCTGATTTTGGAAGGCACTGGGAAAACATAAAGCTTCCACCGTATGGACTGCATGGACCAACAATGCATTTCGTTGTTTATTTTATAGGAATTATTGACATATTTGTATGGGTTAACAATGAATGAATAGACAGGTTTAACTATACAGCCGGTTTACAGCAATGACACATTTACAATGTTTAATTTAAACACAAACATATATCTTCCTTCAAATACAAAGCTTTTAAATTAATGTTAATAAATGTTTCATTGATTGATTGTAGTTTTGTTAAATTTCAATTGTGCAAAGTATCATATTTCAGATATGAAATATGGAAAAACTTAAAGTGCCAAATAAATATGAGTAGCACTAACTCAGCAGTGCTTCAAAATGCCTCCCAAAGGCTCTTCATAAGCGATGATATTTATTAATTTTAGGACCAATAATAGTAATCAGCAAAATGATCTCGGGGCGTTTGGGGGAGCAGCTCGCGAGGCAAAGCATCCCTCATCCTTTTTAATGCTTACGTAGTTTAGCAGCCAAATGGAATGAGGGTAACAGCCAGATTTTCATTGGGGGATTTTGAAAAAACCCCAAAAAACTCAATTACTGTTTGCAGACTGGGGCTGTTGTTAAAGACGGTGCCATGATCAAACACAATTTGGATCAACCCGCGACTTTATTTCACATTCTCTCACATTTCCAATCAAGGGCCGATTAGCCTCAGACATTAATGAGCCCACTAATCCATTTGGGCCTCCTCGTGATAACAGTTAATTGTCTGTAAAAATGTGTCCAGATCCCTGTTTGGATTGTTTACTAACTGATTTGGATGTGGTTAGGCCCTAAAGAGGTATCATTATGTTGATAGTTCTTTGGAAAATGAGCCCCTGATGGAGGCATCACCAGAGTGGAGTAGAATTAAGAATACACAGGACTGCTTTCAACCATTGTTCACTTGAGTGCAGTTTTATCAAAATTTGAAAATAACATTTGGCTGTCATCACCGCTGATTGTACCTAATCTATAATTAGTATGAATTTTATGTTTCGCTTACAACGTTACACAGTTAACCTTTTTTTTTGCATAAGCCTCTAATATTTTTAGAGTAGACTTTGGTTCAGAATGTAAGGTCCAGGAAAAAAAAAAAAAAAGAGCAGGACTGGACCGGACTTCCAGATGTTCCAGGCAAAACGTCTTAATTTGGCACGGCACCGTCTTGTGTCCTCTGCTTCATGTTTGCGGCTTGGTTGAAACTTAAATCTGAATTACAGTAAAATTCAAATCCAATTTGTGTTCCGCATGAGGTCGGAATACGAATTACACGTTGGCTTGAGTTATAGCAGAAAACTCCCTGTGACAGCACTTACTGTTTATTTAAATGAGAGGAAATTGGGGATTTTTATGACACAGTTTGCTGCTCACATTCCTCCTTTGAATATTATACCTCGGTAGCACATTAGCTCTAACAACTAATACTGGAAATATCGCTTTGATGGCAAATCCGTCATCTATTGTTTGAGTTTAGGAAAGTATGTGCATGTCTGATCTATGATTTTGAAATATGTAAAAGCTGATTAAATTTAATAAGGGAACCGTTTCATATTGTATCAATGTGGATGATGAACTATGGAATTACTGTGTAATTACTGTAGAATGTGAATTATATGTTACCATTGCATTTCGACTATTTAAAAAGTTGCATACAGTTAATCATATTTTTCTATATATAAAATGAATTTTAGACATGCACATGATTTTATTTTACAGTAGACAATGTAACGGCTTACTACTTTACAAAAAACTCCCAAATACATCAAAAAAAAGCTCCACAAAATCCCTTCTTTTTGTTTTTCTGTCATCTCTTATTCCTTTGTGCAAATAAACTTAATTTTGCCTACAATCTGATTAGTACAATATGTAAAAAAGTATATTATTGTGAAAGTCACACTTAATTCTGGACACATTACCTACAACAGATTTGCAATATCCAGAGCCCTCTACTTTTATTCAAAAAGAAGTGTGCATGTAGCATATATGTGGCTGCTTTGTCATGTTGTTGAAGGGGGACTAGAATTGTGTATGTGTGTTTGTATTCTGGCCACTCAGAGCGCAACCTTGGCTGGCCTGTTCTGACACTCAATTTATCGTCCTGTGATTTGAGGCCTTAGTTTCTCATTACAACCAAAGTTTTTGTGTCCTTGTGCGACAAAAATTAGTTTGTGTGTCCGTGTAAATCACCTGTCATATGCACATGCTCCTTTAAGGAAAGGCCAAGGGTGTCATTTGACTCCTGCTGCCTTGCTTTCATATTTATGCGTCTCATATTCACGTCCATTGGCTCTGTCTCAGTTGGGCTATCCATCAACACTTTTTATCCCCATCGCACCAACAATACACCAGACATAAAATGCTCTTTTTACGTCAGCAAAATGCTACCACAAATAAAAACCAGAACCACATGCCTCTTCATTTGTCTGGGTAATAAACTACATAAATTAAAAACTGATAAGTGACAAATCTGTATTAGTCCTATGGGTCTGGCTTTTAATGGAAATTATCAAAGGCCGTATTCTAAAGTGTGACCCGCACAGTTAGGAAATATAGCCGATACATTAATGAGTTTACGAAACTGAAGGACAACCAGACCCAAGGGGACGTGTCCTGCTCTCCCCAGACAAGGCCATTTTTCAAAAAAGCACGTCAAAGAAACGAGACATGACGACTATATCTCTCATCCTGTCAAATGAGATTCCCCACAACTTCTGAAACATCCATTTTGCAAGTGTATTGGTGTTTGTTGTCATTGTCTCTGTGTTGCATTTCTATTCACCTGTCCAAGGACTAAGGACTACCTAATTGCCTAGTATCTATTAAAAAATTGTTTTTATTGTGGCAGCAAGATTCACACTTAATAAGATAGATTAGGTAAATATTTTGGATGAAGTAAGGTAGGAACAAGGAAAAAAAAATGTAATCTCATTGCTTGAACTCATTTTACAGGGAGATTTTGTATTGACTTATTATCAGGAAAAGGAATCCCTGTCGGGCGACACGGTGGTGCGGTGGGTAGCACTGTTGCCTCACAGCAAGAAGGTCGCAGGTTCAAGACCCGCCTTGGGCCTGGGTCTGGGGCCTTTCTGTGTGGAGTTTGCATGTTCTCCCCGTGTCTGCGTGGGTTTTCACCGGGTACTCCGGTTTCCTCCCACAATACAAAAAACATGCTCAGGTTAATTGGTAAACTCTAAATTGCCCATAGGTGTGAGTGTGAGAGTGAATGGTGTGTGAATGGTGTGTGTGCCCCACGATTGGCTGGCGACCATCTGGGGTGTATCCCTGCCTCTCGCCTTAACGCGCTGGGATAGGCTCCAGCAGACCCCTGCGACCCCGAAAGGGAATAAGCGGGATAGACAATGGATGGATGGATGGAATCCCTGTCCTCCATCTGCACTTCTGATGATGCTCGTCTGCAGGATGTAGATTTTTTTTTTAACAAGCTGTATATTTTCAGAATGATAAAGCGAAAACAAAAACAAAAAAAAGGGTTAACCCGGTTAAAAGTGAAGGAATGAAGAGGTGTCTCTCTCAATTTCGCACACTCAAACAAAATCGGTTGCCTTTGGCCTGCTTAGGGGTAGAAGGTGAGGGAAGCGCACAAAAGCAGCGCAATTATTCTGCTCTGGCACAACAACAGAGAGCAAAAGGAGCATCAAAGGCTTTCCTCTGAGCAAAATAGGGCTCCCTCAGAGGAAAACTACAACCTGTACGTGAATACCAATGCGTGGACTTTTGGTCCTCTCTCTGGAGAGATGAGAGGCAGAAGCGTGCGCGTCAGTGTCTGAATTAAAGGTGCAGTTTATAGTAATGCTTAGTATGTTAGGGCAAAAATTGCTTGGAATGCGGTAGGTTCATGAGCCCTTTACGATGTGTCTGTGTGTTTGTGTGTGAAGCTAGAAAATAACTGCTGTTGTATTTGTGTGTGTGTCAATGTGTAAAAGTGGGGGATTTTCAATTATATTTGTTTTTTCTTTTGTCTTTTTAATTTATACAGTTCCTGTTTCTTTATTTTGATCACCCTTATATTGTTTTTAATTTATTATTAACTATTCACTTAATTTAACTTTCCAATTTGAGTTGCTACTAGTATGTTTTTTTTCCTAAACCACCTTTAATTATTACACTTACACATTATCTACATGTAAATGTATTGTATTTTATTATAGTAATGCCAATAAAGATCAATTTGGGTTGATATTGAATTTAAGATCTGATGGGCCGATTTTCTATCAGGCATATTTACGGCCTCCTTGATGTATGCGCGGGGTCCTCCGGCAACCCGGAAGCCACAGCTCTCACGTGTCATTGTGTACATGCGCCGGTTGCTAAGCGCGGCCGCTGCCTGCCTCTACGAGCTGTTATCACGCTGCACACAACCTGTAGCCGTAAAGTCTGCAGTCAGTAGAGTCCGGAGCTAAATATAAGACAATGAGAGTGGTCGCGTTGATAAGGTAACAACGTGTGTGAGTCTTCAGCAGCTTCGGCTCTGTCTCTGCTGCTTTATGCTAACATGGAAGAAACTAAATGACGAATTCAAACTCTCACTTAACTTAACGCCAGATGTTTTTTTCCTAATGAAAATTGAGGTGGTATAATTTGTGGGCGGCAATAAAATCCAGTGTCTTGTGTATAGTCTGTTCTTTTACTCTGTGTTTTATAATGTTTGGTTTAATTTATTTGTCACATCCCTTGTATTATCATTCATTATCATCTTTCATTGATGTCATATTCCATTAACCTGTTATTGTTTGCCTCTAAATATATTTATGTAACAAGTTGGCTTTGACTTATTTGTAATCAAAGCACTGAATTGCACTGAATTGAATTGATTCATTCGTGCTATATAATTCGGTTGATTGATTTTTTTTTTACGTGATAATACTGTTTGTACAGTTCCTTTTATACAAAGTGCCTAAATTGCATTGCAGCAGACATGAAATACATAACTTAAAAAGAGCATTTGGTAACTTAACAGAGTGTATTATATCAATTAAAATTCTGTTTCAGACAATTTATCTCTACACTGACTTTACTGAATGCTGTTCACCAGCTTTAATTCAGATTCAGAACCAATGATCCATACTCTACCCACCACTGTACTCAAAGAAGTTGTCTGGCCATATTTGGCGATGAAGAGAAATCATCATGATTTACTTTTATTCATATATAAAGCGTTGTTACATTTACTGCCTCCTTATACACTATAGAGCCAGGCCTCCTCATCCAACATTAGTGTGTGACCTCACAAATGCGCTTCTGGAAGAATGGTGACATTTTTTTTAACCATGAACACACTCCTAAGTCTTGTGAACAGCCTCCCTAGACAAGTTGATGTCACTCAAATTAATATGCGAGTCAAGGCAGGTGACAGAATACTTTTGGCAGTATATATATATATATAGTATATCATCTCATCTCTGACTTAACCCTCCAATTTGTTTGCTAATTTGTGAGTAACACGCCTGCTTCTTCATCACTGAATACTAATTCAGATCATTCACTGTAACGTATAGGCCCGCGACCTATTGATTCAAAAGCACAGCTTTATATCTGTTTTTTTCTGTGTTCCAGTGGGGGCAAAGACAGCTGCTACAACATGATGCAGTGCGTTGCTGCTGGGCACCGGATTGTCGCTCTGGCCAACCTCCGTCCTGCTCACACAGGTGAGGAGGACGTGATGCCGCTGTTTGGATACGCTCTACAGGGGCCAGTGGGGCTATATGGGCCGGCCAGCTGCGCAGCTGCCCCGCTCATCCTCAGAAGTGTACATAAACAAAGCGCTGCCGAACTTAATGTACTGTAAATCCCACAGGAGGGAAGGTCTTTAGTGTTTGTAGCGTGATAGCAGATGGTTACATTGGCTCAGACGAAACACGTGTAAAATGTATACTGCAACTTAGAGCTGGGCGGTATGACCAAAAATTGATATTGGGATATTTTTCAAAATTATATTGGTGTGTCTGTATATTTTTTTCATGCATGACAAGATGTCAACTAAATGTTCTAATAATTTAGAGAATAAAAGACATGGTACAATTTCTGCTGCTCTATGTTACTGTTCTGTATAGTACACATACACTGTATTGATATATCTGAAAAAAAATGGTATTTGGTATAAAACAGTATACAACCCAGCTCTACTGTAACCCAGTTAAGTTTTCTGTTTTGTTATGTTCCGATGAACATAGATCTTGGTGCTGAATATGTGTAGGTTCCAGAAGTAAATAAATAAATAAATAATCATAATTAAATAATTATACAAAAGGCTACGTAAAATAATAAATAAAAAATCTGCCTTTTCAAGACTTCTTCTTTCCCACTTTGTCACTTATGTTGTCACCAACCACATACCCTTAAACACTCTTAGTCCAGGTTAATTCCATTTTGTTCATTTATTTATTCTCATTTATTGTTTAAATATTCCTCATATTTGTTTATTCCCTTTCCAGTGCATTTAATGGTTTGAAGGGTCCTTCATACGAACCCTGTGCCTCTCAGTAATCTGTAATTTGTAATCTCATCATTAATGGCTTGTCATCGGACAGCGGTATAAACATCTTCTCCTCCTCATCACAGATGAGTTGGACAGTTACATGTACCAAACGGTGGGCCACCAGGGCATCGAGCTGTACTCTGAGGCCATGGACCTACCCCTGTACAGACGCACCATCCAGGGCTGCAGCATGGACACCAGCAGAGACTACAGCCAGACTGAGGGCGATGAGGTGGAGGACCTGTATGAGCTGCTGCACCTCGTCAAGGTAGAACCTCCGGTCTCCCCCTTTATAGAAAGCAGGGGATGGATCTATGTATGTGTGTGTGTGTGTGTGTCTTCACAATCTGTGGATGTATTGCAATTTTACAGCCAAACAGTGCATTGAAATGGGTTTTGGAAAACATTTGGGTTGTGAAATCTGCAACGTGTTGTGGTGTAACCGAAAAACTTGGTTACCAGAGAGTTTCACTCACTCACACAAAAACATGCTGTCAACTAGTTTTATTTTTTGCTGGATTAAATATCTAAAAGGTATCATGACATGTCATGTGATTTGTGATTTTTGTAAAAAAAAAAAAATGTGTTAGGGTGCTTTTACACCACTAGTGTGGTTATTTGATTATTTGGACCACGTTAAACATGAACACAGAATGTATATGTTAAGGGATCTGATAAATGCATTTAAAAACTGTATTTTAAAAATGTTTTAACTTTTGCATCTTGCATTATTTGTCACTACAGTATTTTGCCAAAGATCATTTCAAATGGAAGAGACAACTGAAATATTATGGGTGGACGGTATTCTCCCTGTTAAACTCTCATTCGTTCAACATTCACAAGCTTATCTTGACTTTTCATGTTCTTATGGCTGGTGTTGATTAACAAAGCAGCCTCGGCATCTCTCTGCTGTCGTCATTCTTGTCACCCATTCGATTGATATATGTTTATTCAATGTTACACCTTTACCCGATCTACTGGTTGGCCGTGAATATCAGCCGATGCAGGCCTCATGTGCCCCCGTCACAGAAATATCACTACTGTTGTGTGCATTTTCTGATTGACCTGCATGGCAAATAAAAGACACAGATCTTTTCTACATTTCACAAATTTGTACATGTGAAAAATATAGCAATGTTAAACATAAAACTATATATATATATATATATACTAATAAAAATATGTTTGAATATTGTTACATGAAGCATTACATTATTTACTACAAGTTCTGACCTTAAATGTGGAACTAATCACGTGAATAATTTGATTTTTCAATGTGGTGTTACAGGCTTTAAACATCCATCAAATTGCTAGAGAGGTTAATTCGAAATAAGCTTCAAAATACAACATAATTAGTGAACTAACTGTTATGATGCTTTATTGACTAAATACCAAACCAGTCACAGTTTTTGACTCCTTCTCCACCACCGACATATGCTTGACCACGTTTTTCGGAACAAGCTCTCAGGGCACTACTAAACTTTTCATCTGGGCCATGGTTCACGACACGCGTCACGCCGCCGAGATGTTTTATGAGTCGTCCTCTCTCCAGATTCAGAGTCACTCGGTGGCCCATCGACAGGACTTTGTTCGTCTAGTTCCATCCGGGTGGCGATGGTGCTCAGGCTGTGAAGTCCGAGCCAATCTGCCTGAGCGATTAAAAACGCCATGTTTGTGCTTCTGGTCTGTCTTATATAGAGAGTCTTTAATTTCACTTTCAAAGCGGAGTACATTTTCTTTTCATCATGCTCTCGGTGGGGGGAAAATAGCGTTATCAGTTAATCAAAGTTTTATGTGTGAAGTTGAAACGACGAGGTGCCCTTCACACAATCGGCTTCACTGAAAGAAAAAAGGAAAAACTTCATTCTCTCTCTCTCTCTCTCTCTCTTTTTTTTTTATCTCGCTTGACAGGAGATCAGATGCAGAAATTAATCACCAAATTCATATTTCATCAAATGACACTTTTGCCAGGACGTTTGAGAAAATATTCATTTGATGCCAAATTATGTATGAGACCTCGGTGGGCCGACGTGGCGCGGGGCGTCTGACTGACAGGTGTGAGGCAACCTGTGCGTGCGTGTGTGTGTGTGTGTGTGTGTGTGTGTGTCCACCTGCCCGCCCATGGCCATGAACGTGCCACCCGGACGCACGCTTTCAGCCGTGGCAACACCCCCCCCCCTCTCTCTGCAAACGCACACCACCCATTATTTTATCTGGAAGCATCAAAATTTCAGATCTTCTCTAAATGAGAGCGGGTGCTGCTGGCTTCTTCCTGCAGGTCTGTGTGGAGCTGCTGCGTGTTCACGTTCGGCCGGTGGCAGGGGCCAGTCAGCCTGCCTCGGGGCATCTTGCGCCCTCTGCCTGACTCGGTGTCGACTTCTGACTTCACCAGTTTCCCCCCCACACGTGGCTGTGCACAAACCAAAAAAAAACAATTTGCGCATTTTCTTGCAAGTTGCACCACAAATTCACCATTTCCCCGCTTGCTTCGGCTTTCCCATTTTTTTTTTGGTTGAGCATTCACATTTCACTAGTGGACTTGTCCCTGGTAGGTGATGCAACGCACCCGCCTCTCCCTGTGGTCGGGGCTCTAATTGCAAAAGGCTGCTAATTTCCCCATTTCCAAGGCTTCTCTGGTCTGACCTCACCAGTCAGACAGGCCATAGATCACGGTGGCCCGCGGCTCCCAGGGGGCCCTCGCGGGCCTGCAGACCTCTAGTCGTCTCCCCGTTTACCCCTCTCACCGCCATCAACAGACCTGCACCATAAACAACAGGCTTCCTCTCTCTCACACACACACTGAGTGATGTCAGCCATAAGAATACAACTTTCTTATCTCAAATTTCAAGCCACCGCTCTCTGAAGTTTTTTTTTCTTTTTTTTTGGCAAACTCCACTAATCGGTGGGTTTGCTAAACTGCGCCATTTGTTCCGCATTGTTAAAAAGTAGGAAAACGATGCAAATCATTCCCTTCATGTAGTTTAGAAACAAATCCTGTCAGCGCATCTCAAATCCCCTTCTTAAAAAGTCACGGATGGTGGTCACATTTGGTTATCATCAACACATATGCCTTGTTTTCTGTTTCATATCTCAGGATGATCCTTTCGGCATAAAGTTTGTTACCGTTGTTGATTGGTGAAGGAAATGATAGAGCGGGAAGAAAAAGAGAAGAAAAAACACTTTTGATAATGAGCTGTTAAATCACCCTCGCTGGAAAAGAACAGTTTTAGCACAGGAAAAAAAAAAGTGTTCTGTTTGGAAAGTGTGATATTTTGAAAGATTCTTTCTAGCAGTTTGAATTAATTAGAAGTTACAAGATTATATTTGGCAAATGACACTTGAGCATAGATGAAAGAATTTTTTTCCCCCCCTTCTCAGATACAGAGTTGATGAGTTTAAGTGGATATTCCTCCTTCCTTTTTTTTTTTTGCAGTGGTCTGCAACAAGACTTTTAGCATGAGCCAACAGTGCCATCTATGGATCACTCCCAGAATCCAACAAGCCAGGGGACGCCCTCTCTCTCTCTCTCTCTCTCTCTCTCTCTCTCTCTGCACTTTGGCTCAGGCGGGCGAATGTTTCGGAGTCATTGAAAAAGATTAAAAGGAAAGAGATCGTATTCTTCAGAGCCATTGTTGACAGAAGGAGAGAGAGAGAGAGAGAGAGAGAGGGGTAAAAAATGGTAATTATAATAGAAAAACTGATCCGTCCATCCCCTGGCAGCGGTGAGAATGGCAGAGGGACAATGCGGCCCTCTGCTCGGCCCCCTTCGCTCTCATCGCCGGCCGTGTATGGCACCGCGCGTTTGAAGTGTGTAACCTGATAGACCGCCCCGTCCCATCCTGCTCGGCTGCTGATCTTTGAACCCGCGCTTTGAGGGGAAGAAATAACTGTTTTGTCGGTGGCGGGGGGGGGTACCTTTCACTCTTGGTATATTTTTCGATTGAATAGATGACGTCATTTTGTCCTTTGCCAGGTTAGAATATACATTTTGCTAAAAAAAAATATGCTTCTTTTGTGTGTATTTTCCTGCTCTGTCCATGCTGTAGGATGTGTGTCCATACTTGACGTGTGTGTGTGTGTGTGTGTGTGTGTGCGCTCTCCTCCGCTGTGATCCGCTGTGATGTGTGATACAGATCAGCAGTGTCAGTCACCTCCGGCCGTAACGCCAGTCCCCTCCAAGGCCTGCAAAAAAAAAAAAACCTCATATTAGTCATATCACATCCCTCAAGTCCTTTATCCTCCTCTCTGTGCTCTGTGACCTGACACAGTGGCTCTTTATGCCCTGTGACCCTGCTTGTGTGTGTGTGTGTGTGCGCACGCACAGACGCCCAGCCGTGTGTGTGTGTGTGCGTTCAAGGTCAGGTCAGAACAGGCCTCTGTTACATGATAACAGGTCTATCTCTCTGTCTCGGCTTCTCTTCTGGCCCCTCACTTTGCCTCCTTTCAGCACGCTACAGTAGGCAAAAAAAAAAATCTCATCCGTCTTTTTCCCCTTCCATTGCAAATAATTCCAAAGTCGCAAGCATACAGCGTATTGGTATTTGTTATTTGGATTTCCACACCGTTTCTAAGATGACGGCCTCTTCCGACTCTCAAGTGTCTCGAAAAGTATCTCGACAAGCCGTACGTTCCACGAAAAAGAGAGAGACGAGCGGGGCGCTCCAGTCACTCGATGAGTAATAGATAATATATAACGAGATAGTGACTCCATTGCGGTAACTCCGCAAACCGTTGAGCTGATGAATAAAGACAAAGACATTTAGGCTCATTAGAGTGATGAGGAACAATAGATGATATCCACGCACACGCTCCTTCCTGCCAGCTCTAATTAGCAGCGCCGTGACATCTCTGTCGCGCCGCGACCCGGCTTTTGAGAACGATGGAAATGTTACTTTCAGATCCAATTTCCCTATTCTGTAATGTGTCTGACTTTTTTTTTTAATAAGAAACAATTGTGTTTTTTTTCCTTTGGGATGAATGACATTGCCGGTCAGTAAACATTCAGAATCCTTCCTTCCCTGGTTCTTATCAAGCTGGTGTTTTTTTTTTCATCCTCCTCTAGATATCTGAGAAATGCACCGACACCTTTGGCCTTCGTATGAGTCCAGTCTCACGGTGGTTGACAACACCTTGTTTTTAGTAAGATAACGATTCCCTGAAACTCGCACACACTCCACCCATATTCCCCGATCCCCTCGACCTGCATCCATCCCCGTCCACATCCTCTGCTCCTTTATCGGCGATACTTGGGCGTCCCGGGCCCTGTGCGCTTTTCATTTTTTTTCCCTTTCTTCCTTTCTTCTCCCTGCATCTTTGTCTCCTATTGTACTGTTGTCGCACTTTCATCCAGACCTCCTCTCTGAAGGCTGGCACTGCGTCGTGCCCCCCCCCTCCTCCCTCATGGACGGGGGGAGTATCCCGCTGCGAGGAGGAGGAGGAGGAGGCAGGTGGAGGAATCTCCAGATGAAGCAGGAGCTCCTTGCTATTGATTAGGGATCTGAGGTGTTTGGAAGACAAGTCGTTGAGGAGGGGTGTGTATGAAGGGGTTGAGGGGGGGGGTGGTTGGGTAACATGATTACCGGCAGGGTGCCGCATTAGATGTACATCGGGGGGGCTCAACAGGAAAAATGGATTTCTTTAAAAAAGCAGCTTAATACATAAATCATGACCTCTGGGGGTCACAGCGAGGGTTTAGGAGATGAGATCGATAATAAAACTAATGTGAGCGTGTTTGTGTTGCACAGAAACCTCCAACTGGAAACAGCTTACAAGCAGGCTAAAACTGATGATAATCACTTTGTAGAAAGTGGTGGGGAATGGGGGGGGGGGAGTTTATATTTTTCAGCACTTGAGGATATATTTCAGTGTGAGCTCGTATAGATTCCCGCATTCTTCCAGCTGTCTTTCTGCGTCGCCTTTTCTCCCCCCCCCCCAACCCCGTGATAGCCATTGTTATCTTTTCCTTTGGTCTCGGGCCGCTCGTATTTATGTTGGTCGGCGGCGGGGCTGCAGATTGCGCGGGCTTGTTTTGCACATGAGGAAGGATAGCATTAGCGGCGAGATAATGGCGCTGTGTATTGTTTCGCCGCTCCGTGTGGAAGTGGCGGGACAGGATCTATTAGATGCAGGCCCATTTCCCTCCAACTGACGCTAACAGTCCCCACAAACATTAGATAAAGAGCCTAGCCTCAAGCCTTTGTAATTTGTTTGTATTTTTCTGCTTAATGTACTTTGCTCAATCTTGTTTAGCGATGATGGAAGCTGATAGCCTTATCTCTCCTTGCCAAGGGCATGAGCCACTACCACTGCTTGGTTGAACATTGTTCCAATGAACGACGTGTGTGCGTGTGCGCATGCACGCGTGTGTGCATGCGTGCACATGGTATTTTTTATGATTTTATTTTGATGCCGGATGAATTGTGGATGCATCCAGAGGTCATTTGCGTTCGAGCTGTTGGCTAATGACGCTCTTTGATGCACGAGGAGCGCAGTGCGATAATGCCTCTCTTGTTTGATTGCCCATATTTAAAAGTGTGGGGGGGGGGAAATATGTGATTAATTTTCCAAATTTGACTCCTTCTCTCGTATTTGTAGTCACGTGTTTTTTTCACCCCCTTTTAAAAAACGCCTTTGGAAGTTATTCCTTTTAAAACAGCTGCTGCTACTGATCATCAGAAGAAACCCTGCATCTTCCCTGTCACCCCTCTGTGTAAATATAAAATTAGCTTTCTCCTCCGTTTTCCCCAAGTCACGTTTCAAGTTCCTCTTAAAACATGAAGTCACGCTTACTTAACTCCCATGTGCTAACGTATCGCTTCATTACATTCTAGACAGTTGATTTTATTCCGCCGCCGTCCGGAGGTGTGAAGGATAATCCGGCTGTTGGAGAAAAAGCAGAAGTCGCCGGACTGGTAATAAAAACCTCTCTAAAACTCACCTGTATCAACAGCTAGTCGGGCCTAATTCCGTCTGTGTCAGGACGCATGAGGCCGAGGACGAAGCCTTTCAACTCGCTGCCATTCATCTGCCGCAAAATTAAGAGGGCTTTTATGTTTTGTTTTGTGAGCCCGCCCCCCCCCCTCAAGAAATATTTGTGGCAGGCCCCATCACCTCCCGTGGCTAAAGTCATAACCAGCCGTAGAAAAACACTGTCTGGAGTCTGGAGAGTGTGTTAAACCAGCATCACTGCTATATTTTCCCCCAGCCTCTCTCTCTGGGGAAGGAATGGGGGTAGGGTGGGGGGGGGGGGGGGGGGGGGGGGGGTCCATGATGTCTGTCGGAGCTATGGAGGGTAGAGGACAGGAGAGGCAAGAGCCTGGAACCTGACCTCACCAGAAAAACATTTACATTTTGGAGTGTGTACATGTGTGTGTGTTTGAAGGCCAGTGTGTGTGTGTGTGTGTGTGTGTGTGTGTGTGTGTGTGTGTGTGTGTGTTGTTACGGTTGTTACGCTCCATGAAAAGCAACTGACATAGTTTACCTCTCTGCGGCATGAGACCCTTTGATTCCCCCCCCCTCCCGCCCCGTTACCGGCGTTTTTCTGGAAGCGGCTTCCCGTCCCAGACACTCAAAACGCTCTTTACCTCGGCCGAGTGGGAATGTCGGCTGTGACCGAGTCGGGGGGGGAGAAGGGTCATGATTTAGTTTTACACCCCGACAGAAAAAGTGTTTTGCTGATGCTTATTTATTGGAAACCATTATCCGAGACCTTGGATGTTTGGAGGAAGTTGCACGATTTCCCGTCATCCCCAAAAAAAAAAACCTCCCCCCCAAAACAATTGATCGTACAGGAGTAGAGGTTAATTCTGACAATTTGTTTAATGTAGAAACAACTATTAAATATTGATTTTTTTTTCTTAAGTGCCAGTAATAACTAAACTTGTTGGCGTGAATTGCGAGTATTCACACAGGACATGCAGTGCATCGATAAATGACCTTATGTCTCCGCCGCTTCCCAACGTTTAGTTTTCCAGGCGCGTAGATATGGAAAGCCTCCTTGCCCTTGGTTTGCTGAAACCAGGGCTTTGTGCTTGCTTTGGCCAAGGCCCCTCTCCCTCCCAGCCTGACGACTGGCTGCGCCTGTGTTTACGTAACCATATATATCTGAGAGGAAACCCGTGAAACGTTAATCTCTCTACTTTTTAACCCTGATGAATTTCTACATTTTCCAGCTGTGCGGCGTGGCATATTTATGCTCAGGCTCTATCGCTGAAAACAGCTCTGTCATTGTTAATGAATCACTATCCAAGACTGTGTGTGTGTGTGTGTGTGTGTGTGTGTGTGTGTGCGTGTCTGTGTGTGTCTGGCTAGGAAACTGTACAAATACAAACTCAGGCAATGAAAAAGCTCCTTCCCCTCTTGCTGCTGCTGTAGTTCCGTGGATTAAAGGCGACGGCTTCTTCCTCGTATTCCCTCCCGTCACTCATCGCGCCGACAAGACAATGTGTCGTGTCACATCCTCCATTTGACCACCACCTGCTGCAAGCGCCGTCACCCCCCCCTGCCCAGCCCACCCTGCTTCCGCCTTTCGCCACTCTGACCTGCGTCGTCCCCGCGTTTCAGTTTTCGTAAAGCAGCTGGCTCCTTGTTCCACCACTCAGCACAGTTGTGGACTGACACGTGGAGAGTCATCTCTCCGGCCACAAAGGGAAGAGCCTGTCTTTCAGCGGCTCAGATTCACCAAAGGGAACATCTCTGAAAAGCTTTTCAGAACTAGGATCTATATAATCTGACATATTCTAAGCCCGCGTGTCCATTCGTTGCTTTATATTGAACTGACGAAACCACGTTTTTTTTTTAAATAGATTTAAGCATTATAATCCGTACCTTGCTTACACCCTCTGCACATCCTCTCACTCTTCTACCTGTTTCTGGAAGTGACCTTGGACTAAACTGGCTCCACTGCATGATAATGAGGCAGAGCTGATTTAAAACAAATAAGCGGCGTCCCCTCCCACTCCGCTCACAATAAGCCTCCCGTCAGTTTCGGCGTGTCTGGAGTTGTCAGGACAGCCCTCAACACGCCCCGGGACGACGTCTGCATCGCATTAAACACAATCGCTTGACCCCGGCTGGCCCCCCGTACCGTGTACCACATCCACTCGAGCGGCTACAACACAGTCCGACCCCCCCCCTTTTTTTTTCCTGTGTTGCCGCCATGTAGGGGAACAGGGGAGAACAATCCCATTACATTACAACAGGCCCAGAGCCTGATCTAATGGAGGGAACATTAAAAGCACGTCGCGTCCAGTCACTTACTTGATGGATCCGGGGAGAGAGGGAGGAGGAGGAGGAGGAGGAGGAGGAGGGATGGAGAGGAGATGGGAGTGTTGGATAGAAGAAGGGGGAAGGGACGGAACGCCGTGGATGTTTGAAGTGGTGACGATATGATGATGCAGGATGCAGGAGTGTGTGTGTGTGTGTGTGTGCGGCGGTGCCCGGTGCCCTTGAGCAAACTTGTCATTCAAAACACTTTTAATTAATTTTACCACTTCTTCTTCTTCTTCTGTCCCCGCCTCCCCGCCATCACACATGCACGAATGGATGCAGAAAGTGCACATTAACAACTTTGTACTCGACAAAAAAAAGATTTTTTTTTTTTTCATACGGACATATGTGGCCTCGTCGCTGTCAAGACGGAACATAATAGCGACGATCCGCCAGCTCCGGCTTCTGCAGGCTGAAGCAGGCATTTCGAGAAACCCAGCGTTTTGCACAGTGGAAGCTTTGTATTGTTCGGGTGTATAATTAAGACCTCATTGTGACAGCCATTGAGCGGGAGCTAATGAGGGTTCTGATGTATTCCATATGAATATGAATATCGAATTTTTTAATATTTTATGGCTTTCTAATTGCCTTGGTTGCTGTTAATGGCTTTTGAGTGTTGAATATTACCCCGAGTGAATGTGTGGCACATGAAAGCACCTTTAAGCTGATAGAAAAAAAAAAGGAAAAGAAAAAGAGCCGCATTCTTAAGCCCAACTCGACACTTTACGATTGTCTTGTATGTATCTTTAGGGCAGATACATATCTTGACTGAAGGCACGTCTGTGCCTATGAATACATATGAACCACTCTTTTACTCCCTTACTAAGATGAATGTATATATAATTACAAAGTATATCACACACACTACCTTGATATAGAGTTTAATGGCCGTATCGTTTCTTTGTGGAGCATGTCTGCTGGCCTTAATCTTCCCCACAGCTGACATCTTAATAACTCAGCCCTCTCCATCCATTTCCACGGGAGACATCCGGATGTGGGGGAAGGATTAGTTTAATGAATTTGACAATTAGTAACAGAAGTTAATGACTACATGGGGCTAAGTACCCTGATGGACATGGCTGGGGGGACTGAGGGCTTCCATTGCTCTGGGCCATAGATCCTCATTAATAGCTTCTCTGCCTGCTGGAGAGGACAGGGGAAGCCGGGCCAGGCCTTTGTTTAGTCTGCCTCTGACTGGGGGGCTGCTGGGGGGGGGGGGGCTGCCGCTGTTGCACAACGCCACACCAGAATTAGTCCCGCTCCGGGCGTGAGTTAATGCAGGGCCTCGGGTCCTGGATCAGGTGAAGCTTCCTTTTTAACGAACTATAGGGGTCATTAAATGTTGGAAAAAAAGAAAGGACAGGAGGGGGGGGGCGTCTTCAGATCTGGCACCAACAGTCATGGAGGAATAAAAGTGGTTTGCGGGTCACATGAGTGCTGGTGGATACCACCTCCTAATGCAGTCAAAACATCCTTTAGCCAGGTAGCTCTCATAAAGATGTTATTATTATTTACTGTTATTAGAGCGTGCTCCATCATGAGCTACCTTGTCGCCCTGTCAGGTATTTCCACTATAAACCATTTTGATCTATTTTTCAGCCGCCGTAAAAATCAAACTTTGTGTTTTTTATGGCGTCGTGAACGTAATCTCACAATTCCCTTAATATCCGTCGGTTCGGAGTTATGAACACACGTGCCCCGTTCTTTGCAGTAATTTTAAGCTACCTTCCCCGCAGAGGATGAGAAAATATGTGTAGAATTTGTAAAAAAAAAAAAAGCGGCATTTAGCTGCCCCTTCATTCCCGCCTGTCTCCTGGCAATAGCTGTAACGGCGACGAAAACAGAGCCGTGTCCAAAAATAATCGTCCCCCCCCCAAAAAAAAAAAGAAGCTGCAGCAAAAAGTTGTAGCAGCTCGAGTCGCCATTAAAAACAGAGAGGTAGGGGGAGGGGGGTGTTATCATTAGCGAGCAGGCCTGTGCATCATGAGGACGCATGATGTAACGTAACGAGAGCCGCTGGAAGGAGAAGCCGTTTTAATTGGCCGAGTCGGCGTCGCACCTCGAAGGCCTAGAACTGCCTACGACATGTTTTTTTTCGAGGGGGACGAGGCGAGGAGTAGTGTGGCGATACCGAGTCGGTTCCTGCCAAGTTTAAAAAGCCGAAAGGACCAAATTGGTGTCGATCCAACGCTCACATTCCTAACTCCTCTCCCTCTTCCTCCCTGTGTCTCTCCTTATCCCGCTCTTTACCTCCCTAATTTGCCTCTTTAGGAAGTGACAGTTGTATTTAGGGAAAAGGTTATCATTGTATTAGAATAGAGTGCCGGCCCCGAGGCTTACCTAGAATTACATGACACCGCCTGCAGCCCCCCTCGCTCTGCGCCGGGGCTGAAATGTTATCAGTCCGACTTAATTACTGTCACCGGCCAGTGGGATTGGCTGTAACGTATATTCCAGCATTTGGACACATAAGGAGAAATATTCAAATCACAGCATTCTTGAGATCTTTAACTTTAGGTCAAAGAGTTCTAGATGTTTATTCCTCCTTTATACCTCACATCCTACTCCGCACACACACACACAGAAAGAGAGAGCACATCCTTTATCTGATTAGCTGGCACACCTATGTGAAGCTGTGTGTGTGTGTGTGTGTGTGTGAGAGAGAGAGAGAGAGAGGCACAGATCGTCGCTACACAGCGTCAGGCCCCAGGCAGGGCATGGATTTCATTTAGGAAAGTATCAAAGGTTTACACGCTGTTCGCTTTAATCAGCATGTTTATCAGGCAGAGAAAAATTGCAGGAAGGGACCACAGGGAGAAGGAGGGGTGTGTGTGCGTGTGTGTGTGTGTGTGTGTGTTGTCTGTGTGTGTGTGTGTGTGTGTGGAGGGGGGGGTTATCTTAAGGACCAGTAGCCAGGGAAATTGATAATGGCTACAAGGTAATTTACTGGAGACTTGTGCATCCCTCCACTGATTCTGCCCTCGCCTCTCATTCTAATTACAGCCCATGTAATATTCTAATGAATCGGCAGGTGTGTGTGTATATATGTGTGTGTGTGTGTGTGTGTGTGTTTGTGTGTATAGGGGAGGGGCACGGCTGATTTTGCATGTGCATGTGTGTCGCTGTGTGTTTGTTTGCGTGTTGTCAGTCCGTCTCAGAGCCGCGTCGGTATCTCTCGAGTGCAAAGTTGTCTCGCTTCTGCGTCGCCAATACGATATGAAAAGCAATTAGATCGGCCCTCTGCGATATTAAAGATGCACGGCACTCACAGCGCCCCGCCGCCGGGCGCGTTGCAGGACGGGAAGCTGCGGCCAGACGCACTCGTCCCTCCCCTAGTCTCTCACACTGGACTGCTGATAAGGTCCAGGAACTGGTGTGCACACACACACACACACACACACTGGCGTGTACGCACAAACACACACGTTCGCTCGCAGAGCTGCGTATGCAAACCTCCAGGGGATATGGGCTGGACCACAAAGGCCTTGATAGGACCAGAGTGTAAACATCCCCACAGGATTGCGGTCCAATGAAAGGAAAGAGCCGTCAGGAATCTGTTTTCATTGTCTTTTTCGGTCTGTGTGTGTGTGTGTGTGTGTGTGTGTGTGTGTGTGTGTGTGTGCGTGCGTGTCTATGTGTGTGTGTGTTTACATGTGCTTGTGTGGTTTTTGTCCAGATAACACTTTGGGATACCGTTGTAGGTTGAGCAAGAAGTATTTGGCCCCATGGGTCAGTGACATCATGCTGCCGTTGCATACCGTAAAAAAAAAAAAAAAAAAAGTCATGAAAGCTTTTGTGGTTAACTTTCCTCCATCTTTTCCTCCGTGCAGGAGAAAGAGGGTGTCGAGGCGGTGTCCGTGGGGGCCATTCTCTCCGATTACCAGAGGGTCCGGGTGGAAAATGTGTAAGTCAAACCCTCGCGCTCCAGAACACACTTTCTAGTGTGCACACACACACACACACACACACACACACACACACACACATGCTTCATTCAGGCCTCGAGTGACGCACACTCTGTGGTCTACTGAAGGAAAAGAGTACATCCTCTGTAGTTCCTACCTCGCTGTGTGTTCCAAACTTGGACAGAGTTTTGTTTAAAAACATACATATATACACACAGTATTGTTTATGCTGCTTTATTTAGACAAGCTTTGATTTTTATGCTGTGGCTCAATTTTTTTTTTTTACATTTTGCATTTTACGTTTTCTTTAATTTGAAGAATAGGAATAAAACAGATTTTGTTAATATTGTAAAAAAAAAGGGATTAAAGCTGCGACTGGACATGATATGTTTTAATTTAGACACTGATACCCATATATGTCTTATAATTTCTGCTCTTTGTTTTATTTTCTTTGTTCTAAACTTACACAGACTGGACATATTTCAACATAACAGCTCCAAAATCGTATTAAGAAATCCTGCTGTTGGCCGACTATTGTTTCCTCTTATACACACAAAATAGCTAGATATAAACATTTTAAGTGCTTTTGCAGCAATAGATTCATGTGCAGAAGTGTTTGACCTCACTTACCTGCTGTGGATGTGTGTTTCATATGAGTTTCTGCTTCAGACAGGGTGTGGATGGCGTGCTCTCTGGCCCTGGAACGGGTGCCCATCCCATGGCTTTGAAGCCAGCGAAATATTCATTATTAAACTCACCACGACCCACCGTTTCCCCCCCTTCTTCCCTTTCTCCTGTTCCCCAGATGTTTGCGGCTAGGTTTGCAGCCCCTGGCCTACCTGTGGCGTCGCGACCAGGAGTCGCTGCTCGCCGAGATGATATCATCTGACCTCCACGCTATCCTCATCAAAGTCGCCGCCTTCGGTGAGCTTTTCTCACTCTTTTGTGTCTCTGGCAGCTGGTGAGCAGTCTCTCCCTCCTGGTCATTGATTCAGCCACTCCTGTTTTTGCTCTCTTCTTCTCTTCTTCTCTTCTTTTTTTTTCTACTTTTCACTCACCGCGGAGGTTGTTTGAGTAGCGTCTGGCACGGGAGTCGAAGGGGACAGAACTTTGGATAAGTGAGGGGAACGGAGGAGGAGAATGGGAGGTGTAACCAGAGAAAGGGGGGTTAAAAAAAAAAGAGAGAGAAAGAGAGACAAGCAGAGTAATGCCCCCTAATCATTAATCTGTGGCTTAGCAGCGGTGTTGAGACTTGTGCCAGCGGCAAAGGTATTGAAGCAGAGAACAATACGAAAAGATAAGACGCGGGGAGGGAGGAGGTGTGAGAAGTGTGCGGTGGTATTGTGGTGGAGGGGAGATGGAGGGGGGGGGAGGTTGGCATGAAATAATCATGGGTGATTGCCCCACACATTAATGCAACCTGTCAATAAGCGACGCAACGGCATCAACCGTCAACGGCAGCCACGCTGATGGCGGAGGTTAACGCGGTGTCACCTGCTCCCTACCTGCTCTCTACCTGCTCCCTACCTGCCTTATTTTGGAGCCCGAGGACAGAAATATCAGATTACTGAATAACAGGAGAATGAGACAGAAAAAAAAAAGTTTTCTTTTACTTTTCTGCTACATGATGTTAAGATACCTGTATCTGCTTCACAGAGCAGCCGGATCCCTTCATGACGGTCCCGGTGATAAATGATCATTACATTTTTTTTTTTTCTCTCTCAGACTACTCCCACAGATAGATCATAAGGGAGACACTGTTTACGTGCTGTTAAGTGCTTGTTGTCACCTTTTGCTAGCAATCAGTCGGGGAAAAAAAGGGGGTCCGCAGCTGACTGATGACCCGTAGAGCCAGGCACCACGTTCGGGGGATTTTTGCATATCTCTCACCCCTGCTCGAATAACCGCTCGTGGGATACATTTGTCAAGCCATTTATCTTTAGTACTTTACTTGCTGGACCCATTCATCATTTTTAATGGTTCCATGATAAAGGACTTTATTGTAATAAATAATATAAACTGTCAGATGCCCGTCAGCGGGTAGCGATGATGTCAGAATCCATTTTTTTTTTTATTCCATTCCGTGATTGTTTTTACTGCAGGATTGTAATGAATGTTTACAAGCCCAAAAAGAATTGATTTGCCATTCCTGTTTCCCTTGTAACAAGATAAGATCTAAGTCTGCGTTTAATGCTAATTGAGTCATCACAATGGCAAAATTCCCCCGTTCTGGAATAACGCAGGTGGCGGGAAAAACAGCCCCGCCTCGGAGACCTCAGTCACCTCGTAACCGAGCCACCCCAAACACGACTCCGTCTAAAAAAGCGGATTCTCGACATTTTTTGGAAGATTATAATTATAAAGGAAAACCACCCCCGGGTGTCTCCGAGTGTGTACCTTTGGCCTCCCACTGTATGCGTGTGTTTGTGTGAGCGCTTCGTGTTTTGGCTACAGGTAAAAAAAAAAAGATCTTATCGGCCTGACTCCTCACCTGTCCCGAGGCTGTGGTAATTAGAAAGGGGAGAATTGAATAGGGGTGCAAGCGCTCGGGGCGTTTTAGGCAGCGCTCGTGTAATTGCAGCTTTGGCGGGAGCAGGTCTGAGCAGCGAGGTGTGCTGTTTAGGAGAGATTGGGTGACAGCAGGGCGTACCTGGTGGCCTTTGGTGTTTGTGTTTGTGTGTGTGTGTGTGTGTGAGCAAGAGAAAGAGATTTGGAGGGATTTACTTGTGCAGACCTCATGAAGGGGAAAAAAAAACAACTCTTACAGGGCAAAGGTTAAGTCTTTGCCTGAAATGACGGCAAAAACAGATTATGATATTCTATAGTAGTATGGAACGAGTATAAGGTTTTTAATAATGGGAAGTCATTTAAGATTAATATTTCTTCATTAGATACTCAGGCAGGCAGATGGAAATTAGCAGTGAATGGACAAAAGAAGAAAGGAAGAAAAAAAGACCCTTTTCTTAAGAGAGGATATTCCTTGATGACAAATCCCTGCAGTGAAAAGGCAGCTGTCCAAATGCTGGATGATCCCCTTCAGTGAATTTTCAAGAAGTGTTCGTTTGCCGGCGGCAGCCTTAAACCACAAAAGAGAGAAAGGAGATTTTTATTCTTTGAAGACGCCGGATTGCACGTAGTGAAATAACTATGTGAAGTCCGAGGCCTATGAATGAGCCGGAATATGCTTCTAATTACAAGAAGAAAAAAAAAAAAAAGCGGGGAAATGTGCATTTTTGTTGCAAAACCGTCTCTTTTATAATGCAATAACTCCCGAGCTAACTGCGCTAATTGGCAATTTCAAAAGCGAGTATTAAATATTCATGTAATTAGTTAATTGATTGATTAGCGCAGGTGTGTGTGGGGGGCACGGGTTCAGCGGTTAATTGGTCCTCAGCTCCAGAGATAATTGGCACGTGTGAAATCGTGGTCTGTCCCGCAGAAAAAAAAAAACCTTTTATCGCCGCCTGATCTTTTTTTACCCTTCACACGAACGTGGCCCTCCGCGCTTTGACGAGGAGAATTTATGTCACAAAATTCGCTTTCAGTGATCACCTCACCCACTTAAGGACGTTGAATATAATTTAATGTATACTTAAAGTACAATTAATGTTCAGAGACATTAGGGGGAAATTTACTGAACATTGTTTCAGAGCGGAAGGCCGGGCAATTCAAACAGCGTTTTATTTTTTTTTCAACCTCAAGTGAATGTGAATCCCGTAATCGGGATTGCAAGCTATAATGCCCCGGTAATAAATGTGATAAATGTTTCCCGACGAAACAACGCCAGGCAGAAGATATTCTCGCACGATTGTATCACGATGATTACAGGTACAGATACAGGATCCCAGCACGGTGTGAGCGGCCTATGCAAAAGAGACAAGAGACAATTTTCTCCCAGAATTAAGTGGGCTGTCGTCCCAACCCAGGCCACATTAACTTTTAGTCATTGCAGTGAATCAATTCCCACGTTATCGGTTGTTGAGATTCTCCGCACCGCGGTGGAGCGCAGAGGCTCCACACTATATACACATTTACGGAGGCCGCAAGGCAGTTAGAGTCATGATGTGGTTCATAAGATGTGTTGAGAAGCTCATAGGGGACTATCAGAATCAGTAGTTAGGTTAGTTTCCTTTATTAGGGAGCTAAAAGTAAAAGGAGTGGCAGGAGATGAGCCGGGATGCTGACCTTGAACTTTTCAATTCAATTCAGTCACATTGACACCTCAGAACAGTCACTATAGGGGTCAAAGGTCAGCTGTAGTAGCCCCAAACCGTTTAAGCACAATTTTTTTCTCCACATATAATAACCTGACAAATCTCAGAATAAACTTACACATCGATCGTTTGTCTGAAACAGAGGATTTTATTAATTTCCAACAGATTAATTTTGTCCGGTTTTAATGTGGCCACGAGTACCATCGGTTTCCCCTTTTTTTTTTTTTGTGATTTGTTGACCCGCAGAGATTTAATCTTGACGCGATTTGCCACACAATTCATGCCGCCTATTATTCTGTTCACTGACATTGAATTTCAGATAAGAGCCTGACAAATTTCACATATAACCTTAATCTTATCATCCTCCCTCCACCCCCCCTCTCTTCTTTCTTCCCCTCCGTATTCCTATTGCTCTCTCTCTCTGGCGCAGATGAGGTGATAGTGAACAGCTATTGTTTTGGCGGTGGGTCTTTGAGTGTGTTGTTTAATGGCTGACGCAGCTCACTTACCAGGGAGGAGATGCTTATTTCATCTATTTAAAGGCTAAAATGTTACACATCATGAATCCAATTTCCCATTGCCGTTTTTTTCCCCTCTCAGAAGGCAGGGATTAAAGGCGAGCTGTCAGCCGCTCCGCCTGATCTGGAGACAACCCGCGGACGCCCCGCGATACCGCGCCATCGGCTCGGCTCAGGCGGTATCTGGGATCTTCAGGCTTGTAATTTAGCATTAGGCTCGGTGAGCGCAATCGCGAGCGGTTTCAATTAAACACGTAACTCGCCGCTCGCGGGTTTTACATGAATCAACCTCTCCTAGGTGGGCAAAGGCCGATCGCGATTGTTAAGAAGAATTAGTAGAAAAGAGAGCTCTGGAAATAATTACCATTGACAACTAGAGGTAGAAGTGACACCAGTGTTTTCCTTTGGAGTTCAGGAGGAGAACTTGTTTCATTTATCTGATAGTGTTGCCTTGTTGGTCCAAGAATTTAGTTTAAAAAGTGGGTTTTTATGCAGAAAGAGCTCCACATTCCTTTTCTAATTGTAAACTTTCTACTATACGTCTACGTCTGTTTCGTCTCATCATCATTTTTTTTTCTCCCCCACCAAATAAAACTCGGTGGATATCCCAAACGGCGCACGGCTTCCTGGTAAACTTTTTATTCCTCTCTAATTTCAAACCTCCTAAATGTCGACACGGTTAAAAAAAAAAAAAAAAAGAAATGCTCCCCCTCATTACTGGACTCGGTGGATTTAAAGTTCACTGAATTTAATTGGAGTTTTATAGGATAATACGAGGTAAAAAGCCCTTTTAAAGCAGAGCCATTCCTCTCCGCCTCTCCGAGGGAGAAGCTCCTCTCGCTCCAACGTGCGTTCTCTCCGTCTCCGGCGGCAGACTAATGGCAGCTTCTAGTGGGCTTATTTGGGTTTAATGTGGCATAATGAGGTTAGGTAATTGGGTTTAGGTCAAGTTGTAAAACAGGTTCAGAGGAGACAGAGATGTGAAGATCATGTAAATGAGAGGTGTTAGTTCGCTGGTGGCCACTCACAGACTTCCACTTCCAGTATCGTGCAAACCCGTTCCGCCCGTCTCTGTTCCTAAACACTTTCAGTAACTTGGAGTCAGTCAGGATCATCAATTAGGAAAACACTCATACAAGTGCTAAGTAGTCCTGGGAGAAATACCTCCACATTACTGCGATCTCTATCGTTTTATCACTCACCCCCTGTCTTTCTTAATTCCCGTCCTGCTCTCCTCTGCCTGTAAATATCAAATCATGTATCATATATTATTTAATAGAAGGGAAGCTAATGAACACATCAAAAAAGGCAGGCATCCCCTCCGCAGTTTGGAGCCAATTATTAAAATTTGTTAAAAAGCATGACTAATTAAAGAGGATATTTAAATGGGATTGAATTTTAATGCTTTTTTTTTCTTCTGCCCCCCCCCCCCCACACTCTCCTTATTACCTTGGTGGCAGGGTTAAGATGAGAGGATGTTGAGATTAGATATTCTCACACTAATTAAGACCACGGATCCCCTGGGAAGAGAGTAAGGGTCTGCTCATTCTCTCCCTTCCACACTCCGTCTAGGCCTCCTTCTCTCCCTCCCTCCCTCCGCTGTGCCCCCCCTCCCTCCTCCCCAACTCCCCTCCCACCCGCCCCGCATTGCTGGACCACTGGGGCCCGGAGGAGAGCGAGACAGCCGGGATTAAGACGAAGCCAGGATGGGATGCGACGTCCTTCCTTCGCGTCCCCCCCCCCCACATTCATTCCTCCCCATGGGGTCACGGGATGACACATTAACCTTTGAGGTTGTCAGGCCACGGAAGAAGAGAGATTCTCACATTACGATTAACTTTGTCCCTCTAATTAAACACGTGAACGTGCCGACAAGCGGGGCCAACGTGCAACGCCCCAGAATAGAGGAGCGATATTAGATTTTTAAAAAGGATAATTCAACATTTTTTTTTTTGATTGCGATGGCATCAGTGTCACAACTCCACATCTCTCTATGGAAGTCATCAGTGACTCGACAATGACTCTGTCAATCAGTCAATAGGCAGCCACAGAGAGAAATATAGCAGACTAGTAGGTAGGCTCGTTCACTTCCAGGAAATACATGCGCTTTACGATAAACGCAGTTTGGAATTTCCTTAAATTCAGCATTTTACATTCATGTCCTGTTATGTTTTTTTTTATTGTTTCAACATAAAGCACCTGGTGCTCGGGCCTGTTGTTTTTTTTTCTTGCTGTGAGCGTTGGAGAATGTACAGTAGGAAAACATCGGCCTGCCGCTCGCTTTGTGAAAGGAGTCGTTTTAAAGGGTGAGACGGAGTTCAGGAACCAGGCGCCTGAGAGACAGAAATCAGGATTTAGTGACACACCGGAGTAAACGATTTTACTGTTGCACAAGCTGAGTAAGATAATCAGTTCAGTCTTATTCTTTCTGCTAATATGTAAATAATCCCGTAATATATTAGGCTCAAATTACTAGCCATGGTCTAAACTGGGATATGTTTAGGGATCATTGTAGAGGGTTGTTTGTATTTGTTTGTCTTTCCTGGAAAGTCTGCTTGGCTGGCTGGTGAGTTTTACTTGTTTGGGGAGTGATCTTGTATTTTAGGAGCATGGCACCACTGGGTTTGCAGACAAACCCTCCTCCACCCGTCTCTCACCCTCCTCCTTTTCTCTCCCATGCCTGTGAGTCACTTCCATGCACCGTTTCAGGGGGAGGGGAGGAAAAAAAGGCAAATAAACAAGATTTCTTTCCAGAGTTTATGTTCTCAAAGGGGAACTGGATGAGGGGGCGGCGGGACGCGGGGGGCGTGGGGGGTCTGCGGCCAGCAATTGAAAACTGTTGCCCTTACCCGGAGAGATCTGTGTACACTACTTGCAAAGTCAAACAAATAGATCCAGGGTGCAGGTTTACATGTGTGTTTGTGTGACTGCCCGTAAACCTCCCCGCCTGTCATCTTCAATCACTGTTCTCTGGTCCTGATCAGACCTCTCTCTCTCTCTCTCTCTCTCGCTCTCTCTCTCTCTCTCGCTCTCTCTCACTCTGCACGTATGTGTGTGTGTGTGTGTGTGTGAGTACCACAGTGTTTATGTGTGTATTTCTGTCTCTGCATATCTGTGTGATGTATATTCATATGCCTTTTGTGTGCGTTTCCCACGTGGGTGCCAGGCCTGGATCCAGAGAAGCACTTAGGAAAACCTCTGGCTGACATGGAGCCCTATCTGAAACAGGTCAGAGACCGATAGATAGTATAACACACGCACACACACACACACACACACACACACACACACACACACACACACACCTCCTTCCAACTTCCCACATCTTGTCATGTTGAAAAACCACAAATTAAAATTGACTTTATTGGGTTTGCATGTAGTGGACTCAACACAAATAGTCCATTATATTAAAGTGGATGAGGAAATATTACATGTTTTTTTCAAAAAAATGATTTACAAATGGAAATCGGGGGGAAAAAGTGTTGAGTACATATGTATCCCCCCCCCTCCTTAGCTGAGAAGCTCCTAACTGAGATCAGGTGCAAACAATTGCCTTCATAAGTCACATATTTAGTTAAATACAGTCCACCTGTGTGCTGTTAGACCTCAGCATAAATACACCTGTTCTGCGAAGGCCTCCGAGTTTGTTAGAGAACATTACTGAACAAACAAATAGCATCATGAATACCAAGGAGCTCAGCGCACAGGTTAGCCATAAAGTACAAAGCAGAGTTGTGTTATATGTATACATATATATATATATTTCCGCTGAAGAAAGTCATGATAAATCCTATTTGCAGTTTTGCAATAAGCCACACGGGAGACGCAGCAAACATGTGGAAATCAGGTACTTTTTTTGGCCCCGGCGCAACAACACTGAGCTGAGCATCCAGCACGGCGGGGGGCGGCAGCGTCATGCTGTATGGATGATTTTCATCAGCAGGTATTTGGAAGCTGAAAATGGGTGGACGGAGCCAAACACACAGCGATCCTTGAAGAAAACCTGTTTTCAGTCTTCTAGCAACTTAAGAATGGAGCAGAGGTTCCGTCCAGCGGGACAGGGACCCTACGCTTAGAGCCAGAACACTTTAAGGCAAAGAATGTTAACAACTCTGTCCCAGACCTCGGTCCAGTTGAGAATATGTGGCAAGATGTTAAAATTTGCTGTTCAAACAGTCTTCAACCAATGTGTTGTTTTTCCAAGAAGAATGGGTGAAAATCGCATTCTGGAGATTTGCAAAAGCTGCTGGAGACATACCCCAAACAGAATTGCTTGGGTAGAGGTAAAAAAGAAGTATTCAGATGCCGAAAAGCCCAATATAATCAATTTGAATTCCAGGTTTTACCACTGCAAAATGTGCAAAGAGTCTAATGCAAGGCATTGTATAAGCTCTCTATGAAACTCGTGCATGCACATTGTTAAATGATGTACACAGAGACAAAGCAAGGACAGATGTATTGTATTTGGATAAAGCTCTTGAGGAAATTTTGCTCAAATGCGTAATCCAAATACATTAGGTAATTACAATAAAACATATTTTCCTTTATTTAATTTTAGTCACAGAATAAGTGCATTTACAACAGCCTTGTCCTTTTTTAGTTTTTAATTTTCATCCTATATATTCTATGTATTCTTGATCATTGGACGCTTACACAGTTTAAAGCTTGTTTAGGTGTTTGGCTTTTGATGTTCAGCTCTCCCAGAAGTACGGCGTCCATATTTGTGGGGAAGGAGGCGAATACGAAACCTTTACCCTCGATTGCCCCCTCTTCAAAAAGAAGCTCGTTATGTGAGTAAAACAAGATAAACTCATAAGTATTTGTCTTAGATCACAGTTACATCTTTTTCAGCATGTGGCCGCGATGTTTGGATGTCAATGTTGTTTTTCACCCACAATGGATGAACCTTTTTTCTGTGTGTGTGTGTGTGTGTGTGTGTTGTTGCAGCGATGCGGCGGAGACGGTGATCCACTCGGCGGACGCCTTCGCCCCAGTCGGCTACCTGCGCCTCGCCGGGATGCACGCCGAGAACAAAGATGGCGTGAGTGGGGGAAAATAAAACAACTTCTGAGGGAATCCGCGATTATATCTCGAATCAGATCAATGCGGCTCGATCGCGCGGATCAGTAATTTTCACAACACAGAAAAAAAAAAGTTTGAGTCACCGTGGGCTTGATTACTTTAAAAACCGACTCCGAGGGCGAAACAAATACAAGAACAAAACCCTTTGGTGTCTGATAACTTTGTCGAGGAGAGGAGAAACACAGCACTGTAGGGCAGGGTTCAGACCAACCTCCAGAGGGCCTCTCTCTCTCCCTCTCTCTCTCTTTCTTGCTCTGGGTCTCTCCCTTCATCCCTCGCTCTCTCCTCTAGCCCCACATGGCCTACTTTGACGTCTGCAATATTCACTGCAGCCTGAAACTAGGCCCAGTTTAATAAACATGTCCGCTCACATTAAGGCGCTTTGCATTCAGGTAGCTGGCTAGGCGCACGCATGGTGGGGGGGGGGCTTCAGGAGGAGCTCGGCGGGGCTGGAGGGGGCGACACCGACTTCAGGGGGAAACATTTTTGTAGCGTAAGCAACGTAAGGATCCTTAAATACTCGTTAGGAAGGAGGATGGAGACAATGACCTCATTTGTGTGTGTGTGTTTTTTTTAATTACTCTTGCTCGAATCGTCGGGTTTAATAAGACACCTCCCTGGCTGACGGGATGTTTCTCAGCGACAGGAAGCGGCACCCGCGTGTCCTCGTATGCAGCGGGTTAAGGGTGCCGTGGCGACGCTGGGGGGGCAGGAGCTGGTCAGGTCCTCTGGGGTAAAGGCAAGGGAATCGTACTGATTTTTGTTTTTTTTGTTTTTTGCGGTTGTGTTTGTTTGTCGCGCACCAGGGCTTGTGTTCCTATTTGCAGCCTTGTGTGTGTGTGTGTGTGTGTGTGTGTGTGTGTGTGTGTGTCTCCATGCGGAGTGGGGGGCTGGGGCTGATATAGACAGAAAACATACCCCCATCCAACAACCTCAGTGACCCTGCAGCCTCGCTCCCTTGAGCTATATATTTTTTTTTCCTCTACCCACACATGCCGCTCCCGCCCCCCATCACGCAAACACACACACACACACACACACACATACACGCGTGCGCTCACCCGCTTTCCACAGCCGCTGTAGCCCCCCCTAGGTTTGCTGGGTGCAGAGCAGGGAGATCCAGGGCCTTGCAATGTGAGGGAGGGAGGGGGTGGGGGGGCAACCAGGGGAGAACCTGCCCCGGCTCAGCCTTCTGAAGCTCTTCTCGTCAGGGTGACAGATCGGCGGTGACACCAGCACTAGAGGAAACTGCACCGGGCTCAGGGGGTGGGGATGGACCACCATCATTTGCCCTCCGTTAATGCTAGTCAAGCTATTTTTCATGCCAGCTGAGAGAAAAGGGGGCTGGAGTATAATTAATTTGATTATCATATGGCCTAATGCAGTTGACAGCAGATGAGGGGGGGGATGGGGGGTGAATGAGCGCCAGGGACAGGGGGGGCGTTGAGGAAATATGAAATATGTATTTAAATATGCGACGCCCCAGCTGGGTTCGGCAGGTAATATGTGAGCCTTAGAGAATGGTAATGATTTGTTATTTTAAGTAGCAGAGTGTAGAGGCAAAATACAAGTAAACAGCAAAAAAAAAGGAAAAACGGTGAAATCCAAAACACCTCTCACCCATCCAGTCGCCAGTTTTGACTGACAGCCGGCCTGATTGAATCTACAGTATCAGAACGCGGCGCTCCCTCGCTCGCCTGAGCCGCAAATACGTTAGCATGTTGTTTCGTATTCATTCACCTTGAAGTTACGTGCGTCTTGTCACGAAAGACTGACACGCGCGGCCCACTCGGCGGGCCGCCGAAAAAGGTTGGCTAATTATACGGCGTTTTGTCTGCCTTCGCAAAAAAGGCCCCGCGCTCTTTGGTGGGCGTTTGGCCTGATGTATTCCCCCGTGGTGCTTTATTGCAGGATGTGGTGGCGGGAGCTTTGCCCCGTGGTAGTTGTCCTTGCCAGAGCGCCATTGACAAGATGACGGAGGAGGAGGTGGAATATGCTGATCAAGCCGAAGACAACCAACAAGAATTTACATCAAATCGTGACCTTAGTTGTCAGCGGGGCCACGGTGAGATTCATTTATTGTGAGACACGCGTGTGCTGACATGCATGCACGGCTATGTATTTATGTGTGTGTGTGTGTGTGTGGGTGTGTCAGATGATCTGTGTGTGTGCGTGTGTGTGTGTGTGTGTGTGCTCCCAGAAACTGTGTCACGCGGCCAGCGCCGTGATGCTAGTATTTTTGAGTGATTGTTTGACACGTTTGACAGCAGTGTATTTGCGACACTCTCTGAATTCATTTCTTCTTTGATAAACTATGTATGCATGATTTTTTCTTTCTTTCTATTTTTCCCCCTCGCTCAAAAGAAACCTCTTATACTCACACGGCATATGCTCTGGTTATCAATGAAGGGAAAAAGACGAAACACAATTACATTCTCGGGTAAAGTCTAGATCAAGCGGCACAAAGTAGTTGTTCATTCCGAACCTGTTTCCCTCTTTTTCCTCCTCATGTATCTCTTCCTGCAGATCTCCCTCCATCCTGCTCACCAAGAAGCACTAAAGGCTATCAGTGGATCTCTGGCATCAACGGGCTTCAGAACCAAGACCCCGGGATCCAGGGCCAGACATCCGCAGCTTTCATGCAGCTGCAAAGTACGGGAAAGTGTGAGAGTGTGAGAGAGAGATGTCGAGCAACAGAGTGAACACGGTGTACCGAAAGCTGCAGACATGCTTTTAAATATCCCCATGCTCAGGAAAAACACTGCAAAAAAATCGTTTTTTTTGCCCCAAGAAATACAGAGCGAAAATAAGCAAAAAGGCCCACAAGTACAACACACACAAGTAAACTCACTTTTAATCAGTCATGGTTTCTTCGATCAAATAAAAAATTTTATATGTAATTCCTTTGTCCAGGGGTGATTTAAACTGTAAAAGATGCTGTGCTACACTCCTTGTGCTACTTAAGCTGTACACCAAAAAAAAAAAGAAGAAAGCAGCACATGGGGAAAACTTCTTCGTCCCCCGGGTGTCTTTCTTTCTCCTTGCTCTGTTAGCTAAACACACATGAGGTGGCGTGGCAGAACTTCAGAAGCCGTTTCTCCTGCGGTGCTCGACAACCCTCCGTTCGTCACAGGAGTGGAACGGCGGAGCGAGCTGGCCACCGAACAAGGACAGGCACTTCAAATTAACCCCCCCAAAAAAAAAAACCCAGCCACTTTTTAAACACACCCACACACAGTGCAGTCGGGTGGGTTATCGCTTGTGTTTTTTTTTTTTTGCCCTGCAGAAGGTTCAAAGTGTACGCTTTTACACTGCTGTATCTCAGTCTTTTTTTTCCTTCTTCCTCTTCTCCCTTTTCTGTTTTTTGACGGAGAAAGAGGAGCGAGAGATGAAAAGCATATTTAATGTTTATCATGGCGCTCGGGCTGAACAGCCTTCACAGCGCAGAGACAATATTAAACAAGTTAATATTTAATGAACAACTCGCTTTTGTATGAGGGCGAAGTAGTCGGAGACGCCGGTGTTGGCAAAGGAAAAACAAACTTGAAGCTCTTTTCAAAATGATTGTAGGGAGAGAGGCTGCGCTTTGAGGCCCCCGTGCCTACGTTTGCATCCGAAAGGCTGCGATGTGCACGCGTGCTGCATGTTTTTCACAGAGCGGGACAAACACCATTACCACTTTAAAGCAGTTGCAGTTTCAGGGTAAAAAAAACCTTATAAACGATCCACCTCTTAACTACAAGGGGGATAATGTTCAAATGACTGAACAGATGGTTATGTTGGAAGGTGTAGCACAGTAGCGTCAGCGTGGCCCCAAACTGCTGTTGAATGGAGAAATGTGTATTTGAGTATTTGTTCCACAGTAACTCTGTCCGTTGCATTATTATTGCATTAAATTGTCTTCTTAAAGATTCGAAATTGAACAAAAAATTGCCCAATTAAACATTTCTATTTGTTCCCACACCTCCCATTTTTGTTTGCCACATTCAGATTGTATAGTGGTTTCCTGGATGCTGCAGGTTTAATTGTGCGTGGTAACCTGCATCACAACAAATACGCACGAGTCAGATTTACTGCAAAAACTGATATCTTAGCTGGTGGTGGTCATCTCACTCCACTGGCACTGGCTAATTTAGCTTATTTATTTATTTATTTTTATGATTTGGGTCAATTTGCATTGAATAATGACATAAAAAAAATTGAAATAAGATAAATTATCTGCCAGTGAAATAATATAATTCTACTAAATGGTGGACTGATTGTACCAAAAGCAAAATATTTTCACCTAATATTTTATTTTTTGCAGTTTTTAATCGGTAATAGGTAATGTTACGCAACAGTGATTTATATTGTGCTCTTTGTGTCCAGGTGAGCTGGACAGCAGAGGCTGGAAGATGACAGACATTATCCTGGTCCACCTGTATGTGAGCAGTATGGACGACTTCGGTCCACTGAACGCTGTCTATAAGGAACATTTTGGCAAAAATCCTCCAGCCAGGTAAAATTGCAAAACACACGTACAAGGCCCCCTGCCTTTGTCTTCACATTGTTTGAATCCCTACTTATTCATTCTATTCTTCATCCAAAAACTCAGTGGGTCTTTCTCCTCATTCCCTTTTTTATAGGGTGTGTGTCCAGGCTCCTCTACCCGCCGGCCAGCTGCTGCAGATGGACTGTTTGTTACATGACTGGACAGAGCCGCTGGAGGACGGCTGCTTCCACCACAGAGAGGCCCTGCACGTCCAGAGCCTGTCCCACTGGGCCCCCGCCAACATCGGGCCCTACAGCCAGGCCCTGAGGGTAAGGCCCCGAGACCCAAGGCATTGAAGGTTTCACTTTAAGAAGGTGAATGTGGGATCAGTGGAGGGTTTATCTGATGAAGCTCTGATCTCGCCGGTGATTCCGATGACGCTTCATTGTACTTGACGCTCGCAAAGCAATTGAAGCCTCTCGGGTTACACGCGGTGTGTTTTCTGTGCGTCTCCGTTGTCTCTGTTTATACACAGATGCATGCGTGTAGATGCCTGTGATTGTTGTTTTGTGTGATAGTTTGTTCCCGTTACTACTTTTCTGTACACATCGCGAATACTCCTGCCCATTATAGTGGGCAGCATGTAACCGTCTTTGCACTTGTTTGTAAAGCTACAAATCGAACTTCTTTCATATTGTTTCAAACCCAGAAAGAATGTTGAATTCAAAGGCAGAGCAGAGGAAGTGTGGGCCGTGGTTGCACGGTTGGCTTGGTGTTTTGTTTACCCAGTGTGTATTATATGGGATTACACTTGTCAAGGTACTGTCAACAAGGATAGTGTCCATCTCCTCCACACTGTCCTTGATCCTCCAGCCAAATCCGCCTATGAGTGAGAACATGTGTGGATTAGCCATCCGTTTAGAGCTTGACGGCATATCTCACCAGTGTGTCACAGAGGCTCACAGGATCCCGAGCGGCTCAGATTCCTGAGACGTAACCTACAGAGTCAGGTTTGCTTTTAACATGCCAGCAGTGTTTGATTTCCTCAATGGAGTCTCATTGAGACATGAAATTGAAATCAGATGCGGGCATGTGCTCTTGCCTCTGGAAAGCGGTCTAATCTCTCACGCCGCTAATGATCGTTCATATCCGAAGCGATTTCAGAAAACAAAGAGATGAGTATCGCCCGCTCGGAGCGGCGCGCGGCGCTTCACGCGACCCCCGCGTCGTCTGTCAGCGTGTCCGCTCCTCCTCCACGCTACGGCGACTTAATTTGATCAAAAATGTATTAACCACTCTTCAGTACAGCCCGAGATTTTTACATATTGATACAATTACCCCCTCGCTGTGAGCAGGCGGCACCACGTCGCCTCCATCTTAATGACAATTTTCCTTGGTGACTGTTGCCGTGTGACACCATGGCGACAGGGCTCTGACAACAACAGAGACGGAGAAGCTGCTCTCCAGGACCAAATAACCTGGAGGCCGCTGCAGTTGCTGGCGGTGGAGTAGTATTAGTAATTAAAAGAAGGATCTGGCTACAGAGAGGGGTTGGGGGGGGGGGGGCGTGGTGGCGGTGGGGGGGCTGAACTTGAAACGATTAAAAGATGAATGTGAGAACTTAATTATGTCCAGGGTATGTAATCAGTTTTGTGTAGCTCTGATGTGTTTTTGTAATGAGCTCTTTGAAGAGGCCGTGCTTTATGCCTTTTTTGGAGGAGATGGCAAATTAAAGTGGCCTATGATAAATTATTTACTTTATGATTTGTTATTCTGACAAAACCAAGCGATGCTAACCATTTCAGTGTGTGGTTCAAGGCCCCGTATTTTACAGTTCTCCTGTGTTTTATGTGAAGTTTTGGTATCCCTAACAAGATATATATGTGGTTTTAAGTGCCACAAATCATCTCAATAGAGTTTAAATCTCCCCCCTTTTCTCTGGAGATCCAGAAAGAACAGGTCCTTATTGTTTGTCTCATTAATGTTAATTAGTTAATTTCATTTAAAGTGCTGATGACTCGTTTTACGGCAGAAACATTGGACAAAAACTATCTATCTATAAAAGCACGGAGCGTCTGTGAGTCTGTGGCTCGCGTATCTCTCTGTCTGTTTGTAAAGCTATCACCATTATATAGCCAAATTTCACTTTGTATTCCAGTTTTCTAGAGGAATACACATGTAACACCTATGTTCAAAAAGCAATTAAAATTTCTCACTTTCTCCAACACGGGGCCATTAAGTAGATCTATGATCTCCCTGATGTCCAGCCGTATTGGCAGCAGTGTACTTATGACAAGTAACCAGTGTTTTGAGAGACGGCACATGGCATCTGACAGCACGTGGCACTCCGGCCTGACGGGATTTGACTACGGTCTCCACAAAACGAGGGATTCCGTCGGTGGAGACGGAGGGGGACAGACATGGGGGATTGGCAGGTGATGGATGCTGGACCTTCAAACCCCATCCATCTATTCATCTATCCGCCCGGCTTGTCATGTCTGGGCTCCAGCTCTTGGGAACGGCGAGCTGACTGAATGTCGACTTGGCCTGGCGAGCTGACAGGTTCAGATCCGGCTTGATTTAAAGAATTAGTTAACCTTTACCATGTCAAAGCCGCGGGCCTCTTGGTGTATGGTATGTTAATATGTGATATTGCAGCCGTTTAAGCAAAGGCCGCAAGCTTCAAAGACAAAAACGGTGATTGAATTTACGTTTTGTTTTTACATCTTTTGCATATTAGTCCATTTTCTGATTGACATGTGTTTGGAGGTTGCACCCACCATAATATATACACATATACACATCATGTGTGATGTGGTGGTATCAAACATCTTGCCACTAATTGTTTTTGTTATTTTCCGTCTAATGTATCAGAGATCAAATGCAAATTTGACTGTCATTTGTTTTAGACAGAATTTGCATAATCTAATTAAGATATGAGAGTTTTTTCTCATCTTTATTACGTCTTTTAAATGAAAACAAAAGATGCTCTCAGACATCAGTGTTTTTGTTGCAAAGTATCAAAACTAATTCTTTTATAATAACAAAAAGCCAAGTAATGGCATGCTTTAAAAAATAAATAAAAGTCATTACTTTCTGTCAGTTGTTCCTTAGAAGGAGCTTTTAAACCATTCTTTTGCATTAACATAATAGCAGCAAAACGAAAAGGATCATGTGTTCTTTAGCCAGCAATGGCCCACATATTTCCTACAGAAATCCATTTGTACTAATAACGGACGATTAAGCTTATGAGTTGCCAGATGGAAAAAATTGACCTATCATTTACTGAATTTAGAGTTTAACAACGGGAGTCTAAAACAGCAGGAATTTTCCACATCTACTTAAAATGAACGCCGCCTGTTCTGTCACATTCCCTTCGGAGTCACATTTACAGAGGCAAACACAATAGCCAAACCAGGTCTGAATAGAGAGACTATCAGTTGAATGGTTGTTAAACATCTCCTCTTTCCTGTTAAGGTAAGTGGCTCACCCCTGGGATATTTGTGGGGAAATTATACTCACTGATCACATTCTGCGGGGCGTGTTTGGGGAGCTGACTGCACTAGCCTCGGGTTGCTGGTGAACACTAACCCCAATCCCATTCCCCTAATTGTGAGTGACAGTCAATATTGCGGAAGACCGTCTTGCACAAGCCCCCGATAGGATTTGCATTGGATTTTGAAAATTGTCAAAGTGGACTGTGAGGCTTCAGCGGGAAAGTGGATCTGACGCTGCCAATTAGTGTCAAAGGGAGGAGTGTACCGGGGCGCATGGTAGCATTTGAATAATCTTCCTACAGGAGTCTAAATGTCTCAAAACAATGATCTGAACTTTTTCCGACCCTCTTGATGAAGAGTTCAAAGGTCGCGCTGAGTCACGGCAAGGTCAGGCCACCCATGCAGAGCCAGAGGATGAAAAGAATCACTAAAAGAACAACATGCCGGAGAAGTTTCCTCTACTTGTTTGAAGCCTCGTTTTTATCCGGTTTTACTCCAAAGAAACAAATTATACGCAGTAAATTATCAAACCGTATTTGTGAGGCTTTTTAAGATAATGTTGAGGGAGGAGATGAAAGTTGAGGGGAGATGATGTATGATAAAGATCCCCCAACTAAATTGAAACATCGGTGTTGTGGTTGTATGGTATGCATCCCCTGGCTCAGAACACCCCACATAATACCCGCGTTTAATGTATTTCCCATCTGTGTTTTAAAAAAGTAACACACACAACACATATATTACAATGTTTTTCATTAGAAAATGTTGTGTGTGGGGGGGGGGGACAAATAGTATACGTTGAGGTCGCGTAGATCTTTGTGGACAATATTCGGGTTGACAGCTAAATGGGAGCGAGTGCGGTGAGTGAGACAGCAAAATTTTTTAGTGATGAATAGCAGAAATTAGGCTAAGTGCTCTGGTTTTATGGTTCGTTGTTCTCACTCAGAATGTTTCACTACTGTAAAAGAGCCAACATGCACAATTCGGCAAACCCAGCCGCCCCGCCCCCCCGCCTCATCAAACACCCCCCCCCCCCCCCCCACCTCCCCAAACTTCCACAGCCTACATCTAGAGACTACATCTACCTCAATTACCACAGAAGAGTAATTAGCCAAAAGCGGTGTGTGCGTGCATCTGCGTTCAGGGAGGTATTCATGCAGCACGAACAGATTAATTAGGACGTTTAACTTCATTTCTAATACAACAAAATTAATCCCATAAAATATGAGGGATCTCGGAGGAGGCGCCTGTCAGCATCTGACGCCTCTCCCCTGTTTGCCATAATCTATTAAAACCTTGCTTTTATCTCACCTCTCCCCCTGTCATACTTTATGGATTTTTTCATAAACACGGCCCATACTTCATAAATGTCTCAATTTTCTAGTCTATTAACATTACTTCAAAAGCGCTTGATAAAAGAGGAGGGCATGCGTGAAATAACACACCAATAATACGAAACGCTGGAGGCTAGAACAGTAGGGGCGGCTCTCTAGCGTGCACACTCAGACAATGCAAGGGATGTTATCAACTTTAATAAAAGAACAAATGATCACCTCCAACCAAGGAGGAGGGGGGGATGAGGCAGGGAGGAAGGGGTGGGGCCGGGAGGGGGGGAACAGTTGTCTAGTAATTGAGTTGATGAAAAATGAGGTCTTGAAGGCTTCAGTGGTTTGAGCAGCCGGCAGACTGAAGGCTACTTAAAAAACGGCGTGGTTCCACCAGGCACGTGTAGATACTTGCTCCCAGTCGCGGCGGAGGATGTTATCACAGATTTGTTTTTTTTCTTTGTGCGTTTCACTGAAAGCGCGAGTAGAATAGGACGGTTTGTTTCCTTTCCTGAATACCCGGATTGTGCGCAGCGCCTTGAACCCTTTGTCCGGGGCGAGGCTGAGAGGTTTTCGGGCTTGACACTTGTCTTCGCCTCACCTTTTCCTCCACCGGCGTTGATTCAGTTCCTGTCTCCGTACATCACCTGATTATGTCTCTGTAGGTTCGATTCATCCTCCCAAAACAGCGGGGTCAACTGTCTTCACTTGAACCGGACACACACAAAAACACGCTGATCAAACCTGGTAAGACCTTACTACAATGGTATGTCGGCTGTACGCCCCGAGGCCAGATCTCACAAAGACACACACACACACACACACCTGTGTGCTCTTTGTGAGAGGCCCTGGCTGCATGACAAGGTAAACTGGTTTGGTCATTAAAATGAGTTACGGGCGTAACACTGTAACACAGACGTGACTGTGTCTTTCAAACCGCATTCAGGGACGCGCAGGTAGATGAAGACGTATGGAAAGTAGGGCTGTCACTTGATTAAAATGTTTAATTTTTTTTTTTTTAATCTATTAAACATTTATTGTAAAGGACATTTTTCAAGGACAAGTTTGTACTCCTACTAACATGGGAGTGGACAAGATAAGCATGTTTTATGCAAATAAGCAATCACAAAGATTATCAGGAATCCTTACAGGGGCAGTATTTACTCAAATCATAACTAATGACAAACTGAAGCTGAGCAGGAAGCAGATGGGCACTCTGGTCCGAAAATCTGACTTTTGCCCTTTGGTCTCCACACAGATTGTGTATCTTCAGGACAGCGGTGGCTGACGTAGTGCCATCCTTGGATGCAATCCAAATTATTTAATGACCCCTGGATCGTCCTCCACTACGTGAAATAGCCTGCACTCTGCAGCCGATGTGTTTGGCTCTTTCTGTTGAAAGTTTGCTGCACTATCACTATTTCGCTGCACACAGGATTGCCTGCGTTATCATTACCTGTGTTTTTCAGTAACACAACTTATTTAAGACTAAGTTAGATGCTCTCTGTGGTAACTTGTTTTGACAGTTTGCAGGCTCGGTCTTGTTGACAGGGCTTTGAACCATTAAAAATACCTGTTTTTTTTCCTTTATGCATTGTTCCTTGCGGGTTGCCGTCCGACCTAATGCTAGAGGGCGTAACCACAGGTGAGGCGAGGGGTCATCACAACATAACCCGTGTTAATGCCGTCAAAAAAAAATATGCGGCAACTCTGACAGCTCTAAAAGACGAGCTGAACAGACAATTGAGCGCACGCACGTTATCTCACACACGGCAGTTTATCTATATCTCTCTTTGACCAGTGTTTTCTGACACAACAATGTGTACATGCGTACAACCCATACCACACATGCATGCATACTCTCTGTCTGGCATGCTGAAATGTGAACAGGAATTTCTTGCCGCGCTCCATCGCTGCTCTACATCCCCGTATACCTGTGTTGACACACACTCCTATCTCTAGACTCTGCTCTGATTGTGTATACAGCTATATGCAAGATGCCAAATTAGGACCACCTTTTTAATCTAATGAGGGGGCAGTTTTACGGGAAGTGGTAGAAGGCAGCAGGGGTAATTAAGGTCCTCCCAACCCGTTTCTACCCCCCCCCCCCCCCCCCCTTCTCTCTGTCTGTGACCACGTGGAAGCTGACCCTTCATGGTATTCGCCGCATCCTGCACTGCTTCTGCCGCAGCACCACGTGGGCACGGGGGGCTGGTATCAGCGTGTACCAGGCGAGGACAGGGGAAGGACTGGATCTGTCAGAGTGCATCGGCTCTCAGGCGGTCGCGTACGCCGGGCGCTGCGCCTCTGCCCCGGCCCCTGCCACACTCCCTCATTAATGGGCCCGGGCCTGACAACTGATCCTAATTACCTTTGAACAGCTCTTCATGTATTATTGGTGCCTGACTGCCTTGGTTCACATCAACAAGCCGTAGTAAGCAAGGGCAGGATAGCCACTGCCATCATCCCTCTGTCTCAGACCTTCTGAATGTTATAGATATGCAGAACATATCAGTATATGCATAACTGCTGAGTATTTGTACCTGATATATTATATAGCATGGGGGGGGACCATAGTGACGAACACCAACCTGGACGTTGATAGACATGTACGGCTGTATCTTTAGTGAATGTACCAAAGCCTTCTTATGTAAGTCTGTCACCTTTACAGATATGCAAATTATTTAGATATACGGCGTGTGAACAGCATTTCAGTAAGTAGTTGTATTTACAGCTATATAGATAGGAAATGTATGAAATGTGGAGGAATGTAATCAGTTATGATGTATTGATATGAATTTATTTGATGAATGGTGAGGCTCTGCTTTTTAATGTGAGAGAACCACATGCTATGTTTAGTCTGTGTGTGTGTGTGTGTCTGTGCATGTGCGTGCGTGCGCGCCTGTTTGCTTCTCACTTTGTCACCGCTGATGAGCGGCGGCAGGGTGAACGGTTCAGAGGCATCAAGAAGGCATCTGAAAAGCGTCACGTAAGGATCCCACCGCCGCGGATATCTGCCAAGACACTTATTACAATTGCAATCACAAACACTTAGTCAAAACACATCAATTATTTGTAGTCCCATGTGTGAATTATTACCCCATATCCAACTATTTACTACCCATTTCACCCCTCTATTTGAATACGGGAAAAAAAGGAGAGGTGGAGTGGCTTGGCTTTTTATTTGTGGAATGAAATAACTGAATACCAAATGCATAGATAAAAATCATAGCGGCGTGTCCTGTCCACTCCCATCACTGTCTGAGAGAGGAGAGACGTATGACCATCCCATTACTATGGTAACTAGCCACTATATTCAGAGCTGCCCGGGTGTGTTTCTTCCCCCTGCAGTGACGAGAGGGCAAAGCTGACGGGGCCCACACACACACACACACATACACACATACACACATACACACACATACACACACACACACACACATATACACACACAAAACACACGGTTAGGCAAGGTCTGAAAGATGCTTCTTGGAAAATATACACATGTATGGCAAATTCAGACAAAACAATACAAGCTTCAGCACCCACATTGCAGAGAAATATAGCAACAAATCAGCCAACAGCATTAGGATAAGAAATGTGCATTTCATTATGCCCACACATCTTTTATTTCAAAGTATTAGACACGGGAATCAAGCTGCAAGAGAATTCAATTTAGTCCGAGCACAACAAACAACTGCGTTTTGCTTTTCATATTTTTGATGCATAGATATTAACCTCACATAATTTAATAAAAATTGCCGAGTGTTTTATTTATAGGATGCTTTCTTTGCAAAGGATAAATGTAGCAACAAAGAGGAGCCAGATGATTGACGTTGCCAACGAATATGGGGTTTGTAACAGTAATTGTCACCAACTCGGGCTGTGAGGGATGGGCTTGTTACTGCAGCAGATGCACCTACTGGCTGGGTCGTACAGCACTGCACTTTAGTTTGTGTATTTTAGGAAAACCGCGGTTATAGATGATTTCTGTGATTATTATGCTCGCTATTTCCGCATCCAAGTTGCACACATTAAAAGTGGCAGTTGCCGCCTCTGGTTAGAAATGATTATTGCGTTTCGCATGCAACAGTGTGCCAGCGTTGCCATTTTGTCTTCATTTAGCACGGGGATTTATTTTAGCAGTACAACAGATGACTCAGAAAAGATTAGCGTTTACATTCCATTTACTTTTGGCCACCCCGCTTCATCATAAATTTCATGTTGGAGCAATTCTTCTGAGTAGTAACTTTTAACCCGGGTCATTCATTTTTCAAATGCCACTGTCATCAAAGCACGCCTTAGTGAGGTAAAAACTGCCGCAGATGAATAATATACAGCGTTCCTGTTTTTTTTATGCGGACATATCAGTATGTTCACTTTTAATATATATTTATTATTGATATTATAGATTTATTATGTAAGGGGATGTCAGGCCCCATGAGTCTAGGTAATGTAATGAAGTTTAGATGTTCAGGGTAAGAGTTCATTCAACATAATATAGAGTACACAATATTTTCCACAAGGCGAAATTTATAGAGTTGAATTTAATGTAGTGACACAAATGTTAATATTTGCTATATTTTTCAGAGGGGATTCACTACATCTTTCAGCATATTGTATTTTACCAGTTTGCTGGAGAGAATAAAATATTGTCCATGGTGTGCATTTTCGATAAAATAACACTTTTAATAATGCAATAGTAAAAAGAAGCAGTCATATGTTAATTGGAAAATTCTTCGATATTAATTTGTGTATTTACATTTAGATATTTTTGGTATTATGGATTTAACAATAAAACAAAATAATAATTAATAATTTCTCACAAAATAAAAAAAATAAAAAAATCCCAAATTGTCCCTTCTCCATATTCCTGCATTTCAACGGTGGAATTTGTTTCTTATTTATGCAAACATTTGACTTCACCCCCTGCAAAAAAAAATAAAAAACAAAAAAATCCAAGAAGACTTGAATGCTGTCTAGCCAGCCTGTCCATGGTGTGAGCAGACTTCACATGTGCAGCGTTGCTGCTCCTGCAGCCGCCTTTTCAGTGCAGCCATACTACCATCTGTTGAGACGAGGTGGGACTGCATCCCTGTCTGCTCCCCGCTGCATTCTACTGCACCGTCTCGTTCGCATACAGCATTCATTTGATGCTTATCTGCTCTTCACATTTTAATTGTGAATCCAGGAATTACAGTATTTATCCCTCGCGAGCAATAATGTAGCAACAGTGCAGCGAAGCGAGGCTACGTGTGTGTTAAACTGGAAGAGGACTTTTCTGTCTGAATGAGCAGCTTCATGTTGCTCCATCACGGGCTGATTTGTCTTTGACATTCACATTGACTCGTACAGATTAGATATTTCACACTGTGGTCCTATCCTTCATGTTGCAAACACAGACTTTTTTTCCCCACCTCTACAGACAGTTACAGTTATTTTTTCCCTTTTTTGACATATTTCTTTTATGTCTAGGTTAGGTTAGTGCTTCTATTACCAGCCAGACTAAGAGATATAGTCCCCCCCCTCCAAAAAAAAAAGGGAAAAATATGAAAAGACAGAGGAGACGAGGTGGTCACAGCTGGGAAGGAAGACAGAAACGGGGGTTGAGGGTTGCAGTTTCAGCATCATTCAATCAGACAACATGCCCCTCAGCTGAAACAGCAAGACCCTCCCAGATTCTCTCGAATTAGGGAGATTAGCGGGAAAGCGCATAATGCAGGATGATGGAATTTGTCATAATTTGCATTGTCCTGGAAAGATTCGGTTTGATAGAGCGATGCGTGGCGGGGCTTGTCATGTCCCACGGGCAGGTCATAGAGGAAGCTTGGCAGAAATGATTTTTGCGATATGTGCATCAGTCGTAAAAGCCTCACAACCAATTTGTCAAAAGGATGTGAGGTCGGGACAGTTGAAGGCAGCAGGGCATTTCGCCTAACGCAATGAAAAAAGCGTGCCCCTCCATCACTCTTTATCCACAGGCCGGCTCTGGTGTGGCAGAGGACTCCACAGCAGCAGTATTTCTAATGTTTGGTTTTATAACATTTATTCATTTTACACTGCATTACAGTATATCTTTACAAGGATAAAAAAAAAAAATGATCGTAAAAATACGTTTTTGTTGTAATGGTGGAAATATTTGTTTTTTTCCATGCCTGTTGGCGTTCAGATGTGTCTCCCTGAGCATCCGGCAGTCAGGCTCCCCTGACCTTGGTTCTGGTACTGAGCGGCAGCTCCCGACCAGCGTAAAGTTGACCAGAGCTGACATGACAGTGTTACTCTTCCACACGGTTCAGTGTCTGTGGAGTGGGCATGTCGAGGGCAGACGTACAGGCAGAACTGAAAAATACACATGCGCCTAGAAAAAAAAAACAAAAAAGGTGGGGGGTTGGGGAAAGGCCAGTGTCCCCGGCTCAGGGCTGACCACACATTGCTTCAACAATGGCTCGTTACAGTTGTGCAATTTGAGTATCCTGCTAAATTTGTCAGTGTAATAACCATGTGTTTTAAGCATATGCTTATGGTTTGTTTTCAGAGTAAATGTGCAGTTTTAGACCTAAGAGAGTGTGTTCAGAAATGCCCTATACTTGTCTTTCTTTGTGCACTTCATACAGCTATTTATGTCGCCGTTTAAGTAACACTGATTTTGTGTGACAGTTGAGCATACAAGGGTTAGGCTCAAACTGGAGCACAAACAGGAAGAAAAAAAAAGATAGTAGGGAGAGGAAGAAAAAGAGGAGGGAATAAAAAAGGCAAATATCCCCCCCCCCTTCCCACGAAGCCTTAAATGAGAAGCCTAACATGGGGAGAGATTCTGTAGAGGGGAGAAAAGGTTGTGGTTCTCCTGAAAGGTTTGTATTTGTAGAAATGAGGTGTCAGAAGAAGCAGGATTTCCTCGGGGCGCAGCACAACATGAGCCCATCTCTTATCATTTCCCACTCCCAGACGTGATCTGCTTTGAATGCACTAATGCTGAAAGAGCCCCACAGACTTGAAGCCAGTTCAAGATGAAATCTCGGCGCACATCCCTGACAAACTGCCATCCGGCGCGCGAGGATTAAACAGTCGTCGCGTGTCAAATCCCCACCAAAAAAAAAAAAAACAGAAATAATATATGCACTTAAATACATTCAACAAAAACTTCAACCTCCGTTTTTTGATCTGCACATTTTGAACTATTTTAGGCTATTTGCCAACCCTGAAATATTCAAGAAAGAAAGGAAATTACTTAAGAGAAAAGTCATATATTAGGAATGTCCCAAAGGGGATTTAAAAAGTCAACCAAAGCATGCTTTATCTAAAGCAACTGCAAGTTCATACATCATTCAATCTTAGATGGCACATAGTTTATAAATGCAACATCCTGTTTTTGAATCCGGTGTCATGCCCCTTTAACGTTTTGTCTGCTTCCACTATGAATACAGAAGAAATACAACTTTCTAAGTCTTAAAAAGTTGTGCTATAGAGCTGTGAAGGTGCACTCTACCTTAACAACAAGGCGAGGGCTGTAATCAACACTCGAAAGATGTAGAAACACATACATTAATTAAATAATGTCGCATTTATTTGGCCACACTGTTGCTGATATCATAACCCACTAATCCTGCAGCTTGGTTACTTGTGTCCTTGCATAAGGGGGAAACTTATACCATATTAATTTAACCTATTTTACACGTTTCGTGCTATCATTTTCCTGGTTAAATTATGCAGAGGCTTCTATGGGGAGAAATGTGACCATTAGCATATCTGATAGGAGCGCGCAGCAGGTCCCTCTGTCCTTGGAACGGGGCAGGAAAACCTGACTGTTCGTCAATACCAGGTCATTTTATCCAGGCCGGCCCGGTTCAACTATACCGCGGCGAAGCTCTGCTAATGACACTCGGAGACGTCTTCAGTGAGATGGGGGGGGCCCAGAGGGCTCCAACACCAATGTGAATATAGTCTAGCACTGTCTGGTCATCTCTGGAAGCTCTTTGACGAAAAAAGCTGTAATTAGAAACACCTCAGACACACCAGTCGGAAACCAGACACCGTTAATGCCTGACAGCGGATACAGCCCGGTGCTCCCTGAGTACATTTACATATATGTTACTGTCTGCAGCTCCCAGAGACAGAGAGGGGAGGATGTCTTTGGGGGTCGGTGACCTTTTGACATGTCATCGGGTTTATTAGAAAAAGCCACGGCGTTTCAGACATGAAATAAAGGTCAATGAAGTATAAAACAAAAATGCAGGTTTGTTGATGCTAAGCTTGCGCGTGTGTGTGTATGTGTGTTGAAGTTTGTATTGAGGAAAAAACAAAAAAATAGGTTTGCAATGTAAGATAATCCTATGTTACTGCAATTCATCTTTATTTATTTATTTATACATCATGACAAATTACTCTTACTATTTTTTTGATGGAATCCTTTTCTTGTAGTTTAGATGTTTAAATTAATAATATGTTTTATTCTGAAACCTTTAACCAATCAACTCAATGGGGGAATGACATTTAATCATACTTTTGCAAATATTATCATATATTGATGATGAGATACTTGCTTTGGTAATCATCATGATATTAATTGTATCCGAATTGCCCATGAAGAGGTGTTGTATGTCTCCTCCGGTGTTATATATATATAATATACAATGATGGCAGGTACTAAAAGGTGGAATATCTGAAACTCTTTTAAATCATAGCAGCAAATATCAAATATTATTAAGAAGCAGAACAGAAATAAAGCATAAATGAGCATGTCGTATTGATTCACTGTGCACATTGTAACACAGCCGATCCTCTCTTTCCTCAGCGGGCCATTTAGACTGCTGTGGCTAGCATTTGAAAAATACTTACCTTGTTATAGAAAGTTTAATGTCATACGCAATTGTTTGACCCTTATGAATATTAAAGGCTCCCATCTCTGGCCTATTAAAAATGCATGTGGCATTGTGGTTGTTGATCACGTTTAGAACGCCCATGCAAATTGGACTGTCTTCCCTGTCAAGGCCTAAGATGAATAATGTAGTTGTGTTGTATATTCAGGGACACACCATTGACAGTCAATTAACAAGTTTGATTGGTGTGTGAACTCATTCTTTTGAACTGTTAATTTTATGTAAATAGTATACGCTCTCCCTTCTCTATCCGTCTCCCCCCCAAGCCAGGTTCACCACACAAAGATGTGCCCCCACCACCAGACCCCCCCCCCAAACCCCCAATTCCACCTCCCACTAAGAGTAACCAGAGCAGGATCCTTAATAATTGATCATCACACACCTGCTTGGTAGAAGCTATGGGAGTCTGCCTTTAACAGTCAAGGGGCCCCATGCTAGTCCCTTTTGATATTCAAATCGACAAATGGTAGCTGGCCTCTATGAATTCAGAATGGAGTGAACTCTTTTCATGGGGACGAGCTTGTTAAAAGACTCTGGCCGATCCGTCCAACCTGAAGGAGCCCGTCTTTGTAGGGAGTGGATATGATGGCATCTGATGGCTCATAAATGGAATGCCAATGACAATTTGTTGTTGATGTGTGGGAATCTGGCTTTCATGTGGGGCTGACATCGTAAGGCACGGCGCTCCGGCAGATTGCGCTCGCAGGTAAATGATCCGGTGATTGATCCAACCGGTTGAAAGCGGCGGAGGGCCTCGTCTCCTCCCTTTTATTCCCCCCTCGCTCACCCGCGCCGCCGTCTTCCCCCTCTCGTCTCTTGTTTTCTCCGCTGTCCCGGTAATTTGGAGCAGCAGAGATGGAAGCAGAAGATTCATCAAAGTTGACAAGCGAACACAAGACGCCGGGTATCACGGCGGACCCATCTCATTATGGAAATGGCCGCGAACATGTACGCCCTCTAGCTAAAACAGATATGTGGCGGCTAACGTCCTTTTCTGCTAGTATCCCGAACACAACATACTTAATACACTTAAGAATGGAGAGAAACTTCTTTGAACAAGGCATTTCGTGGCCTACTATCATCTGAGAAGGCCATTTGTTTGAAATGGGCGGGAGAAGTTTGATTTAAGACAGGGATGGGCAGTCCTGGAAGGCCTAAATCAATTGATACATGGCCCGAGACAAGGTCCTTTACTTATTAGCAAAGACATAGCCGGGGGGGGGTCGCGTTTCACAGAGATTACTGGGGGTGAAAGTGGACCAGATGTGCTACCGACGACGTAGCACGTCCTATCTATCACCAATCCTGGTGCAGAAGGGCCGGTGTGGGTGCAGGTTTTTGTTCCAACCAGGCAGAAACACATCTGATTCTACTAATCAAAAAACTAGAGACCTTGCTAAGGACCTTCCTCAGTAGAATCAGGTCTGTCACTGCTTGGTTGAAACAAAATCCTGCACCCACACCGGCCCTTCTGGACCAGGATTGGCCAACCCTTGGATTAGGACGTGCTAAATCTTCGGTAGCACATCTGGTCCACTTTCACCCCCAGTAATCTCTGTGAAACGCGATCCCCCCGGCTCCGTCTTTGCTAATAAGTAAAGGACCTTGTCTCGGGCCATGTATCAATTGATTTAGGCCTTCTAGAGCCCCCCCCTCCACCCTGCCACCCCAGAGATCTGCATGATCTCCAGGGTCTCTGCATTGGCCAACAATTATCAACATGTCACCAGCAGCGGTTTGCATTGACCAGGAGCCAGTGTCCAGTACTAATGTCATCAGGCCTCAAACAGCGCTGAGCTACTGGGGCTCTGAGGACCTGACCTCCTTAATGCCGCCCCTCATCCCTACTCGCCTCTCCGCATTAAACAGATAGATTTTTCCGCAGGTTTCATTATGCAGGGAGCTTCATTGTACAGAGGTATTTAACACAGAATTGAGCTTATTATCACATGGTTAATTACGACTATAAATAACATTGGTGTCGGTGAGAGACATTGACAGGCTTTTTCACGGAGTACCTGCTCTTTTTTAGAACTGTGAAATGAAAATTATTGGTGATAAGATGCTGAAAATTAATGCACCGCTACACAAACATACTTATAATTAATGTTAATTTGATTATAGCACCTTACGGATGACTGTATGGACTTTTTTCTTTCAGCTTTTTTCATGGCTTATAATATTTTATAATTGTCCGATTAGACATTCTTATTTTTTTTTACTTTATGAGGAGTTTTGTAGTTTGTTGAAATGTAATCAATATATAATCCAACTGTGTCAAGTGTCCACAATCTCCACTTCATCTCCACACATTTTCCCTCAGTATATTCATAAATAATTTTGAAGGGTTGGGGTTAGGGTGACCAACATTGATATTTACAAAGTGTTTGTCTTTTTTCCTCCTCCTCCCCAGGTGGATGATCTGGTGTTCTGCGCAGGCCAGATCGCTCTGGTCCCCTGCACCATGCAGCTGGTAAAGGCCGGCGCCGGGATCCAGGCCCGCTTGTCTTTCACCTACGTTAGGAAGGTTCTGGAGGCTGTGATCGGCAGCCTGACTCTGGCTCACGTTCTCCAGGCCCACTGCTACGCCACGAGACATCGAGACGTCGCCGTCATCAGGGCCGTCTGGGAGAGCATGCTGAAGGCTGCGGAGGAAGAGAAGGTCAGCTGCGTGTAGTTTATGAAACATGTGCTACTGGTTAGAGAGTAGAGCCATGTCTGGCTGCTTTATTATAGATGCAGAGGAAATATTGATCATACTCACACTGCAATATTACACCCACATAGGATGAACACATTTAATGGATTATTCATTGGGTTCCACACATCAATGAATAAGTAAAAGAAGAAAAAAACTTCATATCCAAGTTTTTCAGAAAGGCCTTTCAGAATTGTGTTTTTATAGTTGTGATATAAGGGAAAGTTCCTCGCCCCTCTCTGCCACCCCCCACCCCACCCCACCCCCCAGGGACCCGAGCCGCTGCGACTGATATTTACCAGTGAGCGCGCTCATGAAAAGTTGATGATGTGGGAAACGCTGGTGTCTTTGATAATGTGGAGCTTGGCACAGAAGCAGATGTCTTCCTCAGAGCCTCCCCTAATCCTTTGCCCCCACACACCATTTTGGAGCTCCGCTCAACTCTCAGAGCAGCTTATCCCCCCTCCCTCTCCACCCTTCTTCCCTGCCACCTCCCTCCACCCTTTCCCCTCCGTTCCTGCCGCCCTGGCTTACAACCCTTGCTCCATACGTCTAATAGGGGCACCGGTCTCCCCTGGTAGCCCTTCTCATCCCACAATAATCTGTCTTGCCGTGGGAATAGGGCCTTGGGGACGAGGCAGCAGCCCACCTCCAACATGTGGCTCCGTGCAGCGGTGAACACTGTTAGTTAGAGACTGGAGAGCGGATGTCAGCTCTGTGTAAATTCCTCAAAATTGAAATTCGAGATGTGTTTCTTGCTGGTTATCGCGTCCTCAAAGCATTGAAACATTGGACATTACGTTTACACAATACAAATACGTATTTGTTAAATTTGATTTGACACATTTTGCATTTTTGTTTTTTTGCAGTGGCATAGAAATCTAAAGATAAGACAATAAAGTTCATGTTTAAAGGAGATTGGACAACATCTCCCTCCGTTGTGTGTTTAACGTGATGCATCCGTACACTCCAAAAAATGCATTTAGCTGAGCCAGGATCGCCACCAGGAGGCCATGTTTTATTTTCAAGTGATTCCCAAGCCAAGTAGCTTCTAATTGACAGCTCAGGGTGTGCTCCCTGTAAACAGATGAGCTCTCCCCATAAGAACAGAGCTGACTTGGAGGGTGGGTTAGTAACCTGTTTGCCTGTGAGCCTTGGCCCTTACACTTTAAGTTCAGATGTATTAAAGTGCAGCAGAAGGATGATAAGGAGAGGGCTGTGTGTATGTGTGTGTGTGTGTGTGTGTGTGTGTGTGGGAGGGGGTCCACTGTTTCATCCTAAACTAGGTGAAATGCTCTCTCCCCTGGGTGGGGATTATACAAAGCACCGGTGCTCATTTGAACTGATGGTAATTAGAATTTTTAACTCGGGTCAAACGCTGATAACATGACTCCCGCAGGGAGCAGAAATAACTTAGTTTCCACCAACTGGCATATACAAAAAAAAGAGTCTTGCTTCAGTTACAGAAAGCTTTTCTCCTTCTATGTCTTCTAATACACAGGCAATGTGAAGAGTGGTGTGTAATAAGGAAGCAGCTAAATGATCTAAAGTTAAAAAAAAAAAAAAACTCTTTAAAAAATAGAAATTAGAAGGTGCTACAAATATAGGTGAAAATGTAATTAAATAAACCATGTTTCCAAATTTACATATTTGGGCCAAGCAGTCACAGAAAAAATGTCAGGAGTTTTTTGTTTTTTTGTTTTTTTTCATTTTGAGATTTAGTATAAGTGTCAGGCATAAAAAAGCGAGAAGGAAGATTTTGATTTTTTTTATTTATTGGTAGTTTTTCTGGAGAATAAAGTGTAAATGATAAATTGTCTTATTACGTCCAGCAATAAAACACATCCTCTCTGTGTTGCACACTGATGTAACCATGGAAACCCTTGCAACTGTCCATTACGTGCTATTTCTGTTTGCACAACCGAGGCCACCTCTTCCAAGTTTGTGTGGTTTCTCCTTCTGAACAAGCGCAAATTTTTGGCACAGTCTCTTCTAAATCTACTTGTTATGTGCTGGAAGAGAAAGAATTTCATTTTTACTAAAAGTGACTCAGAAGTACAATTTCACCAATTCATCTGCACAAGGTATTTAGTAGAGGCAGCAATATTATTTTCAAAAGGTCAGATTTAATCCTAAAATGTTTTTGAGATGGTATTGTGGCTGGAATTGCAAAAACACCTTCCTTCTTTTAAGCCTAGCCCTAATTTTCTGTACCTAACCAAACAGATAAAATCCTTTTTATTTAGACTCAGTAAAGGTGACATAATTCATAATCCATGCTAACATCTGTTTCTTATTGTGTGTCTCAGTGAGGTATAGACTTTTGAAGAAATTATCATGTAATGTGTGATTTATTTATGGATTAATACGAAAAAAATAATAAAATGTGTACTTTAATTTACTTTTTTTTTTTTTTAAGTCTCCAGACATGAGACGTGTGCAGTGCGTGTTTATGATGGAAACACCAGTGCGGAGCCACAGGGCCATGTTGTTGTTGTGCATTTATAATTTCTCTAATCAGGTGGATGAAGAAGCTTGCAGGGTTAATTGGGAGCATACTGGAGTCGCTACCAGTGTGAAATTGTATTTACGGTGCATTAAACCACAAAGAGCCTGTTTGTCTGTGTGTGTGTGTGTGTGTCTGTCTGTCTGTGTGTGCAAATCGCTGCTGTTTGATGAATAGTGAGTTGCAGATGTGATAAGCCAATACATGTTAAACAGATGTCCCTCTCTGTTGCTATAACAGGTCTTTTGTTGAAAGGAGGAGTTTCAAGGTCAAAAATAATCTGATATTTTCACTTTTCATGCAAATAAAGGGTGAATTTAGAAATGTAGGAAGTATTTTTAAAACAAGGATCAGTTTTGAATTGTTATAAGGGTCAGTGGCAATTAATGGTTGGCAATATGAATAGTCAAAATTTTTCCTTTTTGACATGAAATGAAAAAACGTTTTTAACCAAAAAGAAGAATTTTTAATTTTTAATCCACCTAGAATATAAAACTACTTGATAGCATGTGTTTTTCTGAATAAAAATGAGTTAATCTACCATATTTTTAGGGTTATACAACATGTACCAAAACTGGATTCATCAGTAATGAATTTGCATTGTTGAATTTCTTTTTTTTGCACAACTTCTCTCCTAGTTGGGACTTTTTAAACTTGGCCACATTGACCTTTATATTACCTCCATGCTCCTTACACCTTCCCTCACACCCCACTGATCTGGGGCCTCGTGTGTTTCATTCACACAAACAGTCTGGCGATGCCGCAGAGTGTGTTTTCCAAGCGAAGCGAGGGAATGACGGGGCGGACGGGCAGGGATATTATAGCCGACTGACAGCACTACAGTAAGTGCTGAGACACGGAGCCGCGCGCTGAAGGCCTCCCGCTGGGCAGGAAATGTAGGGGAACTGGCTAAGCAGCGCGCTCCCATCAGCTCCCCGCTGCTCTCCCGCCTTTACACCACTTCCTTATTACCGTGTTTACCGTTCGGCTTTCACGCCTCTCGGCCCTCCAGACCCGCCGCACGCTCCACGCGCGCGGGCGGCGCGGTGCGGGTCGGGAAGGGGAGAAAGAAAAGCAAACACGAGGCGTGAGGCAGGTCACACCCCATCGGCGCGGGGAGCTGAGCGCAGCACATCCGGTAGGCTTCATGGGTTTACCTGCTGCCTGTGGAGGGAGAGAGAGAGACAGCTGCATGCCCCACAACTGGAGTAGTGGGATGAAGTAATGAGATGGACTGTGTTAAGTGGCTGGTGTAGAGAGGAAAAGAGCCCCCCCCCCACCCCCCGCCTCCTCCCCACTTGCCGCTGCAGCACTCGGCTCCACCGTATATCAAAGTTTGTGTTTTATTGGATTCATTTAATAAATGATCTCTGGTCAGGTTGGGATGTCAGCCAGTGCCCCCCCTCCCTTCTTGTCTCACTCCTCTCGTGCTGTAATGGAAGTCTGACTAGAATCAAGTGTGAAACACACATACAGTGAGAGCTGAACTTCCAGAAACACAAATGCGCCTTTCTGCAAAACTGCAGAACAAACTAGTGTAACATTTCACCGGCCACGTTGGAAAAAAACAAACACAATCTGATGTAACCTCGTCCGACAGCTCTGACGGCAAAAAAAAAAAAAAGTCAGCAACATTGAAGTCCCGCCAGCGGCTGGCGGCGGCGCTGAGGTCCCCTGGTCTCCCTGTGGACGGTCGGCTGGGTCCGGGACAGCTCAGCGTTCAGGGCCTGCAGGGTGGCCTTTAAGCCTGGCTGAGCAGGACCCCCCAGTGCTGTCACTTCCCCCTCCCGGTCCCCGCTCTCCGGCCCATGTTCAATCACTATTGACAAGCGCGTGGAGCAGTTCCCTCTAGGAGAACACCTAGCCGGTGCCAGAAGTGCTAATATAACATTTATCAAAGCGCGGGACAAGTATGCGTGCTGTCACTCCGCGTGACACGCCGAGAAGCCGCCGCCCACACGCCTGTTGTTCCACGCTCCTGTGATTGCTGTTGTCCATCAGGAGCCCAGGCCCTCTACACAACACAAAAGTATCGCAATATTAACCTCACCCGCAGACACATGCTCATTCAGGTATGCTTTTTTTTTTTTAGCCTGCTCCTTCATTCTCTGAGGCGAGAGGTTAGTTGTTGATACGCAATTAAGTGTTTGCGAAAGTTAAGTGGTGCTTCAGCGAAGCTGGCAGACTGGGTCACGACGTGTTTGTCTGTCGAAGGGACAAAGAGGCCTGGTCCCGTCAATGATTTCTCCTCTCTCTCTCTTTTTTTTTTGTGTGTGTGTGAGCGAATATCAAAATAAAATGTAAGTAACCTGTTATTATTCTGCACTTACGAAGTGGGGTGTAAGTGGATGAAAATTGATCCAGCAAATTGAAAAGGGGGTTAAGTGTTTTTGCCCTATCGACTCCGGCTGAAATGACGGTTGTATAAAACACTCATTTCTCTCCCATTAGCAGATGAAGCCACAACCAAGTCTTATTAGAGGGGCCACATTGTAGCACTGCTCCAAGACATTTTGTTACTGCTAATGGCCTTTGGTCTGGCGGAGAAAATAAATAAAAGACATTTTGACTCTGTGGATGAAATTGAGGCAGTTTCCCCCCCTCCCGTTTAAATATTTGTATCTGCCACAACACGTCGTGAGCGATCTTCCTCGGAAGGTGAGAAGCCGTCATGTTGGCGGCGCGGCTTTAAAGTGATGCATTTGTGCATTTCGCTGCAAGCACTATGGATTCTGTCTCGATTGCCTGCACACTATCATTACCAGGGGTCACCTCACCATCTCGCGTTAATTGATAGCCTGTCAGTCTTGTCAAGTAAAAAGCCCCATCTTAGTGCTGTGTGGTAGAATTTTTTTTACGAGGTGCTTTACAATAATGTTTAATGTTGATGGAGGAGTGTTTGTGGTCAGAAAGCACAGCGTGGCTCCCTGCAGGGGGGCCATACAGTGGATGGCGGTATATTATTTACCGAGCGGCTCATTTGAATACCATCTGTCTGCGTTTCAGGACGCCTTTTCCCAGCCGGAGGTCACAGCCGCCCCGTTACTGGTCGTCGTGGTACCCGCCTTACCCAGGGGCGCTGCCGTGGAACTCCATGTAACGGCAGCCCAGGACGACCCCCACGAGAGGTCGTGCTGGCAAACGGCTACAAAGGTGGCGTGCGGCTCCGTGGAGTGCCGCGCCGTGACGTCCTCCGACCGCCGCGCCGCTTCCGTCTCACTCAGCCTGGCGGTGGGGGAGGGAGACGGCCGCGACGTCACCGACGACGGCGCGAGGGAGGTCACGGAAGCAATCGGCCTGACGTTGAGGAAGGCCATGAAGGGGATGGACGGCGAGCTGGTGCCGCTGTGCGCCAGGGCGTTCTACAGGTGCAACCACCCGCTGACACGGCACCTCGTTGCAGGTATGTCACGGAGAGATTAGAATTTATCTAATATTTATTCTCATTACAAGTTACTCAACACTTCTGACGTGCTAAAAAGTGAAACCTGCACATCGCCGCATTAATGGAAACAAAGTGACGGCCCGTGTCTCAGCACACGTCTCTTTCCAAAGAGCGTCTGAGCGACGTATTCGAGGAAACGTCCTCTCCGGAGGATCCCCGGCTCTCCCTGTGTTTAATTATTGTAAGTCATTTGTTGTGTCTGCACGGCGTACAGTAACCCGAGCAGCTGGCGCGCTCTTTTGTCATCATTACACTTTTATACGCCGCCGTCTCCCGCTCCCAAGGATTGTAGGTTCTCATCAAGGCGAACGCGGAACGGTATTTGTTTTAACCTGAGAGATGTTCTCCCGCGCACACGGGGAAAAAGGGCGAGGAGCACATCGATCACACGGGCTCAGTTGTCACGTCTCCGTCGCAGCAGTCAATTAACATTTTTGAGTCGGTGCCAAACCCGCCATTGTACTGTCATTTCTAGCTTTGATATAACTCATCTTTCTGAGGGCATAAAATTACAGTTACCAGTGATGAATGGGGAAACGGTTGATCTGTTTAGAATATGTGTTGATATGCATGACAGACAAATGGTGCTATTTGTATTGTTAGCTAATTATATAATTGTTATTCAACATTGTTTCGTGATATACGATGCATGTCATCTATTCCTTCACGACGTTATCTACTTAAGCCGAGAAGGAGGACGCAGCAATGAGGAGGAATCTTCTTTCAAAGGCTCAGAAGTATATTTTAACTTTAATATAACAATAGATTTGAATATTAACAGAATTAATATATATTTAGTACTGTAGATATGTCAAATAATATACAATACCTATTAAAAGTTTGGGGTCACTTAGAAATATCGATTTTTGAAAGCAAAACACTGTTTTTTCCAGTGAAAATAACATTAAACTAATCAGAAATATACTCTATACTTTGAGGCTCAATTTCAGCAACCATCACTCCAGTGTTCTAATGGTGCATTGTGTTTGATAATTGTCGATTAGAAGAATTAGAAGCTAATGGATACTTAGAAAACCCTTGAGAAATTACGCTAGCAATTAACAATTATTTCAGATTAAAAATCATTATTTTTAACCTCCTTGTCTTGGCGATATTCTGTCTAGGTGACTCCAACTTTTGAACAGTGTGTATATATATTGGTAGAAGGGAATTGAAATCGCATCAAATGTTATTCCATACAAACCATCAAAAGAGGGTCATTGGTTAACTAGAGCAAAAATCAACCTAGATTTTCACCCTTGAAATGTGTGTTTCTTTGATTATGGGCTGTACAGACTGCTTCCCTAAAACCATCCATTGACTCATCATTGAGCTGGAATCTGTTACCTTACACACACACACACACACACACCCACACACACACAACCGTGCCCTGAGAGCTCACCCGTGGGCGTTTTTATGGGTCACAGCCTATGCTCATCGGGTGATGATTTCCAAAAGTCAAAGGAGGAAAAGTAACACCTCTGGCCTTGGCGACCGCGGCGTCACACAACCGCCACTGTCAGCGGGCGCACATGACAACGGCGCACACTGGAGCGAAATGTGAGCGTGTGCACCCCCCCCCCCCCCCCCCCCCCCCCTTTAGGTTACTCGCGTTAGGATTCACAGCTGATAGACGTGGCATATGCTCCGAATGAAACCTTTAAACATCTTGTCTCAACTTGTTACTTACGATAGAGAGGATTTCTCCAAGATAGGCCCCCGCGACTCACGCAACTTTTGAGCGGGGTACATAAAGTGGGTCATGTGACATTACTGTAGATAAATTAGAGTAAGTTAAAGGTCCTATATTGCGCACATTTCTGGGGTTTTATTTGACATCTTATATTCCTAATAACATATATTTGTGGTTTTAAGTAGCTCTCTGGAGCAAGAAAGAATGGGAGTAATATTAGTGATTGTCCTCTGATGAGCTAATGATAATGGGTTGTGACTGTATATTTGTGACATCACAACTTCATGTTTCTGTATATGGGCTGTGCTCTTTTAATTGAGCATTTTGAAACATGGGACATATTTATGTGTCACTTAGACTTCCTTATAGCCAAAAAGCAAATAAAATCTCCCTTTGTACGATATAAGATGTTTACGTCATTTGGTGTCATGCAACCCAAATGAAGCCTGTCGTTATCTTGCTGCTAATACTTAATAGTTTTAGTTAAGGAGGTTGTTCCTTCTCTCGCTTTCCGTTGAGCACCCCCAGGCCCTCGGCCTCCTTTGTGCATCCTCCCTGGACTCCCAAATGAACGGTTTTCATGAGCCAACACTTGCTAATTACCACCTCGTTTACCGGTTAATTTGACCGGTTTGGAAGTCAGCGTAGCACAACTGAATAAAAAAAATGTAAAAAAAACACAGCCAGTGTGGGCCCTGGCTACTGCTTAAAAGCCCCAGAAGCCCAGCAGGCATCAGCCGTTCCTCACAGGGCCCCCCTCTTCTCTCCTTTTCAACCCCCCCTCTCCACCACCTTCTATTCACTTAAGCTCACAATATTTAGATATTAATCAGCTCAAACAAAAAAGAATGCTTGATGTTTAGCATAAAATGGGGCATTAGTAATGGTTTGGTTTTTGAAAACACAGAGATTTAACAGCAGCCCTTTTTTTTCAGCTCCCCGCGTGTTTGCCGTGAAGCAGAATAATGGCCGGTCCTCTCGGGTAGATGGTTTAGTTCCATCCCATTGCTAATGTGATGATGGCTTTCTGAATCTTACAGCCTCTGTCCACTGGGCCCCTCAATGAGGCTCCCCGCGTAGCCCAAAGGGGGGGCTGAGAGACGAGGGTAAGAGCTTGTGTGCGTGTGTGTGTGTGTGTGTGTGTGTGTGTGTGTGTGTGTGTGTGAGGAGAAGTGCTACGGAGGCATTTATACAGAATTGTGTAATTGTGCCTCTGTTTTTACCACTTTTCTCTCACAAAGACAAAAATCATACAATTGCAAAGTCACTCTATGTCACCCTTTACCCCCACCCCTCTAGTTTTGTTTGAACACATCAGCCAGTGTGTGTGTGTGTGTGTGTGTGTGTGTGTGTGTGTGTGCGTACAGACACTGAAATAGACTTTCTATTATTTCCTCCTATTCGTTAGTGCAAAGATTAAAACCCCCCGACATAAAACAGGCTTAGTGCGTGTGCGCAGTGATGAAGGGTGTGTTTCTTCTCTTAATAAAACCGTCCCACATCTGTGATCTCGTTCAGTTGTCAGTTTCGCCATCTCCAGAGGATCCCGCCTCCCAGGGTGCACCACATGCTCGGAAAACACACATTTAGGCTTTTAATGCCCTCCAAAAAAAAAAAAAAAAAGTCCCGTCTTCAGTGGGTGGCATTTTAAACTGTAGCACATATTAGCTAATTAGTGTGTGTGGACTCTTTGTGGGGATGTTTGGCATGCTGTGCGTGCTTCAAATGAAAGAGAATGGGGCCTTATTAAAAAGTGAGCCTCCCATGTTCAAAATTCCCAACCAAGTTCGCGTAGATGTCAGAATGTAGCACAGCAACACGTGTCCGGCCATTACTGCGTGTGTGTGTGTGTGTGTGTGTGTGTGTGTGTGTGTGTGTGTGTCCACCGAGACCAAGACAACTGTTCAGTAATTGCTGAAAGCATTCACGCCTACGTTATTATGGTATTTTACTTTTTGTATTATTTTTCAGCCATGTTTTTCTTCTTTTTTTCATTTTTCAACAAAGAAACTTTACTGACATAATAAAAGATTCAACCCAGTTAGGACATTACAACTTCTGTTCATGTTTTACACCAGAACACAGAACACTTTGTGGGCAGTGAGGAAATATAGAGTGATTTGTTAAATTTTTAACAGTGGAATACACAAGTTAAACTTCAAATCTGCATTATACAGTAAGATCAGCCTTTTTACTGTTTTCCTTAATGTCAGCCTTCCATCATCCAGCATTCACACACAATGTCTCACATCATAGTTACATCATACGTAGATAGACTCCATTTTCAACATGAAGAGGTTGCAATCATAAACGTTGCGGTCCAGCCGTGGCACAGTGGACGTTTTTCCACAGGCACAGCTCCGCACACGGGGGCCACACCCCGGTTCCCCGTTCAGCGCGCTGCTAAATCAGAAGGAATGAGGCGGGACAAGCCCACCATGAGACGGGAACACTTGTGACCAATTAGTGCGGCGAGCAGGAGAGTGAAGGGGGCGACATCCCAGCGGGGCCGCCGCTAAATAGACAGACTGTCATCAAGACCGGGCTCTCAGACACTCAACGAATTCTCACATGTCCACTGTCCGTCTGTGGCAGTCCGGCCACACACACACACACACACATTAACAGTATCTCTCAGCTCTGGTAAAGCTGAGCAGTCCCAACACAGCTTCTAACATCCCAACACAACAGGAGCAGAGGATCCATTCGACTAGACCCCCCTCCCCCCATCAAGCTGCTCAATTGTCCAAAAGGGCATGGCAGGATCACCCCCCCTTCTGTGTGTGTGTGTGTGTGTGAGTGGGGGGGGGGTGCTTTTTTCTTGGATATGTCTGTGTGTGTAAGTTTGGGAGGGGTAGCTTAGAGTTCACTCCTTGTTAAACATATGTCTGCGCTGCAGGGAGTTGAAGGGGGGGTCTGAGGGGGGCCTGGTACAATCTGCCAAGTATTTAAGAATGTCAATAATTTGTAAATAGGCCCATGTTCCCCTGTCAAAGAGTTAAGTGCAGCCTCTGTTCCGGGGGGGGCGGCCCCGGTGGGGGGGCTAGATGAGAACGTCTAACTCCAGGCGAAGTTCCCATGAAACTAATGCCACCATTTTCTCTTTTTTTCCCCGCAATCGCCTTCTCCTCCCTGCCCTCTCCCTACCTGCCAGGACTCCGAGAAAGTCTGAAACGAGCTCTGGGAGAGTCCAGTCCGTCCGTGGCCCTGGTTCCAGTCCTGAGCTTGCCCGGCTCCCAGATCCTCCACCTGTCCTGCTGGCTCAGTTTATAGAAACACGGCCAGAACCAACAACCAGACTCCAGCCGTGCACGGCCCTGGAATTCAGCGGGGCTTTTTCTGGAGGCGCGACTGTGACAGCCCAACACGTAAATGACTTACAACAGGACAGCGAATGTGGAACAGAAAACAAAAAAAGAAAAAAAAAAGAAACTCACCCATTCTGCTCATTGATGTCGACTGTTTAACACCGCTGATTGTTCAAAAAGGCTAGAGCCTGTGTGTGTCCAAGTGGTTTGGATGACGTGTGATTCTCGAGGACGTGTTTATTCCACTTCATACCTCAGTACTTAATAATTCACTGTCTACCCCCCCCCTGCTACAGTTGTATAGCGCCGCAGCTGTTTTTCTGCCTCAGAGACAAGTCGTATGGAACTTCTATAACCGAAAGCTGCATACCAGAAGACTGGAGACCATAGTCTACAAAAAGGATAAAGCAGCAGTGTGCCATTCCACGAGGCGATAAACTGTATCCCCTGATATCCCACTGCTTCTGGTGGAATTTCTCTTAGCACGATAGCTAACACCCCTCATAAAGGCCGAGCTCCGGCGCTGACACCATCTGTTCAGTTGTAAACCTATAGATTTACTGTGTGACTGGTTTGTGGCTGTTTTTAATGCGCGCGGATGAGGTGACTGTGTCTCCCTCTCTCATGCTCCATGGGATTCAAGGTGTGTTATTATAGTGTAATAGGCAATCAGCACCAAGCACCTGAAAGATTAAGCCTCTTTATGTTTTCTATTGATTCTAAGGCAGCCTGGTTAATAGGAGAGGGACGCTACCACACACAGCTGCAGGGAAAGGTATGTGTGTGTGTGTGTGTGTGTGTGTGTGTGTGTGTGTGTGTGTGTGTGTGTGTGTGTGTGTGTGTGTGCGTGTGTGTGTGTGTGTGTGCGTGTTTGCAGGGGGTGTCAATAGACACCGTGTGACAATGTGGGAAGAAAATAACACTATTAACCAATGCTCCTGGAACATTTCTTTTCTCAAAGATCATGAACCGTATTGATGATCTGAGTCGGAATGCATCTTCACTCCGGCTATTCTCCGAGATGGCGGGAGAGTTGAGTGGGCTATTGATCGTCACCCACCCGCAATGTTGTTTTGATTGTTCTTATCAAAAATTGAACAATAGAGGCGGCCAATAGAGCCTGAAGAGCCTTATTGAGGGTTAAAAAAAAACACAAACAAGCCATTATTTATGAGAGCGAGCAAGCCGATGCCCCATAAATATACAGCTCACGCGCGTTGATGTTCACCTGTTTTGCCGGTTTTGGTTTCCTACAGATCGAAGCGTTGCCGTGTCAAAAAGAATAATATTGTTTATTGGAAGCTTTATCAGACCCTCACGCCTTTGTATCCCCCGATGGAATCCTTGTTTATTTTGCAACCAGAAAAATTTGCCTGGATTTGCACACACTTGGTCTCTCTTCTATATTTTATGTGCTTCCAATAAATTTTGCTGCTTTGAAACAAATAGCCCAATTTGTGTGGATGATATTCCTTTTAAAAATGGTTATCTTAGGCTGAGCAAGATGTTTCTGCTGAACAAACTTGCATGCTCAGAAGTCTCACTTTATAAGGGTTTGAAAATGTTTTTTTTTGTTTAAATTGAGCAATAAAGATTAATAAACCACTCACGCCCGCCTATAGAAATTGTTTTTTTTCTCATATATATATAGTTTTAGTAAAAGGTTTTAAAGAAAACTGTAGATCCAGTTACATTTGTAAAAAAAAAATGCAATTTTACATTATTTCAAACCATTAGTATTTCCATTGCTGTGTACCAAATTTTGGAAGGGTTGAAACAGATCATAAAAACACAACACCCAAAAAGCTTTAGAACAAAACTAAAGAGGTTTACTGAAGACCTACTAAAACCATTAGATCTGGGATAAGTCATTGAGTTAGTTTGATGCTCTCTATTCATTTTCAATCCTGCATTCTTGCAATAAAAACATTTTTTGGTAGTGATTCCACTTACATAAGTAGCACACTAGGTTTATGTAACTTTAATAATAATTCTTAATTGAGATTTGATTCCATGTGCTTTTGTCTTTAGTAACACAACAGTTAAAATACAAAGAATTTGCATGTAACAAAACCTAAAAAAATCAAAGAAAACACAAAGGGGTCCTGGCCACTAAAATTTACTGTATGGTAACCACTTGTCGATCATCGCTGTAAACTCTGCTGCGTTCTGTCTTTCAGCGGCCACGGTTTAATACAGACACAGACAAAGCCACAAGTATATCATCACATCCTCATCATGTCCTATGGCAGACGCGTCTCTCTCTCTGTGCCCTTACTGCCGCACCTCTTTACAAAATGAATAAAGACAGGGTGACATTTGGTTTTCTCATGCGTTTTGTCAAATGTACATTTTTCTACCACGCTGACCCGCGATCACTCTGCAAACAAACCGGGCTGTTGTGGCCAACGTTGTCCTTTGTGTGCGGCGTACCAGCCCGCGGCCCTTGTCATTGTGGCCTTGCACATGGACTTTAACTGTGTGTTTCTTCCTCCGGGCGAACCAGGCCAATGTGCATGACTCTCTTTCCCCACAGCGGTGGGCTACAGTAAAGGGGGGGAGCCCGGTCCAGGAGCGGCCTCGGCTGCACCAGACGCCTCCTGACATTGTGGTCTGTTTGCCTCAGTGACTGTGGTTTTGTTTGTTTTCATGTTTGAATCCTTTTTTGTTCCATAATATATAGTTTTGTTTCCCTGATGCGTTGTGAAAGCCTGTCTTCGTGGTCTCGGGCTGACTTGATGAAACGTGTTCTAAGCTGCTCAACTGGGTATTTAGTGGTGTGTGCTGCCCTCTTGTGGCCAACATAAACCACTATTGAAACAGCTTACAAAGGTATCACATAATTCACACTTACATTACTTTTTAAAAGTCATCAGATAATGAATAGTGAATATGTAACATTTGCAGAATTCCTATCACTTGATGATTGTGCTTTTACTGATTATCAGTAACATTTCAAACAAGGTTTATTACTACATCACAATAAAGGTAAACAGGTTATTTAGCTTAAATTTAGCATTTTTGAAAAAAAGACTATTGCTGGACACACACATTGTCCTTGAAAGAATGATGGGACCAAAGTGGAACACCCAGATCAATGCTTCCTGTTTTATTCTCACCATATGCTGGCTATAGGAATATCAAATATCCAGAAAATATCAACAAACACTGAGGCTATGACCATAGAAAAAGGTTTAAACACATGTGGTCACTCTGACAGTCTCAATATCATGAACTAGGTTCACAGACCAAAAGAAAATCAGACCAGAAGCATAAATCGAGGCACAACACAAACTATTGTGTCATCTCATTGTGTTCCTGTAATGATATGATTTATGCAAAACATAATATTCTGCAATTTTACAAACCTGTAAACACACTTGAGGCAAATCTTCAGATGCATTCGATGCAAGCAAACCGACACGTACACATGCATAGAAGAATTAACTCAATGGCTCAGGATTCAGAAGTGATTTAGACATTTATCCAGTAAGAAATCCTGCTTTGGAAAAAAAAATGAATATATTAGAGAGAAAACACGGTTTAAATGAGGAGTGAAGAAGACCATTCATTTCCAACTGGAGGCCTTGGATGAACGAGCCACATGTCTGTCACTGTTGCTCCAACACCATAAAGTCAATGTTAATGTCTTTCTTGAACAGACCCAATGTTCCAGCCTGAGAGATCCGCGCGTTTCCGAGGCCCCCTCAATCCCGGAGATTGATGTCGCGCGAGACAGCGACTCGATGATGTCTGAACACGGTCCTCGAGCCATTCCCTATAAAGTCCCTGTGATTAAATTGTCCCGCGGATGAATCCCGCTTTATGCGACTTTTAGGCGGCACCGGGTCCGGTCCCGTTAATGTTTAACGTGGTGTCCCCAACTCGTGGGTGTCATAACGCATTGTGTCATCTGGCAGCCAGGTACAGTGGCAATATGGTCGCCTGTAGACGTTTTTCACGGCAGCCATATTGACATGAGATAGTGAGTAAACACAGATGTCACCAGTGATACTAATTAAGGTTCCTTTTAGGTCAAATAAGAGTCGCGGCTGCTGTTCCTGTTCCTGTTAGCTTTCTGCTACACTAAAGTCTGTCATATCCCTCATTGCTGCCTACATATTTGTCTTATATGTATAGAACTGTATAGTTAGCTCAGTGGCGGAATTAAAACAGCCTGTCAATCACTATGCAGGCCAGTTAGTCTATAATGGACAGCGGCCTAAACTTTAATTAGCATCATTGATAACACCTGTGCTAACCTGCTATTTCATGTCAATATGGCTGCCGAGGAAAAAAAGGCAAAAAGTGCTCCATATTGAGAGTTATAAAAACAAATTGTGACATAATATTCGAATTAGACGCAAACACGAAACATAACTTTAGCTTTAACTTGTTTTCTGGGTTCTTTTTTTTACCAAAGCGCCGGACATAACCTGTGTAATATTATAATCATATAATATCGCATACTTTTGCCTCCTGCTCGCTTATACGTTACGCAGATACAAGCTTTTAGACATATTTAACGCGTCCACGACCGCTGGGAACCAAACATCTTTGTTTCCGGTCGGACGTTATGACGGACGCACCCGCTTGTAACAGGGCGTCACTGGAGTTGCTTATGTTATGTTAGCGCGTTAGCACAGGAAGCTAACTCGTCCAGCATTGACCAACTGTCAGTATCTGAATACAGACATTGTAATAAGACTACCAGAGTAAGTATATGTGTGTGTATAAGTATCCGCTTCTGTGGCGCATTTTCGTTGTTGTTGTCTCCGTTTAATTCTTTTTACTGTAACATTAACCTTACTATACTTCTGTATGGAATAAATGAAGCTGTTGTATTGTATTGTAACGTTGTTATAGGGGTCACAGTGATGGTAGTTGCATTATTTTGTTTCATATTGTTGTCAAAAATTCAACCAAAAATAATGCAATTTAAGGCTCATGCTTATGTCCCATATGTTTTGTGCAGGGTTTGAGGTCAGAGGACCTTCAGGTGGAATATTAACAGGACACGTGATCTGAAAATGCATCAGTGTCCTGTTTGTCCAAAATCGTTCCCCTCGCTATACAAACTCCAGAGACACTATGTCATCCACACTGGCCAGAAGCCCTTCTCCTGTAAAGTGTGCGGAAAAGCTTTCACGCAGTCTGACCATTTAAAAACACACTTGGAGAAAGTTCACCTCTCCAAGCTCCAAAGGGACGGTCTCCAGAATGGATCTTCGATTAACAACCAGATGGTTCGACACTCGAACCACAGTAAACCGGTGATGAACACGCGATCGGCCGTGTCTTCTTCTGTGGCCTCCCGGCCCGAATGGAAAGATGAAATCATGACTCTAAACAGTTTTCTTCCCACTGCTGTCAATGGAAAAAATATAACGCATGGAATTAATGGTTTTGTGCTGAACAGTGACTCGGTTGTGATTGAGCCAAAACATCAGGAGCGAGTAGATCCTGTTAATGTTGACACATCTGTATACAACACCCATGTTGGATACACCTGCAAAGTCTGCTTCAAGTCCTTTACTTCATCTCTTCAGCTCTGGATTCACTTCGTAACTCATAACAAACCGGAACAACCCCAGCGAGCCGTGCCCGAGCGTGATTTCTCCGGAAATCAAGAAGCGGCCTCCGTCAGAAGCAGAATTACTTTCAAACGCGAATGTCCTAAATGTCTTAAAGCCTTCTGTTCACCATCCAAATTACAAAGACATTTGCTTATTCACACCGGGCAGAAACCGTACTCATGTGAGGTCTGCTGGAAAGCTTTCAGACAGAAGGTACACTTGAAATCACATTTAAAGGTGTCAAATAAATGTTCCAATAACGGGAAAAAACAATGGCTCTGTAACAGCAGCCAAACCATAGACGTGCAGCTTCAGTCGTTACTTCAACGACCCGCCGGCTGCCACACCACTGTGAATTCAGCAGTCGAACTGGAGCTGCAGTATAAAATAAGTGTAAATTCTGTGCAGGCTGTGAGCAGGACTGAGATCAAGCCAGATGCAACTGGAGAACCAGAACAACTGTTAAATACAAGTAGTCTGAACATTCACAATATGTCAGGTGAACAAGAGCAGCGGCACGTGGCCCAGGAAGACTTGAAACCTTTCCGATGTTGGATCTGTAGAAGATCTTTTAGGTTGGAGGTTAATTTAGTCCGTCACCACAAAACTCACAGGGACCAAAGGGCCTGGGCAGGTCCAGGCCCTGCGCAGGACGCGGGGAATAATGTTAAACGGTCTGATGCAATAAAACAATCACCTGAAGCCAACGATGCAAACAGCATTGACTTTAACATTGTTGTTAAACCCGAAACAGGGAGAGAAAGTTTCAGTGATTTAAGCGACTTCCTCACTCAGGATGCGGAGGTAATCACATCAGCAGAGCATCGGATCGAACCACGTCAAGCCACCAGCAGAAAGCAGAGAACAGTCAGCTCACACCAGTGCCACGCGTGTTCAAAATGTTTCCCGTCGTCATCAAAACTTCAGAGGCACGTGATGACTCACACCGGACAGCGGCCCTTTGGCTGCGACACGTGCGGGAAGAGATTCCGGCAGAAAACACACCTGAGGGTGCATTGTCGCACTCACCTGTGGTCGAGATATCACAAACAGAGATCGCTGTACATCAACAGGCCGCCTTCTCGCGTGGGCACGTTTAACGCAAGGGCTGCAGGAGATATCTCAATCCAGGAAATTTTCACACATAAAAGGGACTTTGAGGCACACAACGGTGGCAATTTAATCCCTGTAACACAGCAGGATCGGATCCTTGCAATGGCAATTGTTCAGACTCGCGCCGACGGGGAATTGCAGGACAAAGTGTTGCCGTGCACTTCAAAGAGGAACAAAGTTTCTAATCCGACTGTGAAAAACACACAGACTTCCAAAGCAAAGCAAAACACGGGAAACGCAGAACACAAGTGCTTCCAGTGTTTCAAGTGTTTTCCGAATGCCTCTAAATTACAAAGGCACGAGATGGTGCACACAGGCTTGAAACCATTTCAGTGTCACACATGTGGGAAAGCGTTCAGACAAGCTTCGCATCTGAAAACCCATGAAAGATCTCACCTTGAAAGTAGATCCTCCAAGCCAGCCAATCTACAAGGAAACGTCAGAAAACTGAAAGCAAACATTCAACAGGCGCTTTACCCGAGGATCGGCGTTTGTATTCCACGACAGAAACAATTTGCAGATGTAAATACAGCTCATCCAGATGTTGTTGGTGCTGTAAGTAACAGGGAAAGAGAGCTGGTCTCCACCAGGCATGAAGCACAAATCCCAAAAGTGACTCGAATTAGGAACAGAACTAAGAGTAGCATAATGTGTTTAAAAAGAAAACTTCACACATGCCAGATATGCTTTAAAAACTTTGCTTCCCCTTACAAGCTCTCCAGGCACTTTGTCACTCACACTGGGATAAGACCATATAAATGCACTTTGTGCAGCAAAACATTCACGCAGTGTGACCATTTGAAAGTTCACGAACGCAGATGTACACATGCCAACAGGACCTCAGATTATAATCATGAAGGAACTCTAGGTACTAATCATACCAAAGATAAATGCACTGAAAACATTGCTTATTATTCAGACTTGAATGTGGATGCTGCACGAGAGCAGCCAGAGTCAGGTTATAGCAGCAGTGGTCATTACTCACCTGCCGATAGAGAGTTTTCTGAATGCTCTGAGGCGATAGACTCTGAATGCCTGGTTGTGCCAGAAGTTGGTTCACAAGAGGCAAATAACAAAGCAAATGAAAAGCACAGAGGAAACTGTGATCAAGCTAGAGACCATCATAGTTATTCATTTCCTACCGAACTCGCTCTTGAGATAGATAAACTGGTCCAAAATCGAAACATGACAGGTTCACCTTTGTCGTATCAGTGTGAGAGCAATAATGTAGAAACCCCAGGTCCGTGTGGAGGGGCGTCAGACAAAGACAAGCATCCTGGGAATCAAATCCAAGCAGATCTGCCAGATTACTGGTGTGAACCAGTGAGTGTGTTTGATCGTGACAAGATCGCTGCAGGCTTCAAGAGCTTCAAGAATACCGGCATTCATCTTAAAACTACAGTTTCCCCTCAAAAACACCGTTGTGATGTTTGCTTCAAGGATTTCGTGTCTCCCTCCAAACTTAAGCGACATTATCTTATCCACACAGGGCAGAGGCCGTTCACATGTGACATTTGTGGCAAAACCTTCACACAGTCGGCACATGTCCAAACACACAGACTGACTCACTGATTATTTAAATCATGTTGTGTATGTGTTATAATCATAATGCGTAAATAAGTGTGGTGATATTGTACAATGCATAGTAGGTGCATTTTGCCAGCTTCATATATATATAATATATTCGACTGATTTGATGAATTTGATCATAAAGTTGTTTCGACTATTGTATACCACATTTGTTTGGGTTGATTGGAAATCATACATTTTATTGAAATTAAAAATGTTAATGAATTTCTTGGAATTGTGTTCTGTGTTTTTTTTCTCTTATGTATTAAATACGAGAATATTGAGATTTACTGTGTGCGCGTGTGTGTACATTTTTATACATACTTTATCAATATGCAAAGTAAAAAACAAAACTATATATATTTAACACAACATGGGTGTTATTTATAGTGTCAAACATTTTTTTTTTCGTTGTGTTTATTTTATTCGTTTTCCACGGTCGGAACCGAGGACCTGCGTTTTGCGTCGGGGGACGATTTTCCTTGTACGGACCCATTCAGGAAGTAGGTCGCATACGGCGCGTTTTGTTGTGTACATGTGTAGCTAACCCTCCAGCGGCACTTATCGCTCATGTTTAAATAACACGAAAGGTTGGTAATCCTTATTTATTATTCGTTACTTACGACACAAGACAGACTATCGTTATTGTTTACATAATTCCCTCAGTCGCTTGTATTTGGTGGTAAAAAGTTAGCTTAAGCTCCACTGTCTGAAATACATCCAGCTAATGATGAATGAAGAAGCGTCATTCTGCTTGACGACGTTAGAAATACGTCGTATATCATCGATAAAACGTCTATTGAGTATCATACAATTGCACTTTCCACCTGCCCTGGTTTATTTTTAAAATCCCAATTAACACAAGGTTTCCCATATCTATTTTAAACACAGGAACACTGTTCAGACAGTTAAGTTTAAGGTCGGTTCGCGTTGAAGAATCTGAAATTTCAGCGACATGTTGCTTGTTTTTCTAACAGTCTGTTACAGCCATGGAGAAGGAAACCCCCGCTAAAAAGGCTGCAGCACCGTCTGTGTCTCAGATCAATGCGGAATATGTCACGCAGGTAAATTAAACAGACTTAACATGTACAACAATTCCTTTAAATGTTTATGGTTGAAAAGCACAGAATGTTGTTTTTATGCCAATGACATGAGGGTGATCTTCACTCCTGCAATCACATATGCTCCTGTATGTATACTAAAGTCTAATATTTTACTTTTCGTGGTTTTAGTTTTTCAATCAGCGTTATATTTGTTCTATATGAGTTCTCTGTGATAAAAACGAATAGGTAAATATCACTTTCTACAATATGGGACCTTTAAGAGAGTCTCTTTTTTTTTTAATTACTATACATATATATTTTCAGTAAACTAATACACTGCATTCTGTATCATTTCTATGTCTACTTAAATACTTGTTTTTTTTTGCATATTTGTTTATAGGTTGAAGTTTTCATTTACTTTATTGTTACCATTTTCCATTAGTTTTTTTTTGTCACTGATTATGATTTCATCCATTCTTTTATTTTGATTTAACATGAAAAGGTGAAATTTTTATTCATTTGCATTCAGTGCTTAGTCTCCACAGGTGATCATCAACTACCTGTTTTGAACCAACATTTAACAGTTTGACAGACTGAGTAATGAAAATTATTTTGATGCTTATGGGACTCATTTTGTTTCTTTTTTCAGTTGGCCAATAAATACTGGGCTCCTCATGCAAAGAATAAACTACCCTTTGACCCTAAGGTGAGTTTCATACATTGCTGCCTCTAACTTTTACCTGTCATTTCTGATTATTTGATTTTTACCATTTTTTGCCATTTGTTTAGGTGATGGAAGATGTTTATGAAACAGAGATTCTCAAGTCTAAGTAAGTGAACATCTTTACCTTGATTAATCCAATAAATGTTTTACCCTTTTTTTAAATACATTTTTTGGTAATCTTTCCTTGTCAGATTTGCCATCAGAAAAATCATGTTGCTTGAGTTCAGGTAGGATATTTCACTAATAATTAGCCATGAAATTAAACCTCTTAATGGATATACTGCATATTCATTATTATATTCATCATCTTACAGCCAATATCTTGAGAACTACCTTTGGGTGAACTACACTCCAGAGGTGTCGAGCAACGCCTTCCTCATGTCTATTTGTTGCATTGTGAATGAGAAGTTCAGGGAGAATGTCCCAGCTTGGGAGGTAAGACGTGCACTATGCTATCAGAGTTGAGACCATGGAGACCTCATCAGCTGAGGATGCAAACTACCGTCTGTCTCTGACATCGTCTTCTCTTTTGTATGGTGTCAGGTGTTCAAAAAGGAGCCCAGCCATTTCCCGTTCTTCTTTAAATGTGTGATGGAGGCTGTGTTGGCAGGCGAGGAAAGTGGCCTCACTCTGAAAGAACAAACCGTGCTGCTGGTCTTCCTGGACCACTGCTTCAACAGTCTGGTGCGTATCGTCCCACGAGCTGTCTTACAAATGAGCAATCGGGATGACCCTGAAGTTGTGATGCCATAAATATGCAGTCACTGTTCATCCTCAGTTTACAACCATTATAATCAGCCAATGAAAGGAGGGCCTCATTAGTATTAATAAGCTCCAGAGAGAAACTTGAGATTTAAAAAAACACATCCATATCTTGTTGGAGACATCAAAGCTTCAATTAAAACCCTGGAAAAATATCAAATATGTGACCTTTTGATGGAAGCAGTGCTAAAATGGGGAAATCAAAGCAGTAATCTGTAATATCCACAAGGTGGCAGTAGTAGACTAGGCAGTTAAACTTGGGTCAACTCCCACCCATCTGTACTTTCTATAGCCGCATTAAACCACAGGGAAGCACTGCAGATGTCTTACTTTAAAAATGTGCTGTGATAGCCTACTGCACTTTGATTATATCCTATAAAGCCCTCTAAATATTTTAGTCACAGACTTTTATTATAGGTTGAAGCCTCATAAAAAATCTGTCATACACACAAACTCAAACATACAATCTCTCTCTCTCTCTCTCTCTCTCTTTCTCTCTCTCTCTCTCTCCACCTCCCTTCTAGGAGGTAGATCTGATCAGAGAGCAGGTGCAGCAGCTCATCTCTCTGCCTATGTGGATGTGCCTCATACCAGTAAGATGCTGACCTATTACCCCGATTAAGATTTTCTCTTGGTTATTGGCGCACACACCAAGTAGTGAGAAAGATTTGCTACGTTGCTGTGACACTTCTCCTCTGATAAAACTGACTCTCAACTGAGTTGTTTCTTGTTTGCAGGCCAGACTCCAACACGAGCTAAAGAAAGTTCCTAAGCTGCAGAAGTTCTGGAATCTAATCAAGAAGAAATTTGATAAGATGGATGCTGATGCAACCCAGCAGTAATATTACTTTCTCTGCCTGCGCGTTCAGATCTATACAGACTCAGAAATTATGTTTTATACCCTGTGAATTTCAAAGCGCTTACCGATTTGCTTGCGCTTTGTTTGTTTTTGTGTCTTCCTCAGGGCTAAAAAAGAGAGAACCTTCCTCTCAAATCTCATTAAAAAGTTTCTCGGAGTTCTTGGATCAATTGCACCATCAGGTAATCAATTAAAAAGGCTTTTATTTCCCTTGTTATGCAGACCCAGATGGCCCAGCAATGCATCCACCAAGTGTGAAGTGGATTGGATAAATGGTTGTCGAGATACACAACTCACACACATGCACAGACAGATGAATATGCAGAGAGACATTCCTTGCTTTATAGTGAGATGTATATTTTAAGGGTGTGTTTTTGCCTTTCTTAGAGCAATAGTGGAGAGAGTTGACAGGAAACAAATAGGGGAGTTATGTGCAAAAAATGTGTACTGTCAGCATCACATCAAGTTGTGTATAAGTGACGTCCAGAGTCAGCCAATATTACCCTTTTATCACAATTTCAGTTGCACTTTTCCCTTCTTTACTCTCTGAATCGTGCAGCCGCCGAAGGAACATGTGCCCCAGCTGCCAAAGAGCCACTGGCGCTGGCTCCTATGTTATAATGCAGGCCGACACTGAGGCCCCCCACCTGAATGCTAAAAACAGAACACGTGTGTTTGTGTGTTTAGGTAGAATTCAAACCTGACAGAGTAGATTACTATCTAAAACCCAGCAGGATCCACATCACTCCGATGCCTCCTGCATGCCATAACTTTAAACACACACGCACACACGCTTAATGAGGGCTGAGGTCCCAGCATGAAGCTGTGCTGTGCTTGCAATATCTCATAGCGAGGTTCACACACTCAGCGTGGCACCTTTTGTGTTTTCCACCAGTCTTTTCTGTCCTCACTGCTACTTCTACTTTACCTTATTGTTTTTATTTATATAGTCATCTCTTCTTGTCTGTCAGTTTAGGTTTTCATTGACGGCCAGTGTTTTCAATGGGGGTTGGTTGCTTTCTGTGCATGTGAGTGAGAATGACCGTATTCTGTTTGGGGTAGGATTGGCGGAATCAATTTGTGGCACTCAGTTTTCATTCTGTGGCACTGCGCCACAGATTGGTGTGGGAAACAATGATATCAAGCATTTCTGTTATCAAAAGTGAAGCTAAAACCACCATTATTTCATTCTGCCTTTTTTTATAGGGGCTGTATCCATGGAGAAGGTACATTACTGCGAGAGATTCATTGAACTCATGATAGATTTGGAGGTAAGACTCATCTCCGGGGGGAAAGAAAAATGCCCTTTGCACATCCTCTTAATAGAAATTAAGGATTATTTAGAATGTACATTTTCCCCAGAAAAACCTGATACTCTTTACTGCTGTGAACGTACAGTAGAAGTCAATATATACATCTGCTGTTAGTTTATGAACCATCCAGATGCCTCAGGTCATCTGGGACAGGTCTGCTTTCTGTCCTCAGAGTCTAAACTAAACCTTGAGAAGCAGTGTTCCAACTTTATGTTCCGCATATCTGGAACACACTCCCAGAAAACTGCAGGTCTGCTGCAGGAGTTCAAATCAAGGCTGAAGACTCTACTGCAATGATTGTTTTCATTTTTACTTGTTAGTTTCATTCTGTTAATGTTTCAAGTAAAGCATTCTGAATTACCCTGTTGTGGAAATTTGCTATACACTTGCCATGCCTAGACAAGGGTAGGTCTGTATGTGCTAGACCATGGTATTTTGATAAAGGAAGTGGTGTGGACATCCGTTTTCTGTAGAGCACATTTGCCTTTTGTCCTTCACATTTATAGCTAACTCAGGTAAACAGACAGTGGATGGGCGTCCATTCTCAGCTCCACCCAGTGTGTCTGTTGTTGCTGTCTGCAGAGCTATGCAGTATTTGAAACAGTTGTCTTTGATCGGAGTATGAGAAAGGTTATTTTCAGCCTGATGGCTTTAGACATCTGGTATAAGGTGGAGAGCAATGTGCAGTGTCTGTTTGTCCAAAGAGTTGAGACATGAGAACTATTTCCCTTATGGAATGTTTCGTAAAAACATGCTTGCTTTATGTCATTACCCCCTTTTTTTAAATTAACACCATGCACTTTCTTATAGTATGAAGTGTTCCATCCTATAATCTTAGTTTACCCCCTGCGTGCTGATGTAACATATTGGAATTTATCCTGCGTCACTATGTTGGTATGAAAAGGGTTTTGATTGAACAAATCTGCTACTATACCACATGGAGTTAGTCTGAATACAACCCTTTAGTTGCTGGAGTCCTGCAGATGAGTATATTATAAGTTGGGACTCGTGGTGCACATTCATTCACCTCACTTACAGTCAGACTCATTTTCATGGTGATAATGAACAACATTGGTTCATTCAAAAGGAAGGAAAGTGTTTGATACCATATTTCAGGGAGTCACTCTTATATGTGAGGCTGTCTGGAGACACAATGTCACATCAGATTTTTGCTCCTGCTGCCTGTGCACATCTCCTGTTACCAGCAAGGGAGCTCAATAGATTTCATCTGGCTGTCTGCTGACAGGCCGGCCTTGCCGTTACTGGCAGCTAGTGGCCGGCCAGCTGACTGCCTCTAGAGACATCTCCTGTCCTTCAGCACTATCCTCTTACAAACCTCGGTTGCCTGAAATCCATACTTCCCCTCTCTGATGACAACCTGGAAATTAATGCACGTTGTGGGGGGGGGGGGGGGTAGATCCCGCTTTTCATGGCTGTTTTATGGTGGCTGTCATGACCGTGTTGAGATCAAAGATGGCTGTTGGATATAAAGCTATCTGTTCTCTCGGTGTTTAGGTATCACTTGCTGCACCTGCAGCCTTTGAAGAGCAGATTTTCATTGAATAAAATAAGATATATCTTTTTGTTGGTGTTTTGCATTTGCAATATTACATTTCGTTTTCATTCTTGACAATGCATGTTTTTTTGCTAGGTAATTCTTCTCTTTCAGCCATTCTAATGTGATGGATCGACCCCCCCCTTTTTTTGTTCTGTGTGTACCAGACAGTCACCCTTTCCCTCCGACTGTCTCTTCATCCGGTTCAATGATACATTTCTACCAAAGCAGCGCTGTTATCTCATTTTGACAGGCCTCTTCTGTTCTCGCCTTGATGTCATGTTCCTGTGCTAAGACAAGATAATAAATCTCTGCTATAGAAGTGGCTGAGCCAGTTTTTTTTCTTCCTTTTTGGGTCAGCGTTCTTCACATCTACCTGTCGGTTTTCCCTTTTTCTGTTTGTCTCTTGTTTCAAAACAACCTCAAGACAAGAAAAGAGCGTGGATCAATAAGATATATGGATAATCATAGTCCAGATGCTGGGAATTGTTGAGTTAGGAACCTGAGAAGTGTCATTTCATACAATACATTTGTTATGGAGAGGCATCAGGCTCACTGTGTGCATGTAACCACATTTGTTTGTTGTTGTAACCCCTGTTTCCTTTGTTATTTTTGTCCTGTTCACTGAAAAAGCATTTTCTGTCCTTCATGGTTTTTGCCAATGACATTCCAGTTAAATATAGTTGGTATAGGGTAACTTCAAGAGTGGATGTCACAACTGTAAGTGTGTATTCCAGGGCTGTAAACATGGTGTCCTGTGTGTTTAGGCCCTTCTGCCCACCAGGCGTTGGTTCAACACGGTGCTGGATGACTCTCACTTGGTGGTCAGCTGCCACCTTTCCAGCCTCACCCATAGAGAGAAGGAGGGTCATCTCTTCTGCCAGGTGAAATACACACTTTATTATTAGGGTTATAATGTTAATATGTCAATGCCCGCAAGATACCAAAATTACCCCAGCTGTAACTCTCATTGTTTAGAACTGACTTTTGGTTTTGTGTCCTCTCTGTAGTTGCTTGACATGCTGAAGTTCTACACCGGCTTTGAGATCAATGACCAGACAGGAAACGCTCTGACACAGAAAGAGATGACCACCCTGCACTATGACAGAATCACATCCCTGCAGGTAAATGGTTGAAGGTGGACAGCGACATTCATATTTTAGCTACTGCTTGCTTTTCTGTCCCAAAGAAATGTCCTGGAGTAAGGAGGAACTTTAACATTCAATGAGAACTAATGAATTGGTAAAGTTTGTTCCAGGTATTAGACAGTAATTTAGGTGTTACCAGAGACACTGAGTAAGGGCTTGTAAAAAAAACTTTAAAATGTATTGTAAAAAAACATGAAAATGATTACTCATATTGTTTCCTTGTTGAGTGATCATGGCATAAGCAGGCTTCACATCAGGTGGCTCTTCTCCTCCACATCATGCATCAAAATCATGTAGTACACACTTACTCATTGATTAACCCTTATGTTAGTGTTTCCATGGTGAACTGTTCCTTTATAACACTATAATTTCATATTTGTGCTGTGTATGCTGTCTGCTGCAGTTCCGTTTCTGCTTCCTGTAACACATGCGATCTGGAAAGATTGTCGCATCCAGAGTGCAGCAATTTCTCAGATAATTCTATAAATAATTGCGATTACTGTCTGTGTATACATATATATTTCTTAGTATTCCCGAGAGGTCTTTTACTTGGTTATGAGTCAGTTATTGGAAAAAAAATTGTGATGAAAAATTAAGCTTGTGGACCCATCCTCTCTGCTATATTCATATTTTAGAGAAAGTAGGTGATATTTAAAATAAATAAAGCTAAAATATGTATATGATCATTGTTCATCTCGAACACATTTTCTATTACCCATGGTATAGAGAAATGCACAGCATATAATATAATTTGAGTTGCTTATGTACATTTTTTACAGCAATATTTCATGTTTGAATATCAATCTGAGTATGATATGTGTATTTTGCAGAGGGCAGCCTTTGCCCATTTTCCGGAGTTGCACGACTTTTCACTGTCAAACGTGGCTGCAGTGGACACCAGAGAGTCTTTGACCAAGCATTTTGGACATCTCAGGTAAATCAAAACATTCCATGTGAGTTTTGAAATGAAATGTGACTGCTACACAGTGTTTGTTTTTCCTAGCAAGGCTATTCTGGCTCACTCTTTGTGCTTTACTCTACACATTTTCACTGTATTTACTTCAGAGAACTAGCTATAATATCTAAAATACAACACATCTCACAGTTACAGTTATAACCCTCCAGCAAACAAGACATCATAAGACAATGTAGATAGAACCTCTTGTGTGATCACCAAACCATAGAAGACCTCGTGGAAGTACAAGCACATATCTGGGTCATATATTTCATTATAGCATCAGCACTATCATTGTTGCCTGAGTTCCCCGCTAAATGGCAGCTAGTGAGCCCTTGGAACAGGCAGCTGGTACCAGCCAGAGAGGGAGGCATGCCTCATTAATTTAATCGATTTGCAGTGGCTTGAGAATAAACTCTTTGAACAGCTGTGTTTGTCAGATCATATTAGCTTGCCAAAGAGCCAAAAAGCACCCTGGCTTTGATGAACTGGCCGGTGTGTGTGTGTGTGTGTGCGCGTGCAGCGTGTGAGTTGTTTTTTTTTTTTGTAAAACGTATACACATGCTTGTGAGGGAGTAAAAGACATTGAGTCATTTGAGAGTTTTTAACCTTTTGTTGCATTTGATATCACAATGACAGTTTTAAATGATTGACACAATCAACACACTCCGGTGTTTGTACAATTAGTAATTTTCTTGTTAATGATTGGTCTGAGTGGCCTTTTTGGCCCAGCACAAAGTTCCTCTTTGCCATCCATGCTTTGTCTTTATCCTTTTTACTTCTGTAGTGGATTATAAATGCTTAATTCCCAAACTAAATTTCTTTTCGTCAGGCAGAGGGCTATGAGTCGATCTAAGCGGAATCAGTTAAAGACCATTTCATGTATTTCAAAAAGCTCTTTTTTCTGAATTGGGATTTTGACTATAGCTGGAGCTGCATTGTTCCGTGCTCCAAACTGTCACTGAAGCTACTTCTGAGTAACCAAATATGCCGATCAGGTTTAACGAGGCACTTTTCATCCAAGCAACTCACACTAATGCCAGTTTATTCCAGCTGCGCTACCCAAGGGCTAAGCTTCGAGTCACCCGCCGCTCTGAATTTATCCACTAAGTCCCCTAAACGCGCACACACACACACACACACACACTCACACACATTCTCTCACATACACACTGACAGAGTACACTTTCGGTGTCTTTTCAGACCAAGAAATGAATTGAATACGTGATCAAAGAGTGTGCACCATTTTGTGCAATGCAAGCAAATGTGTCATGTAACCGTGAATATCAACATAATGAATTATTTCTGCGGCTTACTGACATTCTAAAGGGTGTTTCCTGGAATATTATCATGTGACGTAGACACGAAAATTTCTTTTTTTTGATGAAAGTATATACAAGATGGAAACTTATAAAATCATCAGGCTTGTAATGTATCATCTTTTGTGTACACAGTGGTGGAAGAAGTAGTTAAATAATTTACTTCAATACAGAAGCAGTATCAGAAAACCAAATGTAAATGTACTCTGTATAAATAATGGCACCTTTTTAAAGGATTATGTTCTTGTGGAATATTATGCTCTGTTTTTATCACTAACAAATATGTGTATATTTTTTTTATTAGGAGCACATTACTGCATCATATTCCATTATCATATATGCATGTTTTTATGAGAAATGTAGTGGAGTAAAAGCATAAACGAGCATTATTCAAAAATACTCAAGTGAAGTACGTGTATGACACAATTGTACTTAAGTACAGTACTTGAGTAAATGTACTTGGTTAGATTCCACTGTGTACATAACTATCTATGTGATGGAACCAGTCAGTAACATCTTCAATAATTAGTTGTTACAATCTAGATTAAATTGCAAACAATTATAAAGTTTCATTTTCCAGACGTATTTAAAATCTGAAGATCCACCCATCACGCTATTGAGTAAACTTACCTGGGACCAGTTCCCGCTATGTCTCCATCCTTACCTTACCCTGGCACTGGCTCAGTTGTCAGTCATGACCTGGTCCAGTCATCTCCATTACGCACGGTCAGTTGTTGTGTTACTGTTATTTTGTTGCTAAGGGAAGGAATGCCCACATGACCAAGGCCAGGTCATCCAATGGACCACCAAACTGCAGCACTGGCAGATTTGCCACCCCAGCGCCCAAGCGGGGCATCACAAGTAGCAAAATGCATGCGCACACACAGATACAGTCTGTCAGGGCCACGTGTGGCCGTCCAGGCCTGTCACAATGTGTCCAAGCCCCGTCCTTCACGGTGTACTAGACCCTGCCTGAGTCACAGCGTGTCAGCCTGATTAAAACATGTCTGTGTGCGGAGAGCCACACCTCAGCTTTCTGAGACGGCAATGGGCTTTGATTTTCATAATCCTGTCGCATCAATGTGCTCCGGCCTCTTAACACACACATGCTGACAGAGCAGGAGTGCAGCGTCACAGCAAACAGAAGATTTGCTTTGTGCCTCTGTGCTAACAAGCACAAAGAATTAGATGAGGTGGTGTATCTATGCACATATTGTGGTTGTGTCATCCTTTGAAAAATCCTTCTCCCTATAGATCCAGTCTCCAATAAAAGGGGCCTGAACATGCACTTTAGTTTTTTAGTGAATATGATTTTTTTTCACCTGTGATGACATTATAACAAATATTAGAAGACATGCAATTGTCCTTTTCCTTTTCTTAATTTTAACAATTTCGGTGATTACTTATCTGTCATTGGATGGGTATTATATATCTGCTTATTATGAGAGCATTTGCTAAATCTGTAATTTGTAAATGAAAATTTGTTGTTTATTTATCTCTTTCCGTAGTCCCAATACACTCCACAAGGTGGCCTCGTATCTGTGTCTGCTGCCAGAGTTGCCTGAAGGCCAAGACACCACCCATGAGAAGGAAGTCCTCCTAGAGCTGCTGGTAAGTGAGGTCTTTGATTTAATGAAATGGTCCATGAGGGAATTTGAGTTTTGAAGAATTGGTCCATTATTTTCTTCAGGCCATAGCAGTTAGTATCAAAAAAAAGGCCTGTAGTTGGTTGTCATTTTAGGTTTATCTTTGGGAAACGGTAATCTACATTGTTCAGCATTTTATGAACCAAACAACTAACAAATTGTGTAAATAATCCAAAGATCAGTTGACTATCAAGTTAGTCATTAGTTGTCAACCGTCAACCGTCTTGTATAAATGCACCTCTACATACAAAGTTGGTGAACATTGATTTTTTTTCCAGAGGAAAAACTGGCCAGTACAGCCAGCACAGCAGCATAATAGCTATTGTGTTTCTGATTTTGACGTAATTAATTTAAGCAGTTGACCTTGGAATACATAGTGCTCCCTCTCCACAGCATAGCCCTCTTGGATTTACCTTCTAATCCAATTACTGCTTTATGTGTGTATTTGTGCGACGTAGGTTAAATTAAAGACGATGCTGATGAGATTGAAAGCCTTTTCCTTTTTATTTATTTATTTATTTTTATGGTATCCCTTCGAAAAGGCTGGAGCTACTTTCCCTTGCACTCCCCTTTTTAAAATCCCTTCCAGACCCGCTTGTCCCGCTAATCCTCCCAGTACACACTTGCACATGTGCTGTAGACGTCTTGATCAAAGTGGGTGTTTTAAGGCTGTGGTTACTCATAATTACCCACTCAGACCCTCCCCAGGTCTCCTCTTTAGAGCGAGAGCTCTTTCATAATTATCTGATTCGATTGTTGCAGGAGACGATGTCAGAGGACTCATTTGTGTGCCTGAGATTGCCCCCCAACAGCCGACATCTCCGTGCGTTTAATAGGAAGGGGCCACAGCACTAGTGCTCTGCCACGTGGTAGCACAGCAATCATGCGTGTTGCAGAGAGCACGCACATGAATATGCTCAGGGAATTTTCCTCATTTTGAGAGGCAGTGCTGCTGTTATGTCAGGGTAGTTTGTTTACCTCCGCCGGTGGAGCAGATCATCTGGTTTGTATTCTGCAGGAGTATTTTACATAGTAAATAATTCATGTAATTTGTGTATTTTGTTCTGAAGGGTAAAGATTGTTGTGTGTGCACGTCTATGATACCTCAGGAAGGCCAGGTAGCGGGTTAAAAAATGAATGCAATAGGAAATTAATAAAACATTATTTTATAGGGCCACATTCAAGACACCCGATGTGGACTTTATAGTATTTAAAAAAACATTTAGAAGAGACATGTCAATAAAATAGAACAAAAATAAATAGTGGTACATGCAAACTGAAATCAATTTCCCTCATTGGTTTTTACTGCCAATATTTGGACTAAAGTGTTCCTCAAACACCCACATGAAGCAGCCTTTTTTATTCAAGTGAAAGGTTTGTCCAGACCTTTAACTGTAGCTTATGTTGTAAATTATTTTTGGTTAAATGTTATAAATGAGTATTTAACACACTCCTTGTAGAATAATGCATGTGAACAAATGTGATATAAATGAAATATTAGGCTTAAATGTGTCCTTTACATCTGTCTTTTCTAAAGCACACACATTCTAACACATATTGGCTAATGGAGGTCTAGCACAATATCTACATTGAGTGTGACAAGCGATAAAAGGATTTAGTTTACAGGCGGATTTAATGTAACAGATTGGTTGAGTGACCTAATTTTGAGGAAATGTTTTTTTTTTTCTTTCTTACAAGAAGAGAGTCTAGGGAATACAGAGCCTAGAGATTGAGCCAAAAGAGCAGAGGGGCATTTGTTCGTTAACCCAGTTTCTCTTTGTATGTCTTTGTCACGCTCTCTCTTTCTCTCTCTCCATGTTTTGCCACACACATACAGGTGTCCCGTCACGAGCGCAGAATCTCTCAGATTGAGCAACTTAACCAGATGCCCCTTTATCCAACAGAGAAGATAATCTGGGATGAGAACATTGTCCCCACGGAATACTATTCAGGCGAAGGTGTGTGTCAGTGTAAACGCATGTGTGGATTGTGGATTGCGATTACATAGTGTGAAAGTTATGCTAATGATAATTTCAGTTTCTTCTCAGTAGTATCTAATACTGTGTACATATACATTTAGTGTTATGCCTCACCCTAAGTACACTTATCTGGCACTGAATCGACATCTCTCTCTCTTGGGAATCCTCTTTAGGATTGGCAAGGACACCTTCAACAGCTCACATAATACTGACCATTCAAGCAAACATCCCTTAAGCATATTACTCATCTACATACAATAGTCTGTTCTGTAGTAATAATTTACAGCAAGTACAACAGAGGGAGCTATACATAATCCATTTAATTATGTATGTACTGTAAGTGTGTAATTGCTCATACATCTAGTTTTTCACTCTAGTTGCTTTCAGGTACGCATTTCATTACATTAATCTGAGGGCAGTGTATTAGCGCCATGGCTGAATAAGAGCCTAAATAAGTTTCTTCAAAAGTTACAAAGGCAATCGTGCAAAGTTGGATCTAATATTTTTTTTTACCACAACACAGAAGTCTGAACTAAATGCCATCAGACTAAAGGTTGCAAAAACACAAGGGGAAATGTGTACAGAAAAACATTAATAGATCAAGTGTTGGTTTTGTAGAACCCCAGAAACCACCCCATCACTGTATTTTTTAGCATCCACTCATGCCTACTAGTGAAAAATCAGAAATGTATAGAAAAAATACTTGCATACATACTACATACAGCATGTGAGCCAATAGTGATTAAATAAATCCCATCTAAATGCCCTGCCATGCAGGTGTGTGTTGCAAAATGTACAGATGATCTTTTTTATCCAGTAATTTCTAATTATTGATGGAATAGATTTAAAAATGAATTATGGGAATCACTGTTCGAGGCAAAGGCTCGTCTTATCTAGCACTTATGATGTCTGTCGTGGTGACAGCGATAGTCAGCTGAACATGAGAAACCTGCTGATGTTTTATATTACTCTTGGACAATTTAACAAAAAGAGGTTATGAGTTTGATAAGAGATGCATTGGAGTCATAGAAAATTGTTGTAGTTTGGTGACGGATGATTGGCTCTGACATGGAACCGGTTATTGGAGACTATCCCTAAATTAACACAAAAAACTCAGCCTGATGAGGATTTCTGTCTGTCCATTTGACTTTATCTTGTATTCATCTTTTCAGGCTGTCTTGCATTACCCAAGCTGAATCTCCAGTTCCTGACCCTCCATGACTATCTTTTGAGGAACTTTAACCTCTTTCGTCTGGAGTCTACCTACGAGATTAGACAGGACATAGAAGATGTGGTGTGGCGTATGAAACCATGGTGAGATGTCAACAATTCTGTCCTAATAACAGGAATCATGACCTGGAATCATTTTTCTTTCCAACAATTGATAACATTTTCTGAAGGTTTCAAATGATTATGTTTAGGTAAATGTCGCTATCAGTTACCGTTGCTACAACACATCCTTTTTCTACCTTATGCATGGCGATGTAAGAGGTAGCATAGGATATATTTTATTAAAAGACTGACAATCAGTACATTGCATTTATAAACCCATTGCTTAACGTAATAAGAATCATGGCTCTACAGACACTATGTATACTATGGTCTTGCAAAAGTAAATAGAATGTGCTGCTAGAAATCCAATTAATTTTAACTTTAACTTCTTGTTGTGCCTTTCTCTCCACACAGGCAGTCAGAGTATGGTGGAGTGGTATTTGGGGGCTGGGCCAGGATGGCTCAGACGATTACTGCCTTTTCCATAGCAGAGGTTGCCAAACCAAACATTGGAGAGAGCTGGCCTGCCCGTGTCCGAGCAGATGTCACCATAAACCTCAACGTACAAGATCACATCAAGCACGAGTGGGAAGGTAATGAATGGCACATGCGTATCAGGCCGTAATCAGTAGATCTTTTCATATTTGTCTACTTTTTCATCTCGCTCATGTCAGACTTATAAACACTCATTATATCACAATCCCCCCACCCCCTTTTGTGTAGACAAAATGGCAAATAAGACAAATTGGCTTTAGTGTGTAGAAATAATTGAGTTTAATGCGGACCTTAAACCATAAACCTTAAAGGGGCTTTGTTGGGCCCTTTTCCCAATTCAATATTTTAATTTGATTTAACACAATTTAATGGTCCAAAGGCAGTTCAGTGCAGTCAGCCATCTTGCATACATAGTTTGCTTTAGGAGAGACATATTACATTATCAGTCTGCAGTATGCAACAAAATGTTGTGGCTGATTAGCAAGTTGCATTTGTCAGTCGTCACTTTAAAACTGTTATGATGAGCGTGTTAGCCATTATGAGAGGAAATCAAAATACCCATCCATCCATTGACAATTATTCTAGATCGCTTTACCAGCATACAAATGGAGTCTAACTCTGAAATACTGGGGGTGGCTACATGGATTGGGTCAAATGATAATTACTTTCAATCTGCACTTAACATGGAAACCAGTGTGACTTCTTAATGGCTTTGGTTTAGCCTGGTTTCAGCCACATTACAGAAGAGTTTGGGTCATAATGTAATGAGTGGGTGGTGTTATTTCACAGTTTCTGTATTATTATTAATATACTTATACAATGAGCACAGACCTTCACGTACATGTGGATGCAGAAATTATACCATTGGCTTAATATACTCCCAGATTTATATATGTAGCTACAGTGACTGTATTGTATAGTTAATATTGTGCGCCAAAACCCTCCTTGTGTAGATGATGAAAAAGGTCAGAAGCTGCTGCTCACTACTCTCCCTGTGTAGATACTATTCTGTAATACACATTCTAGTAAGCAGTATATAACCTCCATAAACTGCTCATTTATTCCCCTGTTCCATCCCACTGGACCTTGACTCGTGACCCATGGCTGGATCACGTATTTGTGAACTCATGGCATTTCTGTTTAGTCTCGACAACTGAGACCCTTGTGTTTTATTTCCTAATCGTTTACCCTTTATGCTTCTGTGGTTGATAGAGGCAGTGTGGATAATGTTAACAGTAACTTGTCAGCCTTGAAAGAATTTGATTCACTGGTACATAGAAAGTACAATGAAGCCTTTAGTGGCCAACTTCAAAAGCCTCCAGAGGAATGTATAGGACATGTTCACTGCCAATGTAAGCCAATGGTATATTGCACTAATTCTTATCTATATATATATATATCTTGTATGTTTTTTGATGGGTTACTCACTGGGTTTTTAAAAGTAAGCCTGATGTATCTCAATTTAATGCCTTCACTTAATACCCAATTTCCTTGCAAATGTTGTTTTTTTTCCCCTTTCTTTCTTGTAATTCACTGGAGAAATGAATTATTTTTTTTTCCGTCCACTCAACCGTTCCCCAATTCGTAATTAGAGCTTCATGTTTAAAAAATAAGGCACATGCTGACAGAGTGGTTTCTGTCCCATCTCTAAGCTCTCTAACATTACTGCTCACTGACACTCCCCACTTAGCCTTTCTTTCTATTGTCCTTTCCCTCTGTCCTTTTTTTTTCCTCACTCTGTTTAAAATAACATAAGTAAACCTGCTAAAAACCTTTCTCTCTCACTCCCTAATCCCCATCTCCATCCTCTCTCCCTGCAGGGCTGCGGAAGCATGATGTTTGCTTTCTGATCACGGTGCGGCCCAACCTGCCCTACGGCACGCGTTTCGACCGGCGCCAACCCTTTGTGGAGCAGACTGGCCTGGTGTACGTGAGAGGCTGCGAGGTGCAGGGCATGCTGGATGAAAAGGGACGTGTCATTGAGGAAGGTATGCTCATATGTGATCTTGATTCCACGTATGCACACATGCACATTATATACATACATTACATTCTTCCTTCCATCGGACCGCTGAGCGATGATTGGAGATATTTTTATGTATATAGATATATATTCACTCCCACCAACTGATCCTACTGAGAGGGTCATTCTGTTGTCATGGTGACAGGCACAGTGAGACCTGACCTGTTCACATTAACATTCCATTAACCTGAGGTCATCGATAACACCTGAGAGCTATGGGCCCCTGCCCCTCTGTTTTATTTATTGGATTTATATCTGGATGTATGTGCCTCTGCAGGAAATCCCTGAATGTGCTTGTCCTGCAAAATACACTCACTGGGCCTCATGTCGCATGTAAGCAATATACATATGTATTATTTTGTTACTATCCATGATTTCTTCTTACTTTTTTCCTATTGGGTGGTTGAGCACAAAAATCATCATCCTCAAATAATTGAGAAATATAAAAATAATGAATTTAGCGATTAATTTAGATTACTATTATGACTTAACAAAAATAAAAACTAAAATTCTTATTTCAGCCCTTTTGTAAATTAATTTGTATTAATGGCTCAACACCTGCTTCCTTTAGCATTTATGGGGCTTTAATATTGCTAATAACAAATAATCACCCACACTCCCACAATTCATGTTTCAATGTGATTCATCCTTCAACACATTTGGGTAAAAGCAAATTTGGATGGTTAAGAACATTTGTGCATCTGGAGTTGACTTTCTTCATAATATAAATTTAAGACAGCATTTTAATTATGAAATTTCATGATGCTGCATAAGACCAAGTGTGTCATATAAACAACACTCACCTCTATATCTGAAACAATGTGTTGCCAGCAGCATGATCAGAGCACAACATACACAGGTTATCTGTGAATGTGTGTTACATTTCATCAAATACAACAATCAGTGTTTTATTATGTGTAAACACAGAAGGAATCCTCTCAGACAAATGGAAAAGACACTTGTCTTTCCTGGAATGTATAATATATTTATATAGAGCAATATCTCTTATTTGTTTTTCCCCCACACCCTAAAGCAGACCCACTGAGTAGTTGGTTTATTCGAGGTAGTTGCAACACAACATGTGTCCATGCAGGGAATCTTGGTTACATTTTCCTATCTCCAGCAGGGATAAAAGGCTCTCTCGTAAACGTGTACGGTTCGGTGATGTCACAGAAACCACTGGACACCTGGTGACAGACTGGAGAGACAAAAGCTGAGAGGACACGAATAATTGACTTGCATACCATATACTACACTGCATATAGCCATCGATAATCTTATCTGTAAATGCAGAGGTTACTGGACACATTCTATAGGAGTTAAATGAACAAGTGCCATGTCTCCCATGTATTGATTTAATCCCAGCTTTTAATAACTGACAATTTGATACAATGGAATATACGTATATGTTTTGACTTCTCAAACACCTTGCCCCAGCTGTCCAAATTGTTATCCCATTGTGTTAAAGGTGTAGCTTCCACTCTTGCGCTATCATCACACTCCTTTTAGTAAGGGGGATTTGATGATCCCTGCATAGCTATACACACACACACACACACACACACACACACACACACACACACAAAACACACAAACATGCATGGGTGCACACACATCAGAGGTCAACAGGATTGAGTTTCATTCTCCCTCTCACTGTCCCTCAGCACCATACGAGAATCTATTTAGATATCTATCTGTGAGAGCTGCACTTGCTGCACCACACAGCCTTCCTGTGGGAGTAAGCTTAAAGTCTGCAGGCTGCCAGTCATGCATCTACAGTACATGTAATTCCTGTTCCTGAGGGGAAAGAGCACTATAGCAGGACAAGCCAGAGTGAGCTCTTCTGAAAAGGGTTTTATTTTTTTAATGAACCGCCACGCTTTTACTTCTGAGAATGAACTGATTTCAATACAGATTTAATAGGACAGTGACCCCTGTCTTTTTAATGCTTTGCCTTTAACTGTTACTTTGTCTTCAAGATTTTCCTTTGACTGTAAAACATTTTGTAGCTATGTTTTAAAACAAAAAAAATAATTTGAAAAGTTACATGAATTCATTACTGAAAGTTATCACGTCCTTCATGTAATAAGTATTCTCCCCTTCACTCTGGTCTAGGACCTGAACCAAAGCCCAAGCTGCGAGGAGATGCCAGAACATTCCGTGTTTGGCTGGACCCGAACCAGTATCAGCAGGACATGACCAGCAGTATTCAGAGTGGCACCGAGGACCCATATGAGACTTTCAACGTCATCATGAGACGCAAGCCAAAGGAGAATAATTTCAAGGTTCACACTACAGAGATCCACCCTCACTGTACATAGGGTTTAAATGCATCATCTTCAGACCTTGATCTATGGTCCTACGAGCACCACCCATGGGTGATCTATTGCTCACATTATGTTCTCTGGGTACCGAGCTGTGAGGTTGGGGCCGGGGCAACCCTGAGATTACCAGCCACTCAAGGCCCCCCCACAATGGTCCCAATGAGAGACACTTCTCAGTGGATCTTTATGTGGTACTCCTCTCTCACCTCTAAGAATCCCCTTGTGGCAGCAAGCAAACATTGTTTGTTATACTGCTGGGAGGCTTTCAGTGAGAAAGCATAACTGTTTTTTTATTATATTGTAAGTATAACATGAAAATGTCCTCAGAACGACGCTTTTCAAGAAGGTTAGCAAAAGGTAAAGCTGTTGGTTTGATAAGTTTTTCTGCAGCGTCATTGTAAGGTTAACCATGCAGCTGTGAAACTTTTTTTTAGAAATCAAATCTGTCTTCTTTAGAAATCATTCACAAATTCCTGTGCTTTTTACCACGTTCTTCTGTTTGAAAGCGTCTCACCAGGCTTTGTCAAATCTGCTATTTCTAATTTTGTGCATCCATTTCTGTCGTTTGCAGCGATTGGAATGACAGATGTTTTTGAAGTGTCTTTTTTCCCCCCATGTATTCAAAAGGAGCTAATGGTTATTCAAGGAACATTTTTCTGCATCTTTGATGTTTGGAAAAGATAAAAGTAAACATGTTTCTTATCTGGTGTTTGATGCATAGAGTATTTGACAGTTTGCAGCTCATTAAAATATAATTGACAGACCTACATCAGTCTAGAACAAGGCTATTATCATCTGGGTAAATCTTGTGGGTAAAGTCACAAGAGCTTCTGACACGCTCCATCTGTTAATTTTTTTTGTCTAAAATTACTTTTTTCCATATGCAAACTTTTGTTTTGGCATGTGTCACATGCTGCTTTGTGTCTCTGTTCCAGGCAGTGCTTGAGACCATCAGAAACCTGATGAACACAGAGTGTGTGGTCCCAGACTGGCTTCATGACATCATCCTGGGCTATGGAGACCAAGGCAGTGCCCACTATTCCAAAATGCCAAATCAGATCTCCACCTTGGACTTCAACGACACCTTTCTGTCCCTGGACCATTTACGGTCTTGTTTCCCCGGTTCCGCCATAAAGGTCACAGAAGATAATCCTGAACTGCAAGTCCCTCCTTTCAGGTGAATGTCAAAGGGAGATTAGGGGATTTGGAAGAGAAAAAGAGGTTATTTACATTGAGAAATATTCACGATAAATGTTTAGGCTTTATTCCATCATTTATTTTGCTGGTGTGTTATTTGCACACTGGATACAAGTATGTCACACCAGTATAAATGAGAGAGAATTAACATATCTACTCCCCCTTTGGTCTTTCCCTAGAATCACATTTCCCATCTTAAAGAAAATGGACAAAGGAAAGAAGAGGAAAGCGGATGAAGAAGAGGAGGACAAAGAGAAAGACACAACCTTAACGGTTGAGCCATATGTCACCCCCAACCGTGGTCCCTATCCCTACAACCAGCCCAAACGGTGAGAAATTGGGCTCCTGATCCACAGTTTAACAAGATCAGGGGTCAAAAAGCTTTATAGTGTTCGGTAAAATGCTGACCTCTTTGAAGATACTTGGACCTTTACTGTGTTCACCCATGCATTGAGATTTAATCCAATTAAAAGTGAACAAAGGCTTTAATATTCCTGGGCTAATTATAACACCACAAAATAATTGCCTTTCATAAAAATGTAAGATTCATATGATGGTGTTTTAGCATTCCCAGTTTGCACTTTGATATTTAAATCTTGAGAATAACATGTCCATGGGGAGAAGTCCCCGACAGCCAGATTTTAAAGCTGTTCTCCAAAAACACCACAACAAAACTTGCATTTTTTTTTAAACAAAAACTATTTGAACAGTGTTCACGCTATCAAAGACATTCAATATTTCTGACTAATTACTACAAACTGATTTATTAATACCAGCATTTTAAATGTTTTTGTTCCAGGAATACAATTCAATTCACTCCCACTCAGATTGAGGCCATTCGAGCCGGGATGCAGCCGGGGCTCACCATGGTAAGGACTTTTTATTTATGCTTTCATTGTATGTTCACACATGTTTTCAAGATTGAACTCATTCCACTCAAAGAAAATAAAGCTGATCTATTGAACAAAAGATCTACAACCTCCAAATAGTGATCATGGCCGTGGCTCCACTCATCAAATTGCTGTTTGATTTCTGGTCTTACAGCCAAAAATATACTTCTTGGCCAGCCTATACCCTAGGTTTATTCTGGGATAATCTAGTTCATACCCTACGGTTTTATTTTGGCCAGGTTATTTCATGCCTTAGGGACAGAAGTTTGAGACTAGTGTATAGATTTTATCCACAGTTTGTTGCACATTTGAACAGACATTTGATTTGTTGTCCATTCAGCGATGATCATTTTAATCTTAGGGTATAAAACATTCTGGGCAAGATAATAAACCCAAATATTGTGTCATCGCTGTATGAGTGTGTGAATGATTATATCAAATATTTAAAAATTATTATTAGAACAGGTCCAGCCCCACGAAGTCATTATTGCATATTTGTGTGTGATATTATCTGGGCAAAGTCTCTTTATATTGCAGGTGTACGTAGTATATTGTCCCACCTTGTGGTTATGTAGGCAAAGATTTCCAGCTATTAATCTCAGTGATGAATTTCCGCAACAGTAAAGACGCCGCTGTTTGGTGTCCTCATCTCCACCACTCCTATAAAGTGATGACAAGTTTCCCTGAATCCCCTCAGTAATTTTGGCACTGCTAATGATATAATCAATCACACATAAGAAGACAGCTATGGATACACCCAGTTCTCACACACATCCGCAGCCTGCCCTTGTTCTCTCTAAAAGCGTTGCTCACACACTGTTTTGACAAAGGTGCCATTCAATTGCGATGATTGAAAAGCTGGGAGTGGGTTCTGAGTTATTTACTGTGCAGCTAGCCGAGGTAAATGTGGCAAGGATGTGATCAGAGGAGTCATAAAACAGCTCTGCATGCATTCCGTGCTATGCTCCATTCTTCTCACCCTCTTCGCATATGTCACAGTGATTAGCATCCATAATAAACACACACTACCCCCCGGTTCGCCCACCTTGGCTTTCATGTAGGGTAACCAAGGAGCGGATTATGTACCGATTTAGGCAAGAATATCTTTATGTGCTAACTATTTTTAGCATAATTTACTCACCTGAGATAGCCATACTACACCAACCTGCTTCATAAATATTAATTTAATAAATTATATATGTTATTCCCCCAAGTTTAGTACATACAAGGCTTGCTGTCTAGTTGTATTGCTCTTAACATTCAGATAACAAGTACACAAAGGAGACTTAAAGATGCTTATGCCTTCTTTTTCAGTAGCTTTCTGTGTCTTTGCTCATGTGTGCAGTCAATGGGACTGACTCGGCATGCAAGGCAACACCTCGGCCTGTTCCAGTAGGTCTGTCTGAGTACCAATAACTACAGGACACCAGCCTAGCCCATTCTGACATGCCCATGACCTAGCTGTCAAAACCAGTGGCGTGTCTTTAGGGCAAATGCCTTTTGTACTCTGGAATTCTAATTGTGTGTTATCTTCTGTTCTGTTTTTTTACTTTATGGGTTTATTTAACATTTATCTCCTCCTGTTGTGTCTCCAGGTCGTTGGACCACCAGGTACGGGAAAGACGGACGTTGCTGTTCAGATCATCTCAAATCTCTATCACAACTTTCCTGAACAGAGGACCCTTATAGTCACACACTCAAATCAGGTACACACACCAGCTCCACACCTCTATGATGAATGAAAATGATAACACCCTAACCGAACCAGTGAAGCTGTCTAGAGAATTTACAGCTTGTGCTCAGAACTGCACATCAATCAGGCAATAGCTCTATTCAATCCACGGAGGAAAATTAAAATCTAAGCTCCCTTGTGCCCCAGTCTTCCCTTTCAGCATTTAATCATAAAGTAATCTGCTGTTTTACACCGGTGGAAGCTTGCCAGAAGGAACTATAACCACAAAAAGCAGATCTGGATATAATGCTAAAAAGCTGTATTGTAGTCCAGTAGTTTGCCCTCCATTTATTTTCCTTTAGCATGCTTATTATGTATTATGCATCAGCAGCACCAATTCAGGACAAACAAACACACACCAAAAGAAACGATTTCAATGTCTGACCATGTTCAAATTTTTCTATGATTAATTCTCCAACAGGCTCTGAACCAACTGTTTGAAAAGATCATGGCACTAGACATCGATGAACGCCACCTCCTGCGTTTGGGCCATGGAGAAGAGGAGCTGGAGACTGAAAAGGACTTCAGCAGGTGAGGAAGGGTGGCGAGAGGGCACAATATCAGATGGATGCACCCGAGCAAGTACAAAAGCATATGTGAAAATTGAGACAAGTTTGTATCGCATATATATGTGTGGTAGTGCATTCACCACATAGTTATAGATGTATTCCTACAGTCTGATCAAAGCCAACAACACACATACGCACATGCAGGCATACATAAAAGTAGCCAGCTGCCCACATACATAATTACTCTGAGCCAACAGTGACTGAGTGGGCTACTCGATACTCCCATAGGCCAGGCCGTGGACCTGGTTTATCTTCATAGGCATTTTTCCCCTCTCAGGCCTTTCCACTAGTGTAAGGGATCTTTTTCCCCTACAGCTCTGAGGGAATTCACGTCTAATAAACCTTCTTCTCATTATTCTGTAACAAAATAATTGCACATTTTACGCACTTATGATAGACTTGATAAAGAGAAATTATCTCAAGATACACAAAACCTTTATATGTCTACATGACTCTTGCTATATTTAACATAGAAAACCTAATATTTAACCAACTATAGATTCTTTTCAGCTAATAATTTAACCTTTTAAACATATACTAAACAAAAGTGTAGAGGATGAGGTATGACAAAAAAAGTGGGGTTCCAGACACCAGAAACAGCACCACGGATTGTGACTAGTAAAGCAAATTTTACTAGTAGACAAATGGTTGAATGGCAAGTATTGCATTCATCATATGATGCCTGAAGGATGTTTTTCCCCATTTACTCCCATTGATTTGTTTCACCATCACAAGTCATTATATCTCACTTTATTTATTATTCAGGTAACTTGGTTTTCACTTCATCTGTTATTTGAACAAATGATCATCGAAGCATAGGTTATATTAGTATGGTTTTATAATTGAAATTCAGAGGGGGGGGAAACTAATTTAACAGCATTATAATAAATCTTAAACCTTCTGTTTTTTTCTAGCAGAAATTCAGAGCCAGCATTTGAATATTAATATCTGTGTCATTGAATATTAATTAAGTTTTTCGTGCTGTTACTATTTAAAGTTTCTCTATAGCCTACATTGTTAATTACCACCTTTATCCATCTGTGTGTGACACTGAGCAAATTGCACCCTATAGCTTTTAGCAGCACTTTCAGAAGAGGAAGAGAGGACTCGTCTATGTGGCTCATTTGCTATGCTGTGTGTAAGGCTGCAGTGAGCGTATGACTGTAGTATGAGGAGCAGTGTATGAGAACTAGGGCCGGCACATGGAAGCAGACTGTTACAGTCTTAAATTATGCAACTCACAGACATAAAAGAAGGAACTTTAGCTAGCAGCATTTAATATGTTCCCGCCTGCCTGGACGCCTTTATAACAACATGCAGACTCCACACTCCTTCCACCCTACTGACACCAGCAAAAGCAGAGAGCTCGGAGAGTTTTAATTAACACTGTATATGGGATGAAAAATAGAAGGCAGCGCTCCTCTGGATGTCTAACAAAGCAAAGCTACAGCACCATCATTGCCTGCCTGCATTTCATAATGTATTTTGTGCTGCTTTAATGAGATTTTGAGAGTGGGTGTTGGTGGCAGTACGGTAGTAGAGAGACCACGTCTAGACAGTTGATATTTGTTTGTGGGTTTTTGGTAAAAACAGTATGTCAAAATATATGCTTCCTCTGTTTTATTCTAGCTTTAAATTTATTAAAATTTTCAGGAGGGAAAAAATGATGCAACCCTATATGTTGTGTCTGCTGTGAGCACCTCTGTTTCTATTCTGGGTCTCTTCGGGTCTCTGGAAGTAGCTGAATGCATTACAGGTCTGACATCCTGGGAAGCAAGGTCACTCTTTATTTTTTGTTTAATTTTTATTCAGGCCAAACAAACAGGAAGAGCAGTGTGATTGTCTTTGAGTCACCTGCTGACTGAGAATCGCTGCAGAGGCTCTAAAAATAGATTTCACCTCCAGAATTACCCCATGACCCCTCCCACTTCCTGTCTGAGTGTGCTTCTTGTCTCGTTGCCACCTGCTAATTGTTTTTTTAAGCAAAATTGTTAGCCATACAATGGGATGAACAATAGAGCCATAAACAAAAACCTTGTGTGCAGCCAAGGATGCCTGTTTCCCTCTTAGAACCTCCCTGTACTCCAGTGGATAATATATACAGTATATTATAAACATGTGTAAGATACTGATTGTCCAGAGATAACTGATCAGTCTTTTGTCAACTGCAACATGGACAGAAATATGATAATGGCAGTTACAACCAAAATTCCAAGAAATCAAGTCAAAAATCAGATAACATTTATTAGATCAAGATAACACTCTCTAAATCAAGTCAGGCAGTAAATAACCTAATACCACACTGGGAAGTGATTGAGACAAGATAGTGTATCCATTCCAGAAGAGACCTTATCTCGCCTAATAGGTCTAATGGCCGGCCACACCAGCATGTAGGTGGATGAACATTTGTGCTGCAGTGAAGTTGATCAAGCACAAGAGTAGTTCTGATTATTTGGTGTACTGGACATTTTATGTACTGATGCCACCCCACTTAGTTACTGTTGCTAGGTTAGAGTTTAGGTGTCGGCACATGTTGAACTGAACATTGCCTCTGTCACTCTATTATGTGTGCCAATATTAGACAGAGGAATAGCTAATGTACCGTATATATGATGTATGTGTTGTCAAAGACTATTCACTGTTTGGGGGTCTATGCTCATATTAACATATTCTGTGCTTTTTATCTCCAGATACGGCAGGGTGAACTACGTCCTCGCCAGAAGACTGGAGCTCCTCAGAGAGGTGGGAAGGTTACAAGAGAGCTTAGACGTCCCTGGTGATGTCTCTTACACCTGCGAGACTGCCGGACACTTCTACCTCTATCAGGTGAGGCTATCACAAAGCGGCTGTGTGTTTCTAGCAGAGTAAAAGTGTTTACAACAAATACAAAAAGAATGTTTTTTTTTTTTTTTTTTTTACACGAGTAATGTTGAAAACAGCGACACGGTGGAGCAGTGGGTAGCACTGTTGCCTCACAGCAAGAAGGTCGCAGGTTCAAGACCGCCTTGGGGCCTGGGTCTGGGACCTTTCTGTGTGGAGTTTGCATGTTCTCCCCGTGTCTGCGTGGGTTTTCACCGGGTACTCCGGCTTCCTCCCACAATACAAAACATGCTCAGGTTAATTGGCAAATCTAAATTGCCCATAGGTGTGAGTGTGTGTGTGAATGGTGTGTGAATGGTGTGTGTGCCCCACGATTGGCTGGCGACCATCTGGGGTGTATCCCCCTGCCTCTCGCCATAAAATGCGCTGGGATAGGCTCCAGCAGACCCCTGCGACCCCGAAAGGGAATAAGCGGGATAGAAAATGGATGGATGGATGGATGTTGAAAACATAATAAATGTTTAGCAATTCCTGATGTGTTTTGCAGCCAGTAGCTTCTCTCTCATCTACTATTAAACGTCTAAACATCCTTGAAATTTGTGTTTGGTTATTAATATTGATTTACAGAAATGGAGTTAAAGGGATACAGGACATATTTTGCAGAAGTGATTAGAATGGATTTGTGCAGCCTGCTCTCTTCCTCGGACATATCCATGCCAATCAAATCCAGACATTATTGAAGCTTCCAATCCCCAGACTCATTGCTCTTTTTTGTCAAGACTGAAAAATACCAAACAGATGCATTCAACTCTTGTTGTTTATTCGTGTCACCTCATTATCACTGTCCTCTTGGACAGCTGAAAAATTCCACTTGTGCAGACCAGTAGTTACCTGCATGTCCTTCAGACATTTGTAACATGAAGAAGGGCAGGGTTATGATTTGACTGTCACCTTCAGTTTCCTGAGAGCTTAAAAATCTAAATCTCTTTCATGGCAGTAATGTGATATATATAGAAAGAACGCCAGTGTTGTAGTTCTCTGCTGTATTTGGCGCTTCCATCCTGATGTCACCAGTTCCCTTGTGAGTCAAAGCTATACCAAATACATGAATACCACAGCCATTCCAAACTCTAGTGTCAGGAGTTGTGCGAGGACGCTCATGCTGACAGTTTTTGCACCTTAACAGAACTTTGACACACAAACCCACTCATATCACCACTGTGGTTTATTATTAATTTGATGCAGCACATGGACTGAATTTTTAACATGCACCACATTTCAGCGAGGTCTTCTTGAGTTTATCATAGCTCTGAACAGTGTAGTTCTTAGATTCATCATGCAAACAATTTCTAGACATTTGCATTCTCAAATATCAGTGACGATAAGCGCACTATTGTGTCTGTGATCAATACTATCAGTTTATAGATGTGCTTTGTTTCCATTGTGGTCTTAATAATCCGTTCACACAGACATGAAATGTGCAATTAAGCTCAGTCCTCAAGCAGACTTGCTAATGTTATCCTTAAAGTCATTTTTCACTGAGGTATTTATAGAACTGCCCTGCTGTGTTGGTGAAGCTAGTTTATTAGGTGCTCGGCAGGAGAGAGAGAGAGAGAGGCTATCTGTTCTCATTTATTCATTTGTTTGTAATGTGTTTTTAGCTTTTGTTTAAAAAAATTAGGAAACAAACAGCATGCATCATTTAGGCTGTGCAGGGGAATGGAGAACCCCCAGTGTGTGCTCATGGAGTATTTCAGCAGACATTAGACCACCAAAGGCTAGCGTACTATGCGACTCCCTATTGGAAAGTTCAGTGATTTTCTTAATCAAGGCATGTATTTAAACATGCATCTAAAGAATCCACTGTTCAACCCCAGTAATTTGCTTTTAGGTTATAAGGTTTTTGACTTTAACATCCTGGCTGTGCTGTGTATCTGCTCTCTCTGCCAAACACAGGTGATATCTCGCTGGGAACAGTACATGAGCAAAGTCCGGCCCAAACAGGCGAAGGAAGTGGAGGTGGAGGCTGTGGCTGCACACTTTCCCTTCCACAAGTACTTTTCCAATGCCCCCCAGCCTGTGTTCAAGGGCCGAACATTTGAAGAGGACATGGACATTGCGGAGGGCTGCTATCGCCACATCAAGAAAATATTCACCCAGCTGGAGGTAAGGAGGCCACTCTCTTACACACACATGCACACGTGTGCTAGTTCCTTCTCTGCTGAGCAACTCCCAGTAGTATGCAAAGAGGTTACTTGAGTGCAGTAAAGCAAGGCAATTTTATTTACAGAATACCATTTATTACAGTTCAAGTCGAGGTGCTTTACATTCAATTCAGTTTTAAAAAAAAAACTTTATGAATCCCACTAGGGGCAAATGCATTAAAATGCACACATTAGCAGCAAATAACATCTACAAATGCGCATATTACACACACTATCAGACTAATGAGCTGTACTAGCCCTTTGTTATTTGTAACTTAAAAACACGTGCAGACTAATAGTGGTATTCCTGGTCCTATACTTCACATTTGTTTGCAATATAGAAAAGCAACATGACACTGTCGCCCCCTTTTTTCCCCCAAACACTTTCATCCTACAAATACACACCGATGTTATCATTCCTCCTCAACCCATCGAGTATTACTATAGGGAAACAATAACATTTGAGATTTATGGGAACACCAAGAAGGTCTCTGAAAAGCAATAAAGAAGTTATTGGCTTGCGGTAATATCCCAACACGTGTGGTGACCTTGATTTATCTGGCTGGCCTCTGTATCACTGCATCACAGCACCTCTCCCTCCTCCCTCAGCCTCACCCATGCTGCAGTGAAATCTGTACACCCATTAAGAGGCATCACTGTCTGCGGTGCAGGGAAGAGAAGGCAACAAACATTCTGCTGAATTTGCTTATCTGCCTGCCTTTTTTCTAATGTTAAAGCACTTTTGAAAAGCTGTCATAGGAATATTCTTGGAATGTGTTGCAGCATGGACAGACAGGGACATGAAGTGCCTCCTGGGTTTTTGTTTCTCTTTCCCCTCTGCAGTATCTCAACAACTGTTTACCTCTTTTTAGTTTTTAGTTTTGTTTTTTTTTTATCCCTCTCTCCTCTCTCTCCTCAGTATCCATGAATCTTTACCATCTTCGTTTCACCCTTCAACCGCTCTGGAGCCATGGGGGTTAAAAATAGACCTCATCAATATTGCATGTTTTGATTGGTTTAATATTAATGCTAAAATAGTAACACATCAAATATTTATACCCCCCGTGCTGTCCGAGTCTACTCCCCCGCCCCCTCTCCCTTCCCTGCCCCTACACAGCTAGTGTGGCAACCTGAAAATAGCACGCCTGTTTACCCATATTCCCTGTTTGTGCCTCCCCCTACAGCATGGTTTCCAGAGTGCTGAGATTTTGTTTCATCTTTTGTTTTAAGAGCTGGCCCTATATTTTTCCATTGCAGTATAAGCCATGTAAGAAAATCTGTGCTCAAGTGCTCCTCAAGCTGCAGGTATTGAACAGCAAACTACACCCAGTTTACTCTCTGCAGAGCCCCCCTGCAGCTCACTGGCCTCTGTTTCACTGCATCACAGAGTAGAGGAGAGCAATTCTTAATGAGAACAGAAAGCGGAGGGATTATGTTAATAAGGTTTTGTTAAAAGTACGACCTGTAATACACAGCCACCTGCCCCAAACTAATAGGGGACAGAACATAACCACCTACAACACCTGCCTGGGCTTGGGTCAATGAAATACACCTCCGTTAATACAGAGATTTACTTGTTTTGCGATATTACAGTAATTCCTCTCTGTATTGGTATTTTATTTTCATTTACAATGTGTATAGAACGAGTTGAGGCTGATCCTATTCCATAGCGTGACCACTCAACTTTGGAGAGCTATGGCACCAATCACCCAGTGTGAGTGCACCTTTAGACAATTGTGGTGAACATTGTAATATCCTTAAAAAACAGCCATATCAAAACCATAGATGCCATTGCACTAAACATTATTTTAATAAATTGTGAACTTTGTGAACTGCCGTTTAGCGGTTTTCATTCTGGTTAAAAAAGATGTCACAAGTTCAGCATCAAATCTCATCTCCGTACTCAGCAAGACCTGTTTGTTTTTCTCACATGAATACATTAATACAAACATTAAAGTGACATACCGTCTATCCTACAGCAAAAATTACAGCCGTGCAGGACTATTTCATCTCCTGTTGGACTGCGGGCAGACTGGATACTACAGTGCCTCATTATTACCTCTTGAGGGAGAAGTGGTGTTACGAGACTAGTTGTTTGGATGGTCACCTCACTAGCTATCTCTGCAACATAATGTCAACACTGTTACTTTTTTTATTTAGTCCATTTTTTATATGTTTTAAACTTAATTTAAGGCCAAATATTGCATTGTGTTTTTAAAAAGCAAGATAGGTTGCCCACTCTTTTGTCAGTGTCTTATAGTTTGTCATTATGTAGTATGTGCAGGGAATCAAAAGCAGAGACAGACAGATCTTTTTAGGCCTTAAGAGTTACAATGCTTTTTTTTTCAAATATGGGTTGAGACAACAGTGTATTTGTTATTGCATTAGAAAATGTACCCATAATCTTATATAGTAATTGTTCATCATTTTGTCAGTATTGTCTGAAATAATAAATGCATGGATACATAATGGCTGCCTATATCCTAGCTTGCCAAGCTCTTCACTGAGGTCTTTATTCAAGTAGTTTTTAATTGCTTATGGGAGGTTGTGATTTTTGTCTTAATTTCTTTCTGCTATTTGTCTCCTTAATCACATCCGTTAATAAAACATTAATGTGTGCAGCTATTGACTTCTAAACCTCACCGTCTCTCCCTGTAGGAGTTCAGGGCCTTTGAGCTGCTGAGGAGTGGACTGGACCGGTCCAAGTATCTGCTAGTGAAGGAGGCGAAAATCATCGCTATGACCTGCACACACGCTGCACTCAAACGTCATGACCTGGTGGAGCTCGGATTCAAGGTAGCTTCCCCTCTTATTCATTTATTTATCTTGCCACACAATTTTTTTTTGACTCATTTTTTTGGAAGTATTAATTGTTAAGTTGTTGGTTCTTCCTATTAGTATGACAACATCCTGATGGAAGAAGCTGCTCAGATTCTGGAGATTGAGACCTTCATCCCCCTGCTACTGCAGGTAACTCTTCCAAGTTTTAAAACTTAACAATGGCGGAACAAGGGTACCTGGAAGCTCTATTGTAATGGAAAAACTACAGCCATGTTCTGCCTGATAACTATACTATACTACTATACTAGTCCTGTCATACATTCTGACGTCATGCGTAGTTTAGTCCTTTACCCGGGACACCCTTACTATCTGCCTTTCCCTGTTAAGTAAGGTCTGACTGATGGGCTCAAAACAGAGTAATGGTGCTTGTCTTTGGTAGTTGTGCCTAATTGCCCGAGATAGTGCTAATGCCTGTTTAGAGATGAGATCATTGAGCACATCAGCCCATTCAACAACCTTGCCAGAACTCCTCTTTATCTCTCTTTTTTTCCCTCAGTGAAGCATAGTCAGAGCCAGATATACGCCACAGTAAACCATGTATTCCTCCTATTCTCCTTCCCTTTCATTATCCATCTATTCAGACCATATCAGAGTGATTAAATCAGCTCTTGACTCACAATGGTCAGCAAAATAGTCTGTGTTCAAGCTCTAAATAAACATTGAATTAGTGATATCTGGAAGCATAACGTAGACATGAGTAAAACAATGCATTGGTCATTCACGCTTTACCGCAAACCTGGAATTTAATGCTATTTGCTAATCCGATTTCAAATACACAATATGGTATTGTCAAGTCCTTGGACAAAAGCTAAATTGAATGAAGCTGAGCTGCCGGGGATAGTAGTAGTACACAGTATTACACTTCTACATACACACTGGATTTTACAGGTTAGCATATTAATGTATATATCGGTACCTTAAACTAAGCTGCAACATTTATTTTAATCGCCATATTAAAATGATAACCACTAATCAGTTCTTCAACCAATACTATCCCAAATGAAAAAGATTAAAACTGTAACAGGATACTTGTACTGACTTCTATTTCATTTGGGTATTCTCTGTATTTCTTCCCCTCTCTACAGAATCCAGAGGATGGCTACAGCAGGCTGAAGCGTTGGATTATGATTGGAGACCACCATCAGTTGCCCCCCGTCATCAAGAACATGGCCTTTCAGAAGTACTCAAACATGGAACAGTCTCTCTTTACTCGATTCGTACGCCTGGGAGTGCCCACCATAGACCTGGATGCACAGGGCCGTGCACGTGCAAGGTGGGTCACCCAATAGATTACATAACACTAGAGTTAGTTTTGACATAGTTATTTTACGTGGATATAATGTCTAAATGATGGATGATAGCCGTTGTCTCCCAGAGAGGACGTACAGACTGTGTGACTTTTTGTTTTTATCTCCCCATTCCCTAGTCTGTGCAACTTGTACAACTGGCGCTACAAACACCTGGGAAACCTGCCTCATGTCCAGCAGCTGCCTGAGTTCCAGGTACCGAACCCCGGCCTGACCTTTGACTTCCAGCTTATTAATGTGGAGGACTTCAATGGTGTGGGAGAGTCTGAGCCCAACCCTTACTTCTACCAGGTCAGTAGTACACTCAAAAGTGCATACAACAAATATTTTCTGTGTCAAAGGTGCTGTCTATGCATCTACCTACTGGTGATATCACACATCTGAAGATAGAAACTAACATAAACTACTAACTAGATCCATAAAAAAATAATACAGTTAATCTGCTAGCAAAATTTGAATTCACAAAGACTGTGTGTATTACTTCAATTTAGAGAGCAATAAACAGTGCTACCCGACTAAAATTATTCCTACTTGAGTAATGGTCGTTTCTTCGAGCCATTAGTAGACTAATTGCCACACATTGATCATATTAAATGTATCAGAACTGTGTCCTGAGTCGGATATTTTATATTATATTAACATTTGGCTTTGTCTTTATCCTCTCCAAATAATTCTGTGCTTAAGATTTCTTCCCTGACCTGAACCTTATTATCATCTAATAACTATTATAATAATAATAACTGCAGGGACAAGCTGTGTAAATATGTCTATTGACATATTTACAAGTAACTGATTTTGCCAGTTCCTGTGTCAATAATTGTAAATTAAAAGTACTCTAGTACCGGATCCAGCTGCATACTAGGTTTTTGACTGTTTTTGACGAATGTATTCTTAACGAATAATGTTTGGCTCTACTGAACATGCAGTATGATGTATGCATAAGTATGATCACCTAGCGTTTTGTATCTAATTGGAGTATGTACACAAATTAGACCAGCAGAAATAGTCCATGTTGCACAATGTGTGTCATTTCTGAGAAGTTCCTGAGCACAATTTATACACGGTTTTACACAGACAGACATTCACGCACACTCAGTTCCACCAGAGCGGAGAGCCATATTCCTCCCTAGCCTCCATTTCCTCTGAATTGGTTGTTGTACTGCGGTTCATTCATTTTTAAAATCGAAAGGTTTAGCTACAAGTCCATATGATATATTCATAACTCTGCTTAGAGTGTGGCTAATGCTCAATGACCAGTGGGTTTGTCCTTCACATCAGGGCTCAGATTGAGTTTCATCAGGACTTTGCTGAGACACTCAAGACTGTATTGACACATTGTCGGCACTAAGGCACTGCTGCTAGAACAGCTCCATAGCACCCGCTGCAGCAGAAAGGCTAAACTCATCATGAAGGAAGTACATATCCTGGCCGTCTCTTGTTTCAACCAGCAAGCAGGAGCTACAGACCGATCAAAACACACACAAATAGGATGACAATAGTACTACTCATTCAAGACATGGTCTTGTCAATTTCACTTGGCATCTTCATTTCATTGGTACTGTCTTATTTATGGTTTAATTCATTTTATAAGCTTTTATTCATTGCTCCTATTTGGTATGTATTTTAATATATTTTATGCACCTTGAGAGGATACTGTTGCAATTTTATTGTGTATGCATAATGACAATTAAGATGCATCCATCTATTGTTTGTGGATAGGAGGCTGGGTTAATAGGGGTATTCAAAAAAAACACACCACCACATTTTACTGTTAAATCTGATATGATAGATGGATATTCTAATAAAATGCTACTAAAATCAACATAAAGCAAGATACTTTATTGAAAAACCTGTATTATTTTTAATTACAGAGAGATGCCTGAAAATTTGTCAGAAAAATAGATTTGACCATAGACACAACACCACTTGAAATAATCATTTAGAAAGCAACATTTGATTTCAGATTATTATATTATCATATTTATACTATGTTGTTAAAGGAGCAATGAGTAAGATATGGACAGAATTTTTTTTTTAACATTTAAAAACTAACTATATTATTTATTTAGTTATATTCATTGTATTGCTGATATATACTGAATTTAGGTAGCCCTGGCCTGTGCTCTCTAGCAGTACCACTCTGTACCTCTGGGGTGATGCTGAGTATCTGTAATGTCCAGTCGGCCCTCAGTCCTACATTCCTACTTGAGAGGTTGAAGTAGCACTACCCAAACAAAAGGCAGCACTGGCAGAAAGCTGCTGTAAATTATGTTCTAGACCTGTTAAAAATTACACCTCATTACATTTTATTTCGGCTTAGACTTATTATTTAGGGTGTGCTTTCTGGTAATATGCAAATCTTACAGATTGCACCTTTTCAAGCTACATATAAAACGGAAAAAATAACAATTTGAGACACTGATTTTTATGTATCCTCTTTAGCAAATTGGCATGCATCAGAGCGCTTCATGAATGTTAGTCGAGCCTTGAATCCCGTGCAAGCTCATGTCCCTGAAGCATCTTATTGTTCTTAAATCCAGACCATGTGCACTCCTCGAGACACCGGGTCACATGAAACTCAACTCCATTTGCCTTTTTTCCATTTGCAGGCTCCTCAAGGGAATTGCTAGTATCACTCACTATGCCTCACACACACTCACACACTTCCCTAGGAACCAGATGAGATAAATTGGACACTGGAGAAGCAATTGTATCCAGTATGTGCTGAATGGCTGTCACAGCTGAACAAACACTGCCTCAACAACTGCTGCACACTCCTACAGGAACTGTGCACCCATCTCACACACACACACACAAAAACGCATGCATGTGCACGGACAAACAAGTCCGAAGGTCTGTCCGTGCTTCTTCGGCTCATTTGCTAAAGCACTTTCCCCATGGAATCACAGTCCATTATAATACTCACAAAGTTGTCAAATGGCTCATATAGTGCAAAATACTTATCTAAATCCACATCCTTTGTTGATAGAAAAAGGCTTTTCAGCAGCCAGCAGAGCTGTTAGTGTTGACCGTTTTGCTTCACAAGCTGTATTTTAAATGGCCTAAGAGCAAATGCCACGGCTGGAGTTACTCACAGGTAGAACAGATTTATAGCTCTTGTTAGACAGTGATGTGTTTTTATCTACACTTCACTGCCCCTTTTCCACGCTCTCCACTTCTCATGTAGACACAGTCTTGTCAGGCCAAATGCAATTCATTGAGACTTAGTTACAAATCAGCAAACACATAGTGTGATAGTGTACATTATTGTGTGAATTTATGCCATTTGGAAATCCCATAACCAGCGTAGAGGAACAAAGGCTGTCACATTTTTTTGATGTGTTGACCCCGGGACAGCTGGATCAGGAACTGTTGATGAGACTGTATAAATTAGTATCAAAGATGCGAGTCTGCAGTCCAGGCTTAATTGAAACTGGATGAATAATGCAAACTGTTTAGGCTTTTTCTTTTCTTTTCTTTTTTTTCTTTGGTCACATTTTGAAGGGCAGAGAGTAGCCTTGGAGCCAGAATGTAGATGCTGAGGAATTAGTTCATTGCATTTGATTGTTAAGTGGACAAATGATTCCTGCATTATTCGCCTCTCTGTTTAGTCACACTTCGAGGACAAACTCTTGTGATGTTGTTCCAAGGCCTAGAGGTTTGTAAATAGAGATGAAAGGTTCACGGTTATGACAGATGGGCAGAAACTGTATAGAAATATCATCTTTGTTTAAAGTCTAGAAATAACTAGCAGTAGTATATTGGGAAAACTTGCCTTTCCTAGTTTAAGTGACAACGTGGGTAATATACAGTCCTATAAGGCTCTGTCATCGGACTAAGTAATGAAACTTCTGATGATGCAGCCTTTTGGCACACTTCTAACAACACATTTAGCTTCTTCCTAGGTTAATCTCTGAAACACTTAAGGAATATCAGAGCCACCATTAAAAATGTCATTCATTCTCCTTGCTTGAGAGATTTTGTTCCAGCCTGGCTCATGGTGGCGTTGAGCTCCATCTGCCGCAGTTCATTTCAGCTCAAATCAGATGGTTACTCATGCATGATTGAGCCCCCTTTTTTTTTATCTGGCTGCGAAGTTAAAGCCCCGACAGCCGAGAGAGAGGTAGCGCAATATAATGTTAAACTCCATGAGAATGAGAAGAAGGTCACCCAGACACCCAGGGTAGAAAGGTGGAAAAGCCAGTACTGTCAGTCGTAGGGAAATCTTTTTTTGATTTATTGTAATATATTCTTATGTATTATGTACACACAACCAAACATCAGTTATTTTATTGTGTGGTTACAATACATATTCAATGTGGCCATAACAATGTCAAAAAGAAATATTCTTACCCTCTTCTTTTTTCTCTCCTTCAAAGAACCTGGGGGAGGCTGAGTATTCTGTGGCTCTGTACATGTACATGCGTCTCTTGGGTTACCCTGCTGACCGCATCAGCATCCTCACCACCTACAATGGACAAAAACACCTCATCAGAGATGTTATCAACCAGCGATGTGGCGGAAATCCATTCTTTGGACAGCCCAACAAGGTAAGGACGTGCAGGAAGTAGTTTATTTACACCGGCACAGTGCACACTTACATGCTATAAAAGTAAGTATAAAAACCTATCTCATTATGTATCATACAAATTAGGAAAGAGAAAACATTGTCTTATACAAAGGAATCACACAAGCAGTAAGAGGGCTAAAATCTAAAAGAATAGTAAGTGAATGCATATTTTACACCAGCAACAAGATATCTGAAGCATTATTATTCTACATTACATTAAGTGCTATGTTTTTAGTATTGAGTGCTGCTCTGTACTATGTTACTGCCCACATCAACTGTGCACATTCCTTATATCACATGGTGGTGACACATTTCATCTATCCTGTCAGGAAGGTTTCCACAGCTATGTTATTACCTCCCGTACATTATGTGTAAGACTAGTTTAAAAGGAACATATAAAAATATGTGGACACTTCAGCACAGTTTCTTCACACCTCCAGATGTTAACTGCAGTCTACCAACCTTGTATTCTCTGTTGCACCGAGGAGAAATTCACAGCTCCTTATTTTAACAAGGCATTTGCTGTAGCTGCCTTCCATTACTGAAATTTATATTTTATCTCCTTGCTAAATGTGTAGGGTTTCTACATGTTAACTGCAAACTTTCCAACTGCCTGTAAGCTTGCAGTGTGACATACAGTATCTTCTTGAATTTAGTGGATCTGCATGATTCCTGCAAGGTAGAAAATTAATGAGTAGCTCATGGCACTTGATTCACTTAACACTGCTACAGAAAAGCAAAATAGTATTTTTTTTCCCACAGTGGCCTTCATTGTACAGCTCTGTAAAATCACTACAAGATTTAAAATGAGTGTGGCGTGAGCATACTTGAAGAGTGGTGGGCGTAGCTCTTAACTGTGTTCATCCCTGAAGGATACCGCTCGGTTATCTTCATCCAGGCCACGTTATTTCTTCCCCCGCCCCCCCGACTCGTCTTGTCTCTCCTCTTTGCTTCCTTTACACTGTTAAGTCAGCAGGCCGCTGGCACAGCTTCCCATCCTTGTTCTGTTTATACTGCTAAATGCTTTACACGCTCGCCTCAGGTTATGACTCTTTATTATTTTCCCTTCCTACATTCTCCCACCTTTCTTTGGGGCTTTCACACAAGGTACAATGTCACACTTAAGCAAAAGCTGCAAAAAAGTGTCACTTGGCAAGTCTCCTGTAAACTGCTGACTAGGAGAGGGAATGACTTATGATAGAATAATAATATGAAATTTCCTATTTACTGAGACAATTCATCTAAGATGAATCATGATGTCTATTACTAAAGAAGAAAACATTATACCTCATATGGCAAAAAACATTATGTTATCTATTTATTTTTGCATTGCGATGTCTGTTTTTACAGAATTCCAGCCAAGAGACCTGTATTGCATATCATACCTCTCTCTTTCTTGCAATAAAAATCTATATAGAAAGAGAGATGGTGTCCTGAATATTGTCTAACCACTGGTTCTGAAATGTCACAGTGGACGAGCAAGGTGGTTTTCTGCAGCGGCCATTTCCACAAAACAAGTCCACATGTCAGATAAGAACCCAAGCAATATAACATCAGTTTCAGGAAAGGATAAACAATTTCCTAAAGCAGTTGGACACTTGATTTGATTTTGGACATTTCTCAAATTGAAGTGAAAAACTGCATTTTTGCAGAAACTATATCCAGCAGTGGATGAATCCACATTTCTCCAATAGTGAGTAACTGCAACAGAAGGACAGTGTATAAGTGATTGGTGATTGACTCAAAATTAACTAAAGTACATATGTTCATAGTAATGAATAAATTAAAGGAATATGAGAGGAGTTAGCTTTATCAGTCTTTACTATTAGTAGCATTTAAGTGTTTCTTTAAGTCTAATTATAGGACTTGTTGAGGTAAGCAAAATTTGGACTGTCACCAGACTTATGTAAACATATATAGAAACAGATGAGAGCTAGTTGCTGTTTATTAATTGTTTAACAAGTAGGCAGAAAATAGATCCTTTCTATGTCTTTGGTAGCAGTTTATATTGTCTAAATGAATAGTGTCTGTCTCTACTGTCTTTGCTGTATAGTCCTACCTTGCTGTTTTGTCTGAAGTATATTCCCTGTTCTGACAGCTAGCCAGAAATTGTGCTTGGTCATGTTAAATGTCCCGCAGTGTTAAGAAAGCGTCATTCAGCGTGCTCGTGGCCTTAGTCGGTATGCATGTCCAGTTCCAAAGTGACAGGGGTGACAGGCTGTTAGGGTTGCTGAGAAGAAAGATAGCTAGAGAGGGGCTCTAGTGGGAAAATGCTGAGCATCTAAAAGGTCACGGCACTGAGCATTAGGTTCGCAGCTTCTGACAATGTGTCACAGTGGCTAAAACCAAGAAAATGTCAGCAGCCAGCTCACTTTCTGGGATGATTAATTAGACGGAGAAAGGGAGGAAGGCCAGTTAGCACCAGCCAGTCCCTCACTCAGATAGGCACACTAGCACGAGCTAGTGAATCTCCAACACAACAGTTGGCATACACAATGAATACAGTTATGCACTTACACATCTTCAAAGGTTGTTTGTTTTGTAGTTTACTCTGGTAATTTTATAGACAAAGTCCACTTGAGTTCCCTTTCTGTTGGTGCTGTATATTTTGAATACCAGGGCTAAAACGCATAAATGCTGTAACTGGATTTGGAGTACTAACAACTGTTCTTGTTACAAAAATCTTGGCCAGCAAGCAGTGATGGAATTGTAACTGATTAAAGTCAGGCTGTCTCCTGTTAGTTGAAATTCATATCGATAGAATCAAAGTGATGAATGAGAAGCCCCCCCCCAAAGCTCTTTGCCCATCCCAGTAGATTTCCTCCATTTTGTCAAGCAGGGAACTTAGCAACAGAAAAAGTCCTGCTGCAACCAGGATGTCTTCACAACAAATATGTTGACATAGATTGAATGTCCTCTTAACATGCCTCAGCCTGCATTTTTAGACGAATATAAAGCCACAAATGAGGCAAGTCTCCTGTGGAAAATACAACAATGCAGCAGTTCGCATCTTTACATTCCAGGTTGTAAAATAAATAAGACACAGCAGAATGGATAGAGAGAATAACAAAAAAAGAAAGGCAGAGAGAAGAGATCCACTATAGAGCATCGGCTTAGACAGTGTGTCATTGTCGTCATGAGAATGAAGAGAAAGAGGTCAAGATGGAAGAAGCCGATTCTCTGTCAAATAGCAAATATTTGCAAACCCATGTGTGTTTGTGTGTGACTCACAGCACATTGTGTGAGTTTGCATGCTCGCTCGTATCCACAGTTATGCATGTGCCGCATTGACATGACCTCTGTAATTCACTCCCTTGAAGATTTCTCATAAATAACTAAACACCATGCAGAATGTGATGCCTTGGGGGAGATTCTGTAGCTGGACTTGATTGTCGCTGTCTGCAGGCTAAAAATAACTCCTCTCTTAAGTACCCCTTCTCTGCAAAACAAGTTTCACTGTTTAGGTTTAGACCGCTCTATAGCCATCCCCTTCAGTCCACAGTGGCCTAGTTGGGAGGGTGTATTGAAGTGTGTGTGCAACATGTGTTTGGACATGTGCATGCAGACCACGGCAGCTTTGATTCAAATATTAACATTGAGAGTACAGCCCATGACTTGTGCTGTTGTAAATCAAACATATTGTTGCCTCTGGTGCTGCACCTGTTCTGCATAGCAACAAGGAGACGTAAATAAATATTGGTGTATCACCTAATTAGCCCTATCTCTGTGTTTTACAGCAGGTTTGTGAAGGGTTATGCAAAGTGTCATTCACAATCAAGTTGCATTAGCCAATAGGAGATAACCGCAACTTCAAGATGATTTATTTAGCATTGGCTGGCTCATTGATTGTAGTCCTGGGACAGTGTGACTTCTGAACAGTAGCTAATGTGCTGTTGATCCACTTTAGAGAATGGATCTATAGAAGAAAGGCCTCTTTGTGCTGGGGTTGGATTTTTTACACATGTAGCCTTTATAACACTGTAGTTGTTTCTGCACAGTAAGGACATATTTTCTTTATGTAGCATAACTGCATTCCTTTCAAATAGACTGCCATTATATGGACAGAAAGTCTTGGCTATATCCATTTAAGAATGAAAATCTGGTATTTTTTTTACACTTCATAAATGACAGCCTGTGTGCCACAAAGAGCAAGTATGGGTTCCATTTTTACAGATTCTTATCTTTGTTATTCTTCCTGTCATTGCATCAAGCTTTAAATGCAGTGGACTGTGTTTCAGGAGAGATGTAAGAGTGCTTACAAACTCACAATAGAGCCCTGTTTTTCAAGGTTGGGAGTAAGTATGCAGCAAGACAGGATTACCAGGGTATGAAAGCAAAATAACTGACATGAGTTTCTGTTTGCTTAAAAAAAGCACTTCACATCCGATCTCCGTCTTCACAAAATAAACTCTGATCCAGTCGAGCAGCGTGGCCCCTAGTACCTTGGCCCTGAGTCTCAGGGGCCCAGGTAAGAGTCTAGTGGTGGAAAATGCCCTCTAAGCCGCATTATCCCTGCTGGCTGCCCATGTGGCCCACGGTGATAACGGCAATAACAAGAAAACGCAGGCACCTGGGCTCATCTTTCCCCTCAAAATAAGTAAAAGGAATTAAAGACGGAGAGCAGTCTCTCACGCGTTTCTAAACATCTCTGTTAAATCCCTCCTACTTACCCAAAATGCACAAGCTCCTTTGCTTTGCTAAATATATCAGTTGCTAAAGCTTATTTAGCATATATTTGATATTTGTGTGCATATTCTTATATATTTGGGTGATTTGTTCTCATTAATGTCTGTGTCTTTTTCAGGTGACAACAGTGGACAGGTTCCAGGGTCAGCAGAACGACTACATAATCCTCTCACTGGTCCGTACCAAAGCTGTAGGACACCTCAGGTAATTACATACAAAGTGGAAAGAAAACAACCACCTTCAGCAGCTTTTCTACTAGAAAGATGCTTGTGTAATAGGAACGGCACATAAAATACACAAGCCCATGGGCAATTACGCAGCAAACATGTAGGCAGACTCTCCAGAGACAGCTGCTCTCTTTATGTCATGTGTAACTACTGTATGAAGTTTGCCAAAAGAAAAAGAAGACAGTAACACTGCTGCCGTCTTGAACTATGCATGAGCTTAATGTCAGGCTGACTGAGGATAAAGGGGGCTTCAGGACAGCAGCATGTCTGTACGGCTCACTGCGCTTTTTGTCCTGCTAAAGAGAAGCCATTGTGTGCTGATGATTGGGTTGAGAATATTAAACAGAGAGCTCTGTTCTGATCAAAGGCCCATAGTGTAACAGCTATTAGGATTCGTGATAGTTAACCAAACTACAGCGGTAGGTTTTATGTCTTTTCATTCCATGTCCCATTGCTCGCTCATCTATACTCCCTCACAGGCTGCTCCTCTTTAGTCTCCTGCCCACCTTATCCTCCTGCTCCCTCTTCTCCTCCCAGCGGCCGCTTCTTACGTTTCACTGAGCTGAATTGTGCTGAAATGGCCTTTCACTCCTCAGCTGCCATGAGAATCCTGACATGCTCCTCACACTTAATGCGCTGCATTTTTTGATGTCAGACAATTGAGGTCGGACTCCTCCATGGTGCTAAAGCTCACTGTGGCTGTGATGTACAGTAGCTGCTCTTGGAATTGCACTGTTCACAGCCTTATCACAGCTGTGCTGCTGGTTCACTCACTCAACCTTCCACTGTCGGCAAATTGGAACACCGGTGCCAATAATAAGTTTTTCCTTTTGTAGCTGAATACATGCCCCCGCTACACCCTACCCTTGGGCCGGGTCATTTTTAGCTCTCAGAGAAAACACTTTAAAACTCTATTTTGTTCTCTTCCTCATCTCACAGATAAAGCCGTGACTTGAAGTCGCCGGGGCCACAGAAAGTAGTTTATCTTGCTGGCAGCGCCTGATCTGCACTCTGTATCATTCATTTGATCTTGTCTTACACTGGATATTACACCCTGCCTTGTAAACGTTCTCAGTCCAGTCCATAGTTGGCAAGAGCATCGGTACAACAGTGTGTGCTGTTATTCACACGGACATACAGGGGGCATGAGTTCCTGGTGGTTAGGACCAATGCATTTTGTTTTGATTGATACATGATATATAACATATAAGGTTTGTTCACACATCTATGATCATATTCCACCCATAATTTGCTACCCAGCACTGTGGGGTTAATTGCATTTTCCATTACTTTCCATTAAATTCCATTCATTCATATCTTGGCCCGGGCACTTCTCAATGGTTTGGCTGACTGGTTGGGGAAGCAGTGATTCATGAAAAATGCTTGAGCTGTCCATTGTGTTTTTCCTGTACTGGGATCACTGTGGTACACCACTGAGTCCTACCTCCCAGTCTTTTTCCTGCACTTTCCTGTCTTCCTGCATCACTGCTGCCGTGACAACCACAGGGGACATATGACGAGCCATTCCTGCTGATGGCACGCTCACATGCAGGAGCAGTGTTTGACAGGGATGCCCAGATCCAGACACACACGCTCACACACATGCTTGTGTTCATCCACGTTGCCAGAACAGCCCAGGTGGGCATCTCACAGTAGTACCGTGTCCACAGGCTATAACACTTGGTGATTGGCTCATTTCTTCGCCAGCTCTGTGCTCATTGGTTGTAGGCTCCTGCGGTTTGTCTCTGTGGAAATGTTGTGCTTTCAAGTTTCATTTTGCACCATGCACCCTATTTGGGCTTCAAATCTGCAGCTTTTTTTCCCCTTTTTTTAAGGCTGCACACATTAACTTAGCTTATAAATCCGGCACAATTTTTTCTTATCCACATATTCATGGAGCTCATTGTGCATATTGCAGGAAATAATCCCTCTTAATCTTAGGAAGTGCTCAGGTGGACAAATTTCACATTTTTGGCTGCATTTCAGCAAATCTGTATGTATGTAAATGCATGTGTATAAGCATGGTTGTGTGCCACATTTTTCTACATCAAACCAAAGACATTTTTGACTATAACCAGAATGGAGGCCACAAATTCTTCCCTCTCAAATGCTCTGCCATCTTCCATCCACGCTCTGTAGTTTCCTACAAACCAAGATGTATTGTCTCATATATTATGGGGGAGATAAACGGTCATAGTTTGCACAGCTCCATTAGGTCTCCCCTTAAAACACATAATGCAGAGATTCATCACATTCTAAAATAGGTTGAAGGGTACCAACCTCCATTTTATTTTTATTGGTCGATTTTTATAATAGGGTACAATAATAAGAACCATAATCCTAGATTACATTTATAAAGTGCTTTATCTTGATAGCCACAGCACTTCACTGTAAAGGGGGAGATTCCAACAAGCACCAGTATTGTGTCGATGTTACACTGAGAATAGTGTTTCATGCACACCACATTGTATCTGTACCATTTAGGCAGGTTGACAGCCACTTTGGCAAGCCATTTGGCTTTGGCTCCCATTCCTTTATTTCATGCTTAGCTTCTATATCTGTCCCCCTCACCTTTTTCTGTTAAATCCCTAAATCTCTTTCCTCCTCGACTTGCATTTTCCTTCTTTACAATCTTTGATCTTTTTCATCTGTTTTGCCCTTGCAGATGATTCATTCTCATCTTACACTTTCACACTTTTCCCCCTCTCCATTCAGATTTTTTATTCCTTTGCATCAAACCAATGTTATATTTTTCCCGCTCTTCCTCACCACAGGGATGTGAGGCGTCTGGTGGTAGCCATGTCAAGAGCCAGACTGGGTCTGTACATCTTCGCCCGGGTGTCGCTGTTCCAGAACTGCTTCGAGTTGACTCCTGCTTTCAACCAGCTCACCGCCAGACCACTGCAGCTGCACATCCGACCACATGAGTACTACAGCCAGGAACAGCCTGTACGTTTACTTACGCACAATAATCTTATATTCTGCACACCAGCTCCAGAATTACTGATCAGAAGTGAGCAAACCCCCGCCCATTTTCCACACCGGTGCCCATGTCCCACACCGTTGCACCCTCCTACTACTACGCGTCACTGCAGCCACGGCCCCCTGACTCGTGTCTAATCCTGCCTCTATATTCTGAATGGAATCTTCATTCCTTCTGGTCCTCACTGGTCTTACTGCAGCTTTACCCATGGGCCCTGGTCTGTTAACAGCATTCTGGAGGGGCCATCTGCCAGCACGGCAAAACGCAGACCTGGCTATAATTAACCCCGAAGGTCAGAAGGGAAAAACCACCCTCCCAAATCCCGCCAGGCCGGCTTGAGACGACTGTTGTCTGGTCACTATGCGTTGCTGCCTGGCGTGTGTGTGGCAACAGGCGTGTCTAAAATACCCCATAGCCTCTGACACTTCCTCTGACTCTAGAGTGTTCGCCCCCGTGGGGGACAGCTCTTTTGGGCACACACATGCGGCCCCTGCTTAACCGCTCTATCTGGAGTAAGTAAAACCCCTGCTGCATGCACGCAGATGCAGATTTAAAAGTCAGCTTTTGTCTGGCAACATTTGACAAAGTGTCACAGGCTACTTAACGGTGCTGATTCAGAAGCCGTTATAAAAAAAAAAGAAAGGATAATATTGCTGCTTAACGCTCCATATGAATAGACATTTACAGTGCTACTGGATAGTATTGGACAGTCGATAAAACACTGTCTAATCACAGATACTTACTAGGAATCACATTGATTCACTGATATTTTTACTGATGGCTTCACTGCAATAAAGCCACACACAGTTAAGTTTTACTATAAAAAAGCTGTTGGTGCATTCACTTTGACATGATGCCCAAAGGGCCCTGTGAGCATCACCCCCGTGTTTAGGAGGTAACAGCCCAGCACGAGGAATATTCTGCTCGCCTCACTCCACAGTTAGATGGAAGACTCTGTCTGCATACTAAATGTGTTACATTATAGACTCTGCATCCTCAACTGCCTTTATAGTTAAGTGTATGTGTGAACAGGGATCACTGCCAGCAGCATGGAAAGGATTCACCTAAACTAGCAGGTAGCACTGCATTCAGAATAACTCTCTAACTAATCTCTAACTATTAATTCTGTTTTCTTTCCTCCAGAGAGATGCTTCTGGACAGGGAGACCAGATAGTCAAGAACATGCCAGAGATGGCCAACCTGGTGTATAATATGTATATGCACATGATCCAGACTTCCCAGAAATACAGACAGGTAAAACCTTTAATGAAAACTGTACTTTTGAATGCCAATATGGAGATGTAGTACTGCATTTAACTTATTAAACACAGAGCAATCAGTGTTTAATAGCTTCTTATCTTTATACCCCAAACTGTTTGATAAGAATGTTAATAGCTTTTAAACAGTCAGCCGCTCTCCTGGCTGCTGTTTCATTGAGCAGATGCTTTTATCCAAGGTGATGAACATTCTGGAGTTCATATAACAAATGAAAGGATCTGATTAGGAGATGTCATGAGGCTACATACGATTTCCCTTCTTTAGGTTCTTCCCTTTTAGACACTTATTCAAATTGTCTCTTTAGCTGCACACAGACACCACCATTGGATATCCATATCAATACAAACACACCAGTTTCAGATGAATAAATTTGCTCTAATGGTCTTCAAAACTCATAATGGAAGAAACGCTTCTGGCAAAGCCACTAGGAGAAACCAGGGAAACAGCATGTATTTGTTCTTCAGGGCAAACTGGAGAAAATGGCTACATCAGCTGGAAAATAGTTTAAAACTACAATTTTGAAGCCAAGACTTTAGTTTGAAATTCCTAAAGTAATTGTATGTCTTTTTTTGGAGCTTGAGAAGTAACAGTTTTTTTTCTGTCTTGTTAATATTAATGAGCCTCCGATTGACTGATTTGAATGATAATTTGAGTGTGTGGTAGCTACATAGTTGTGACATCACAACTTCACATAACTGAATATGAGCTGTGTGCTTGTCTTTGTGGAACAATGTAGAAACATGTCTAGACCCTCCTATAGTTAAAATATATTCAAATATCCCTTTCTATGATATGGAAACTTTTACAGATTTGACTCAAATTTACCCAAATGTTTAAGTGTCAATGTGTGTTAGTTTTGTGTTGACTGAAAAAGAGGATTATGACATAAGATACTGAAAGGGGAGAAAGACCACTCTGTTGTCTATAGTGTAGTATCCTCAACACATAAAATACTGTATATAAACCACATTGTACTTTACAGTACAAAAACATTGTCAATCTTTTTATCTCCTTTGGCTTCTCAGCAGCAACAGCAGCAACTGGCTCTGCCTCCACAACAAAGCAAGAAAGATGCCGCAGTGGAAGAAGTGCCAGCGAGCTCTGCAGAACCGCAGGATGAGACCCCCATGGAGCAGGAATCCCCAGAAGGAGAGGCAAACTCAGAGCCCCAGTCGGGAGAAACCACAGAAAAGGATGGAAATCGAGATACTGCGGCTAACGCTAAGATGCCAGAGCACCCTGGCAGAGACAGCGACAGCGAGGGGGACGACAGCGGACAGGAGCAGGAGTCATAGGGTGTCTTCTGTCTAGTTAAAGGCTGTTGATTGTGGGGACTAAGCAGAATGCCTCTTAAAATTTGTGTGGAATCAGTGATTCTGGATGTATTTTCATAAAGGAGATTCAATTTTGTAACCATTTTTAATAAAAAAAAATTAAAATCCTTTGTCTGTGATATGTTCTACTACACTGTACATGCTTCATCTTAAGACCTAATCTATATAAAGTCATATGAAAAAGTGTGGGCACCCCTGATAATTTTTAAGGCTTCCTTTTTAAATCATCGGTTGTTTGGATCAGCAATTTCAGGTCACTACATCATGTAGCAGAAAAACAAAATATTTGAGAAGTGAAATAAAATTTAAAGGATTTACAGAAAGTGCAATAATTACTTAGCTCTCCAGCTCAGTCAGGTGTGATGGTTTCTGAACATGCTGAGCCTGCTTTAAATCATGCCACAGATTTTCAAAATTATATATTTAGGTCTGGAGACTGAGATGGCTATTCCAGAACATGTTATTTGTGCCTACATTAATGTGTTAATTTGAGCAGTGTTTAGGGTTGTTGTCATGTTAAAGTCCAGCCCTGGTGTAACTTGAATGTTGCCTGCAAGAAACTGCTGATACTGACTAGAATCGATGGCCCTTCAACTTTAACCACCACCAGATTTTACTGTAGGTAGCAAGAGTTTGCCTTGGATTGCTGTGTTCTTTGTGCACCATGCATATCGCCCCTTGTTACGTCCAAATAAGTCAATTTTACTTTCATCAGAACACAGCACCTTATTCCAAATTGACTCTGTTTGTGACATGAGAGCAGAAAAGGCTTCTTCCACATTACTTACATCCCCTCATGTAAAGTACTGCTGAATAGTTGAACACAGTGACACTATCTGCAGCGAGTTTATTGAGTATATTATTTGAGGAACAATTTCAAGTTGACACTTAGGAAGACATTTTTGGTTGAAATATGAAGTGAAGTATGAATATCATGCACCCAAGGTTGGTTGTTACATACCTCAGGCAGGCTGAGAGAAGAAGTCAGGTGCTGCAGCCTGGGAGAAACCTGATGGATGGAGGACCATGGTTTGAACAAGAGACATGTTTTCAACTTTCATTTAAGCGTGAAACCATGTTTTGTCTTTTTTTTTTTTATCTTCTCAGAGCAGAGCACTTTGGGTTGAAATTAACATTAGTGTGTGGGTGCGTATCTGTCAGCTGAGAAAACAATTAGAAAGCAAGTTTATACAATACATTGTTGGTTGAGGATAGGAAAAAGGTAAGTAAATATAGTATGACCTTTTTTGGGTGACATAGTATAGTATGACCTTTTTGATGAAATACTAATGTGACCATTTTTATGCGATATGCTATAGTATGGCCTTTTTGTGTTCAAAATACTGAAATATGACCTTTTTGGTGCGATACGGGAAAGTATGAGGTTTTTTAAACGACATAGTATATTATGACCTTTTTTGAGCGACATACTAATACGACCATTTTTATGCAATATGCTATAGTACGGCATTTTGTGTTCAAAATACTAAAATATGACCTTTTAGGTGCGATATGGTATGAGGTTTTTTGAGCGACATACTATAGTATTACGTTTTTTGATGAAATACTAATGTGACCATTTTTATGCAATACGCTATAGTATGGCCTTTTTGTGTTCAAAATACTAAAATATTACCTTTGTGGTGCAATATGGGAAAGTATGAGGTGTTTTGAGCGACAAAGTAAAATGTGACTTTTTTTGAGCGACATACTAAAGTATGACGTTTTTTGATGAAATACTAATGTGAACATTTTTATGCGATACGCTATGGTATCACCTTTTTGTGTTCAAAATATTAAAATATGACATACTAATATGACCATTTTTATGCGATATGCTATAGTACTGCATTTTGTGTTCAAAATACTAAAATATGACCTTTTAGGTGCGATATGGTATAATATGAGGTTTTTTGAGCGACATAGTATAATATGACATTTTTTGAGCGACATACTATAGTATGATGTTTTTTGATGAAATACTAATGTGACCATTTTTATGCGATACGCTATAGTATGGCCTTTTTGTGTTCAAAATACTAAAATATGACCTTTTAGGTGCGATATGGTATAATATGAGGATTATTGAGCGACATAGTATAATATTACCTTTTTTGAGCGACATACTATAGTATGACGTTTTTTGATGAAATACTAATATGACCATTTTTATGCAATACACTATAGTATGGCCTTTTTGTGTTCAAAATACTAAAATATGACCTTTGTGGTGCAATATGGGAAAGTATGAGGTGTTTTGAGCGACAAAGTAAAATGTGACCTTTTTTGAGCGACATACTATAATATGAGGGTTTTTAAGCAACATACTAAAGTATGACGTTTTTTGATGAAATACTAATGTGACCATTTTTATGCGATACGCTATGGTATGGCCTTTTTGTGTTCAAAATACTAAAATATGACCTTTGTGGTGCAATATGGGAAAGTATGAGGTGTTTTGAGCGACAAAGTAAAATGTGACCTTTTTTGAGCGACATACTATAATATGAGGGTTTTTAAGCAACATACTAAAGTATGACGTTTTTTGATGAAATACTAATGTGACCATTTTTATGCGATACGCTATGGTATGGCCTTTTTGTGTTCAACATATTAAAATATGACCTTTTAGGTGCGATATGGTATAATATGAGGATTATTGAGCGACATTGTATAATATTACCTTTTTTGAGCGACATACTATAGTATGACGTTTTTTGATGAAATACTAATATGACCATTTCCATGCGATACGCTATGGTTTGGCCTTTTTGTGTTCAAAATACTAAAATGTGACCCTTAGGTGCGATATGGTATAGTATGAGGTTTTTTGAGCGACATAGTATAATATGACCTTTTGTGAGCGACATACTATAATAGTATGCGTTTTTTGATGAAATACTAATGTGACCATTTTTATGCGATACGCTATGGTATGGCTTTTTTGAGTTCAACATATTAAAATATGACATCATAATATGACCATTTTTATGCAATATGCTATAGTACGGCATTTTGTGTTCAAAATACTAAAATATGACCTTTTAGGTGCAATATGGTATAATATGAGGTTTTTTGAGCGACATAGTATAACATGACATTTTTTGAGCGACATACTATAATAGTATGCGTTTTTTGATGAAATACTAATGTGACCATTTTTATGCGATATTCTATAGTATGGCCTTTTGTGTTCAAAATACTAAAATATGACCTTTTAGGTGCGATATGGTATAATATGAGGTTTTTTGAGCGACATAGTATAATATGACATTTTTTGAGCGACATACTATAGTATGATGTTTTTTGATGAAATACTAATGTGACCATTTTTATGCGATACGCTATAGTATGGCCTTTTTGTGTTCAAAATACTAAAATATGACCTTTTAGGTGCGATATGGTATAATATGAGGATTATTGAGCGACATAGTATAATACAACCTTTTTTGAGCGACATACTATAGTATGACGTTTTTTGATGAAACACTAATGTGACCATTTTTATGCGATACGCTATAGTATAGCCTTTTTTTGTTCAAAATACTAAAATATGACCTTTTAGGTGTGATATGGTATAATATGAGGATTATTGAGCGAAATAGTATAATATGACATTTTTTGAGCGACATACTATAATAGTATGCGTTTTTTGATGAAATACTAATGTGACCATTTTTATGCGATACGCTATAGTATGGCCTTTTTGAGTTCAACATACTAAAATATGACCTTGTAGGTGCAATATGGTAAAATATGAGGATTATTGAGCGACATAGTATGATACAACCTTTTTTGAGCGACATACTATAGTATGACGTTTTTTGATGAAATACTAATGTGACCATTTTTATGCGATATGCTATGGTATGGCCTTTTTGTGTTCAAAATACTAAAATGTGACCCTTTAGGTGCAATATGGTATAATATGAGGTTTTTTGAGCGACATAGTATAATATGACCTTTTTTGAGCGACATACTATAATATGAGGGTTTTTGAGCGACATAGTATAATATGACATTTTTTGAGCGACATACTATAGTATGACGTTTTTTGATGAAATACTAATGTGACCATTTTTATGCGATACGCTATGGTATGGCCTTTTTGTGTTCAAAATACTAAAATATGACCTTTTAGGTGCGATATGGTATAATATGAGGATTATTGAGCGACATAGTATAATATCACATTTTTTGAGCGACATACTATAGTATGACGTTTTTTGATGAAATACTAATGTGACCATTTTTATGCGATACGTTATGGTATGGCCTTTTTGTGTTCAACATATTAAAATATGACATACTAATATGACAATTTCTATGCAATATGCTATAGTACTGCATTTTTGTGTTCAAAATACTAAAATATGACCTTTTAGGTGCAATATGGTATAATATGAGGTTTTTTGAGCGACATAGTATAACATGACATTTTTTGAGCGACATACTATAATAGTATGCGTTTTTTGATGAAATACTAATGTGACCATTTTTATGCGATACGCTATAGTATGGCCTTTTTGATTTCAACATACTAAAATATTACCTTGTAAGTGCAATATGGTAAAATATGAGGATTATTGAGCGACATTGTATAATATTACCTTTTTTGAGCGACATACTATAGTATGACGTTTGTTGATGAAATACTAATATGACCATTTCTATGCGATACGCTATGGTTTGGCCTTTTTGTGTTCAAAATACTAAAATGTGACCCTTAGGTGCGATATGGTATAATATGAGGTGTTTTGAGCGACATAGTATAACATGACATTTTTTGAGCGACATACTATAATAGTATGCGTTTTTTGATGAAATACTAATGTGACCATTTTTATGCGATATTCTATAGTATGGCCTTTTGTGTTCAAAATACTAAAATATGACCTTTTAGGTGCGATATGGTATAATATGAGGTTTTTTGAGCGACATAGTATAATATGACATTTTTTGAGCGACATACTATAGTATGATGTTTTTTGATGAAATACTAATGTGACCATTTTTATGCGATACGCTATAGTATGGCCTTTTTGTGTTCAAAATACTAAAATATGACCTTTTAGGTGTGATATGGTATAATATGAGAATTATTGAGCGACATAGTATAATATGACATTTTTTGAGCGACATACTATAGTATGACGTTTTTTGATGAAATACTAATGTGACCATTTTTATGCGATATGCTATGGTATGGCCTTTTTGTGTTCAAAATACTAAAATATGACCTTTTAGGTGCGATATGGTATAATATGAGGATTATTGAGCGACATAGTATAATATGACCTTTTTTGAGCGATATACTATAATAGTATGCGTTTTTTGATGAAATACTAATGTGACCATTTTTATGCGATACGCTATAGTATGGCCTTTTTGTGTTCAAAATACTAAAATATGACCTTTTAGGTGCGATATGGTATAATATGAGGATTATTGAGCGACATAGTATAATACAACCTTTTTTGAGCGACATACTATAGTATGACGTTTTTTGATGAAACACTAATGTGACCATTTTTATGCGATACGCTATAGTATAGCCTTTTTTTGTTCAAAATACTAAAATATGACCTTTTAGGTGTGATATGGTATAATATGAGGATTATTGAGCGAAATAGTATAATATGACATTTTTTGAGCGACATACTATAATAGTATGCGTTTTTTGATGAAATACTAATGTGACCATTTTTATGCGATACGCTATAGTATGGCCTTTTTGAGTTCAACATACTAAAATATGACCTTGTAGGTGCAATATGGTAAAATATGAGGATTATTGAGCGACATAGTATGATACAACCTTTTTTGAGCGACATACTATAGTATGACGTTTTTTGATGAAATACTAATGTGACCATTTTTATGCGATATGCTATGGTATGGCCTTTTTGTGTTCAAAATACTAAAATGTGACCCTTTAGGTGCAATATGGTATAATATGAGGTTTTTTGAGCGACATAGTATAATATGACCTTTTTTGAGCGACATACTATAATATGAGGGTTTTTGAGCGACATAGTATAATATGACATTTTTTGAGCGACATACTATAGTATGACGTTTTTTGATGAAATACTAATGTGACCATTTTTATGCGATACGCTATGGTATGGCCTTTTTGTGTTCAAAATACTAAAATATGACCTTTTAGGTGCGATATGGTATAATATGAGGATTATTGAGCGACATAGTATAATATGACATTTTTTGAGCGACATACTATAGTATGACGTTTTTTGATGAAATACTAATGTGACCATTTTTATGCGATACGCTATGGTATGGCCTTTTTGTGTTCAACATATTAAAATATGACATACTAATATGACAATTTCTATGCAATATGCTATAGTACTGCATTTTTGTGTTCAAAATACTAAAATATGACCTTTTAGGTGCAATATGGTATAATATGAGGTTTTTTGAGCGACATAGTATAACATGACATTTTTTGAGCGACATACTATAATAGTATGCGTTTTTTGATGAAATACTAATGTGACCATTTTTATGCGATACACTATAGTATGGCCTTTTTGATTTCAACATACTAAAATATTACCTTGTAAGTGCAATATGGTAAAATATGAGGATTATTGAGCGACATTGTATAATATTACCTTTTTTGAGCGACGTACTATAGTATGACGTTTGTTGATGAAATACTAATATGACCATTTCTATGCGATACGCTATGGTTTGGCCTTTTTGTGTTCAAAATACTAAAATGTGACCCTTAGGTGCGATATGGTATAATATGAGGTGTTTTGAGCGACATAGTATAACATGACATTTTTTGAGCGACATACTATAATAGTATGCGTTTTTTGATGAAATACTAATGTGACCATTTTTATGCGATATTCTATAGTATGGCCTTTTGTGTTCAAAATACTAAAATATGACCTTTTAGGTGCGATATGGTATAATATGAGGTTTTTTGAGCGACATAGTATAATATGACATTTTTTGAGCGACATACTATAGTATGACGTTTTTTGATGAAATACTAATGTGACCATTTTTATGCGATATGCTATGGTATGGCCTTTTTGTGTTCAAAATACTAAAATATGACCTTTTAGGTGCGATATGGTATAATATGAGGATTATTGAGCGACATAGTATAATATGACCTTTTTTGAGCGATATACTATAGTATTACGTTTTTTGATGAAATACTAATATGACCATTTTTATGCAATACACTATAGTATGGTCTTTTTGTGTTCAAAATACTAAAATATGACCTTTGTGGTGCAATATGGGAAAGTATTAGGTGTTGTGAGCGACAAAGTAAAATGTGACCTTTTTTGAGCGACATACTATAATATGAGGGTTTTTAAGCGACATACTAAAGTATGACGTTTTTTGATGAAATACTAATGTGACCATTTTTATGCGATACGCTATGGTATGGCCTTTTTGTGTTCAACATATTAAAATATGACATAATAATATGACCATTTTTATGCAATATGCTATAGTACGGCATTTTGTGTTCAAAATACTAAAATATGACCTTTTAGGTGCGATATGGTATAATATGAGGATTATTGAGCGACATTGTATAATATTACCTTTTTTGAGCGACATACTATAGTATGACATTTTTTGATGAAATACTAATATGACCATTCCTATGCGATACGCTATGGTTTGGCCTTTTTGTGTTCAAAATACTAAAATGTGACCCTTAGGTGCGATATGGTATAGTATGAGGTTTTTTGAGCGACATAGTATAATATGACCTTTTTTGAGCGACATACTATAATATGAGGGTTTTTGAGCGACATAGTATATAATATGACATTTTTTGAGCGACATACTATAGTATGACGTTTTTTGATGAAAGACTAATGTGACCATTTTTATGCGATACGCTATGGTATGGCCTTTTTGTGTTCAAAATACTAAAATATGACCTTGTAGGTGCGATATGGTAAAATATGAGGATTATTGAGCAACATAGTAAAATATGACCTTTTGTGAGTGACATACTATAGTATGACGTTTTTTGATGAAATACTAATGTGACCATTTTTATGCGATATGCTATGTTATGGCCTTTTTGTGTTCAAAATACTAAAATATGACCTTTTAGGTGCGATATGGTATAATAAGAGGATTATTGAGCGACATAGTATAATATGAACTTTTTTGAGCGACATACTATAGCATAACGTTTTTTGATGAAATACTAATGTGACCATTTTTATGCGATATGCTATGGTATGGCCTTTTTGTGTTCAAAATATTAAAATATGACCTTTTTGGTGCGATACGGGAAAGTATGAGGTTTTTTGAGCGACATAGTATATTATGACCTTTTTTGACCGACATACTAATATGACCATTTTTATGCAATATGCTATAGTACGGCATTTTGTGTTCAAAATACTAAAATATGACCTTTTAGGTGCGATATGGTATAATATGAGGTTTTTTGAGCGACATAGTATAATATGACATTTTTTGAGCGACATACTATAGTATGATGTTTTTTGACCAAATACTAATATGACCATTTTTATGCGATACGCTATAGTATGGCCTTTTTGTGTTCAAAATACTAAAATATGACCTTTTAGGTGCGACATGGTATAATATGAGGATTATTGAGCTACAGAGTATAATATTACCTTTTTTGAGCGACATACTATAGTATGATGTTTTTTGATGAAATAGAGAGGGCCATAGAGGCCATACGGGGGTGTGGCACTCAAAAAAGGTCATTCGGGGCATGTAGCTCAAAAAAATTGTAGCTCAAAAAAATTGAGCCGGGTATGAAAAAATTCAAACCCGGATATATCGCTCAAATAACCTTACATTCCTGAGGCTGTAAGGTTATTTTAAACTTTTAAAAATAAAAAAACAACAGACATTTGTGTCAGACGTTGCAGTAAAAATGTGCAGTATGTCGCTCAAAAGTGCTCATACGGGGATATGTCGCTTAAAAGAGGCCATACGGGGGTGTGTCACTCAAAAAACATCATTCGGGGTATGTAGCTCAAAAAAAATCATACCCGGGTATTTCGCTCAAAAAACGTCATACCGAGGTATGTCGCTCAAAAGTGCTCATACGGGGGTATGTTGCTCAAAAGAGGCCATACGGGGGTGTGGCACTCAAAAAAGGTCATTCGGGGCATGTAGCTCAAAAAAATTCATACCCGGATATATCGCTCAAAAACGTCATACCCGGGTATGTCGCTCAAAAAAGGTGATACCGGGGTATGTCACACAAATGTGGTAATACAAGGGTAAATAGGCCATATGGGGGTGTGTCACTCAAAAAACATTATTCGGGGTATGTAGCTCAAAAAATTTCATACCCGGGTATTTCGCTCAAAAAACGTCATACCCGGGGATGTCGCTCAAAAAAGGTCATACCGGGGTATGTCGCTCAAAAGTGCTCATACAGGGGTATGTCGCTCAAAAGAGGCCATACGGGGGTGTGGCACTCAAAAAAGGTCATTCGGGGCATGTAGCTCAAAAAAATTCATACCCGGGTATTTCGCTCAAAAAACGTCATACCCGGGGATGTCGCACAAAAAAGGTCATACCGGGGTATGTCGCTCAAAAGTGCTCATACGGGGGTATGTCGCTCAAAAGAGGGCATACGGGGGTGTGGCACTCAAAAAAGGTCATTCGGGGCATGTAGCTCAAACAAATTCATACCCAGATATATCGCTCAAAAACGTCATACCCGGGTATGTCGCTTAAAAAAAGTCATACCGGGGAATGTCGCTCAAAAGTGCTCATACGGGGGTATGTCGCTCAAAAGAGGCCATATGGGGGTGTGGCACTCAAAAAAGGTCATTCGGGGCATGTAGCTCAAAAAAATTCATACCCGGATATATCGCTCAAAAACGTCATACCCGGGTATGTCGCTCAAAAAAGGTGATACCGGGGTATGTCGCACAAATGTGGTAATACAATGGTAAATAGGCCATACGGGGTGTGTCACTCAAAAAACATCATTCGGGGTATGTAGCTTAAAAAAATTCATACCCGGGTATTTCGCTCAAAAAACGTCATACCCGGGTATGTCGCTCAAAAAACGTCATACCCGGGTATGTCGCTCAAAAGTGCTCATACGGGGTTATGTTGCTTAAAAGAGGCCATACGGGGGTGTGTCACTCAAAAAACATCATTTGGGGTATGTAGCTCAAAAAATTTCATACCCGGGTATTTCGCTCAAAAAACGTCATACCCGGGTATGTCGCTCAAAAGTGCTCATACGGGGGTATGTCGCTCAAAAGAGGCCATATGGGGGTGTGGCACTCAAAAAAGGTCATTCGGGGCATGTAGCTCAAAAAAATTCATACCCGGATATATCGCTCTAAAACGTCATACCCGGGTATGTCGCTCAAAAAAGGTGATACCGGGGTATGTCGCACAAATGTGGTAATACAATGGTAAATAGGCCATACGGGGTGTGTCACTCAAAAAACATCATTCGGGGTATGTAGCTTAAAAAAATTCATACCCGGGTATTTCGCTCAAAAAACGTCATACTCGGGTATGTCGCTCAAAAAAGGTCATACTGTGGTATGTCGCTCAAAAGTGCTCATACTGGGTTATGTTGCTTAAAAGAGGCCATACGGGGGTGTGTCACTCAAAAAACATCATTTGGGGTATGTAGCTCAAAAAATTTCATACCCGGGTATTTCGCTCAAAAAACGTCATACCCGGGTATGTCGCTCAAAAGTGCTCATACGGGGGTATGTCGCTCAAAAGAGGCCATATGGGGGTGTGGCACTCAAAAAAGGTAATTCGGGGCATGTAGCTCAAAAAAATTCATACCCGGATATATTGCTCAAAAACGTCATACCCGGGTATGTCGCACAAAAAAGGTCATACCGGGGTATGTCGCTCAAAAGAGACCATACGGGGGTGTGGCACTCAAAAAAGGTCATTCGGGGCATGTAGCTCAAAAAAATGCATACCCGGATATATCGCTCAAAAACGTCATACCCGGGTATGTCGCTCAAAAAAGGTGATACTGGGGTATGTCGCACAAATGTAGTAATACAAGGGTAAATAGGCCATACGGGGGTGTGTCACTCAAAAGACATCATTCGGGGTATGTAGCTCAAAAAATTTCATACCCGGGTATTTCGCTCAAAAAACGTCATAACCGGGTATGTTGCTCAAAAAAGGTCATACCGGGGTATGTCGCTCAAAAGTGCTCATACGGGGTTATGTCGCTTAAAAGAGGCCAAACGGGGGTGTGTCACTCAAAAAACATCATTCGGGGTATGTAGCTCAAAAAAATTCATACCCGGGTATGTCGCTCAAAAAAGGTCATACCGGGGTATGTCGCTCAAAAGTGCTCATACAAGGGTATGTCGCTCAAAAGAGGCCATACGGGGGTGTGGCACTCAAAAAAGGTCATTCGGGGCATGTAGCTCAAAAAAATTCATACCCGGATATATGGCTCAAAAACGTCATACCCGGGTATGTCGCTCAAAAAAAGGTCATAACGTGGTATGTCGCACAAATGTGGTAATACAAGGGTAAATAGGCCATACGGGGGTGTGTCACTCAAAAAACATCATTCGGGGTATGTAGCTCAAAAAATTTCATACCCGGGTATTTCGCTCAAAAAACGTCATACCCGGGTATGTCGCTCAAAAAAGGTCATACCGGGGAATGTCGCTCAAAAGTGCTCATACGGGGGTATGTCGCTCAAAAGAGGCCATACGGGGGTGTGCCACTCAAAAAAGGTCATTCGGGGCATGTAGCTCAAAAAAATTCATACCCAGGTATATATCTCTCAAAAACGTCATACCCGGGTATGTCGCTCAAAAAAGGTCATACCGGGGTATGTCGCTCAAAAGTGCTCATACGGGGTTATGTCGCTTAAAAGAGGCCATACGGGGGTGTGTCACTCAAAAAACATCATTCGGGGTATGTAGCTCAAAAAAATTCATACCCGGATATATCGCTCAAAAACGTCATACGTCGCTCAAAAAAGGTCATGCCGGGGTATGTCGCTCAAAAGTGCTCATACAGGGGTATGTCGCTCAAAAGAGGCCATACGGGGGTGTGGCACTCAAAAAAGGTCATTCGGGGCATGTAGTTCAAAAAAATTCATACCCGGATATATCGCTCAAAAACGTCATACCCGGGTATGTCACACAAAAAAGGTCATACCGGGGTATGTCGCTCAAAAGTGCTCATACGGGGGTATGTCGCTCAAAAGAGGCCATACGGGGGTGTGGCACTCAAAAAAGGTCATTCGGGGGATGTAGCTCAAAAAAATTCATACCCGGATATATCGCTCAAAAACGTCATACCCGGGTATGTCGCTCAAAAAAGGTCATACCGGGGTATGTCGCTCAAAAGTGCTCATACGGGGTTATGTCGCTTAAAAGAGGCCATACGGGGGTGTGTCACTCAAAAAACATCATTCGGGGTATGTAGCTCAAAAAAATTCATACCCGGATATATCGCTCAAAAACGTCATACGTCGCTCAAAAAAGGTCATGCCGGGGTATGTCGCTCAAAAGTGCTCATACAGGGGTATGTCGCTCAAAAGAGGCCATACGGGGGTGTGGCACTCAAAAAAGGTCATTCGGGGCATGTAGTTCAAAAAAATTCATACCCGGATATATCGCTCAAAAACGTCATACCCGGGTATGTCACACAAAAAAGGTCATACCGGGGTATGTCGCTCAAAAGAGACCATACGGGGGTGTGGCACTCAAAAAAGGTCATTCGGGGCATGTAGCTCAAAAAAATGCATACCCGGATATATCGCTCAAAAACGTCATACCCGGGTATGTCGCTCAAAAAAAGTGATACTGGGGTATGTCGCACAAATGTAGTAATACAAGGGTAAATAGGCCATACGGGGGTGTGTCACTCAAAAGACATCATTCGGGGTATGTAGCTCAAAAAATTTCATACCCGGGTATTTCGCTCAAAAAACGTCATAACCGGGTATGTTGCTCAAAAAAGGTCATACCGGGGTATGTCGCTCAAAAGTGCTCATACGGGGTTATGTCGCTTAAAAGAGGCCAAACGGGGGTGTGTCACTCAAAAAACATCATTCGGGGTATGTAGCTCAAAAAAATTCATACCCGGGTATGTCGCTCAAAAAAGGTCATACCGGGGTATGTCGCTCAAAAGTGCTCATACAAGGGTATGTCGCTCAAAAGAGGCCATACGGGGGTGTGGCACTCAAAAAAGGTCATTCGGGGCATGTAGCTCAAAAAAATTCATACCCGGATATATGGCTCAAAAACGTCATACCCGGGTATGTCGCTCAAAAAAAGGTCATAACGTGGTATGTCGCACAAATGTGGTAATACAAGGGTAAATAGGCCATACGGGGGTGTGTCACTCAAAAAACATCATTCGGGGTATGTAGCTCAAAAAATTTCATACCCGGGTATTTCGCTCAAAAAACGTCATACCCGGGTATGTCGCTCAAAAAACGTCATACCCGGGTATGTCGCTCAAAAAAGGTCATACCGGGGAATGTCGCTCAAAAGTGCTCATACGGGGGTATGTCGCTCAAAAGAGGCCATACGGGGGTGTGCCACTCAAAAAAGGTCATTCGGGGCATGTAGCTCAAAAAAATTCATACCCAGGTATATATCTCTCAAAAACGTCATACCCGGGTATGTCGCTCAAAAAAGGTCATACCGGGGTATGTCGCTCAAAAGTGCTCATACGGGGTTATGTCGCTTAAAAGAGGCCATACGGGGGTGTGTCACTCAAAAAACATCATTCGGGGTATGTAGCTCAAAAAAATTCATACCCGGATATATCGCTCAAAAACGTCATACGTCGCTCAAAAAAGGTCATGCCGGGGTATGTCGCTCAAAAGTGCTCATACAGGGGTATGTCGCTCAAAAGAGGCCATACGGGGGTGTGGCACTCAAAAAAGGTCATTCGGGGCATGTAGTTCAAAAAAATTCATACCCGGATATATCGCTCAAAAACGTCATACCCGGGTATGTCACACAAAAAAGGTCATACCGGGGTATGTCGCTCAAAAGTGCTCATACGGGGGTATGTCGCTCAAAAGAGGCCATACGGGGGTGTGGCACTCAAAAAAGGTCATTCGGGGGATGTAGCTCAAAAAAATTCATACCCGGATATATCGCTCAAAAACGTCATACCCGGGTATGTCGCTCAAAAAAGGTCATACCGGGGTATGTCGCTCAAAAGTGCTCATACGGGGTTATGTCGCTTAAAAGAGGCCATACGGGGGTGTGTCACTCAAAAAACATCATTCGGGGTATGTAGCTCAAAAAAATTCATACCCGGATATATCGCTCAAAAACGTCATACGTCGCTCAAAAAAGGTCATGCCGGGGTATGTCGCTCAAAAGTGCTCATACAGGGGTATGTCGCTCAAAAGAGGCCATACGGGGGTGTGGCACTCAAAAAAGGTCATTCGGGGCATGTAGTTCAAAAAAATTCATACCCGGATATATCGCTCAAAAACGTCATACCCGGGTATGTCACACAAAAAAGGTCATACCGGGGTATGTCGCTCAAAAGTGCTCATACGGGGGTATGTCGCTCAAAAGAGGCCATACGGGGGTGTGGCACTCAAAAAAGGTCATTCGGGGGATGTAGCTCAAAAAAATTCATACCCGGATATATCGCTCAAAAACGTCATACCCGGGTATGTCGCTCAAAAAAGGTGATACCGGGGTATGTCGCACAAATGTGGTAATACAAGGGTAAATAGGCCATACGGGGGTGTGTCACTCAAAAAACATCATTCGGGGTATGTAGCTCAAAAAAATTCATACCCGGATATATCGCTCAAAAACGTCATACCCGGGTATGTCGCTCAAAAAAGGTCATACCGGGGAATGTCGCTCAAAAGTGCTCATACGGGGGTATGTCGCTCAAAAGAGGCCATATGGGGGTGTGGCACTCAAAAAAGGTCATTCGGGGGATGTAGCTCAAAAAAATTCATACCCGGATATATCGCTCAAAAACGTCATACCCGGGTATGTCGCTCAAAAAAGGTGATACCGGGGTATGTCACTCAAAAAAGGTCATACCGGGGTATGTCGCACAAATGTGGTAATACAAGGGTAAATAGGCCATAAAGGGGTGTGTCACTCAAAAAACATCATTCGGGGTATGTAGCTCAAAAAAATTCATACCCGGGTATTTCGCTCAAAAAACGTCATACCCGGGTATGTCGCTCAAAAAAAGTGATACCGGGGTATGTCGCTCAAAAGTGCTCATACGGGGGTATGTCGCTCAAAAGAGGCCATACGGGGGTGTGGCACTCCAAAAAGGTCATTCGGGGCATGTAGCTCAAAAAAAAAACGTCATACCCGTGTATGTCGCTCAAAAAAGGTGATACCGGGGTATGTCGCACAGATGTGGTAATACAAGGGTAAATAGGCCATACAAGGGTGTGTCACTCAAAAAACATCATTCGGGGTATGTAGCTCGAAAAATTTCATACCCGGGTATTTCGCTCAAAAAACGTCATACCAGGGTATGTCGCTCAAAAAAGGTCATACTGGGGTATGTCGCTCAAAAGTGCTCATACGGGGTTATGTCGCTTAAAAGAGGCCATACGGGGGTGTGTCACTCAAAAAACATCATTCGGGGTATGTAGCTCAAAAAAATTCATACCCGGGTATTTCGCTCAAAAAACGTCATACCCGGGTATGTCGCTCAAAAAAGGTCATACCGGGGTATGTTGCTCAAAAGAGGGCATACGGGGGTGTGGCACTCAAAAAAGTTCATTCGGGGCATGTAGCTCAAAAAAATTCATACCCGGATATATCGCTCAAAAACGTCATACCCGGGTATGTCGCACAAAAAAGGTTATACCGGGGTATGTCGCTCAAAAGTGCTCATACGGGGGTATGTCGCTCAAAAGAGGCCATACGGGGGTGTGGCACTCAAAAAAGGTCATTCGGGGCATGTAGCTCAAAAAAATTCATACCCGGATATATCGCTCAAAAACGTCATATCCGGGTATGTCGCTCAAAAAAGGTCATACCGGGGTTAGTCGCACAAATGTGGTAATACAAGGGTAAATAGGCCATACGGGGGTGTGTCACTCAAAAAACATCATTCGGGGTATGTAGCTCAAAAAATTTCATACCCGGGTATTTCGCTCAAAAAACGTCATACCCGGGTATGTCGCTCAAAAAAGGTCATACCGGGGAATGTCGCTCAAAAGTGCTCATACGGGGGTATGTCGCTCAAAAGAGGCCATATGGGGGTGTGGCACTCAAAAAAGGTCATTCGGGGCATGTAGCTCAAAAAAATTCATACCCGGATATATCGCTCAAAAACGTCATACCCGGGTATGTCGCTCAAAAAAGGTGATACCGGGGTATGTCGCACAAATGTGGTAATACAAGGGTAAATAGGCCATACGGGGGTGTGTCACTCAAAAAATATCATTCGGGGTATGTAGCTCAAAAAAATTCATACCCGGGTATTTCGCTCAAAAAACGTCATACCCGGGTATGTCGCTCAAAAGTGCTCATACGGGGGTATGTCGCTCAAAAGAGGCCATACGGGGGTGTGCCACTCAAAAAAGGTCATTCGGGGCATGTAGCTCAAAAAAATTCATACCCAGGTATATATCTCTCAAAAACGTCATACCCGGGTATGTCGCTCAAAAAAGGTCATACCGGGGTATGTCGCTCAAAAGTGCTCATACGGGGTTATGTCGCTTAAAAGAGGCCATACGGGGGTGTGTCACTCAAAAAACATCATTCGGGGTATGTAGCTCAAAAAAATTCATACCCGGATATATCGCTCAAAAACGTCATACGTCGCTCAAAAAAGGTCATGCCGGGGTATGTCGCTCAAAAGTGCTCATACAGGGGTATGTCGCTCAAAAGAGGCCATACGGGGGTGTGGCACTCAAAAAAGGTCATTCGGGGCATGTAGTTCAAAAAAATTCATACCCGGATATATCGCTCAAAAACGTCATACCCGGGTATGTCACACAAAAAAGGTCATACCGGGGTATGTCGCTCAAAAGTGCTCATACGGGGGTATGTCGCTCAAAAGAGGCCATACGGGGGTGTGGCACTCAAAAAAGGTCATTCGGGGGATGTAGCTCAAAAAAATTCATACCCGGATATATGGCTCAAAAACGTCATACCCGGGTATGTCGCTCAAAAAAGGTCATACCGGGGAATGTCGCTCAAAAGTGCTCATACGGGGGTATGTCGCTCAAAAGAGGCCATATGGGGGTGTGGCACTCAAAAAAGGTCATTCGGGGGATGTAGCTCAAAAAAATTCATACCCGGATATATCGCTCAAAAACGTCATACCCGGGTATGTCGCTCAAAAAAGGTGATACCGGGGTATGTCACTCAAAAAAGGTCATACCGGGGTATGTCGCACAAATGTGGTAATACAAGGGTAAATAGGCCATACAGGGGTGTGTCACTCAAAAAACATCATTCGGGGTATGTAGCTCAAAAAAATTCATACCCGGGTATTTCGCTCAAAAAACTTCATACCCGGGTATGTCGCTCAAAAAAAGTGATACCGGGGTATGTCGCACAAATGTGGTAATACAAGGGTAAATAGGCCATACGGGGGTGTGTCACTCAAAAAACATCATTCGGGGTATGTAGCTCAAAAAAATTCATACCCGGGTATTTCGCTCAAAAACGTCATACCCGGGTATGTCGCTCAAAAAAGGTTATACCGGGGTATGTCGCTCAAAAGTGCTCATACGGGGGTATGTCGCTCAAAAGAGGCCATACGGGGGTGTGGCACTCAAAAAAGGTCATTCGGGGCATGTAGCTCAAAAAAATTCATACCCGGATATATCGCTCAAAAACGTCATACCAGGGTATGTCGCTCAAAAAAGGTCATACTGGGGTATGTCGCTCAAAAGTGCTCATACGGGGTTATGTCGCTTAAAAGAGGCCATACGGGGGTGTGTCACTCAAAAAACATCATTCGGGGTATGTAGCTCAAAAAAATTCATACCCGGGTATTTCGCTCAAAAAACGTCATACCCGGGTATGTCGCTCAAAAAAGGTCATACCGGGGTATGTTGCTCAAAAGAGGGCATACGGGGGTGTGGCACTCAAAAAAGTTCATTCGGGGCATGTAGCTCAAAAAAATTCATACCCGGATATATCGCTCAAAAACGTCATACCCGGGTATGTCGCACAAAAAAGGTTGACCGGGGTATGTCGCTCAAAAGTGCTCATACGGGGGTATGTCGCTCAAAAGAGGCCATACGGGGGTGTGGCACTCAAAAAAGGTCATTCGGGGCATGTAGCTCAAAAAAATTCATACCCGGATATATCGCTCAAAAACGTCATATCCGGGTATGTCGCTCAAAAGTGCTCATACGGGGGTATGTGGCTCAAAAGAGGCCATATGGGGGTGTGGCACGAAAAAAGAGTCATTCGGGGCATGTAGCTCAAAAAAATTCATACCCGGATATATCGCTCAAAAACGTCATACCCGGGTATGTCGCTCAAAAAAGGTGATACCGGGGAATGTCGCTCAAAAGTGCTCATACGGGGGTATGTCGCTCAAAAGAGGCCATATGGGGGTGTGGCACTCAAAAAAGGTCATTCGGGGCATGTAGCTCAAAAAAATTCATACCCGGATATATCGCTCAAAAACGTCATACCCGGGTATGTCGCTCAAAAAAGGTGATACCGGGGTATGTCGCACAAATGTGGTAATACAAGGGTAAATAGGCCATACGGGGGTGTGTCACTCAAAAAATATCATTCGGGGTATGTAGCTCAAAAAAATTCATACCCGGGTATTTCGCTCAAAAAACGTCATACCGGGGTATGTCGCTCAAAAAAGGTCATACCGGGGTATGTCCCTCAAAAGTGCTCATACGGGGGTATGTCGCTCAAAAGAGGCCATACGGGGGTGTGGCACTCAAAAAAGGTCATTTGGGGCATGTAGCTCAAAAAAATTCATACCCGGATATATCGCTCAAAAATGTCACATCCGGGTATGTCGCTCAAAAAAGGTCCTACCGGGGTATGTCGCACAAATGTGGTAATACAAGGGTAAATATGCCATACAGGGGTGTGTCACTCAAAAAACATCATTCGGGGTATGTAGCTCAAAAAAATTCATACCCGGATATAACTCTCAAAAACGTCATACCCGGGTATGTCACTCAAAAGAGGTCATACCGGGGTATGTCACTCAAAAAAGGTCATACCGGGGTATGTCGCACAAATGTGGTAATACAAGGGTAAATAGGCCATACTGGGGTGTGTCACTCAAAAAACATCATTCGGGGTATGTAGCTCAAAAAAATTCATACCCGGGTATTTCGCTCAAAAAACTTCATACCCGGGTATGTCGCTCAAAAAAGGTGATACCGGGGTATGTCGCACAAATGTGGTAATACAAGGGTAAATAGGCCATACGGGGGTGTGTCACTCAAAAAACATCATTCGGGGTATGTAGCTCAAAAAATTTCATACCCGGGTATTTCGCTCAAAAAACGTCATACCGGGGAATGTCGCTCAAAAGTGCTCATACGGGGGTATGTCGCTCAAAAGAGGCCATATGGGGGTGTGGCACTCAAAAAAGGTCATTCGGGGCATGTAGCTCAAAAAAATTCATACCCGGATATATCGCTCAAAAATGTCATACCCGGGTATGTCGCACAAAAAAGGTCATACCGGGGTATGTCGCTCAAAAGAGGCCATACGGGGGTGTGGCACTCAAAAAAGGTCATTCGGGGCATGTAGCTCAAAAAAATTCATACCCGGATATATCGCTCAAAAACGTCATACCCGGGTATGTCGCTCAAAAAAGGTGATACCGGGGTATGTCGCACAAATGTGGTAATACAAGGGTAAATAGGCCATACGGGGGTGTGTCACTCAAAAAACATCATTCGGGGTATGTAGCTCAAAAAATTTCATACCCGGGTATTTCGCTCAAAAAACGTCATACCGGGGAATGTCGCTCAAAAGTGCTCATACGGGGGTATGTCGCTCAAAAGAGGCCATATGGGGGTGTGGCACTCAAAAAAGGTCATTCGGGGCATGTAGCTCAAAAAAATTCATACCCGGATATATCGCTCAAAAACGTCATACCCGGGTATGTCGCACAAAAAAGGTCATACCGGGGTATGTCGCTCAAAAGAGGCCATACGGGGGTGTGGCACTCAAAAAAGGTCATTCGGGGCATGTAGCTCAAAAAAATTCATACCCGGATATATGGCTCAAAAACGTCATACCCGGGTATGTCGCACAAAAAAGGTCATACCAGGGTATGTCGCTCAAAAGTGCTCATACGGGGGTATGTCGCTCAAAAGAGGCCATATGGGGGTGTGGCACTCAAAAAAGGTCATTCGGGGGATGTAGCTCAAAAAAATTCATACCCGGGTATTTCGCTCAAAAAACGTCATACCCGGGTATGGCGCTCAAAAAAGGTCATACCGGGGAATGTCGCTCAAAAGTGCTCATACGGGGGTATGTCGCTCAAAAGAGGCCATATGGGGGTGTGGCACTCAAAAAAGGTCATTCGGGGCATGTAGCTCAAAAAAATTCATACTCGGATATATCGCTCAAAAACGTCATACCCGGGTATGTCGCTCAAAAGTGCTCATACGGGGGTATGTGGCTCTAAAGAGGCCATATGGGGTTGTGGCACTCAAAAAAGGTCATTCGGGGTATGTCGCACAAATGTGGTAATACAAAGGTAAATAGGCCATACGGGGGTGTGGCACTCAAAAAAGGTCATTCGGGGCATGTAGTTCAAAAAAATTCATACCCGGATATATCGCTCAAAAACGTCATACCCGGGTATGTCGCTCAAAAAAGGTGATACCGGGGTATGTCGCACAAATGTGGTAATACAAGGATAAATAGGCCATACGGGGGTGTGTCACTCAAAAAACATCTTTCGGGGCATGTAGCTCAAAAAAATTCATACCCGGATATATCGCTCAAAAACGTCATATCCGGGTATGTCGCACAAAAAAGGTCATACCGGGCTATGTCGCTCAAAAGTGCTCATACGGGGGTATGTCGCTCAAAAGAGGCCATACGGGGGTGTGGCACTCAAAAAAGGTCATTCGGGGCATGTAGCTCAAAAAAATTCATACCCGGATATATCGCTCAAAAACGTCATACCCTGGTATGTCGCTCAAAAAAGGTGATACCGGGGTATGTCGCACAAATGTGGTAATACAAGGATAAATAGGCCATACGGGGGTGTGTCACTCAAAAAACATCATTCGGGGTATGTAGCTCAAAAAATTTCATACCCGGGTATTTCGCTCAAAAAACGTCATACCCGGGTATGTCGCTCAAAAAAGGTCATACCGGGGAATGTCGCTCAAAAGTGCTCAAACGGGGGTATGTCGCTCAAAAGAGGCCATATGGGGGTGTGGCACTCAAAAAAGGTCATTCGGGGCATGTAGCTCAAAAAAATTCATACCCGGATATATCGCTCAAAAACGTCATACAGGATATGTCGCTCAAAAAAGGTCATACCGGGGAATGTCGCTCAAAAGTGCTCATACGGGGGTATGTGGCTCAAAAGAGGCCATATGGGGGTGTGGCACTCAAAAAAGGTCATTCGGGGCATGTAGCTCAAAAAAATTCATACGCGGATATATCGCTCAAAAACGTCATACCCGGGTATGTCGCTCAAAAAAGGTCATACCGGGGTATGTCGCTCAAAAGTGCTCATACGGGGGTATGTCGCTCAAAAGAGGGCATACGGGGGTGTGGCACTCAAAAAAGGTCATTCGGGGCATGTAGCTCAAAAAAATTCATACCCGGATATATCGCTCAAAAACGTCATACCCGGGTATGTCGCTCAAAAAAGGTGATACCGGGGTATGTCGCACAAATGTGGTAATACAAGGATAAATAGGCCATACGGGGGTGTGTCACTCAAAAAACATCATTCGGGGTATGTAGCTCAAAAAATTTTATACCCGGGTATTTCGCTCAAAAAACGTCATACCCGGGTATGTCGCTCAAAAAAGGTCATACCGGGGAATGTCGCTCAAAAGTGCTCATACGGGGGTATGTCGCTCAAAAGAGGCCATATGGGGGTGTGGCACTCAAAAAAGGTCATTCGGGGCATGTAGCTCAAAAAAATTCAAACTCGGATATATCGCTCAAAAACGTCATACCCGGGTATGTCGCTCAAAAGTGCTCATACGGGGGTATGTGGCTCAAAAGAGGCCATATGGGGTTGTGGCACTCAAAAAAGGTCATTCGGGGTATGTCGCACAAATGTGGTAATACAAAGGTAAATAGGCCATACGGGGGTGTGTCACTCAAAAAACATCATTCGGGGTATGTAGCTCAAAAAAATTCATACCCGGGTATGTCGCTCAAAAAAGATCATACCGGGGTATGTCGCTCAAAAGTGCTCATACAGGGGTCTGTCGCTCAAAAGAGGCCATACGGGGGTGTGGCACTCAAAAAAGGTCATTCGGGGCATGTAGCTCAAAAAAATTCATACCCGGATATATTGCTCAAAAACGTCATACCCGGGTATGTCGCACAAAAAAGGTCATACCGGGGTATGTCGCTCAAAAGTGCTCATACGGGGGTATGTCGCTCAAAAGAGGGCATACGGGGGGTGGCACTCAAAAAAGGTCATTCGGGGCATGTAGCTCAAAAAAATTCATACCCGGATATATCGCTCAAAAACGTCATATCCGGGTATGTCGCACAAAAAAGGTCATACCGGGCTATGTCGCTCAAAAGTGCTCATACGGGGGTATGTCGCTCAAAAGAGGCCATACGGGGGTGTGGCACTCAAAAAAGGTCATTCGGGGCATGTAGCTCAAAAAAATTCATACCCGGATATATCGCTCAAAAACGTCATATCCGGGTATGTCGCACAAAAAAGGTCATACCGGGCTATGTCGCTCAAAAAAGGCCATACGGGGGTGTGGCACTCAAAAAAAATCATTCGGGGCATGTAGCTCAAAAAAATTCATACCCGGATATATCGCTCAAAAACGTCATACCCGGGTATGTCGCACAAAAAAGGTCATACCGGGCTATGTCGCTCAAAAGTGCTCATACGGGGGTATGTCGCTCAAAAGAGGCCATACGGGGGTGTGGCACTCAAAAAAGGTCATTCGGGGCATGTAGCTCAAAAAAATTCATACCCGGATATATCGCTCAAAAACGTCATACCCTGGTATGTCGCTCAAAAAAGGTGATACCGGGGTATGTCGCACAAATGTGGTAATACAAGGATAAATAGGCCATACGGGGGTGTGTCACTCAAAAAACATCATTCGGGGTATGTAGCTCAAAAAATTTCATACCCGGGTATTTCGCTCAAAAAACGTCATACCCGGGTATGTCGCTCAAAAAAGGTCATACCGGGGAATGTCGCTCAAAAGTACTCAAACGGGGGTATGTCGCTCAAAAGAGGCCATATGGGGGTGTGGCACTCAAAAAAGGTCATTCGGGGCATGTAGCTCAAAAAAATTCATACCCGGATATATCGCTCAAAAACGTCATACAGGATATGTCGCTCAAAAAAGGTCATACCGGGGAATGTCGCTCAAAAGTGCTCATACGGGGGTATGTGGCTCAAAAGAGGCCATATGGGGGTGTGGCACTCAAAAAAGGTCATTCGGGGCATGTAGCTCAAAAAAATTCATACGCGGATATATCGCTCAAAAACGTCATACCCGGGTATGTCGCTCAAAAAAGGTCATACCGGGGTATGTCGCTCAAAAGTGCTCATACGGGGGTATGTCGCTCAAAAGAGGGCATACGGGGGTGTGGCACTCAAAAAAGGTCATTCGGGGCATGTAGCTCAAAAAAATTCATACCCGGATATATCGCTCAAAAACGTCATACCCGGGTATGTCGCTCAAAAAAGGTCATACCCGGGGAATGTCGCTCAAAAGTGCTCATACGGGGGTATGTCGCTCAAAAGAGGCCATATGGGGGTGTGGCACTCAAAAAAGGTCATTCGGGGCATGTAGCTCAAAAAAATTCATACCCGGATATATCGCTCAAAAACGTCATACCCGGGTATGTTGCTCAAAAGTGCTCATACGGGGGTATGTGGCTCAAAAGAGGCCATATGGGGGTGTGGCACTCAAAAAAGGTCATTCGGGGCATGTAGCTCAAAAAAATTCATACCCGGATATATCGCTCAAAAACGTCATACCCGGGTATGTCGCTCAAAAAAGGTGATACCGGGGTATGTCATTCAAAAGTGCTCATACGGGGGTATGTGGCTCAAAAGAGGCCATATGGGGGTGTGTGGCACTCAAAAAAGGTCATTCGGGGCATGTAGCTCAAAAAAATTCATACCCGGATATATCGCTCAAAAACGTCATACCCGGGTATGTCACTCAAAAAAGGTGATACCGGGGTATGTCGCACAAATGTGGTAATACAAGGGTAAATAGGCCATACGGGGGTGTGTCACTCAAAAAACATCATTCGGGGCATGTAGCTCAAAAAAATTCATACCCGGATATATCGCTCAAAAAACGTCATACCCGGGTATGTCGCTCAAAAAAGAACATACCGGGGTATGTCGCTCAAAAGTGCTCATACAGGGGTCTGTCGCTCAAAAGAGGCCATACGGGGGTGTGGCACTCAAAAAAGGTCATTCGGGGCATGTAGCTCAAAAAAATTCATACCCGGATATATCGCTCAAAAACGTCATACCCGGGTATGTCGCACAAAAAAGGTCATACCGGGGTATGTCGCTCAAAAGTGCTCATACGGGGGTATGTCGCTCAAAAGAGGGCATACGGGGGGTGGCACTCAAAAAAGGTCATTCGGGGCATGTAGCTCAAAAAAATTCATACCCGGATATATCGCTCAAAAACGTCATATCCGGGTATGTCGCACAAAAAAGGTCATACCGGGCTATGTCGCTCAAAAGTGCTCATACGGGGGTATGTCGCTCAAAAGAGGCCATACGGGGGTGTGGCACTCAAAAAAGGTCATTCGGGGCATGTAGCTCAAAAAAATTCATACCCGGATATATCGCTCAAAAACGTCATATCCGGGTATGTCGCACAAAAAAGGTCATACCGGGCTATGTCGCTCAAAAGTGCTCATACGGGGGTATGTCGCTCAAAAAAGGCCATACGGGGGTGTGGCACTCAAAAAAGATCATTCGGGGCATGTAGCTCAAAAAAATTCATACCCGGATATATCGCTCAAAAACGTCATACCCGGGTATGTCGCACAAAAAAGGTCATACCGAGCTATGTCGCTCAAAAGTGCTCATACGGGGGTATGTCGCTCAAAAGAGGCCATACGGGGGTGTGGCACTCAAAAAAGGTCATTCGGGGCATGTAGCTCAAAAAAATTCATACCCGGATATATCGCTCAAAAACGTCATACCCGGGTATGTCGCTCAAAAAAGGTGATACCGGGGTATGTCGCACAAATGTGGTAATACAAGGATAAATAGGCCATACGGGGGTGTGTCACTCAAAAAACATCTTTCGGGGCATGTAGCTCAAAAAAATTCATACCCGGATATATCGCTCAAAAACGTCATATCCGGGTATGTCGCACAAAAAGGTCATACCGGGCTATGTCGCTCAAAAGTGCTCATACGGGGGTATGTCGCTCAAAAGAGGCCATACGGGGGTGTGGCACTCAAAAAAGGTCATTCGGGGCATGTAGCTCAAAAAAATTCATACCCGGATATATCGCTCAAAAACGTCATACCTGGGAATGTCGCTCAAAAGTGCTCAAACGGGGGTATGTCGCTCAAAAGAGGGCATACGGGGGTGTGGCACTCAAAAAAGGTCATTCGGGGCATGTAGCTCAAAAAAATTCATACCCGGATATATCGCTCAAAAACGTCATACCCGGGTATGTCGCTCAAAAAAGGTCATACCGGGGAATGTCGCTCAAAAGTGCTCATACGGGGGTATGTCGCTCAAAAGAGGCCATATGGGGGTGTGGCACTCAAAAAAGGTCATTCGGGGCATGTAGCTCAAAAAAATTCATACCCGGATATATCGCTCAAAAACGTCATACCCGGGTATGTCGCTCAAAAGTGCTCATACGGGGGTATGTGGCTCAAAAGAGGCCATATGGGGGTGTGGCCCTCAAAAAAGGTCATTCGGGGCATGTAGCTCAAAAAAATTCATACCCGGATATATCGCTCAAAAACGTCATACCCGGGTATGTCGCTCAAAAAAGGTGATACCGGGGTATGTCGCTCAAAAGTGCTCATACGGGGGTATGTGGCTCAAAAGAGGCCATATGGGGGTGTGTGGCACTCAAAAAAGGTCATTCGGGGCATGTAGCTCAAAAAAATTCATACCCGGATATATCGCTCAAAAACGTCATACCCGTGTATGTCACTCAAAAAAGGTGATACCGGGGTATGTCGCACAAATGTGGTAATACAAGGGTAAATAGGCCATACGGGGGTGTGTCACTCAAAAAACATCATTCGGGGCATGTAGCTCAAAAAAATTCATACCCGGATATATCGCTCAAAAACGTCATATCCGGATATGTCGCACAAAAAAGGTCATACCGGGCTATGTCGCTCAAAAGTGCTCATACGGGGGTATGTCGCTCAAAAGAGGCCATACGGGGGTGTGGCACTCAAAAAAGGTCATTCGGGGCATGTAGCTCAAAAAAATTCATACCCGGATACATCGCTCAAAAACGTCATATCCGGGTATGTCGCACAAAAAAGGTCATACCGGGCTATGCCGCTCAAAAGTGCTCATACGGGGGTATGTCGCTCAAAAGAGGCCATACGGGGGTGTGGCACTCAAAAAAGGTCATACCGGGGTATGTCGCTCAAAAGTGCTCATACGGGGGTATGTGGCTCAAAAGAGGCCATATGGGGGTGTGGCACTCAAAAAAGGTCATTCGGGGCATGTAGCTCAAAAAAATTCATACCCGGATATATCGCTCAAAAACGTCATACCCAGGTATGTCGCACAAAAAAGGTCATACCGGGCTATGTCGCTCAAAAGTGCTCATACGGGGGTATGTCGCTCAAAAGAGGCCATACGGGGGTGTGGCACTCAAAAAAGGTCATTCGGGGCATGTAGCTCAAAAAAATTCATACCCGGATATATCGCTCAAAAACGTCATACCCGGTTATGTCGCTCAAAAAAGGTGATACCGGGGTATGTTGCTCAAAAGTGCTCATACGGGGGTATGTGGCTCAAAAGAGGCCATATGGGGGTGTGTGGCACTCAAAAAAGGTCATTCGGGGCATGTAGCTCAAAAAAATTCATACCCGGATATATCGCTCAAAAACGTCATACCCGGGTATGTCACTCAAAAAAGGTGATACCGGGGTATGTCGCACAAATGTGGTAATACAAGGGTAAATAGGCCATACGGGGGTGTGTCACTCAAAAAACATCATTCGGGGTATGTAGCTCAAAAAAATTCATACCTGGGTATTTCGCTCAAAAAACGTCATACCCGGGTATGTCGCTCAAAAAAGATCATACCGGGGTATGTCGCTCAAAAGTGCTCATACAGGGGTATGTCGCTCAAAAGAGGCCATATGGGGGTGTGGCACTCAAAAAAGGTCATTCGGGGCATGTAGCTCAAAAAAATTCATACCCGGATATATCGCTCAAAAACGTCATATCCGGGTATGTCGCACAAAAAAGGTCATACCGGGCTATGTCGCTCAAAAGTGCTCATACGGGGGTATGTCGCTCAAAAGAGGCCATACGGGGGTGTGGCACTCAAAAAAGGTCATTCGGGGCATGTAGCTCAAAAAAATTCATACCCGGATATATCGCTCAAAAACGTCATACCCGGGTATGTCGCACAAAAAAGGTCATACCGGGCTATGTCGCTCAAAAGTGCTCATACGGGGGTATGTCGCTCAAAAGAGGCCATACGGGGGTGTGGCACTCAAAAAAGGTCATTCGGGGCATGTAGCTCAAAAAAATTCATACCCGGATATATCGCTCAAAAACGTCGTACCCGGGTATGTCGCTCAAAAAAGGTGATACCGGGGTATGTCGCACAAATGTGGTAATACAAGGATAAATAGGCCATACGGGGGTGTGTCACTCAAAAAACATCATTCGGGGCATGTAGCTCAAAAAAATTCATACCCGGATATATCGCTCAAAAACGTCATATCTGGGTATGTCGCACAAAAAAGGTCATACCGGGCTATGTCGCTCAAAAGTGCTCACACGGGGGTATGTCGCTCAAAAGAGGCCATACGGGGGTGTGGCACTCAAAAAAGGTCATTCGGGGCATGTAGCTCAAAAAAATTCATACCCGGATATATCGCTCAAAAACGTCATACCCTGGTATGTCGCTCAAAAAAGGTGATACCGGGGTATGTCGCACAAATGTGGTAATACAAGGATAAATAGGCCATACGGGGGTGTGTCACTCAAAAAACATCATTCGGGGTATGTAGCTCAAAAAATTTCATACCCGGGTATTTCGCTCAAAAAACGTCATACCCGGGTATGTCGCTCAAAAAAGGTCATACCGGGGAATGTCGCTCAAAAGTGCTCAAACGGGGGTATGTCGCTCAAAAGAGGCCATATGGGGGTGTGGCACTCAAAAAAGGTCATTCGGGGCATGTAGCTCAAAAAAATTCATACCCGGATATATCGCTCAAAAACGTCATACAGGATATGTCGCTCAAAAAAGGTCATACCGGGGAATGTCGCTCAAAAGTGCTCATACGGGGGTATGTGGCTCAAAAGAGGCCATATGGGGGTGTGGCACTCAAAAAAGGTCATTCGGGGCATGTAGCTCAAAAAAATTCATACGCGGATATATCGCTCAAAAACGTCATACCCGGGTATGTCGCTCAAAAAAGGTCATACCGGGGTATGTCGCTCAAAAGTGCTCATACGGGGGTATGTCGCTCAAAAGAGGGCATACGGGGGTGTGGCACTCAAAAAAGGTAATTCGGGGCATGTAGCTCAAAAAATTTCATACCCAGGTATTTCGCTCAAAAAACGTCATACCCGGGTATGTCGCTCAAAAAAGGTCATACCGGGGAATGTCGCTCAAAAGTGCTCATACGGGGGTATGTCGCTCAAAAGAGGCCATATGGGGGTGTGGCACTCAAAAAAGGTCATTCGGGGCATGTAGCTCAAAAAAATTCATACCCGGATATATCGCTCAAAAACGTCATACCCGGGTATGTCGCTCAAAAGTGCTCATACGGGGGTATGTGGCTCAAAAGAGGCCATATGGGGGTGTGGCACGAAAAAAGAGTCATTCGGGGCATGTAGCTCAAAAAAATTCATACCCGGATATATCGCTCAAAAACGTCATACCCGGGTATGTCGCTCAAAAAAGGTGATACCGGGGAATGTCGCTCAAAAGTGCTCATACGGGGGTATGTCGCTCAAAAGAGGCCATATGGGGGTGTGGCACTCAAAAAAGGTCATTCGGGGCATGTAGCTCAAAAAAATTCATACCCGGATATATCGCTCAAAAACGTCATACCCGGGTATGTCGCTCAAAAAAGGTCATACCGGGGAATGTCGCTCAAAAGTGCTCATACGGGGGTATGTCGCTCAAAAGAGGCCATATGGGGGTGTGGCACTCAAAAAAGGTCATTCGAGGCATGTAGCTCAAAAAAATTCATACCCGGATATATCGCTCAAAAACGTCATACCCGGGTATGTCGCTCAAAAGTGCTCATACGGGGGTATGTGGCTCAAAAGAGGCCATATGGGGGTGTGGCACTCAAAAAAGGTCATTCGGGGCATGTAGCTCAAAAAAATTCATACGCGGATATATCGCTCAAAAACGTCATACCCGGGTATGTCGCTCAAAAAAGGTCATACCGGGGAATGTCGCTCAAAAGTGCTCATACGGGGGTATGTCGCTCAAAAGAGGCCATATGGGGGTGTGGCACTCAAAAAAGGTCATTCGGGGCATGTAGCTCAAAAAAATTCATACCCGGATATATCGCTCAAAAACGTCATACCCGGGTATGTCGCTCAAAAGTGCTCATACGGGGGTATGTGGCTCAAAAGAGGCCATATGGGGGTGTGGCACGAAAAAAGAGTCATTCGGGGCATGTAGCTCAAAAAAATTCATACCCGGATATATCGCTCAAAAACGTCATACCCGGGTATGTCGCTCAAAAAAGGTGATACCGGGGAATGTCGCTCAAAAGTGCTCATACGGGGGTATGTCGCTCAAAAGAGGCCATATGGGGGTGTGGCACTCAAAAAAGGTCATTCGGGGCATGTAGCTCAAAAAAATTCATACCCGGATATATCGCTCAAAAACGTCATACCCGGGTATGTCGCTCAAAAAAGGTCATACCGGGGAATGTCGCTCAAAAGTGCTCATACGGGGGTATGTCGCTCAAAAGAGGCCATATGGGGGTGTGGCACTCAAAAAAGGTCATTCGAGGCATGTAGCTCAAAAAAATTCATACCCGGATATATCGCTCAAAAACGTCATACCCGGGTATGTCGCTCAAAAGTGCTCATACGGGGGTATGTGGCTCAAAAGAGGCCATATGGGGGTGTGGCACTCAAAAAAGGTCATTCGGGGCATGTAGCTCAAAAAAATTCATACCCGGATATATCGCTCAAAAACGTCATACCCGGGAATGTCGCTCAAAAAAGGTGATACCGGGGTATGTCGCTCAAAAGTGCTCATACGGGGGTATGTGGCTCAAAAGAGGCCATATGGGGGTGTGTGGCACTCAAAAAAGGTCATTCGGGGCATGTAGCTCAAAAAAATTCATACCCGGATATATCGCTCAAAAACGTCATACCCGGGTATGTCACTCAAAAAAGGTGATACCGGGGTATGTCGCACAAATGTGGTAATACAAGGGTAAATAGGCCATACGGGGGTGTGTCACTCAAAAAACATCATTCGGGGTATGTAGCTCAAAAAAATTCATACCTGGGTATTTCGCTCAAAAAACGTCATACCCGGGTATGTCGCTCAAAAAAGATCATACCGGGGTATGTCGCTCAAAAGTGCTCATACAGGGGTATGTCGCTCAAAAGAGGCCATACGGGGGTGTGGCACTCAAAAAAGGTCATTCGGGGCATGTAGCTCAAAAAAATTCATACCCGGATATATCCCTCAAAAACGTCATACCCGGGTATGTCGCACAAAAAAGGTCATACCGGGGTATGTCGCTCAAAAGTGCTCATACGGGGGTATGTCGCTCAAAAGAGGGCATACGGGGGTGTGGCACTCAAAAAAGGTCATTCGGGGCATGTAGCTCAAAAAAATTCATACCCGGATATATCGCTCAAAAACGTCATATCCGGATATGTCGCACAAAAAAGGTCATACCGGGCTATGTCGCTCAAAAGTGCTCATACGGGGGTATGTCGCTCAAAAGAGGCCATACGGGGGTGTGGCACTCAAAAAAGGTCATTCAGGGCATGTAGCTCAAAAAAATTCATACCCGGATATATCGCTCAAAAACGTCGTACCCGGGTATGTCGCTCAAAAAAGGTGATACCGGGGTATGTCGCACAAATGTGGTAATACAAGGATAAATAGGCCATACGGGGGTGTGTCACTCAAAAAACATCATTCGGGGCATGTAGCTCAAAAAAATTCATACCCGGATATATCGCTCAAAAACGTCATATCCGGGTATGTCGCACAAAAAAGGTCATACCGGGCTATGTCGCTCAAAAGTGCTCATACGGGGGTATGTCGCTCAAAAGAGGCCATACGGGGGTGTGGCACTCAAAAAAGGTCATTCGGGGCATGTAGCTCAAAAAAATTCATACCCGGATATATCGCTCAAAAACGTCATACCCTGGTATGTCGCTCAAAAAAGGTGATACCGGGGTATGTCGCACAAATGTGGTAATACAAGGATAAATAGGCCATACGGGGGTGTGTCACTCAAAAAACATCATTCGGGGTATGTAGCTCAAAAAATTTCATACCCGGGTATTTCGCTCAAAAAACGTCATACCCGGGTATGTCGCTCAAAAAAGGTCATACCGGGGAATGTCGCTCAAAAGTGCTCAAACGGGGGTATGTCGCTCAAAAGAGGCCATATGGGGGTGTGGCACTCAAAAAAGGTCATTCGGGGCATGTAGCTCAAAAAAATTCATACCCGGATATATCGCTCAAAAACGTCATACAGGATATGTCGCTCAAAAAAGGTCATACCGGGGAATGTCGCTCAAAAGTGCTCATACGGGGGTATGTCGCTCAAAAGAGGCCATATGGGGGTGTGGCACTCAAAAAAGGTCATTCGGGGCATGTAGCTCAAAAAAATTCATACCCGGATATATCGCTCAAAAACGTCATACCCGGGTATGTCGCTCAAAAGTGCTCATACGGGGGTATGTGGCTCAAAAGAGGCCATATGGGGGTGTGGCACTCAAAAAAGGTCATTCGGGGCATGTAGCTCAAAAAAATTCATACCCGGATATATCGCTCAAAAACGTCATACCCGGGTATGTCGCTCAAAAGTGCTCATACGGGGGTATGTGGCTCAAAAGAGGCCATATGGGGGTGTGGCACTCAAAAAAGGTCATTCGGGGCATGTAGCTCAAAAAAATTCATACCCGGATATATCGCTCAAAAACGTCATACCCGGGTATGTCGCTCAAAAAAGGTGATACCGGGGTATGTCGCTCAAAAGTGCTCATACGGGGGTATGTGGCTCAAAAGAGGCCATATGGGGGTGTGTGGCACTCAAAAAAGGTCATTCGGGGCATGTAGCTCAAAAAAATTCATACCCGGATATATCGCTCAAAAACGTCATACCCGGGTATGTCACTCAAAAAAGGTGATACCGGGGTATGTCGCACAAATGTGGTAATACAAGGGTAAATAGGCCATACGGGGGTGTGTCACTCAAAAAACATCATTCGGGGTATGTAGCTCAAAAAAATTCATACCTGGGTATTTCGCTCAAAAAACGTCATACCCGGGTATGTCGCTCAAAAAAGATCATACCGGGGTATGTCGCTCAAAAGTGCTCATACAGGGGTATGTCGCTCAAAAGAGGCCATACGGGGTGTGGCACTCAAAAAAGGTCATTCGGGGCATGTAGCTCAAAAAAATTCATACCCGGATATATCGCTCAAAAACGTCATATCCGGATATGTCGCACAAAAAAGGTCATACCGGGCTATGTCGCTCAAAAGTGCTCATACGGGGGTATGTCGCTCAAAAGAGGCCATACGGGGGTGTGGCACTCAAAAAAGGTCATTCGGGGCATGTAGCTCAAAAAAATTCATACCCGGATATATCGCTCAAAAACGTCATATCCGGGTATGTCGCACAAAAAAGGTCATACCGGGCTATGCCGCTCAAAAGTGCTCATACGGGGGTATGTCGCTCAAAAGAGGCCATACGGGGGTGTGGCACTCAAAAAAGGTCATTCGGGGCATGTAGCTCAAAAAAATTCATACCCGGATATATCGCTCAAAAACGTCATACCCGGGTATGTCGCTCAAAAAAGGTCATACCGGGGTATGTCGCTCAAAAGTGCTCATACGGGGGTATGTCGCTCAAAAGAGGCCATACGGGGGTGTGGCACTCAAAAAAGGTCATTCGGGGCATGTAGCTCAAAAAAATTCATACCCGGATATATCGCTCAAAAACGTCATATCCGGGTATGTCGCTCAAAAAAGGTGATACCCGGGTATGTCGCTCAAAAGTGCTCATACGGGGGTATGTGGCTCAAAAGAGGCCATATGGGGGTGTGGCACTCAAAAAAGGTCATTCGGGGCATGTAGCTCAAAAAAATTCATACCCGGATATATCGCTCAAAAACGTCATACCCGGGTATGTCGCTCAAAAAAGGTGATACCGGGGTATGTCGCTCAAAAGTGCTCATACGGGGGTATGTGGCTCAAAAGAGGCCATATGGGGTTGTGTGGCACTCAAAAAAGGTCATTCGGGGCATGTAGCTCAAAAAAATTCATACCCGGATATATCGCTCAAAAACGTCATACCCGGGTATGTCACTCAAAAAAGGTGATACCGGGGTATGTCGCACAAATGTGGTAATACAAGGGTAAATAGGCCATACGGGGGTGTGTCACTCAAAAAACATCATTCGGGGTATGTAGCTCAAAAAAATTCATACCTGGGTATTTCGCTCAAAAAACCTCATACCCGGGTATGTCGCTCAAAAAAGATCATACCGGGGTATGTCGCTCAAAAGTGCTCATACAGGGGTATGTCGCTCAAAAGAGGCCATACGGGGGTGTGGCACTCAAAAAAGGTCATTCGGGGCATGTAGCTCAAAAAAATTCATACCCGGATATATCGCTCAAAAACGTCATACCCGGGTATGTCGCACAAAAAAGGTCATACCGGGGTATGTCGCTCAAAAGTGCTCATACGGGGGTATGTGGCTCAAAAGAGGGCATACGGGGGTGTGGCATTCAAAAAAGGTCATTCGGGGCATGTAGCTCAAAAAAATTCATACCCGGATATATCGCTCAAAAACGTCATATCCGGGTATGTCGCACAAAAAAGGTCATACCGGGCTATGTCGCTCAAAAGTGCTCATACGGGGGTATGTCGCTCAAAAGAGGCCATACGGGGGTGTGGCACTCAAAAAAGGTCATTCGGGGCATGTAGCTCAAAAAAATTCATACCCGGATATATCGCTCAAAAACGTCATATCCGGGTATGTCGCTCAAAAAAGGTGATACCGGGGTATGTCGCACAAATGTGGTAATACAAGGATAAATAGGCCATACGGGGGTGTGTCACTCAAAAAACATCATTCGGGGCATGTAGCTCAAAAAAATTCATACCCGGATATATCGCTCAAAAACGTCATATCCGGGTATGTCGCACAAAAAAGGTCATACCGGGCTATGTCGCTCAAAAGTGCTCATACGGGGGTATGTGGCTCAAAAGAGGCCATATGGGGGTGTGTGGCACTCAAAAAAGGTCATTCGGGGCATGTAGCTCAAAAAAATTCATACCCGGATATATCGCTCAAAAACGTCATACCCGGGTATGTCACTCAAAAAAGGTGATACCGGGGTATGTCGCACAAATGTGGTAATACAAGGGTAAATAGGCCATACGGGGGTGTGTCACTCAAAAAACATCATTCGGGGTATGTAGCTCAAAAAAATTCATACCTGGGTATTTCGCTCAAAAAACGTCATACCCGGGTATGTCGCTCAAAAAAGATCATACCGGGGTATGTCGCTCAAAAGTGCTCATACGGGGGTATGTCGCTCAAAAGAGGCCATACGGGGGTGTGGCACTCAAAAAAGGTCATTCGGGGCATGTAGCTCAAAAAAATTCATACCCGGATATATCGCTCAAAAACGTCATACCCGGGTATGTCGCACAAAAAAGGTCATACCGGGGTATGTCGCTCAAAAGTGCTCATACGGGGGTATGTCGCTCAAAAGAGGCCATACGGGGGTGTGGCACTCAAAAAAGGTCATTCGGGGCATGTAGCTCAAAAAAATTCATACCCGGATATATCGCTCAAAAACGTCATACCCGGGTATGTCGCACAAAAAAGGTCATACCGGGGTATGTCGCTCAAAAGTGCTCATACGGGGGTATGTGGCTCAAAAGAGGGCATACGGGGGTGTGGCATTCAAAAAAGGTCATTCGGGGCATGTAGCTCAAAAAAATTCATACCCGGATATATCGCTCAAAAACGTCATATCCGGGTATGTCGCACAAAAAAGGTCATACCGGGCTATGTCGCTCAAAAGTGCTCATACGGGGGTATGTCGCTCAAAAGAGGCCATACGGGGGTGTGGCACTCAAAAAAGGTCATTCGGGGCATGTAGCTCAAAAAAATTCATACCCGGATATATCGCTCAAAAACGTCATATCCGGGTATGTCGCTCAAAAAAGGTGATACCGGGGTATGTCGCACAAATGTGGTAATACAAGGATAAATAGGCCATACGGGGGTGTGTCACTCAAAAAACATCATTCGGGGCATGTAGCTCAAAAAAATTCATACCCGGATATATCGCTCAAAAACGTCATATCCGGGTATGTCGCACAAAAAAGGTCATACCGGGCTATGTCGCTCAAAAGTGCTCATACGGGGGTATGTGGCTCAAAAGAGGCCATATGGGGGTGTGTGGCACTCAAAAAAGGTCATTCGGGGCATGTAGCTCAAAAAAATTCATACCCGGATATATCGCTCAAAAACGTCATACCCGGGTATGTCACTCAAAAAAGGTGATACCGGGGTATGTCGCACAAATGTGGTAATACAAGGGTAAATAGGCCATACGGAGGTGTGTCACTCAAAAAACATCATTCGGGGTATGTAGCTCAAAAAAATTCATACCTGGGTATTTCGCTCAAAAAACGTCATACCCGGGTATGTCGCTCAAAAAAGATCATACCGGGGTATGTCGCTCAAAAGTGCTCATACGGGGGTATGTCGCTCAAAAGAGGCCATACGGGGGTGTGGCACTCAAAAAAGGTCATTCGGGGCATGTAGCTCAAAAAAATTCATACCCGGATATATCGCTCAAAAACGTCATACCCGGGTATGTCGCACAAAAAAGGTCATACCGGGGTATGTCGCTCAAAAGTGCTCATACGGGGGTATGTCGCTCAAAAGAGGCCATACGGGGGTGTGGCACTCAAAAAAGGTCATTCGGGGCATGTAGCTCAAAAAAATTCATACCCGGATATATCGCTCAAAAACGTCATATCCGGGTATGTCGCACAAAAAAGGTCATACCGGGCTATGCCGCTCAAAAGTGCTCATACGGGGGTATGTCGCTCAAAAGAGGCCATACGGGGGTGTGGCATTCAAAAAAGGTCATTCGGGGCATGTAGCTCAAAAAAATTCATACCCGGATATATCGCTCAAAAACGTCATACCCGGGTATGTCGCTCAAAAAAGGTCATACCGGGGTATGTCGCTCAAAAGTGCTCATACGGGGGTATGTCGCTCAAAAGAGGCCATACGGGGGTGTGGCACTCAAAAAAGGTCATTCGGGGCATGTAGCTCAAAAAAATTCATACCCGGATATATCGCTCAAAAACGTCATATCCGGATATGTCGCACAAAAAAGGTCATACCGGGCTATGTCGCTCAAAAGTGCTCATACGGGGGTATGTCGCTCAAAAGAGGCCATACGGGGGTGTGGCACTCAAAAAAGGTCATTCGGGGCATGTAGCTCAAAAAAATTCATACCCGGATATATCGCTCAAAAACGTCATATCCGGGTATGTCGCACAAAAAAGGTCATACCGGGCTATGCCGCTCAAAAGTGCTCATACGGGGGTATGTCGCTCAAAAGAGGCCATACGGGGGTGTGGCACTCAAAAAAGGTCATTCGGGGCATGTAGCTCAAAAAAATTCATACCCGGATATATCGCTCAAAAACGTCATACCCGGGTATGTCGCTCAAAAAAGGTCATACCGGGGTATGTCGCTCAAAAGTGCTCATACGGGGGTATGTCGCTCAAAAGAGGCCATACGGGGGTGTGGCACTCAAAAAAGGTCATTCGGGGCATGTAGCTCAAAAAAATTCATACCCGGATATATCGCTCAAAAACGTCATACCCGGGTATGTCGCTCAAAAAAGGTGATACCGGGGTATGTCGCACAAATGTGGTAATACAAGGATAAATAGGCCATACGGGGGTGTGTCACTCAAAAAACATCATTCGGGGCATGTAGCTCAAAAAAATTCATACCCGGATATATCGCTCAAAAACGTCATATCCGGGTATGTCGCTCAAAAAAGGTGATACCCGGGTATGTCGCTCAAAAGTGCTCATACGGGGGTATGTGGCTCAAAAGAGGCCATATGGGGGTGTGGCACTCAAAAAAGGTCATTCGGGGCATGTAGCTCAAAAAAATTCATACCCGGATATATCGCTCAAAAACGTCATACCCGGGTATGTCGCTCAAAAAAGGTGATACCGGGGTATGTCGCTCAAAAGTGCTCATACGGGGGTATGTGGCTCAAAAGAGGCCATATGGGGGTGTGTGGCACTCAAAAAAGGTCATTCGGGGCATGTAGCTCAAAAAAATTCATACCCGGATATATCGCTCAAAAACGTCATACCCGGGTATGTCACTCAAAAAAGGTGATACCGGGGTATGTCGCACAAATGTGGTAATACAAGGGTAAATAGGCCATACGGGGGTGTGTCACTCAAAAAACATCATTCGGGGTATGTAGCTCAAAAAAATTCATACCTGGGTATGTCGCACAAAAAAGGTCATACCGGGCTATGTCGCTCAAAAGTGCTCATACGGGGGTATGTCGCTCAAAAGAGGCCATACGGGGGTGTGGCACTCAAAAAAGGTCATTCGGGGCATGTAGCTCAAAAAAATTCATACCCGGATATATCGCTCAAAAACGTCATACCCGGGTATGTCGCTCAAAAAAGGTGATACCGGGGTATGTCGCACAAATGTGGTAATACAAGGATAAATAGGCCATACGGGGGTGTGTCACTCAAAAAACATCATTCGGGGCATGTAGCTCAAAAAAATTCATACCCGGATATATCGCTCAAAAACGTCATATCCGGGTATGTCGCACAAAAAAGGTCATACCGGGCTATGTCGCTCAAAAGTGCTCATACGGGGGTATGTCGCTCAAAAGAGGCCATACGGGGGTGTGGCACTCAAAAAAGGTCATTCGGGGCATGTAGCTCCAAAAAATTCATACCCGGATATATCGCTCAAAAACGTCATACCCGGGTATGTCGCACAAAAAAGGTCATACCGGGGTATGTCGCTCAAAAGTGCTCATATGGGGGTATGTCGCTCAAAAGAGGGCATACGGGGGTGTGGCACTCAAAAAAGGTCATTCGGGGCATGTAGCTCAAAAAAAATTCATACCCGGATATATCGCTCAAAAACGTCATATCCGGGTATGTCGCACAAAAAAGGTCATACCGGGCTATGTCGCTCAAAAGTGCTCATACGGGGGTATGTCGCTCAAAAGAGGCCATACGGGGGTGTGGCACTCAAAAAAGGTCATTCGGGGCATGTAGCTCAAAAAAATTCATACCCGGATATATCGCTCAAAAACGTCATATCCGGGTATGTCGCTCAAAAAAGGTGATACCGGGGTATGTCGCACAAATGTGGTAATACAAGGATAAATAGGCCATACGGGGGTGTGTCACTCAAAAAACATCATTCGGGGCATGTAGCTCAAAAAAATTCATACCCGGATATATCGCTCAAAAACGTCATATCCGGGTATGTCGCACAAAAAAGGTCATACCGGGCTATGTCGCTCAAAAGTGCTCATACGGGGGTATGTGGCTCAAAAGAGGCCATATGGGGGTGTGTGGCACTCAAAAAAGGTCATTCGGGGCATGTAGCTCAAAAAAATTCATACCCGGATATATCGCTCAAAAACGTCATACCCGGGTATGTCACTCAAAAAAGGTGATACCGGGGTATGTCGCACAAATGTGGTAATACAAGGGTAAATAGGCCATACGGGGGTGTGTCACTCAAAAAACATCATTCGGGGTATGTAGCTCAAAAAAATTCATACCTGGGTATTTCGCTCAAAAAACGTCATACCCGGGTATGTCGCTCAAAAAAGATCATACCGGGGTATGTCGCTCAAAAGTGCTCATACGGGGGTATGTCGCTCAAAAGAGGCCATACGGGGGTGTGGCACTCAAAAAAGGTCATTCGGGGCATGTAGCTCAAAAAAATTCATACCCGGATATATCGCTCAAAAACGTCATACCCGGGTATGTCGCACAAAAAAGGTCATACCGGGGTATGTCGCTCAAAAGTGCTCATACGGGGGTATGTCGCTCAAAAGAGGCCATACGGGGGTGTGGCACTCAAAAAAGGTCATTCGGGGCATGTAGCTCAAAAAAATTCATACCCGGATATATCGCTCAAAAACGTCATACCCGGGTATGTCGCACAAAAAAGGTCATACCGGGGTATGTCGCTCAAAAGTGCTCATACGGGGGTATGTGGCTCAAAAGAGGGCATACGGGGGTGTGGCATTCAAAAAAGGTCATTCGGGGCATGTAGCTCAAAAAAATTCATACCCGGATATATCGCTCAAAAACGTCATATCCGGGTATGTCGCACAAAAAAGGTCATACCGGGCTATGTCGCTCAAAAGTGCTCATACGGGGGTATGTCGCTCAAAAGAGGCCATACGGGGGTGTGGCACTCAAAAAAGGTCATTCGGGGCATGTAGCTCAAAAAAATTCATACCCGGATATATCGCTCAAAAACGTCATATCCGGGTATGTCGCTCAAAAAAGGTGATACCGGGGTATGTCGCACAAATGTGGTAATACAAGGATAAATAGGCCATACGGGGGTGTGTCACTCAAAAAACATCATTCGGGGCATGTAGCTCAAAAAAATTCATACCCGGATATATCGCTCAAAAACGTCATATCCGGGTATGTCGCACAAAAAAGGTCATACCGGGCTATGTCGCTCAAAAGTGCTCATACGGGGGTATGTGGCTCAAAAGAGGCCATATGGGGGTGTGTGGCACTCAAAAAAGGTCATTCGGGGCATGTAGCTCAAAAAAATTCATACCCGGATATATCGCTCAAAAACGTCATACCCGGGTATGTCACTCAAAAAAGGTGATACCGGGGTATGTCGCACAAATGTGGTAATACAAGGGTAAATAGGCCATACGGAGGTGTGTCACTCAAAAAACATCATTCGGGGTATGTAGCTCAAAAAAATTCATACCTGGGTATTTCGCTCAAAAAACGTCATACCCGGGTATGTCGCTCAAAAAAGATCATACCGGGGTATGTCGCTCAAAAGTGCTCATACGGGGGTATGTCGCTCAAAAGAGGCCATACGGGGGTGTGGCACTCAAAAAAGGTCATTCGGGGCATGTAGCTCAAAAAAATTCATACCCGGATATATCGCTCAAAAACGTCATACCCGGGTATGTCGCACAAAAAAGGTCATACCGGGGTATGTCGCTCAAAAGTGCTCATACGGGGGTATGTCGCTCAAAAGAGGCCATACGGGGGTGTGGCACTCAAAAAAGGTCATTCGGGGCATGTAGCTCAAAAAAATTCATACCCGGATATATCGCTCAAAAACGTCATATCCGGGTATGTCGCACAAAAAAGGTCATACCGGGCTATGCCGCTCAAAAGTGCTCATACGGGGGTATGTCGCTCAAAAGAGGCCATACGGGGGTGTGGCATTCAAAAAAGGTCATTCGGGGCATGTAGCTCAAAAAAATTCATACCCGGATATATCGCTCAAAAACGTCATACCCGGGTATGTCGCTCAAAAAAGGTCATACCGGGGTATGTCGCTCAAAAGTGCTCATACGGGGGTATGTCGCTCAAAAGAGGCCATACGGGGGTGTGGCACTCAAAAAAGGTCATTCGGGGCATGTAGCTCAAAAAAATTCATACCCGGATATATCGCTCAAAAACGTCATATCCGGATATGTCGCACAAAAAAGGTCATACCGGGCTATGTCGCTCAAAAGTGCTCATACGGGGGTATGTCGCTCAAAAGAGGCCATACGGGGGTGTGGCACTCAAAAAAGGTCATTCGGGGCATGTAGCTCAAAAAAATTCATACCCGGATATATCGCTCAAAAACGTCATATCCGGGTATGTCGCACAAAAAAGGTCATACCGGGCTATGCCGCTCAAAAGTGCTCATACGGGGGTATGTCGCTCAAAAGAGGCCATACGGGGGTGTGGCACTCAAAAAAGGTCATTCGGGGCATGTAGCTCAAAAAAATTCATACCCGGATATATCGCTCAAAAACGTCATACCCGGGTATGTCGCTCAAAAAAGGTCATACCGGGGTATGTCGCTCAAAAGTGCTCATACGGGGGTATGTCGCTCAAAAGAGGCCATACGGGGGTGTGGCACTCAAAAAAGGTCATTCGGGGCATGTAGCTCAAAAAAATTCATACCCGGATATATCGCTCAAAAACGTCATACCCGGGTATGTCGCTCAAAAAAGGTGATACCGGGGTATGTCGCACAAATGTGGTAATACAAGGATAAATAGGCCATACGGGGGTGTGTCACTCAAAAAACATCATTCGGGGCATGTAGCTCAAAAAAATTCATACCCGGATATATCGCTCAAAAACGTCATATCCGGGTATGTCGCTCAAAAAAGGTGATACCCGGGTATGTCGCTCAAAAGTGCTCATACGGGGGTATGTGGCTCAAAAGAGGCCATATGGGGGTGTGGCACTCAAAAAAGGTCATTCGGGGCATGTAGCTCAAAAAAATTCATACCCGGATATATCGCTCAAAAACGTCATACCCGGGTATGTCGCTCAAAAAAGGTGATACCGGGGTATGTCGCTCAAAAGTGCTCATACGGGGGTATGTGGCTCAAAAGAGGCCATATGGGGGTGTGTGGCACTCAAAAAAGGTCATTCGGGGCATGTAGCTCAAAAAAATTCATACCCGGATATATCGCTCAAAAACGTCATACCCGGGTATGTCACTCAAAAAAGGTGATACCGGGGTATGTCGCACAAATGTGGTAATACAAGGGTAAATAGGCCATACGGGGGTGTGTCACTCAAAAAACATCATTCGGGGTATGTAGCTCAAAAAAATTCATACCTGGGTATGTCGCACAAAAAAGGTCATACCGGGCTATGTCGCTCAAAAGTGCTCATACGGGGGTATGTCGCTCAAAAGAGGCCATACGGGGGTGTGGCACTCAAAAAAGGTCATTCGGGGCATGTAGCTCAAAAAAATTCATACCCGGATATATCGCTCAAAAACGTCATACCCGGGTATGTCGCTCAAAAAAGGTGATACCGGGGTATGTCGCACAAATGTGGTAATACAAGGATAAATAGGCCATACGGGGGTGTGTCACTCAAAAAACATCATTCGGGGCATGTAGCTCAAAAAAATTCATACCCGGATATATCGCTCAAAAACGTCATATCCGGGTATGTCGCACAAAAAAGGTCATACCGGGCTATGTCGCTCAAAAGTGCTCATACGGGGGTATGTCGCTCAAAAGAGGCCATACGGGGGTGTGGCACTCAAAAAAGGTCATTCGGGGCATGTAGCTCCAAAAAATTCATACCCGGATATATCGCTCAAAAACGTCATACCCGGGTATGTCGCACAAAAAAGGTCATACCGGGGTATGTCGCTCAAAAGTGCTCATATGGGGGTATGTCGCTCAAAAGAGGGCATACGGGGGTGTGGCACTCAAAAAAGGTCATTCGGGGCATGTAGCTCAAAAAAAATTCATACCCGGATATATCGCTCAAAAACGTCATATCCGGGTATGTCGCACAAAAAAGGTCATACCGGGCTATGTCGCTCAAAAGTGCTCATACGGGGGTATGTCGCTCAAAAGAGGCCATACGGGGGTGTGGCACTCAAAAAAGGTCATTCGGGGCATGTAGCTCAAAAAAATTCATACCCGGATATATCGCTCAAAAACGTCATACCCGGGTATGTCACTCAAAAAAGGTGATACCGGGGTATGTCGCACAAATGTGGTAATACAAGGGTAAATAGGCCATACGGGGGTGTGTCACTCAAAAAACATCATTCGGGGTATGTAGCTCAAAAAAATTCATACCTGGGTATTTCGCTCAAAAAACGTCATATCCGGGTATGTCGCACAAAAAAGGTCATACCGGGCTATGTCGCTCAAAAGTGCTCATACGGGGGTATGTCGCTCAAAAGAGGCCATACGGGGGTGTGGCACTCAAAAAAGGTCATTCGGGGCATGTAGCTCAAAAAAATTCATACCCGGATACATCGCTCAAAAACGTCATATCCGGGTATGTCGCACAAAAAAGGTCATACCGGGCTATGCCGCTCAAAAGTGCTCATACGGGGGTATGTCGCTCAAAAGAGGCCATACGGGGGTGTGGCACTCAAAAAAGGTCATACCGGGGTATGTCGCTCAAAAGTGCTCATACGGGGGTATGTGGCTCAAAAGAGGCCATATGGGGGTGTGGCACTCAAAAAAGGTCATTCGGGGCATGTAGCTCAAAAAAATTCATACCCGGATATATCGCTCAAAAACGTCATACCCAGGTATGTCGCACAAAAAAGGTCATACCGGGCTATGTCGCTCAAAAGTGCTCATACGGGGGTATGTCGCTCAAAAGAGGCCATACGGGGGTGTGGCACTCAAAAAAGGTCATTCGGGGCATGTAGCTCAAAAAAATTCATACCCGGATATATCGCTCAAAAACGTCATACCCGGGTATGTCGCACAAAAAAGGTCATACCGGGCTATGTCGCTCAAAAGTGCTCATACGGGGGTATGTCGCTCAAAAGAGGCCATACGGGGGTGTGGCACTCAAAAAAGGTCATTCGGGGCATGTAGCTCAAAAAAATTCATACCCGGATATATCGCTCAAAAACGTCATACCCGGGTATGTCGCACAAAAAAGGTCATACCGGGCTATGTCGCTCAAAAGTGCTCATACGGGGGTATGTCGCTCAAAAGAGGCCATACGGGGGTGTGGCACTCAAAAAAGGTCATTCGGGGCATGTAGCTCAAAAAAATTCATACCCGGATATATCGCTCAAAAACGTCGTACCCGGGTATGTCGCTCAAAAAAGGTGATACCGGGGTATGTCGCACAAATGTGGTAATACAAGGATAAATAGGCCATACGGGGGTGTGTCACTCAAAAAACATCATTCGGGGCATGTAGCTCAAAAAAATTCATACCCGGATATATCGCTCAAAAACGTCATATCCGGGTATGTCGCACAAAAAAGGTCATACCGGGCTATGTCGCTCAAAAGTGCTCACACGGGGGTATGTCGCTCAAAAGAGGCCATACGGGGGTGTGGCACTCAAAAAAGGTCATTCGGGGCATGTAGCTCAAAAAAATTCATACCCGGATATATCGCTCAAAAACGTCATACCCTGGTATGTCGCTCAAAAAAGGTGATACCGGGGTATGTCGCACAAATGTGGTAATACAAGGATAAATAGGCCATACGGGGGTGTGTCACTCAAAAAACATCATTCGGGGTATGTAGCTCAAAAAATTTCATACCCGGGTATTTCGCTCAAAAAACGTCATACCCGGGTATGTCGCTCAAAAAAGGTCATACCGGGGAATGTCGCTCAAAAGTGCTCAAACGGGGGTATGTCGCTCAAAAGAGGCCATATGGGGGTGTGGCACTCAAAAAAGGTCATTCGGGGCATGTAGCTCAAAAAAATTCATACCCGGATATATCGCTCAAAAACGTCATACAGGATATGTCGCTCAAAAAAGGTCATACCGGGGAATGTCGCTCAAAAGTGCTCATACGGGGGTATGTGGCTCAAAAGAGGCCATATGGGGGTGTGGCACTCAAAAAAGGTCATTCGGGGCATGTAGCTCAAAAAAATTCATACGCGGATATATCGCTCAAAAACGTCATACCCGGGTATGTCGCTCAAAAAAGGTCATACCGGGGTATGTCGCTCAAAAGTGCTCATACGGGGGTATGTCGCTCAAAAGAGGGCATACGGGGGTGTGGCACTCAAAAAAGGTAATTCGGGGCATGTAGCTCAAAAAATTTCATACCCAGGTATTTCGCTCAAAAAACGTCATACCCGGGTATGTCGCTCAAAAAAGGTCATACCGGGGAATGTCGCTCAAAAGTGCTCATACGGGGGTATGTCGCTCAAAAGAGGCCATATGGGGGTGTGGCACTCAAAAAAGGTCATTCGGGGCATGTAGCTCAAAAAAATTCATACCCGGATATATCGCTCAAAAACGTCATACCCGGGTATGTCGCTCAAAAGTGCTCATACGGGGGTATGTGGCTCAAAAAAGGCCATATGGGGGTGTGGCACGAAAAAAGAGTCATTCGGGGCATGTAGCTCAAAAAAATTCATACCCGGATATATCGCTCAAAAACGTCATACCCGGGTATGTCGCTCAAAAAAGGTCATACCGGGGAATGTCGCTCAAAAGTGCTCATACGGGGGTATGTCGCTCAAAAGAGGCCATATGGGGGTGTGGCACTCAAAAAAGGTCATTCGAGGCATGTAGCTCAAAAAAATTCATACCCGGATATATCGCTCAAAAACGTCATACCCGGGTATGTCGCTCAAAAGTGCTCATACGGGGGTATGTGGCTCAAAAGAGGCCATATGGGGGTGTGGCACTCAAAAAAGGTCATTCGGGGCATGTAGCTCAAAAAAATTCATACGCGGATATATCGCTCAAAAACGTCATACCCGGGTATGTCGCTCAAAAAAGGTCATACCGGGGTATGTCGCTCAAAAGTGCTCATACGGGGGTATGTCGCTCAAAAGAGGGCATACGGGGGTGTGGCACTCAAAAAAGGTAATTCGGGGCATGTAGCTCAAAAAATTTCATGCCCAGGTATTTCGCTCAAAAAACGTCATACCCGGGTATGTCGCTCAAAAAAGGTCATACCGGGGAATGTCGCTCAAAAGTGCTCATACGGGGGTATGTCGCTCAAAAGAGGCCATATGGGGGTGTGGCACTCAAAAAAGGTCATTCGGGGCATGTAGCTCAAAAAAATTCATACCCGGATATATCGCTCAAAAACGTCATACCCGGGTATGTCGCTCAAAAGTGCTCATACGGGGGTATGTGGCTCAAAAGAGGCCATATGGGGGTGTGGCACGAAAAAAGAGTCATTCGGGGCATGTAGCTCAAAAAAATTCATACCCGGATATATCGCTCAAAAACGTCATACCCGGGTATGTCGCTCAAAAAAGGTGATACCGGGGAATGTCGCTCAAAAGTGCTCATACGGGGGTATGTCGCTCAAAAGAGGCCATATGGGGGTGTGGCACTCAAAAAAGGTCATTCGGGGCATGTAGCTCAAAAAAATTCATACCCGGATATATCGCTCAAAAACGTCATACCCGGGTATGTCGCTCAAAAAAGGTCATACCGGGGAATGTCGCTCAAAAGTGCTCATACGGGGGTATGTCGCTCAAAAGAGGCCATATGGGGGTGTGGCACTCAAAAAAGGTCATTCGAGGCATGTAGCTCAAAAAAATTCATACCCGGATATATCGCTCAAAAACGTCATACCCGGGTATGTCGCTCAAAAAAGGTCATACCGGGGAATGTCGCTCAAAAGTGCTCATACGGGGGTATGTCGCTCAAAAGAGGCCATATGGGGGTGTGGCACTCAAAAAAGGTCATTCGGGGCATGTAGCTCAAAAAAATTCATACCCGGATATATCGCTCAAAAACGTCATACCCGGGTATGTCGCTCAAAAGTGCTCATACGGGGGTATGTGGCTCAAAAGAGGCCATATGGGGGTGTGGCACTCAAAAAAGGTCATTCGGGGCATGTAGCTCAAAAAAATTCATACCCGGATATATCGCTCAAAAACGTCATACCCGGGTATGTCGCTCAAAAGTGCTCATACGGGGGTATGTGGCTCAAAAGAGGCCATATGGGGGTGTGGCACTCAAAAAAGGTCATTCGGGGCATGTAGCTCAAAAAAATTCATACCCGGATATATCGCTCAAAAACGTCATACCCGGGTATGTCGCTCAAAAAAGGTGATACCGGGGTATGTCGCTCAAAAGTGCTCATACGGGGGTATGTGGCTCAAAAGAGGCCATATGGGGGTGTGTGGCACTCAAAAAAGGTCATTCGGGGCATGTAGCTCAAAAAAATTCATACCCGGATATATCGCTCAAAAACGTCATACCCGGGTATGTCGCTCAAAAAAGGTGATACCGGGGTATGTCGCTCAAAAGTGCTCAAACGGGGGTATGTCGCTCAAAAGAGGCCATATGGGGGTGTGGCACTCAAAAAAGGTCATTCGGGGCATGTAGCTCAAAAAAATTCATACCCGGATATATCGCTCAAAAACGTCATATCCGGGTATGTCGCACAAAAAAGGTCATACCGGGCTATGTCGCTCAAAAGTGCTCATACGGGGGTATGTGGCTCAAAAGAGGCCATATGGGGGTGTGTGGCACTCAAAAAAGGTCATTCGGGGCATGTAGCTCAAAAAAATTCATACCCGGATATATCGCTCAAAAACGTCATACCCGGGTATGTCACTCAAAAAAGGTGATACCGGGGTATGTCGCACAAATGTGGTAATACAAGGGTAAATAGGCCATACGGGGGTGTGTCACTCAAAAAACATCATTCGGGGTATGTAGCTCAAAAAAATTCATACCTGGGTATTTCGCTCAAAAGTGCTCATACGGGGGTATGTCGCTCAAAAGAGGCCATACGGGGGTGTGGCACTCAAAAAAGGTCATTCGGGGCATGTAGCTCAAAAAAATTCATACCCGGATATATCGCTCAAAAACGTCATATCCGGGTATGTCGCACAAAAAAGGTCATACCGGGCTATGCCGCTCAAAAGTGCTCATACGGGGGTATGTCGCTCAAAAGAGGCCATACGGGGGTGTGGCACTCAAAAAAGGTCATTCGGGGCATGTAGCTCAAAAAAATTCATACCCGGATATATCGCTCAAAAACGTCATACCCGGGTATGTCGCTCAAAAAAGGTCATACCGGGGTATGTCGCTCAAAAGTGCTCATACGGGGGTATGTCGCTCAAAAGAGGCCATACGGGGGTGTGGCACTCAAAAAAGGTCATTCGGGGCATGTAGCTCAAAAAAATTCATACCCGGATATATCGCTCAAAAACGTCATATCCGGATATGTCGCACAAAAAAGGTCATACCGGGCTATGTCGCTCAAAAGTGCTCATACGGGGGTATGTCGCTCAAAAGAGGCCATACGGGGGTGTGGCACTCAAAAAAGGTCATTCGGGGCATGTAGCTCAAAAAAATTCATACCCGGATATATCGCTCAAAAACGTCATATCCGGGTATGTCGCACAAAAAAGGTCATACCGGGCTATGCCGCTCAAAAGTGCTCATACGGGGGTATGTCACTCAAAAGAGGCCATACGGGGGTGTGGCACTCAAAAAAGGTCATTCGGGGCATGTAGCTCAAAAAAATTCATACCCGGATATATCGCTCAAAAACGTCATACCCGGGTATGTCGCTCAAAAAAGGTCATACCGGGGTATGTCGCTCAAAAGTGCTCATACGGGGGTATGTCGCTCAAAAGAGGCCATACGGGGGTGTGGCACTCAAAAAAGGTCATTCGGGGCATGTAGCTCAAAAAAATTCATACCCGGATATATCGCTCAAAAACGTCATACCCGGGTATGTCGCTCAAAAAAGGTGATACCGGGGTATGTCGCACAAATGTGGTAATACAAGGATAAATAGGCCATACGGGGGTGTGTCACTCAAAAAACATCATTCGGGGCATGTAGCTCAAAAAAATTCATACCCGGATATATCGCTCAAAAACGTCATATCCGGGTATGTCGCTCAAAAAAGGTGATACCCGGGTATGTCGCTCAAAAGTGCTCATACGGGGGTATGTGGCTCAAAAGAGGCCATATGGGGGTGTGGCACTCAAAAAAGGTCATTCGGGGCATGTAGCTCAAAAAAATTCATACCCGGATATATCGCTCAAAAACGTCATACCCGGGTATGTCGCTCAAAAAAGGTGATACCGGGGTATGTCGCTCAAAAGTGCTCATACGGGGGTATGTGGCTCAAAAGAGGCCATATGGGGGTGTGTGGCACTCAAAAAAGGTCATTCGGGGCATGTAGCTCAAAAAAATTCATACCCGGATATATCGCTCAAAAACGTCATACCCGGGTATGTCACTCAAAAAAGGTGATACCGGGGTATGTCGCACAAATGTGGTAATACAAGGGTAAATAGGCCATACGGGGGTGTGTCACTCAAAAAACATCATTCGGGGTATGTAGCTCAAAAAAATTCATACCTGGGTATTTCGCTCAAAAAACGTCATATCCGGGTATGTCGCACAAAAAAGGTCATACCGGGCTATGTCGCTCAAAAGTGCTCATACGGGGGTATGTCGCTCAAAAGAGGCCATACGGGGGTGTGGCACTCAAAAAAGGTCATTCGGGGCATGTAGCTCAAAAAAATTCATACCCGGATATATCGCTCAAAAACGTCATACCCGGGTATGTCGCTCAAAAAAGGTGATACCGGGGTATGTCGCACAAATGTGGTAATACAAGGATAAATAGGCCATACGGGGGTGTGTCACTCAAAAAACATCATTCGGGGCATGTAGCTCAAAAAAATTCATACCCGGATATATCGCTCAAAAACGTCATATCCGGGTATGTCGCACAAAAAAGGTCATACCGGGCTATGTCGCTCAAAAGTGCTCATACGGGGGTATGTCGCTCAAAAGAGGCCATACGGGGGTGTGGCACTCAAAAAAGGTCATTCGGGGCATGTAGCTCCAAAAAATTCATACCCGGATATATCGCTCAAAAACGTCATACCCGGGTATGTCGCACAAAAAAGGTCATACCGGGGTATGTCGCTCAAAAGTGCTCATATGGGGGTATGTCGCTCAAAAGAGGGCATACGGGGGTGTGGCACTCAAAAAAGGTCATTCGGGGCATGTAGCTCAAAAAAAATTCATACCCGGATATATCGCTCAAAAACGTCATATCCGGGTATGTCGCACAAAAAAGGTCATACCGGGCTATGTCGCTCAAAAGTGCTCATACGGGGGTATGTCGCTCAAAAGAGGCCATACGGGGGTGTGGCACTCAAAAAAGGTCATTCGGGGCATGTAGCTCAAAAAAATTCATACCCGGATATATCGCTCAAAAACGTCATACCCGGGTATGTCGCACAAAAAAGGTCATACCGGGGTATGTCGCTCAAAAGTGCTCATACGGGGGTATGTCGCTCAAAAGAGGGCATACGGGGGTGTGGCACTCAAAAAAGGTCATTCGGGGCATGTAGCTCAAAAAAATTCATACCCGGATATATCGCTCAAAAACGTCATACCCGGGTATGTCGCACAAAAAAGGTCATACCGGGCTATGTCGCTCAAAAGTGCTCATACGGGGGTATGTCGCTCAAAAGAGGCCATACGGGGGTGTGGCACTCAAAAAAGGTCATTCGGGGCATGTAGCTCAAAAAAATTCATACCCGGATATATCGCTCAAAAACGTCATACCCGGGTATGTCGCTCAAAAAAGGTGATACCGGGGTATGTCGCACAAATGTGGTAATACAAGGATAAATAGGCCATACGGGGGTGTGTCACTCAAAAAACATCATTCGGGGCATGTAGCTCAAAAAAATTCATACCCGGATATATCGCTCAAAAACGTCATATCCGGGTATGTCGCACAAAAAAGGTCATACCGGGCTATGTCGCTCAAAAGTGCTCATACGGGGGGTATGTCGCTCAAAAGAGGCCATACGGGGGTGTGGCACTCAAAAAAGGTCATTCGGGGCATGTAGCTCAAAAAAATTCATACCCGGATATATCGCTCAAAAACGTCATACCCGGGTATGTCGCTCAAAAAAGGTGATACCGGGGTATGTCGCACAAATGTGGTAGTACAAGGATAAATAGGCCATACGGGGGTGTGTCACTCAAAAAACATCATTCGGGGTATGTAGCTCAAAAAAATTCATACCTGGGTATTTCGCTCAAAAAACGTCATACCCGGGTATGTCGCTCAAAAAAGATCATACCGGGGTATGTCGCTCAAAAGTGCTCATACAGGGGTATGTCGCTCAAAAGAGGCCATACGGGGTGTGGCACTCAAAAAAGGTCATTCGGGGCATGTAGCTCAAAAAAATTCATACCCGGATATATCGCTCAAAAACGTCATATCCGGATATGTCGCACAAAAAAGGTCATACCGGGCTATGTCGCTCAAAAGTGCTCATACGGGGGTATGTCGCTCAAAAGAGGCCATACGGGGGTGTGGCACTCAAAAAAGGTCATTCGGGGCATGTAGCTCAAAAAAATTCATACCCGGATATATCGCTCAAAAACGTCATACCCGGGTATGTCGCACAAAAAAGGTCATACCGGGGTATGTCGCTCAAAAGTGCTCATACGGGGGTATGTCGCTCAAAAGAGGGCATACGGGGGTGTGGCACTCAAAAAAGGTCATTCGGGGCATGTAGCTCAAAAAAATTTATACCCGGATATATCGCTCAAAAACGTCATATCCGGGTATGTCGCACAAAAAAGGTCATACCGGGCTATGTCGCTCAAAAGTGCTCATACGGGAGGTATGTCGCTCAAAAGAGGCCATACGGGGGTGTGGCACTCAAAAAAGGTCATTCGGGGCATGTAGCTCAAAAAAATTCATACCCGGATATATCGCTCAAAAACGTCATACCCGGGTATGTCGCACAAAAAAGGTCATACCGGGGTATGTCGCTCAAAAGTGCTCATACGGGGGTATGTCGCTCAAAAGAGGGCATACGGGGGTGTGGCACTCAAAAAAGGTCATTCGGGGCATGTAGCTCAAAAAAATTCATACCCGGATATATCGCTCAAAAACGTCATATCCGGATATGTCGCACAAAAAAGGTCATACCGGGCTATGTCGCTCAAAAGTGCTCATACGGGGGTATGTCGCTCAAAAGAGGCCATACGGGGGTGTGGCACTCAAAAAAGGTCATTCGGGGCATGTAGCTAAAAAAAATTCATACCCGGATATATCGCTCAAAAACGTCATACCCGGGTATGTCGCTCAAAAAAGGTGATACCGGGGTATGTCGCACAAATGTGGTAGTACAAGGATAAATAGGCCATACGGGGGTGTGTCACTCAAAAAACATCATTCGGGGCATGTAGCTCAAAAAAATTCATACCCGGATATATCGCTCAAAAACGTCATATCCGGGTATGTCGCACAAAAAAGGTCATACCGGGCTATGTCGCTCAAAAGTGCTCATACGGGGGTATGTCGCTCAAAAGAGGCCATACGGGGGTGTGGCACTCAAAAAAGGTCATTCGGGGCATGTAGCTCAAAAAAATTCATACCCGGATATATCGCTCAAAAACGTCATACCCGGGTATGTCGCACAAAAAAGGTCATACCGGGGTATGTCGCTCAAAAGTGCTCATACGGGGGTATGTCGCTCAAAAGAGGGCATACGGGGGTGTGGCACTCAAAAAAGGTCATTCGGGGCATGTAGCTCAAAAAAATTCATACCCGGATATATCGCTCAAAAACGTCATACCCGGGTATGTCGCACAAAAAAGGTCATACCGGGCTATGTCGCTCAAAAGTGCTCATACGGGGGTATGTCGCTCAAAAGAGGGCATACGGGGGTGTGGCACTCAAAAAAGGTCATTCGGGGCATGTAGCTCAAAAAAATTTATACCCGGATATATCGCTCAAAAACGTCATTTCCGGGTATGTCGCAAAAAAAAGGTCATACCGGGCTATGTCGCTCAAAAGTGCTCATACGGGGGTATGTCGCTCAAAAGAGGCCATACGGGGGAGTGGCACTCAAAAAAGGTCATTCGGGGCATGTAGCTCAAAAAAATTCATACCCGGATATATCGCTCAAAAACGTCATACCCGGGTATGTCGCTCAAAAAAGGTGATACCGGGGTATGTCGCACAAATGTGGTAGTACAAGGATAAATAGGCCATACGGGGGTGTGTCACTCAAAAAACATCATTCGGGGCATGTAGCTCAAAAAAATTCATACCCGGATATATCGCTCAAAAACGTCATATCCGGGTATGTCGCACAAAAAAGGTCATACCGGGCTATGTCGCTCAAAAGTGCTCATACGGGGGTATGTCGCTCAAAAGAGGCCATACGGGGGTGTGGCACTCAAAAAAGGTCATTCGGGGCATGTAGCTCAAAAAAATTCATACCCGGATATATCGCTCAAAAACGTCATACCCGGGTATGTCGCACAAAAAAGGTCATACCGGGGTATGTCGCTCAAAAGTGCTCATACGGGGGTATGTCGCTCAAAAGAGGGCATACGGGGGTGTGGCACTCAAAAAAGGTCATTCGGGGCATGTAGCTCAAAAAAATTTATACCCGGATATATCGTTAAAAAACGTCATATCCGGGTATGTCGCACAAAAAAGGTCATACCGGGCTATGTCGCTCAAAAGTGCTCATACGGGGGGTATGTCGCTCAAAAGAGGCCATACGGGGGTGTGGCACTCAAAAAAGGTCATTCGGGGCATGTAGCTCAAAAAAATTCATACCCGGATATATCGCTCAAAAACGTCATACCCGGGTATGTCGCACAAAAAAGGTCATACCGGGGTATGTCGCTCAAAAGTGCTCATACGGGGGTATGTCGCTCAAAAGAGGGCATACGGGGGTGTGGCACTCAAAAAAGGTCATTCGGGGCATGTAGCTCAAAAAAATTCATACCCGGATATATCGCTCAAAAACGTCATATCCGGATATGTCGCACAAAAAAGGTCATACCGGGCTATGTCGCTCAAAAGTGCTCATACGGGGGTATGTCGCTCAAAAGAGGCCATACGGGGGTGTGGCACTCAAAAAAGGTCATTCGGGGCATGTAGCTAAAAAAAATTCATACCCGGATATATCGCTCAAAAACGTCATACCCGGGTATGTCGCTCAAAAAAGGTGATACCGGGGTATGTCGCACAAATGTGGTAGTACAAGGATAAATAGGCCATACGGGGGTGTGTCACTCAAAAAACATCATTCGGGGCATGTAGCTCAAAAAAATTCATACCCGGATATATCGCTCAAAAACGTCATATCCGGGTATGTCGCACAAAAAAGGTCATACCGGGCTATGTCGCTCAAAAGTGCTCATACGGGGGTATGTCGCTCAAAAGAGGCCATACGGGGGTGTGGCACTCAAAAACGGTCATTCGGGGCATGTAGCTCAAAAAAATTTATACCCGGATATATCGCTCAAAAACGTCATTTCCGGGTATGTCGCAAAAAAAAGGTCATACCGGGCTATGTCGCTCAAAAGTGCTCATACGGGGGTATGTCGCTCAAAAGAGGCCATACGGGGGAGTGGCACTCAAAAAAGGTCATTCGGGGCATGTAGCTCAAAAAAATTCATACCCGGATATATCGCTCAAAAACGTCATACCCGGGTATGTCGCTCAAAAAAGGTGATACCGGGGTATGTCGCACAAATGTGGTAGTACAAGGATAAATAGGCCATACGGGGGTGTGTCACTCAAAAAACATCATTCGGGGCATGTAGCTCAAAAAAATTCATACCCGGATATATCGCTCAAAAACGTCATATCCGGGTATGTCGCACAAAAAAGGTCATACCGGGCTATGTCGCTCAAAAGTGCTCATACGGGGGTATGTCGCTCAAAAGAGGCCATACGGGGGTGTGGCACTCAAAAAAGGTCATTCGGGGCATGTAGCTCAAAAAAATTTATACCCGGATATATCGTTAAAAAACGTCATATCCGGGTATGTCGCACAAAAAAGGTCATACCGGGCTATGTCGCTCAAAAGTGCTCATACGGGGGGTATGTCGCTCAAAAGAGGCCATACGGGGGTGTGGCACTCAAAAAAGGTCATTCGGGGCATGTAGCTCAAAAAAATTCATACCCGGATATATCGCTCAAAAACGTCATACCCGGGTATGTCGCACAAAAAAGGTCATACCGGGGTATGTCGCTCAAAAGTGCTCATACGGGGGTATGTCGCTCAAAAGAGGGCATACGGGGGTGTGGCACTCAAAAAAGGTCATTCGGGGCATGTAGCTCAAAAAAATTCATACCCGGATATATCGCTCAAAAACGTCATATCCGGATATGTCGCACAAAAAAGGTCATACCGGGCTATGTCGCTCAAAAGTGCTCATACGGGGGTATGTCGCTCAAAAGAGGCCATACGGGGGTGTGGCACTCAAAAAAGGTCATTCGGGGCATGTAGCTAAAAAAAATTCATACCCGGATATATCGCTCAAAAACGTCATACCCGGGTATGTCGCTCAAAAAAGGTGATACCGGGGTATGTCGCACAAATGTGGTAGTACAAGGATAAATAGGCCATACGGGGGTGTGTCACTCAAAAAACATCATTCGGGGCATGTAGCTCAAAAAAATTCATACCCGGATATATCGCTCAAAAACGTCATATCCGGGTATGTCGCACAAAAAAGGTCATACCGGGCTATGTCGCTCAAAAGTGCTCATACGGGGGTATGTCGCTCAAAAGAGGCCATACGGGGGTGTGGCACACAAAAAAGGTCATTCGGGGCATGTAGCTCAAAAAAATTCATACCCGGATATATCGCTCAAAAACGTCATACCCGGGTATGTCGCACAAAAAAGGTCATACCGGGGTATGTCGCTCAAAAGTGCTGATACGGGGGTATGTCGCTCAAAAGAGGGCATACGGGGGTGTGGCACTCAAAAAAGGTCATTCGGGGCATGTAGCTCAAAAAAATTTATACCCGGATATATCGCTCAAAAACGTCATATCCGGGTATGTCGCACAAAAAAGGTCATACCGGGCTATGTCGCTCAAAAGTGCTCATACGGGGGTATGTCGCTCAAAAGAGGCCATACGGGGGTGTGGCACTCAAAAAAGGTCATTCGGGGCATGTAGCTCAAAAAAATTCATACCCGGATATATCGCTCAAAAACGTCATTCCCGGGTATGTCGCACAAAAAAGGTCATACCGGGGTATGTCGCTCAAAAGTGCTCATACGGGGGTATGTCGCTCAAAAGAGGGCATACGGGGGTGTGGCACTCAAAAACGGTCATTCGGGGCATGTAGCTCAAAAAAATTCATACCCGGATATATCGCTCAAAAACGACACCTGGATATGTCGCACAAAAAAGGTCATACCGGGCTATGTCGCTCAAAAGTGCTCATACGGGGGTATGTCGCTCAAAAGAGGCCATACGGGGGTGTGGCACTCAAAAAAGGTCATTCGGGGCATGTAGCTCAAAAAAATTCATACCCGGATATATCGCTCAAAAACGTCATATCCGGGTATGTCGCACAAAAAAGGTCATACGGGGGTGTGGCACTCAAAAAAGGTCATTCGGGGCATGTAGCTCAAAAAAATTCATACCCGGATATATCGCTCAAAAACGTCATACCCGGGTATGTCGCTCAAAAAAGGTCATACCGGGGTATGTCGCTCAAAAGTGCTCATACGGGGGTATGTGGCTCAAAAGAGGCCATATGGGGGTGTGGCATTCAAAAAAGGTCATTCGGGGCATGTAGCTCAAAAAAATTCATACCCGGATATATCGCTCAAAAACGTCATACCCGGGTATGTCGCACAAAAAAGGTCATACCGGGCTATGTCGCTCAAAAGTGCTCATACGGGGGTATGTCGCTCAAAAGAGGCCATACGGGGGTGTGGCACTCAAAAAAGGTCATTCGGGGCATGTAGCTCAAAAAAATTCATACCCGGATATATCGCTCAAAAACGTCATACCCGGGTATGTCGCTCAAAAAAGGTGATACCGGGATATGTCGCACAAATGTGGTAATACAAGGATAAATAGGCCATACGGGGGTGTGTCACTCAAAAAACATCATTCGGGGCATGTAGCTCAAAAAAATTCATACCCGGATATATCGCTCAAAAACGTCATATCCGGGTATGTCGCACAAAAAAGGTCATACTGGGCTATGTCGCTCAAAAGTGCTCATACGGGGGTATGTCGCTCAAAAGAGGCCATACGGGGGTGTGGCACTCAAAAAAGGTCATTCAGGGCATGTAGCTCAAAAAAATTCATACCCGGATATATCGCTCAAAAACGTCATACCCGGGTATGTCGCACAAAAAAGGTCATACGGGGGTATGTCGCTCAAAAGAGGGCATACGGGGGTGTGGCACTCAAAAAAGGTCATTCGGGGCATGTAGCTCAAAAAAATTCATACCCGGATATATCGCTCAAAAACGTCATATCCGGGTATGTCGCACAAAAAAGGTCATACCGGGCTATGTCGCTCAAAAGTGCTCATACGGGGGTATGTCGCTCAAAAGAGGCCATACGGGGGTGTGGCACTCAAAAAAGGTCATTCGGGGCATGTAGCTCAAAAAAATTCATACCCGGATATATCGCTCAAAAACGTCATATCCGGGTATGTCGCACAAAAAAGGTCATACCGGGCTATGTCGCTCAAAAGTGCACATACGGGGGTATGTCGCTCAAAAGAGGCCATACGGGGGTGTGGCACTCAAAAAAGGTCATTCGGGGCATGTAGCTCAAAAAAATTCATACCCGGATATATCGCTCAAAAACGTCATATCCGGATATGTCGCACAAAAAAGGTCATACCGGGCTATGTCGCTCAAAAGTGCTCATACGGGGGTATGTCGCTCAAAAGAGGCCATACGGGGGTGTGGCACTCAAAAAAGGTCATTCGGGGCATGTAGCTCAAAAAAATTCATACCCGGATATATCGATCAAAAACGTCATACCCGGGTATGTCGCACAAAAAAGGTCATACCGGGGTATGTCGCTCAAAAGTGCTGATACGGGGGTATGTCGCTCAAAAGAGGGCATACGGGGGTGTGGCACTCAAAAAAGGTCATTCGGGGCATGTAGCTCAAAAAAATTTATACCCGGATATATCGCTCAAAAACGTCATATCCGGGTATGTCGCACAAAAAAGGTCATACCGGGCTATGTCGCTCAAAAGTGCTCATACGGGGGTATGTCGCTCAAAAGAGGCCATACGGGGGTGTGGCACTCAAAAAAGGTCATTCGGGGCATGTAGCTCAAAAAAATTCATACCCGGATATATCGCTCAAAAACGTCATACCCGGGTATGTCGCACTAAAAAGGTCATACCGGGGTATGTCGCTCAAAAGTGCTCATACGGGGGTATGTCGCTCAAAAGAGGGCATACGGGGGTGTGGCACTCAAAAAAGGTCATTCGGGGCATGTAGCTCAAAAAAATTCATACCCGGATATATCGCTCAAAAACGTCATATCCGGGTATGTCGCACAAAAAAGGTCATACCGGGCTATGTCGCTCAAAAGTGCTCATACGGGGGTATGTCGCTCAAAAGAGGCCATACGGGGGTGTGGCACTCAAAAAAGGTCATTCGGGGCATGTAGCTCAAAAAAATTCATACCCGGATATATCGCTCAAAAACGTCATATCCGGGTATGTCGCACAAAAAAGGTCATACCGGGCTATGTCGCTCAAAAGTGCTCATACGGGGGTATGTCGCTCAAAAGAGGCCATACGGGGGTGTGGCACTCAAAAAAGGTCATTCGGGGCATGTAGCTCAAAAAAATTCATACCCGGATATATCGCTCAAAAACGTCATATCCGGGTATGTCGCACAAAAAAGGTCATACCGGGCTATGTCGCTCAAAAGTGCTCATACGGGGGTATGTCGCTCAAAAGAGGCCATACGGGGGTGTGGCACTCAAAAAAGGTCATTCGGGGCATGTAGCTCAAAAAAATTCATACCCGGATATATCGCTCAAAAACGTCATATCCGGATATGTCGCACAAAAAAGGTCATACCGGGCTATGTCGCTCAAAAGTGCTCATACGGGGGTATGTCGCTCAAAAGAGGCCATACGGGGGTGTGGCACTCAAAAAAGGTCATTCAGGGCATGTAGCTCAAAAAAATTCATACCCGGATATATCGCTCAAAAACGTCATACCGGGGTATGTCGCACAAAAAAGGTCATACCGGGCTATGTCGCTCAAAAGTGCTCATACGGGGGTATGTTGCTCAAAAGAGGCCATACGGGGGTGTGGCACTCAAAAAAGGTCATTCGGGGCATGTAGCTCAAAAAAATTCATACCCGGATATATCGCTCAAAAACGTCATACCCGGGTATGTCGCTCAAAAAAGGTGATACCGGGATATGTCGCACAAATGTGGTAATACAAGGATAAATAGGCCATACGGGGGTGTGTCACTCAAAAAACATCATTCGGGGCATGTAGCTCAAAAAAATTCATACCCGGATATATCGCTCAAAAACGTCATATCCGGGTATGTCGCACAAAAAAGGTCATACTGGGCTATGTCGCTCAAAAGTGCTCATACGGGGGTATGTCGCTCAAAAGAGGCCATACGGGGGTGTGGCACTCAAAAAAGGTCATTCAGGGCATGTAGCTCAAAAAAATTCATACCCGGATATATCGCTCAAAAACGTCATACCCGGGTATGTCGCACAAAAAAGGTCATACGGGGGTATGTCGCTCAAAAGAGGGCATACGGGGGTGTGGCACTCAAAAAAGGTCATTCGGGGCATGTAGCTCAAAAAAATTCATACCCGGATATATCGCTCAAAAACGTCATACCCGGGTATGTCGCACAAAAAAGGTCATACCGGGCTATGTCGCTCAAAAGTGCTCATACGGGGGTATGTCGCTCAAAAGAGGCCATACGGGGGTGTGGCACTCAAAAAAGGTCATTCGGGGCATGTAGCTCAAAAAAATTCATACCCGGATATATCGCTCAAAAACGTCATACCCGGGTATGTCGCACAAAAAAGGTCATACCGGGGTATGTCGCTCAAAAGTGCTGATACGGGGGTATGTCGCTCAAAAGAGGGCATACGGGGGTGTGGCACTCAAAAAAGGTCATTCGGGGCATGTAGCTCAAAAAAATTTATACCCGGATATATCGCTCAAAAACGTCATATCCGGGTATGTCGCACAAAAAAGGTCATACCGGGCTATGTCGCTCAAAAGTGCTCATACGGGGGTATGTCGCTCAAAAGAGGCCATACGGGGGTGTGGCACTCAAAAAAGGTCATTCGGGGCATGTAGCTCAAAAAAATTCATACCCGGATATATCGCTCAAAAACGTCATACCCGGGTATGTCGCACAAAAAAGGTCATACCGGGGTATGTCGCTCAAAAGTGCTCATACGGGGGTATGTCGCTCAAAAGAGGGCATACGGGGGTGTGGCACTCAAAAAAGGTCATTCGGGGCATGTAGCTCAAAAAAATTCATACCCGGATATATCGCTCAAAAACGTCATATCCGGATATGTCGCACAAAAAAGGTCATACCGGGCTATGTCGCTCAAAAGTGCTCATACGGGGGTATGTCGCTCAAAAGAGGCCATACGGGGGTGTGGCACTCAAAAAAGGTCATTCGGGGCATGTAGCTCAAAAAAATTCATACCCGGATATATCGCTCAAAAACGTCATATCCGGGTATGTCGCACAAAAAAGGTCATACGGGGGTGTGGCACTCAAAAAAGGTCATTCGGGGCATGTAGCTCAAAAAAATTCATACCCGGATATATCGCTCAAAAACGTCATACCCGGGTATGTCGCTCAAAAAAGGTCATACCGGGGTATGTCGCTCAAAAGTGCTCATACGGGGGTATGTGGCTCAAAAGAGGCCATATGGGGGTGTGGCATTCAAAAAAGGTCATTCGGGGCATGTAGCTCAAAAAAATTCATACCCGGATATATCGCTCAAAAACGTCATACCCGGGTATGTCGCACAAAAAAGGTCATACCGGGCTATGTCGCTCAAAAGTGCTCATACGGGGGTATGTCGCTCAAAAGAGGCCATACGGGGGTGTGGCACTCAAAAAAGGTCATTCGGGGCATGTAGCTCAAAAAAATTCATACCCGGATATATCGCTCAAAAACGTCATACCCGGGTATGTCGCTCAAAAAAGGTGATACCGGGATATGTCGCACAAATGTGGTAATACAAGGATAAATAGGCCATACGGGGGTGTGTCACTCAAAAAACATCATTCGGGGCATGTAGCTCAAAAAAATTCATACCCGGATATATCGCTCAAAAACGTCATATCCGGGTATGTCGCACAAAAAAGGTCATACTGGGCTATGTCGCTCAAAAGTGCTCATACGGGGGTATGTCGCTCAAAAGAGGCCATACGGGGGTGTGGCACTCAAAAAAGGTCATTCAGGGCATGTAGCTCAAAAAAATTCATACCCGGATATATCGCTCAAAAACGTCATACCCGGGTATGTCGCACAAAAAAGGTCATACCGGGGTATGTCGCTCAAAAGTGCTGATACGGGGGTATGTCGCTCAAAAGAGGGCATACGGGGGTGTGGCACTCAAAAAAGGTCATTCGGGGCATGTAGCTCAAAAAAATTTATACCCGGATATATCGCTCAAAAACGTCATATCCGGGTATGTCGCACAAAAAAGGTCATACCGGGCTATGTCGCTCAAAAGTGCTCATACGGGGGTATGTCGCTCAAAAGAGGCCATACGGGGGTGTGGCACTCAAAAAAGGTCATTCGGGGCATGTAGCTCAAAAAAATTCATACCCGGATATATCGCTCAAAAACGTCATTCCCGGGTATGTCGCACAAAAAAGGTCATACGGGGGTGTGGCACTCAAAAACGGTCATTCGGGGCATGTAGCTCAAAAAAATTCATACCCGGATATATCGCTCAAAAACGACACCTGGATATGTCGCACAAAAAAGGTCATACCGGGCTATGTCGCTCAAAAGTGCTCATACGGGGGTATGTCGCTCAAAAGAGGCCATACGGGGGTGTGGCACTCAAAAAAGGTCATTCGGGGCATGTAGCTCAAAAAAATTCATACCCGGATATATCGCTCAAAAACGTCATATCCGGGTATGTCGCACAAAAAAGGTCATACGGGGGTGTGGCACTCAAAAAAGGTCATTCGGGGCATGTAGCTCAAAAAAATTCATACCCGGATATATCGCTCAAAAACGTCATACCCGGGTATGTCGCTCAAAAAAGGTCATACCGGGGTATGTCGCTCAAAAGTGCTCATACGGGGGTATGTGGCTCAAAAGAGGCCATATGGGGGTGTGGCATTCAAAAAAGGTCATTCGGGGCATGTAGCTCAAAAAAATTCATACCCGGATATATCGCTCAAAAACGTCATACCCGGGTATGTCGCACAAAAAAGGTCATACCGGGCTATGTCGCTCAAAAGTGCTCATACGGGGGTATGTCGCTCAAAAGAGGCCATACGGGGGTGTGGCACTCAAAAAAGGTCATTCGGGGCATGTAGCTCAAAAAAATTCATACCCGGATATATCGCTCAAAAACGTCATACCCGGGTATGTCGCTCAAAAAAGGTGATACCGGGATATGTCGCACAAATGTGGTAATACAAGGATAAATAGGCCATACGGGGGTGTGTCACTCAAAAAACATCATTCGGGGCATGTAGCTCAAAAAAATTCATACCCGGATATATCGCTCAAAAACGTCATATCCGGGTATGTCGCACAAAAAAGGTCATACTGGGCTATGTCGCTCAAAAGTGCTCATACGGGGGTATGTCGCTCAAAAGAGGCCATACGGGGGTGTGGCACTCAAAAAAGGTCATTCAGGGCATGTAGCTCAAAAAAATTCATACCCGGATATATCGCTCAAAAACGTCATACCCGGGTATGTCGCACAAAAAAGGTCATACGGGGGTATGTCGCTCAAAAGAGGGCATACGGGGGTGTGGCACTCAAAAAAGGTCATTCGGGGCATGTAGCTCAAAAAAATTCATACCCGGATATATCGCTCAAAAACGTCATATCCGGGTATGTCGCACAAAAAAGGTCATACCGGGCTATGTCGCTCAAAAGTGCTCATACGGGGGTATGTCGCTCAAAAGAGGCCATACGGGGGTGTGGCACTCAAAAAAGGTCATTCGGGGCATGTAGCTCAAAAAAATTCATACCCGGATATATCGCTCAAAAACGTCATATCCGGGTATGTCGCACAAAAAAGGTCATACCGGGCTATGTCGCTCAAAAGTGCACATACGGGGGTATGTCGCTCAAAAGAGGCCATACGGGGGTGTGGCACTCAAAAAAGGTCATTCGGGGCATGTAGCTCAAAAAAATTCATACCCGGATATATCGCTCAAAAACGTCATATCCGGATATGTCGCACAAAAAAGGTCATACCGGGCTATGTCGCTCAAAAGTGCTCATACGGGGGTATGTCGCTCAAAAGAGGCCATACGGGGGTGTGGCACTCAAAAAAGGTCATTCGGGGCATGTAGCTCAAAAAAATTCATACCCGGATATATCGCTCAAAAACGTCATACCCGGGTATGTCGCACAAAAAAGGTCATACCGGGGTATGTCGCTCAAAAGTGCTGATACGGGGGTATGTCGCTCAAAAGAGGGCATACGGGGGTGTGGCACTCAAAAAAGGTCATTCGGGGCATGTAGCTCAAAAAAATTTATACCCGGATATATCGCTCAAAAACGTCATATCCGGGTATGTCGCACAAAAAAGGTCATACCGGGCTATGTCGCTCAAAAGTGCTCATACGGGGGTATGTCGCTCAAAAGAGGCCATACGGGGGTGTGGCACTCAAAAAAGGTCATTCGGGGCATGTAGCTCAAAAAAATTCATACCCGGATATATCGCTCAAAAACGTCATACCCGGGTATGTCGCACTAAAAAGGTCATACCGGGGTATGTCGCTCAAAAGTGCTCATACGGGGGTATGTCGCTCAAAAGAGGGCATACGGGGGTGTGGCACTCAAAAAAGGTCATTCGGGGCATGTAGCTCAAAAAAATTCATACCCGGATATATCGCTCAAAAACGTCATATCCGGGTATGTCGCACAAAAAAGGTCATACCGGGCTATGTCGCTCAAAAGTGCTCATACGGGGGTATGTCGCTCAAAAGAGGCCATACGGGGGTGTGGCACTCAAAAAAGGTCATTCGGGGCATGTAGCTCAAAAAAATTCATACCCGGATATATCGCTCAAAAACGTCATATCCGGGTATGTCGCACAAAAAAGGTCATACCGGGCTATGTCGCTCAAAAGTGCACATACGGGGGTATGTCGCTCAAAAGAGGCCATACGGGGGTGTGGCACTCAAAAAAGGTCATTCGGGGCATGTAGCTCAAAAAAATTCATACCCGGATATATCGCTCAAAAACGTCATATCCGGGTATGTCGCACAAAAAAGGTCATACCGGGCTATGTCGCTCAAAAGTGCTCATACGGGGGTATGTCGCTCAAAAGAGGCCATACGGGGGTGTGGCACTCAAAAAAGGTCATTCGGGGCATGTAGCTCAAAAAAATTCATACCCGGATATATCGCTCAAAAACGTCATATCCGGATATGTCGCACAAAAAAGGTCATACCGGGCTATGTCGCTCAAAAGTGCTCATACGGGGGTATGTCGCTCAAAAGAGGCCATACGGGGGTGTGGCACTCAAAAAAGGTCATTCAGGGCATGTAGCTCAAAAAAATTCATACCCGGATATATCGCTCAAAAACGTCATACCGGGGTATGTCGCACAAAAAAGGTCATACCGGGCTATGTCGCTCAAAAGTGCTCATACGGGGGTATGTTGCTCAAAAGAGGCCATACGGGGGTGTGGCACTCAAAAAAGGTCATTCGGGGCATGTAGCTCAAAAAAATTCATACCCGGATATATCGCTCAAAAACGTCATACCCGGGTATGTCGCTCAAAAAAGGTGATACCGGGATATGTCGCACAAATGTGGTAATACAAGGATAAATAGGCCATACGGGGGTGTGTCACTCAAAAAACATCATTCGGGGCATGTAGCTCAAAAAAATTCATACCCGGATATATCGCTCAAAAACGTCATATCCGGGTATGTCGCACAAAAAAGGTCATACTGGGCTATGTCGCTCAAAAGTGCTCATACGGGGGTATGTCGCTCAAAAGAGGCCATACGGGGGTGTGGCACTCAAAAAAGGTCATTCAGGGCATGTAGCTCAAAAAAATTCATACCCGGATATATCGCTCAAAAACGTCATACCCGGGTATGTCGCACAAAAAAGGTCATACGGGGGTATGTCGCTCAAAAGAGGGCATACGGGGGTGTGGCACTCAAAAAAGGTCATTCGGGGCATGTAGCTCAAAAAAATTCATACCCGGATATATCGCTCAAAAACGTCATATCCGGGTATGTCGCACAAAAAAGGTCATACCGGGCTATGTCACTCAAAAGTGCTCATACGGGGGTATGTCGCTCAAAAGAGGCCATACGGGGGTGTGGCACTCAAAAAAGGTCATTCGGGGCATGTAGCTCAAAAAAATTCATACCCGGATATATCGCTCAAAAACGTCATACCCGGGTATGTCGCACAAAAAAGGTCATACCGGGGTATGTCGCTCAAAAGTGCTCATACGGGGGTATGTCGCTCAAAAGAGGGCATACGGGGGTGTGGCACTCAAAAAAGGTCATTCGGGGCATGTAGCTCAAAAAAATTTATACCCGGATATATCGCTCAAAAACGTCATATCCGGGTATGTCGCACAAAAAAGGTCATACCGGGCTATGTCGCTCAAAAGTGCTCATACGGGGGTATGTCGCTCAAAAGAGGCCATACGGGGGTGTGGCACTCAAAAAAGGTCATTCGGGGCATGTAGCTCAAAAAAATTCATACCCGGATATATCGCTCAAAAACGTCATACCCGGGTATGTCGCACAAAAAAGGTCATACCGGGGTATGTCGCTCAAAAGTGCTCATACGGGGGTATGTCGCTCAAAAGAGGGCATACGGGGGTGTGGCACTCAAAAAAGGTCATTCGGGGCATGTAGCTCAAAAAAATTCATACCCGGATATATCGCTCAAAAACGTCATATCCGGATATGTCGCACAAAAAAGGTCATACCGGGCTATGTCGCTCAAAAGTGCTCATACGGGGGTATGTCGCTCAAAAGAGGCCATACGGGGGTGTGGCACTCAAAAAAGGTCATTCGGGGCATGTAGCTCAAAAAAATTCATACCCGGATATATCGCTCAAAAACGTCATATCCGGGTATGTCGCACAAAAAAGGTCATACGGGGGTGTGGCACTCAAAAAAGGTCATTCGGGGCATGTAGCTCAAAAAAATTCATACCCGGATATATCGCTCAAAAACGTCATACCCGGGTATGTCGCTCAAAAAAGGTCATACCGGGGTATGTCGCTCAAAAGTGCTCATACGGGGGTATGTGGCTCAAAAGAGGCCATATGGGGGTGTGGCATTCAAAAAAGGTCATTCGGGGCATGTAGCTCAAAAAAATTCATACCCGGATATATCGCTCAAAAACGTCATACCCGGGTATGTCGCACAAAAAAGGTCATACCGGGCTATGTCGCTCAAAAGTGCTCATACGGGGGTATGTCGCTCAAAAGAGGCCATACGGGGGTGTGGCACTCAAAAAAGGTCATTCGGGGCATGTAGCTCAAAAAAATTCATACCCGGATATATCGCTCAAAAACGTCATACCCGGGTATGTCGCTCAAAAAAGGTGATACCGGGATATGTCGCACAAATGTGGTAATACAAGGATAAATAGGCCATACGGGGGTGTGTCACTCAAAAAACATCATTCGGGGCATGTAGCTCAAAAAAATTCATACCCGGATATATCGCTCAAAAACGTCATATCCGGGTATGTCGCACAAAAAAGGTCATACTGGGCTATGTCGCTCAAAAGTGCTCATACGGGGGTATGTCGCTCAAAAGAGGCCATACGGGGGTGTGGCACTCAAAAAAGGTCATTCAGGGCATGTAGCTCAAAAAAATTCATACCCGGATATATCGCTCAAAAACGTCATACCCGGGTATGTCGCACAAAAAAGGTCATACGGGGGTATGTCGCTCAAAAGAGGGCATACGGGGGTGTGGCACTCAAAAAAGGTCATTCGGGGCATGTAGCTCAAAAAAATTCATACCCGGATATATCGCTCAAAAACGTCATATCCGGGTATGTCGCACAAAAAAGGTCATACCGGGCTATGTCGCTCAAAAGTGCTCATACGGGGGTATGTCGCTCAAAAGAGGCCATACGGGGGTGTGGCACTCAAAAAAGGTCATTCGGGGCATGTAGCTCAAAAAAATTCATACCCGGATATATCGCTCAAAAACGTCATATCCGGGTATGTCGCACAAAAAAGGTCATACCGGGCTATGTCGCTCAAAAGTGCACATACGGGGGTATGTCGCTCAAAAGAGGCCATACGGGGGTGTGGCACTCAAAAAAGGTCATTCGGGGCATGTAGCTCAAAAAAATTCATACCCGGATATATCGCTCAAAAACGTCATATCCGGGTATGTCGCACAAAAAAGGTCATACCGGGCTATGTCGCTCAAAAGTGCTCATACGGGGGTATGTCGCTCAAAAGAGGCCATACGGGGGTGTGGCACTCAAAAAAGGTCATTCGGGGCATGTAGCTCAAAAAAATTCATACCCGGATATATCGCTCAAAAACGTCATATCCGGATATGTCGCACAAAAAAGGTCATACCGGGCTATGTCGCTCAAAAGTGCTCATACGGGGGTATGTCGCTCAAAAGAGGCCATACGGGGGTGTGGCACTCAAAAAAGGTCATTCAGGGCATGTAGCTCAAAAAAATTCATACCCGGATATATCGCTCAAAAACGTCATACCGGGGTATGTCGCACAAAAAAGGTCATACCGGGCTATGTCGCTCAAAAGTGCTCATACGGGGGTATGTCGCTCAAAAGAGGCCATACGGGGGTGTGGCACTCAAAAAAGGTCATTCGGGGCATGTAGCTCAAAAAAATTCATACCCGGATATATCGGTCAAAAACGTCATACCCGGGTATGTCGCACAAAAAAGGTCATACCGGGGTATGTCGCTCAAAAGTGCTCATACGGGGGTATGTCGCTCAAAAGAGGGCATACGGGGGTGTGGCACTCAAAAAAGGTCATTCGGGGCATGTAGCTCAAAAAAATTCATACCCGGATATATCGCTCAAAAACGTCATATCCGGGTATGTCGCACAAAAAAGGTCATACCGGGCTATGTCGCTCAAAAGTGCTCATACGGGGGTATGTCGCTCAAAAGAGGCCATACGGGGGTGTGGCACTCAAAAAAGGTCATTCAGGGCATGTAGCTCAAAAAAATTCATACCCGGATATATCGCTCAAAAACGTCATACCCGGGTATGTCGCACAAAAAAGGTCATACCGGGGTATGTCGCTCAAAAGTGCTCATACGGGGATATGTCGCTCAAAAGAGGGCATACGGGGGTGTGGCACTCAAAAAAGGTCATTCGGGGCATGTAGCTCAAAAAAATTCATACCCGGATATATCGCTCAAAAACGTCATATCCGGGTATGTCGCACAAAAAAGGTCATACCGGGCTATGTCGCTCAAAAGTGCTCATACGGGGGTATGTCGCTCAAAAGAGGCCATACGGGGGTGTGGCACTCAAAAAAGGTCATTCGGGGCATGTAGCTCAAAAAAATTCATACCCGGATATATCGCTCAAAAACGTCATACCCGGGTATGTCGCACAAAAAAGGTCATACCGGGCTACGTCGCTCAAAAGTGCTCATACGGGGGTATGTCGCTCAAAAGAGGCCATACGGGGGTGTGGCACTCAAAAAAGGTCATTCGGGGCATGTAGCTCAAAAAAAATCATACCCGGATATATCGCTCAAAAACGTCATATCCGGATATGTCGCACAAAAAAGGTCATACCGGGCTATGTCGCTCAAAAGTGCTCATACGGGGGTATGTCGCTCAAAAGAGGCCATACGGGGGTGTGGCACTCAAAAAAGGTCATTCGGGGCATGTAGCTCAAAAAAATTCATACCCGGATATATCGCTCAAAAACGTCATATCCGGGTATGTCGCACAAAAAAGGTCATACCGGGCTATGTCGCTCAAAAGTGCTCATATGGGTGTATGTCGCTCAAAAGAGGCCATACGGGGGTGTGGCACTCAAAAAAGGTCATTCGGGGCATGTAGCTCAAAAAAATTCATACCCGGATATATCGCTCAAAAACGTCATACCCGGGTATGTCGCACAAAAAAGGTCATACCGGGCTACGTCGCTCAAAAGTGCTCATACGGGGGTATGTCGCTCAAAAGAGGCCATACGGGGGTGTGGCACTCAAAAAAGGTCATTCGGGGCATGTAGCTCAAAAAAATTCATACCCGGATATATCGCTCAAAAACGTCATATCCGGGTATGTCGCACAAAAAAGGTCATACCGGGCTATGTCGCTCAAAAGTGCTCATACGGGGGTATGTCGCTCAAAAGAGGCCATACGGGGGTGTGGCACTCAAAAAAGGTCATTCGGGGCATGTAGCTCAAAAAAATTCATACCCGGATATATCGCTCAAAAACGTCATACCCGGGTATGTCGCACAAAAAAGGTCATACCGGGCTACGTCGCTCAAAAGTGCTCATACGGGGGTATGTCGCTCAAAAGAGGCCATACGGGGGTGTGGCACTCAAAAAAGGTCATTCGGGGCATGTAGCTCAAAAAAATTCATACCCGGATATATCGCTCAAAAACGTCATACCCGGGTATGTCGCACAAAAAAGGTCATACCGGGGTATGTCGCTCAAAAGTGCTCATACGGGGGTATGTCGCTCAAAAGAGGGCATACGGGGGTGTGGCACTCAAAAAAGGTCATTCGGGGCATGTAGCTCAAAAAAATTCATACCCGGATATATCGCTCAAAAACGTCATATCCGGGTATGTCGCACAAAAAAGGTCATACCGGGCTATGTCGCTCAAAAGTGCTCATACGGGGGTATGTCGCTCAAAAGAGGCCATACGGGGGTGTGGCACTCAAAAAAGGTCATTCAGGGCATGTAGCTCAAAAAAATTCATACCCGGATATATCGCTCAAAAACGTCATACCCGGGTATGTCGCACAAAAAAGGTCATACCGGGGTATGTCGCTCAAAAGTGCTCATACGGGGATATGTCGCTCAAAGGAGGGCATACGGGGGTGTGGCACTCAAAAAAGGTCATTCGGGGCATGTAGCTCAAAAAAATTCATACCCGGATATATCGCTCAAAAACGTCATATCCGGGTATGTCGCACAAAAAAGGTCATACCGGGCTATGTCGCTCAAAAGTGCTCATACGGGGGTATGTCGCTCAAAAGAGGCCATACGGGGGTGTGGCACTCAAAAAAGGTCATTCGGGGCATGTAGCTCAAAAAAATTCATACCCGGATATATCGCTCAAAAACGTCATACCCGGGTATGTCGCACAAAAAAGGTCATACCGGGCTACGTCGCTCAAAAGTGCTCATACGGGGGTATGTCGCTCAAAAGAGGCCATACGGGGGTGTGGCACTCAAAAAAGGTCATTCGGGGCATGTAGCTCAAAAAAATTCATACACGGATATATCGCTCAAAAACGTCATATCCGGGTATGTTGCACAAAAAAGGTCATACCGGGCTATGTCGCTCAAAAGTGCTCATACGGGGGTATGTCGCTCAAAAGAGGGCATACGGGGGTGTGGCACTCAAAAAAGGTCATTCGGGGCATGTAGCTCAAAAAAATTCATACCCGGATATATCGCTCAAAAACGTCATATCCGGGTATGTCGCACAAAAAAGGTCATACCGGGCTATGTCGCTCAAAAGTGCACATACGGGGGTATGTCGCTCAAAAGAGGCCATACGGGGGTGTGGCACTCAAAAAAGGTCATTCGGGGCATGTAGCTCAAAAAAATTCATACCCGGATATATCGCTCAAAAACGTCATATCCGGATATGTCGCACAAAAAAGGTCATACCGGGCTATGTCGCTCAAAAGTGCTCATACGGGGGTATGTCGCTCAAAAGAGGCCATACGGGGGTGTGGCACTCAAAAAAGGTCATTCGGGGCATGTAGCTCAAAAAAATTCATACCCGGATATATCGCTCAAAAACGTCATATCCGGGTATGTCGCACAAAAAAGGTCATACCGGGCTATGTCGCTCAAAAGTGCTCATACGGGGGTATGTCGCTCAAAAGAGGCCATACGGGGGTGTGGCACTCAAAAAAGGTCATTCGGGGCATGTAGCTCAAAAAAATTCATACCCGGATATATCGCTCAAAAACGTCATACCCGGGTATGTCGCACAAAAAAGGTCATACCGGGCTTCGTCGCTCAAAAGTGCTCATACGGGGGTATGTCGCTCAAAAGAGGCCATACGGGGGTGTGGCACTCAAAAAAGGTCATTCGGGGCATGTAGCTCAAAAAAATTCATACACGGATATATCGCTCAAAAACGTCATATCCGGGTATGTTGCACAAAAAAGGTCATACCGGGCTATGTCGCTCAAAAGTGCTCATACGGGGGTATGTCGCTCAAAAGAGGCCATACGGGGGTGTGGCACTCAAAAAAGGTCATTCGGGGCATGTAGCTCAAAAAAATTCATACCCGGATATATCGCTCAAAAACGTCATACCCGGGTATGTCGCACAAAAAAGGTCATACCGGGGTATGTCGCTCAAAAGTGCTCATACGGGGGTATGTCGCTCAAAAGAGGGCATACGGGGGTGTGGCACTCAAAAAAGGTCATTCGGGGCATGTAGCTCAAAAAAATTCATACCCGGATATATCGCTCAAAAACGTCATATCCGGGTATGTCGCACAAAAAAGGTCATACCGGGCTATGTCGCTCAAAAGTGCTCATACGGGGGTATGTCGCTCAAAAGAGGCCATACGGGGGTGTGGCACTCAAAAAAGGTCATTCAGGGCATGTAGCTCAAAAAAATTCATACCCGGATATATCGCTCAAAAACGTCATACCCGGGTATGTCGCACAAAAAAGGTCATACCGGGGTATGTCGCTCAAAAGTGCTCATACGGGGATATGTCGCTCAAAGGAGGGCATACGGGGGTGTGGCACTCAAAAAAGGTCATTCGGGGCATGTAGCTCAAAAAAATTCATACCCGGATATATCGCTCAAAAACGTCATATCCGGGTATGTCGCACAAAAAAGGTCATACCGGGCTATGTCGCTCAAAAGTGCTCATACGGGGGTATGTCGCTCAAAAGAGGCCATACGGGGGTGTGGCACTCAAAAAAGGTCATTCGGGGCATGTAGCTCAAAAAAATTCATACCCGGATATATCGCTCAAAAACGTCATACCCGGGTATGTCGCACAAAAAAGGTCATACCGGGCTACGTCGCTCAAAAGTGCTCATACGGGGGTATGTCGCTCAAAAGAGGCCATACGGGGGTGTGGCACTCAAAAAAGGTCATTCGGGGCATGTAGCTCAAAAAAATTCATACACGGATATATCGCTCAAAAACGTCATATCCGGGTATGTTGCACAAAAAAGGTCATACCGGGCTATGTCGCTCAAAAGTGCTCATACGGGGGTATGTCGCTCAAAAGAGGCCATACGGGGGTGTGGCACTCAAAAAAGGTCATTCGGGGCATGTAGCTCAAAAAAATTCATACCCGGATATATCGCTCAAAAACGTCATACCCGGGTATGTCGCACAAAAAAGGTCATACCGGGGTATGTCGCTCAAAAGTGCTCATACGGGGGTATGTCGCTCAAAAGAGGGCATACGGGGGTGTGGCACTCAAAAAAGGTCATTCGGGGCATGTAGCTCAAAAAAATTCATACCCGGATATATCGCTCAAAAACGTCATATCCGGGTATGTCGCACAAAAAAGGTCATACCGGGCTATGTCGCTCAAAAGTGCACATACGGGGGTATGTCGCTCAAAAGAGGCCATACGGGGGTGTGGCACTCAAAAAAGGTCATTCGGGGCATGTAGCTCAAAAAAATTCATACCCGGATATATCGCTCAAAAACGTCATATCCGGATATGTCGCACAAAAAAGGTCATACCGGGCTATGTCGCTCAAAAGTGCTCATACGGGGGTATGTCGCTCAAAAGAGGCCATACGGGGGTGTGGCACTCAAAAAAGGTCATTCGGGGCATGTAGCTCAAAAAAATTCATACCCGGATATATCGCTCAAAAACGTCATATCCGGGTATGTCGCACAAAAAAGGTCATACCGGGCTATGTCGCTCAAAAGTGCACATACGGGGGTATGTCGCTCAAAAGAGGCCATACGGGGGTGTGGCACTCAAAAAAGGTCATTCGGGGCATGTAGCTCAAAAAAATTCATACCCGGATATATCGCTCAAAAACGTCATATCCGGGTATGTCGCACAAAAAAGGTCATACCGGGCTATGTCGCTCAAAAGTGCTCATACGGGGGTATGTCGCTCAAAAGAGGCCATACGGGGGTGTGGCACTCAAAAAAGGTCATTCGGGGCATGTAGCTCAAAAAAATTCATACCCGGATATATCGCTCAAAAACGTCATATCCGGGTATGTCGCACAAAAAAGGTCATACCGGGCTATGTCGCTCAAAAGTGCTCATTTGGGGGTATGTCGCTCAAAAGAGGCCATACGGGGGTGTGGCACTCAAAAAAGGTCATTCGGGGCATGTAGCTCAAAAAAATTCATACCCGGATATATCGCTCAAAAACGTCATACCCGGGTATGTCGCTCAAAAAAGGTCATACCGGGGTATGTCGCTCAAAAGTGCTCATACGGGGGTATGTGGCTCAAAAGAGGCCATATGGGGGTGTGGCACTCAAAAAAGGTCATTCGGGGCATGTAGCTCAAAAAAATTCATACCCGGATATATCGCTCAAAAACGTCATACCCGGGTATGTCGCACAAAAAAGGTCATACCGGGGGATGTCGCTCAAAAGTGCTCATACGGGGGTATGTCGCTCAAAAGAGGGCATACGGGGGTGTGGCACTCAAAAAAGGTCATTCGGGGCATGTAGCTCAAAAAAATTCATACCCGGGTATTTCGCTCAAAAAAGGTCATACCCGGGTATGTCGCTCAAAAAAGGTCATACCGGGGTATGTCGCTCAAAAGTGCTCATACGGGGGTATGTCGCTCAAAAGAGGCCATACGGGGGTGTGGCACTCAAAAAAGGTCATTTCGGGGCATGTAGCTCAAAAAAATTCATACCCGGATATATCGCTCAAAAACGTCATATCCGGGTATGTCGCTCAAAAAAGGTGATACCCGGGTATGTCGCACAAATGTGGTAATACAAGGATAAATAGGCCATACGGGGGTGTGTCACTCAAAAAACATCATTCGGGGTATGTAGCTCAAAAAAATTCATACCCGGATATATCGCTCAAAAACGTCATATCCGGGTATGTCGCTCAAAAAAGGTCATACCGGGGTATGTCGCACAAATGTGGTAATACAAGGGTAAATAGGCCATACGGTGGTGTGTCACTCAAAAAACATCATTCGGGGTATGTAGCTCAAAAAAATTCATACCCGGATATATCGCTCAAAAACGTCATACCCGGGTATGTCGCACAAAAAAGGTCATACCGGGGTATGTCGCACAAAAAAGGTCATACCCGGGTATGTCGCTCAAAAAAGGTCATACCGGGGTATGTCGCTCAAAAGTGCTCATACGGGGGTATGTGGCTCAAAAGAGGCCATATGGGGGTGTGGCACTCAAAAAAGGTCATTCGGGGCATGTAGCTCAAAAAAATTCATACCCGGATATATCGCTCAAAAACGTCATATCCGGGTATGTCGCACAAAAAAGGTCATACCGGGCTATGTCGCTCAAAAGTGCTCATTTGGGGGTATGTCGCTCAAAAGAGGCCATACGGGGGTGTGGCACTCAAAAAAGGTCATTCGGGGCATGTAGCTCAAAAAAATTCATACCCGGATATATCGCTCAAAAACGTCATACCCGGGTATGTCGCTCAAAAAAGGTCATACCGGGGTATGTCGCTCAAAAGTGCTCATACGGGGGTATGTGGCTCAAAAGAGGCCATATGGGGGTGTGGCACTCAAAAAAGGTCATTCGGGGCATGTAGCTCAAAAAAATTCATACCCGGATATATCGCTCAAAAACGTCATATCCGGGTATGTCGCACAAAAAAGGTCATACCGGGCTATGTCGCTCAAAAGTGCTCATACGGGGGTATGTCGCTCAAAAGAGGCCATACGGGGGTGTGGCACTCAAAAAAGGTCATTCGGGGCATGTAGCTCAAAAAAATTCATACCCGGATATATCGCTCAAAAACGTCATACCCGGGTATGTCGCACAAAAAAGGTCATACCGGGGTATGTCGCTCAAAAGTGCTCATACGGGGGTATGTCGCTCAAAAGAGGGCATACGGGGGTGTGGCACTCAAAAAAGGTCATTCGGGGCATGTAGCTCAAAAAAATTCATACCCGGATATATCGCTCAAAAACGTCATATCCGGGTATGTCGCACAAAAAAGGTCATACCGGGCTATGTCGCTCAAAAGTGCACATACGGGGGTATGTCGCTCAAAAGAGGCCATACGGGGGTGTGGCACTCAAAAAAGGTCATTCGGGGCATGTAGCTCAAAAAAATTCATACCCGGATATATCGCTCAAAAACGTCATATCCGGGTATGTCGCACAAAAAAGGTCATACCGGGCTATGTCGCTCAAAAGTGCTCATACGGGGGTATGTCGCTCAAAAGAGGCCATACGGGGGTGTGGCACTCAAAAAAGGTCATTCGGGGCATGTAGCTCAAAAAAATTCATACCCGGATATATCGCTCAAAAACGTCATACCCGGGTATGTCGCACAAAAAAGGTCATACCGGGGTATGTCGCTCAAAAGTGATCATACGGGGGTATGTCGCTCAAAAGAGGGCATACGGGGGTGTGGCACTCAAAAAAGGTCATTCGGGGCATGTAGCTCAAAAAAATTCATACCCGGATATATCGCTCAAAAACGTCATATCCGGGTATGTCGCACAAAAAAGGTCATACCGGGCTATGTCGCTCAAAAGTGCACATACGGGGGTATGTCGCTCAAAAGAGGCCATACGGGGGTGTGGCACTCAAAAAAGGTCATTCGGGGCCTGTAGCTCAAAAAAATTCATACCCGGATATATCGCTCAAAAACGTCATATCCGGGTATGTCGCACAAAAAAGGTCATACCGGGCTATGTCGCTCAAAAGTGCACATACGGGGGTATGTCGCTCAAAAGAGGCCATACGGGGGTGTGGCACTCAAAAAAGGTCATTCGGGGCATGTAGCTCAAAAAAATTCATACCCGGATATATCGCTCAAAAACGTCATATCCCGATATGTCGCACAAAAAAGGTCATCCCGGGCTATGTCGCTCAAAAGTGCTCATACGGGGGTATGTGGCTCAAAAGAGGCCATACGGGGGTGTGGCACTCAAAAAAGGTCATTCGGGGCATGTAGCTCAAAAAAATTCATACCCGGATATATCGCTCAAAAACGTCATATCCGGGTATGTCGCACAAAAAAGGTCATACCGGGCTATGTCGCTCAAAAGTGCTCATACGGGGGTATGTCGCTCAAAAGAGGCCATACGGGGGTGTGGCACTCAAAAAAGGTCATTCGGGGCATGTAGCTCAAAAAAATTCATACCCGGATATATCGCTCAAAAACGTCATATCCGGGTATGTCGCACAAAAAAGGTCATACCGGGCTATGTCGCTCAAAAGTGCTCATTTGGGGGTATGTGGCTCAAAAGAGGCCATATGGGGGTGTGGCACTCAAAAAAGGTCATTCGGGGCATGTAGCTCAAAAAAATTCATACCCGGATATATCGCTCAAAAACGTCATATCCGGGTATGTCGCACAAAAAAGGTCATACCGGGCTATGTCGCTCAAAAGTGCTCATACGGGGGTATGTCGCTCAAAAGAGGCCATACGGGGGTGTGGCACTCAAAAAAGGTCATTCGGGGCATGTAGCTCAAAAAAATTCATACCCGGATATATCGCTCAAAAACGTCATATCCGGGTATGTCGCACAAAAAAGGTCATACCGGGCTATGTCGCTCAAAAGTGCTCATACGGGGGTATGTCGCTCAAAAGAGGCCATACGGGGGTGTGGCACTCAAAAAAGGTCATTCGGGGCATGTAGCTCAAAAAAATTCATACCCGGATATATCGCTCAAAAACGTCATATCCGGGTATGTCGCACAAAAAAGGTCATACCGGGCTATGTCGCTCAAAAGTGCTCATTTGGGGGTATGTGGCTCAAAAGAGGCCATATGGGGGTGTGGCACTCAAAAAAGGTCATTCGGGGCATGTAGCTCAAAAAAATTCATACCCGGATATATCGCTCAAAAACGTCATATCCGGGTATGTCGCACAAAAAAGGTCATACCGGGCTATGTCGCTCAAAAGTGCTCATACGGGGGTATGTCGCTCAAAAGAGGCCATACGGGGGTGTGGCACTCAAAAAAGGTCATTCGGGGCATGTAGCTCAAAAAAATTCATACCCGGATATATCGCTCAAAAACGTCATATCCGGGTATGTCGCACAAAAAAGGTCATACCGGGCTATGTCGCTCAAAAGTGCTCATTTGGGGGTATGTGGCTCAAAAGAGGCCATATGGGGGTGTGGCACTCAAAAAAGGTCATTCGGGGCATGTAGCTCAAAAAAAATCATACCCGGATATATCGCTCAAAAACGTCATATCCGGGTATGTCGCACAAAAAAGTTCATACCGGGCTATGTCGCTCAAAAGTGCTCATACGGGGGTATGTCGCTCAAAAGAGGCCATACGGGGGTGTGGCACTCAAAAAAGGTCATTCGGGGCATGTAGCTCAAAAAAATTCATACCCGGATATATCGCTCAAAAACGTCATACCCGGGTATGTCGCACAAAAAAGGTCATACCGGGGTATGTCGCTCAAAAGTGCTCATACGGGGGTATGTCGCTCAAAAGAGGGCATACGGGGGTGTGGCACTCAAAAAAGGTCATTCGGGGCATGTAGCTCAAAAAAATTCATACCCGGATATATCGCTCAAAAACGTCATATCCGGGTATGTCGCACAAAAAAGGTCATACCGGGCTATGTCGCTCAAAAGTGCACATACGGGGGTATGTCGCTCAAAAGAGGCCATACGGGGGTGTGGCACTCAAAAAAGGTCATTCGGGGCATGTAGCTCAAAAAAATTCATACCCGGATATATCGCTCAAAAACGTCATATCCGGGTATGTCGCACAAAAAAGGTCATACCGGGCTATGTCGCTCAAAAGTGCTCATACGGGGGTATGTCGCTCAAAAGAGGCCATACGGGGGTGTGGCACTCAAAAAAGGTCATTCGGGGCATGTAGCTCAAAAAAATTCATACCCGGATATATCGCTCAAAAACGTCATACCCGGGTATGTCGCACAAAAAAGGTCATACCGGGGTATGTCGCTCAAAAGTGATCATACGGGGGTATGTCGCTCAAAAGAGGGCATACGGGGGTGTGGCACTCAAAAAAGGTCATTCGGGGCATGTAGCTCAAAAAAATTCATACCCGGATATATCGCTCAAAAACGTCATATCCGGGTATGTCGCACAAAAAAGGTCATACCGGGCTATGTCGCTCAAAAGTGCACATACGGGGGTATGTCGCTCAAAAGAGGCCATACGGGGGTGTGGCACTCAAAAAAGGTCATTCGGGGCATGTAGCTCAAAAAAATTCATACCCGGATATATCGCTCAAAAACGTCATATCCCGATATGTCGCACAAAAAAGGTCATCCCGGGCTATGTCGCTCAAAAGTGCTCATACGGGGGTATGTCGCTCAAAAGAGGCCATACGGGGGTGTGGCACTCAAAAAAGGTCATTCGGGGCATGTAGCTCAAAAAAATTCATACCCGGATATATCGCTCAAAAACGTCATATCCGGGTATGTCGCACAAAAAAGGTCATACCGGGCTATGTCGCTCAAAAGTGCACATACGGGGGTATGTCGCTCAAAAGAGGCCATACGGGGGTGTGGCACTCAAAAAAGGTCATTCGGGGCATGTAGCTCAAAAAAATTCATACCCGGATATATCGCTCAAAAACGTCATATCCGGATATGTCGCACAAAAAAGGTCATCCCGGGCTATGTCGCTCAAAAGTGCTCATACGGGGGTATGTCGCTCAAAAGAGGGCATACGGGGGTGTGGCACTCAAAAAAGGTCATTCGGGGCATGTAGCTCAAAAAAATTCATACCCGGATATATCGCTCAAAAACGTCATATCCGGGTATGTCGCACAAAAAAGGTCATACCGGGCTATGTCGCTCAAAAGTGCACATACGGGGGTATGTCGCTCAAAAGAGGCCATACGGGGGTGTGGCACTCAAAAAAGGTCATTCGGGGCATGTAGCTCAAAAAAATTCATACCCGGATATATCGCTCAAAAACGTCATATCCCGATATGTCGCACAAAAAAGGTCATCCCGGGCTATGTCGCTCAAAAGTGCTCATACGGGGGTATGTCGCTCAAAAGAGGCCATACGGGGGTGTGGCACTCAAAAAAGGTCATTCGGGGCATGTAGCTCAAAAAAATTCATACCCGGATATATCGCTCAAAAACGTCATATCCGGGTATGTCGCACAAAAAAGGTCATACCGGGCTATGTCGCTCAAAAGTGCACATACGGGGGTATGTCGCTCAAAAGAGGCCATACGGGGGTGTGGCACTCAAAAAAGGTCATTCGGGGCATGTAGCTCAAAAAAATTCATACCCGGATATATCGCTCAAAAACGTCATATCCCGATATGTCGCACAAAAAAGGTCATCCCGGGCTATGTCGCTCAAAAGTGCTCATACGGGGGTATGTCGCTCAAAAGAGGCCATACGGGGGTGTGGCACTCAAAAAAGGTCATTCGGGGCATGTAGCTCAAAAAAATTCATACCCGGATATATCGCTCAAAAACGTCATACCCGGGTATGTCGCACAAAAAAGGTCATACCGGGGTATGTCGCTCAAAAGTGCTCATACGGGGGTATGTCGCTCAAAAGAGGGCATACGGGGGTGTGGCACTCAAAAAAGGTCATTCGGGGCATGTAGCTCAAAAAAATTCATACCCGGATATATCGCTCAAAAACGTCATATCCGGATATGTCGCACAAAAAAGGTCATCCCGGGCTATGTCGCTCAAAAGTGCTCATACGGGGGTATGTCGCTCAAAAGAGGGCATACGGGGGTGTGGCACTCAAAAAAGGTCATTCGGGGCATGTAGCTCAAAAAAATTCATACCCGGATATATCGCTCAAAAACGTCATATCCGGATATGTCGCACAAAAAAGGTCATCCCGGGCTATGTCGCTCAAAAGTGCTCATACGGGGGTATGTCGCTCAAAAGAGGGCATACGGGGGTGTGGCACTCAAAAAAGGTCATTCGGGGCATGTAGCTCAAAAAAATTCATACCCGGATATATCGCTCAAAAACGTCATATACGGGTATGTCGCACAAAAAAGGTCATACCGGGCTATGTCGCTCAAAAGTGCACATACGGGGGTATGTCGCTCAAAAGAGGCCATACGGGGGTGTGGCACTCAAAAAAGGTCATTCGGGGCATGTAGCTCAAAAAAATTCATACCCGGATATATCGCTCAAAAACGTCATACCCGGGTATGTCGCTCAAAAAAGGTCATACCGGGGTATGTCGCTCAAAAGTGCTCATACGGGGGTATGTGGCTCAAAAGAGGCCATACGGGGGTGTGGCACTCAAAAAAGGTCATTCGGGGCATGTAGCTCAAAAAAATTCATACCCGGATATATCGCTCAAAAACGTCATATCCGGGTATGTCGCACAAAAAAGGTCATACCGGGCTATGTCGCTCAAAAGTGCTCATTTGGGGGTATGTCGCTCAAAAGAGGCCATACGGGGGTGTGGCACTCAAAAAAGGTCATTCGGGGCATGTAGCTCAAAAAAATTCATACCCGGATATATCGCTCAAAAACGTCATACCCGGGTATGTCGCTCAAAAAAGGTCATACCGGGGTATGTCGCTCAAAAGTGCTCATACGGGGGTATGTGGCTCAAAAGAGGCCATATGGGGGTGTGGCACTCAAAAAAGGTCATTCGGGGCATGTAGCTCAAAAAAATTCATATCCGGATATATCGCTCAAAAACGTCATATCCGGGTATGTCGCACAAAAAAGTTCATACCGGGCTATGTCGCTCAAAAGTGCTCATACGGGGGTATGTCGCTCAAAAGAGGCCATACGGGGGTGTGGCACTCAAAAAAGGTCATTCGGGGCATGTAGCTCAAAAAAATTCATACCCGGATATATCGCTCAAAAACGTCATACCCGGGTATGTCGCACAAAAAAGGTCATACCGGGGTATGTCGCTCAAAAGTGCTCATACGGGGGTATGTCGCTCAAAAGAGGGCATACGGGGGTGTGGCACTCAAAAAAGGTCATTCGGGGCATGTAGCTCAAAAAAATTCATACCCGGATATATCGCTCAAAAACGTCATATCCGGGTATGTCGCACAAAAAAGGTCATACCGGGCTATGTCGCTCAAAAGTGCACATACGGGGGTATGTCGCTCAAAAGAGGCCATACGGGGGTGTGGCACTCAAAAAAGGTCATTCGGGGCATGTAGCTCAAAAAAATTCATACCCGGATATATCGCTCAAAAACGTCATATCCGGGTATGTCGCACAAAAAAGGTCATACCGGGCTATGTCGCTCAAAAGTGCTCATACGGGGGTATGTCGCTCAAAAGAGGCCATACGGGGGTGTGGCACTCAAAAAAGGTCATTCGGGGCATGTAGCTCAAAAAAATTCATACCCGGATATATCGCTCAAAAACGTCATACCCGGGTATGTCGCACAAAAAAGGTCATACCGGGGTATGTCGCTCAAAAGTGCTCATACGGGGGTATGTCGCTCAAAAGAGGGCATACGGGGGTGTGGCACTCAAAAAAGGTCATTCGGGGCATGTAGCTCAAAAAAATTCATACCCGGATATATCGCTCAAAAACGTCATATCCGGGTATGTCGCACAAAAAAGGTCATACCGGGCTATGTCGCTCAAAAGTGCACATACGGGGGTATGTCGCTCAAAAGAGGCCATACGGGGGTGTGGCACTCAAAAAAGGTCATTCGGGGCATGTAGCTCAAAAAAATTCATACCCGGATATATCGCTCAAAAACGTCATATCCGGATATGTCGCACAAAAAAGGTCATCCCGGGCTATGTCGCTCAAAAGTGCTCATACGGGGGTATGTCGCTCAAAAGAGGCCATACGGGGGTGTGGCACTCAAAAAAGGTCATTCGGGGCATGTAGCTCAAAAAAATTCATACCCGGATATATCGCTCAAAAACGTCATATCCCGATATGTCGCACAAAAAAGGTCATCCCGGGCTATGTCGCTCAAAAGTGCTCATACGGGGGTATGTCGCTCAAAAGAGGCCATACGGGGGTGTGGCACTCAAAAAAGGTCATTGGGGGCATGTAGCTCAAAAAAATTCATACCCGGATATATCGCTCAAAAACGTCATATCCGGGTATGTCGCACAAAAAAGGTCATACCGGGCTATGTCGCTCAAAAGTGCTCATTTGGGGGTATGTCGCTCAAAAGAGGCCATACGGGGGTGTGGCACTCAAAAAAGGTCATTCGGGGCATGTAGCTCAAAAAAATTCATACCCGGATATATCGCTCAAAAACGTCATACCCGAGTATGTCGCACAAAAAAGGTCATACCGGGCTATGTCGCTCAAAAGTGCTCATACGGGGGTATGTCGCTCAAAAGAGGCCATACGGGGGTGTGGCACTCAAAAAAGGTCATTCGGGGCATGTAGCTCAAAAAAATTCATACCCGGGTATTTCGCTCAAAAAAGGTCATACCCGGGTATGTCGCTCAAAAAAGGTCATACCGGGGTATGTCGCTCAAAAGTGCTCATACAGGGGTATGTCGCTCAAAAGAGGCCATACGGGGGTGTGGCACTCAAAAAAGGTCATTCGGGGCATGTAGCTCAAAAAAATTCATACCCGGATATATCGCTCAAAAACGTCATACCGGGGTATGTCGCACAAATGTGGTAATACAAGGGTAAATAGGCCATAAGGGGGTGTGTCACTCAAAAAACATCATTCGGGGCATGTAGCTCAAAAAAATTCATACCCGGATATATCGCTCAAAAACGTCATACCCGGGTATGTCGCTCAAAAAAGGGATACCGGGGTATGTCGCACAAATGTGGTAATACAAGGGTAAATAGGCCATACGGGGGTGTGTCACTCAAAAAACATCATTCGGGGTATGTAGCTCAAAAAATTTCATACCCGGGTATTTCGCTCAAAAAACGTCATACCCGGGTATGTCGCTCAAAAAAGGTCATACTGGGGTATGTCGCTCAAAAGTGCTCATACGGGATTATGTCGCTTAAAAGAGGCCATACGGGGGTGTGTCACTCAAAAAACATCATTCGGGGTATGTAGCTTAAAAAAATTCATGCCCGGGTATTTCTCTCAAAAAACGTCATACCCGTATGTCGCTCAAAAAAGGTCATACCGGGGTATGTCGCTCAAAAGTGCTCATACAGGGGTATGTCGCTCAAAAGAGGCCATACGGGGGTGTGGCACTCAAAAAAGGTCATTCGGGGCATGTAGCTCAAAAAAATTCATACCCGGATATATCGTTAAAAAACGTCATACCCGGGTATGTCGCACAAAAAAGGTCATACCGGGCTATGTCGCTCAAAAGTGCTCATACGGGGGTATGTCGCTCAAAAGAGGCCATACGGGGGTGTGGCACTCAAAAAAGGTCATTCGGGGCATGTAGCTCAGAAAAATTCATACCCGGATATATCGCTCAAAAACGTCATACCCGGGTATGTCGCTCAAAAAAGGTCATACCGGGGTATGTCGCACAAATGTGGTAATACAAGGGTAAATAGGCCATACGGGGGTGTGTCACTCAAAAAACATCATTCGGGGTATGTAGCTCAAAAAATGTCATACCCGGGTATTTCGCTCAAAAAAGGTCATACCGGGGTATGTCGCTCAAAAGTGCTCATACGGGGGTATGTGGCTCAAAAGAGGCCATATGGGGGTGTGGCACTCAAAAAAGGTCATTCGGGGCATGTAGCTCAAAAAAATTCATACCCGGATATATCGCTCAAAAACGTCATACCCGGGTATGTCGCTCAAAAGAGGTGATACCGGGGTATGTCGCACAAATGTGGTAATACAAGGGTAAATAGGCCATACGGGGGTGTGTCACTCAAAAAACATCATTCGGGGTATGTAGCTCAAAAAATTTCATACCCGGGTATTTCGCTCAAAAAACTTCATACCCGGGTATGTCGCTCAAAAAAGGTCATACTGGGGTATGTCGCTCAAAAGTGCTCATACGGGGTTATGTCGCTTAAAAGAGGCCATACGGGGGTGTGGCACACAAAAAAGGTCATTCGGGGCATGTAGCTCAAAAAAATTCATACCCGGATATATCGCTCAAAAACGTCATACCCGGGTATGTCGCTCAAAAAAGGTGATACCGGGGTATGTCACACAAATGTGGTAATACAAGGGTAAATAGGCCATACGGGGATGTGTCACTAAAAAAACATCATTCGGGGTATGTAGCTCAAAAAAATTCATACCCGGGTATTTCGCTCAAAAAACGTCATACCCGGGTATGTCGCTCAAAAACGTCATACCCGGGTATGTCGCTCAAAAAAGGTGATACCGGGATATGTCGCACAAATGTGGTAATACAAGGGTAAATAGGCCATACGGGGTTGTGTCACTCAAAAAACATCATTCGGGGTATGTAGCTCAAAAAATTTCATACCCGGGAATTTCGCTCAAAAAACGTCATACTGGGGTATGTCGCTCAAAAGTGCTCATACGGGGTTATGTCGCTTAAAAGAGGCCATACGGGGGTGTGTCACTCAAAAAACATCATTCGGGGTATGTAGCTCAAAAAAATTCATACCCGGGTATTTCGCTCAAAAAACGTCATACCCGGGTATGTCGCACAAAAAAGGTCATACCTGGGTATGTTGCTCAAAAGTGCTCATACAAGGGTATGTCGCTCAAAAGAGGCCATACGGGGGTGTGGCACTCAAAAAAGGTCATTCGGGGCATGTAGCTCAAAAAAATTCATACCCGGATATATCGCTCAAAAACGTCATACCCGGGTATGTCGCTCAAAAAAGGTGATACCGGGGTATGTCGCTCAAAAGTGCTCATACGGGGGTATGTCGCTCAAAAGAGGGCATACGGGGGTGTGGCACTCAAAAAAGGTCATTCGGGGCATGTAGCTCAAAAAAATTCATACCCGGATATATCGCTCAAAAACGTCATATCCGGGTATGTCGCACAAAAAAGGTCATACCGGGCTATGTCGCTCAAAAGTGCTCATACGGGGGTATGTCGCTCAAAAGAGGCCATACGGGGGTGTGGCACTCAAAAAAGGTCATTCGGGGCATGTAGCTGAAAAAAATTCATACCCGGATATATCGCTCAAAAAAGGTGATACCGGGGTATGTCGCACAAATGTGGTAATACAAGGGTAAATAGGCCATACGGGGGTGTGTCACTCAAAAAACATCATTCGGGGTATGTAGCTCAAAAAAATTCATACCCGGGTATTTCGCTCAAAAAACGTCATACCCGGGTATGTCGCTCAAAAAAGGTCATACCGGGGTATGTCGCTCAAAAGTGCTCATACAGGGGTATGTCGCTCAAAAGAGGCCATACGGGGGTGTGGCACTCAAAAAAGGTCATTCGGGGCATGTAGCTCAAAAAAATTCATACCCGGATATATCGCTCAAAAACGTCATACCCGGGTATGTCGCTCAAAAGTGCTCATACGGGGGTATGTGGCTCAAAAGAGGCCATATGGGGGTGTGGCACTCAAAAAAGGTCATTCGGGGCATGTAGCTCAAAAAAATTCATACCCGGATATATCGCTCAAAAACGTCATACCCGGGTATGTCGCTCAAAAAAGGTGATACCGGGGTATGTCGCACAAATGTGGTAATACAAGGGTACATAGGCCATACGGGGGTGTGTCATTCAAAAAACATCATTCGGGGTATGTAGCTCAAAAAAATTCATACCCGGGTATTTCGCTCAAAAAACGTCATACCCGGGTATGTCGCTCAAAAAAGGTCATACCGGGGTATGTCGCTCAAAAGTGCTCATACAGGGGTATGTCGCTCAAAAGAGGCCATACGAGGGTGTGGCACTCAAAAAACATCATTCGGGGCATGTAGCTCAAAAAAATTCATACCCGGATATATCGCTCAAAAACGTCATATCCGGGTATGTCGCTCAAAAAAGGTCATACCGGGGTATGTCGCACAAATGTGGTAATACAAGGGTAAATAGGCCATACGGGGGTGTGTCACTCAAAAAACATCATTCGGGGTATGTAGCTCAAAAAATTTCATACCCGGGTATTTCGCTCAAAAAACGTCATACCCGGGTATGTCGCTCAAAAAAGGTCATACTGGGGTATGTCGCTCAAAAGTGCTCATACGGGGTTATGTCGCTTAAAAGAGGCCATACGGGGGTGTGTCACTCAAAAAACATCATTCGGGGTATGTAGCTCAAAAAAATTCATGCCCGGGTATTTCTCTCAAAAAACGTCATACCCGGGTATGTCACTCAAAAAAGGTCATACCTGGGTATGTTGCTCAAAAGTGCTCATACAAGGGTATGTCGCTCAAAAGAGGCCATACGGGGGTGTGGCACTCAAAAAAGGACATTCGGGGGATGTAGCTCAAAAAAATTCATACCCGGATATATCGCTCAAAAACGTCATACCCGTATGTCGCTCAAAAAAGGTCATACCGGGGTATGTCGCTCAAAAGTGCTCATACGGGGGTATGTCGCTCAAAAGAGGGCATACGGGGGTGTGGCACTCAAAAAAGGTCATTCGGGGCATGTAGCTCAAAAAAATTCATACCCGGATATATCGCTCAAAAACGTCATACCCGGGTATGTCGCTCAAAAAAGGTGATACCGGGGTATGTCGCTCAAAAGTGCTCATACGGGGGTATGTCGCTCAAAAGAGGGCATACGGGGGTGTGGCACTCAAAAAAGGTCATTCGGGGCATGTAGCTCAAAAAAATTCATACCCGGATATATCGTTCAAAAACGTCATACCCGGGTATGTAGCACAAAAAAGGTAATACCGGGGTATGTCGCTCAAAAGTGCTCATACGGGGGTATGTCGCTCAAAAGAGGGCATACGGGGGTGTGGCACTCAAAAAAGGTCATACTAGGGTATGTCGCTCAAAAGTGCTCATACGGGGTTATGTCGCTTAAAAGAGGCCATACGGGGGTGTGTCACTCAAAAAACATCATTCGGGGTATGTAGCTCAAAAAAATTCATACCCGGGTATTTCGCTCAAAAAACGTCATACCGGGGTATGTCGCACAAATGTGGTAATACAAGGATAAATAGGCCATACGGGGGTGTGTCACTCAAAAAACATCATTCGGGGTATGTAGCTCAAAAAATTTCATACCCGGGTATTTCGCTCAAAAAAGGTCATACCGGGGTATGTCGCTCAAAAGTGCTCATAAAGGGGTATGTCGCTCAAAAGAGGCCATACGGGGGTGTGGCACTCAAAAAAGGTCATTCGGGGCATGTAGCTCAAAAAAATTCATACCCGGATATATCGCTCAAAAACGTCATACCCGGGTATGTCGCTCAAAAAAGGTGATACCGGGGTATGTCGCTCAAAAAAGGTGATACCGGGGTATGTCGCTCAAAAGTGCTCATACGGGGGTATGTCGCTTAAAAGAGGCCATACGGGGGTGTGGCACACAAAAAAGGTCATTCGGGGCATGTAGCTCAAAAAAATTCATACCCGGATATATCGCTCAAAAACGTCATACCCGGGTATGTCGCTCAAAAAAGGTGATACCGGGGTATGTCGCACAAATGTGGTAATACAAGGATAAATAGGCCATACGGGGGTGTGTCACTCAAAAAACATCATTCGGGGTATGTAGCTCAAAAAAATTCATACCCGGGTATTTCGCTCAAAAAACGTCATACCCGGGTATGTCGCTCAAAAAAGGTCATACCGGGGTATGTCGCTCAAAAGTGCTCATACAGGGGTATGTCGCTCAAAAGAGGCCATACGGGGGTGTGGCACTCAAAAAAGGTCATTCGGGGCATGTAGCTCAAAAAAATTCATACCCGGATATATCGCTCAAAAACGTCATACCCGGGTATGTCGCACAAAAAAGGTCATACCGGGGTATGTCGCTCAAAGTGCTCATACGGGGTTATGTCGCTTAAAAGAGGCCATACGGGGGTGTGTCACTCAAAAAACATCATTCGGGGCATGTAGCTCAAAAAAATTCATACCCGGATATATCGCTCAAAAACGTCATACCCGGGTATGTCGCTCAAAAAAGGTGATACCGGGGTATGTCGCACAAATGTGGTAATACAAGGATAAATAGGCCATACGGGGGTGTGTCACTCAAAAAACATCATTCGGGGTATGTAGCTCAAAAAAATTCATACCCGGATATATCGCTCAAAAACGTCATACCCGGGTATGTCACTCAAAAAAGGTGATACCGGGGTATGTCGCACAAATGTGGTAATACAAGGGTAAATAGGCCATACGGGGGTGTGTCACTCAAAAAACATCATTCGGGGTATGTAGCTCAAAAAAATTCATACCTGGGTATTTCGCTCAAAAAACGTCATACCGGGGTATGTCGCTCAAAAGTGCTCATACAGGGGTATGTCGCTCAAAAGAGGCCATACGGGGGTGTGGCACTCAAAAAAGGTCATTCGGGGCATGTAGCTCAAAAAAATTCATACCCGGATATATCGCTCAAAAACGTCATACCCGGGTATGTCGCACAAAAAAGGTCATACCGGGGTATGTCGCTCAAAAGTGCTCATACGGGGGTATGTCGCTCAAAAGAGGGCATACGGGGGTGTGGCACTCAAAAAAGGTCATTCGGGGCATGTAGCTCAAAAAAATTCATACCCGGATATATCGCTCAAAAACGTCATATCCGGGTATGTCGCACAAAAAAGGTCATACCGGGCTATGTCGCTCAAAAGTGCTCATACGGGGGTATGTCGCTCAAAAGAGGCCATACGGGGGTGTGGCACTCAAAAAAGGTCATTCGGGGCATGTAGCTCAAAAAAATTCATACCCGGATATATCGCTCAAAAACGTCATACCCGGGTATGTCGCTCAAAAAAGGTGATACCGGGGTATGTCGCACAAATGTGGTAATACAAGGATAAATAGGCCATACGGGGGTGTGTCACTCAAAAAACATCATTCGGGGCATGTAGCTCAAAAAAATTCATACCCGGATATATCGCTCAAAAACGTCATATCCGGGTATGTCGCTCAAAAAAGGTCATACCGGGGTATGTCGCACAAATGTGGTAATACAAGGGTAAATAGGCCATACGGGGGTGTGTCACTCAAAAAACATCATTCGGGGTATGTAGCTCAAAAAAATTCATACCCGGGTATTTCGCTCAAAAAACGTCATACCCGGGTATGTCGCTCAAAAAAGGTCATACCGGGGTATGTCGCTCAAAAGTGCTCATACAGGGGTATGTCCCTCAAAAGAGGCCATACGGGGGTGTGGCACTCAAAAAAGGTCATTCGGGGCATGTAGCTCAAAAAAATTCATACCCGGATATATCGCTCAAAAACGTCATACCCGGGTATGTCGCTCAAAAAAGGTGATACCGGGGTATGTCGCTCAAAAGTGCTCATACGGGGGTATGTCGCTCAAAAGAGGGCATACGGGGGTGTGGCACTCAAAAAAGGTCATTCGGGGCATGTAGCTCAAAAAAATTCATACCCGGATATATAGCTCAAAAACGTCATATCCGGGTATGTCGCTCAAAAAAGGTCATACTAGGGTATGTCGCTCAAAAGTGCTCATACGGGGTTATGTCGCTTAAAAGAGGCCATACGGGGGTGTGTCACTCAAAAAACATCATTCGGGGTATGTAGCTCAAAAAAATTCATACCCGGATATATCGCTCAAAAACGTCATACCCGGGTATGTCACTCAAAAAAGGTGATACCGGGGTATGTCGCACAAATGTGGTAATACAAGGGTAAATAGGCCATACGGGGGTGTGTCACTCAAAAAACATCATTCGGGGTATGTAGCTCAAAAAAATTCATACCTGGGTATTTCGCTCAAAAAACGTCATACCGGGGTATGTCGCTCAAAAGTGCTCATACAGGGGTATGTTGCTCAAAAGAGGCCATACGGGGGTGTGGCACTCAAAAAAGGTCATTCGGGGCATGTAGCTCAAAAAAATTCATACCCGGATATATCGCTCAAAAACGTCATACCCGGGTATGTCGCACAAAAAAGGTCATACCGGGGTATGTCGCTCAAAAGTGCTCATACGGGGGTATGTCGCTCAAAAGAGGGCATACGGGGGTGTGGCACTCAAAAAAGGTCATTCGGGGCATGTAGCTCAAAAAAATTCATACCCGGATATATCGCTCAAAAACGTCATATCCGGGTATGTCGCACAAAAAAGGTCATACCGGGCTATGTCGCTCAAAAGTGCTCATACGGGGGTATGTCGCTCAAAAGAGGCCATACGGGGGTGTGGCACTCAAAAAAGGTCATTCGGGGCATGTAGCTCAAAAAAATTCATACCCGGATATATCGCTCAAAAACGTCATACCCGGGTATGTCGCTCAAAAAAGGTGATACCGGGGTATGTCGCACAAATGTGGTAATACAAGGATAAATAGGCCATACGGGGGTGTGTCACTCAAAAAACATCATTCGGGGCATGTAGCTCAAAAAAATTCATACCCGGATATATCGCTCAAAAACGTCATATCCGGGTATGTCGCACAAAAAAGGTCATACCGGGCTATGTCGCTCAAAAGTGCTCATACGGGGGTATGTCGCTCAAAAGAGGCCATACGGGGGTGTGGCACTCAAAAAAGGTCATTCGGGGCATGTAGCTCAAAAAAATTCATACCCGGATATATCGCTCAAAAACGTCATACCCGGGTATGTCGCACAAAAAAGGTCATACCGGGGTATGTCGCTCAAAAGTGCTCATACGGGATATGTCGCTCAAAAGAGGGCATACGGGGGTGTGGCACTCAAAAAAGGTCATTCGGGGCATGTAGCTCAAAAAAATTCATACCCGGATATATCGCTCAAAAACGTCATATCCGGGTATGTCGCACAAAAAAGGTCATACCGGGCTATGTCGCTCAAAAGTGCTCATACGGGGGTATGTCGCTCAAAAGAGGCCATACGGGGGTGTGGCACTCAAAAAAGGTCATTCGGGGCATGTAGCTCAAAAAAATTCATACCCGGATATATCGCTCAAAAACGTCATACCCGGGTATGTCGCACAAAAAAGGTCATACCGGGGTATGTCGCTCAAAAGTGCTCATACGGGGGTATGTCGCTCAAAAGAGGCCATACGGGGGTGTGGCACTCAAAAAAGGTCATTCAGGGCATGTAGCTCAAAAAAATTCATACCCGGATATATCGCTCAAAAACGTCATATCCGGGTATGTCGCACAAAAAAGGTCATACCGGGGTATGTCGCTCAAAAGTGCTCATACGGGGGTATGTCGCTCAAAAGAGGGCATACGGGGGTGTGGCACTCAAAAAAGGTCATTCGGGGCATGTAGCTCAAAAAAATTCATACCCGGATATATCGCTCAAAAACGTCATATCCGGGTATGTCGCACAAAAAAGGTCATACCGGGCTATGTCGCTCAAAAGTGCTCATACGGGGGTATGTCGCTCAAAAGAGGCCATACGGGGGTGTGGCACTCAAAAAAGGTCATTCGGGGCATGTAGCTCAAAAAAATTCATACCCGGATATATCGCTCAAAAACGTCATATCCGTGTATGTCGCACAAAAAAGGTCATACCGGGCTATGTCGCTCAAAAGTGCACATACGGGGGTATGTCGCTCAAAAGAGGCCATACGGGGGTGTGGCACTCAAAAAAGGTCATTCGGGGCATGTAGCTCAAAAAAATTCATACCCGGATATATCGCTCAAAAACGTCATATCTGGATATGTCGCACAAAAAAGGTCATACCGGGCTATGTCGCTCAAAAGTGCTCATACGGGGGTATGTCGCTCAAAAGAGGCCATACGGGGGTGTGGCACTCAAAAAAGGTCATTCAGGGCATGTAGCTCAAAAAAATTCATACCCGGATATATCGCTCAAAAACGTCATACCCGGGTATGTCGCACAAAAAAGGTCATACCGGGGTATGTCGCTCAAAAGTGCTCATACGGGGATATGTCGCTCAAAAGAGGGCATACGGGGGTGTGGCACTCAAAAAAGGTCATTCGGGGCATGTAGCTCAAAAAAATTCATACCCGGATATATCGCTCAAAAACGTCATATCCGGGTATGTCGCACAAAAAAGGTCATACCGGGGTATGTCGCTCAAAAGTGCTCATACGGGGGTATGTCGCTCAAAAGAGGCCATACGGGGGTGTGGCACTCAAAAAAGGTCATTCGGGGCATGTAGCTCAAAAAAATTCATACCCGGATATATCGCTCAAAAACGTCATACCCGGGTATGTCGCACAAAAAAGGTCATACCGGGCTACGTCGCTCAAAAGTGCTCATACGGGGGTATGTCGCTCAAAAGAGGCCATACGGGGGTGTGGCACTCAAAAAAGGTCATTCGGGGCATGTAGCTCAAAAAAATTCATACCCGGATATATCGCTCAAAAACGTCATATCCGGGTATGTCGCACAAAAAAGGTCATACCGGGCTATGTCGCTCAAAAGTGCTCATACGGGGGTATGTCGCTCAAAAGAGGCCATACGGGGGTGTGGCACTCAAAAAAGGTCATTCGGGGCATGTAGCTCAAAAAAATTCATACCCGGATATATCGCTCAAAAACGTCATACCCGGGTATGTCGCACAAAAAAGGTCATACCGGGGTATGTCGCTCAAAAGTGCTCATACGGGGGTATGTCGCTCAAAAGAGGGCATACGGGGGTGTGGCACTCAAAAAAGGTCATTCGGGGCATGTAGCTCAAAAAAATTCATACCCGGATATATCGCTCAAAAACGTCATATCCGGGTATGTCGCACAAAAAAGGTCATACCGGGCTATGTCGCTCAAAAGTGCACATACGGGGGTATGTCGCTCAAAAGAGGCCATACGGGGGTGTGGCACTCAAAAAAGGTCATTCGGGGCATGTAGCTCAAAAAAATTCATACCCGGATATATCGCTCAAAAACGTCATATCCGGATATGTCGCACAAAAAAGGTCATACCGGGCTATGTCGCTCAAAAGTGCTCATACTGGGGTATGTCGCTCAAAAGAGGCCATACGGGGGTGTGGCACTCAAAAAAGGTCATTCGGGGCATGTAGCTCAAAAAAATTCATACCCGGATATATCGCTCAAAAACGTCATATCCGGGTATGTCGCACAAAAAAGGTCATACCGGGCTATGTCGCTCAAAAGTGCTCATATGGGTGTATGTCGCTCAAAAGAGGCCATACGGGGGTGTGGCACTCAAAAAAGGTCATTCGGGGCATGTAGCTCAAAAAAATTCATACCCGGATATATCGCTCAAAAACGTCATATCCGGGTATGTCGCACAAAAAAGGTCATACCGGGCTATGTCGCTCAAAAGTGCTCATACGGGGGTATGTCGCTCAAAAGAGGCCATACGGGGGTGTGGCACTCAAAAAAGGTCATTCGGGGCATGTAGCTCAAAAAAATTCATACCCGGATATATCGCTCAAAAACGTCATATCCGGGTATGTCGCACAAAAAAGGTCATACCGGGCTATGTCGCTCAAAAGTGCACATACGGGGGTATGTCGCTCAAAAGAGGCCATACGGGGGTGTGGCACTCAAAAAAGGTCATTCGGGGCATGTAGCTCAAAAAAATTCATACCCGGATATATCGCTCAAAAACGTCATATCCGGATATGTCGCACAAAAAAGGTCATCCCGGGCTATGTCGCTCAAAAGTGCTCATACGGGGGTATGTCGCTCAAAAGAGGGCATACGGGGGTGTGGCACTCAAAAAAGGTCATTCGGGGCATGTAGCTCAAAAAAATTCATACCCGGATATATCGCTCAAAAACGTCATACCCGGGTATGTCGCTCAAAAAAGGTGATACCGGGGTATGTCGCACAAATGTGGTAATACAAGGATAAATAGGCCATACGGGGGTGTGTCACTCAAAAAACATCATTCGGGGTATGTAGCTCAAAAAAATTCATACCCGGATATATCGCTCAAAAACGTCATATCTGGGTATGTCGCTCAAAAAAGGTCATACCGGGGTATGTCGCACAAATGTGGTAATACAAGGGTAAATAGGCCATACGGGGGTGTGTCACTCAAAAAACATCATTCGGGGTATGTAGCTCAAAAAATTCATACCCGGATATATCGCTCAAAAACGTCATATCCGGGTATGTCGCTCAAAAAAGGTCATACCGGGGTATGTCGCTCAAAAATGCTCATACAGGGGTATGTCGCTCAAAAGAGGCCATACGGGGGTGTGGCACTCAAAAAAGGTCATTCGGGGCATGTAGCTCAAAAAAATTCATACCCGGATATATCGCTCAAAAACGTCATATCCGGGTATGTCGCACAAAAAAGGTCATACCGGGCTATGTCGCTCAAAAGTGCTCATATGGGTGTATGTCGCTCAAAAGAGGCCATACGGGGGTGTGGCACTCAAAAAAGGTCATTCGGGGCATGTAGCTCAAAAAAATTCATACCCGGATATATCGCTCAAAAACGTCATATCCGGGTATGTCGCACAAAAAAGGTCATACCGGGCTATGTCGCTCAAAAGTGCTCATACGGGGGTATGTCGCTCAAAAGAGGCCATACGGGGGTGTGGCACTCAAAAAAGGTCATTCGGGGCATGTAGCTCAAAAAAATTCATACCCGGATATATCGCTCAAAAACGTCATATCCGGGTATGTCGCACAAAAAAGGTCATACCGGGCTATGTCGCTCAAAAGTGCTCATACGGGGGTATGTCGCTCAAAAGAGGCCATACGGGGGTGTGGCACTCAAAAAAGGTCATTCAGGGCATGTAGCTCAAAAAAATTCATACCCGGATATATCGCTCAAAAACGTCATACCCGGGTATGTCGCACAAAAAAGGTCATACCGGGGTATGTCGCTCAAAAGTGCTCATACGGGGATATGTCGCTCAAAAGAGGGCATACGGGGGTGTGGCACTCAAAAAAGGTCATTCGGGGCATGTAGCTCAAAAAAATTCATACCCGGATATATCGCTCAAAAACGTCATATCCGGGTATGTCGCACAAAAAAGGTCATACCGGGGTATGTCGCTCAAAAGTGCTCATACGGGGGTATGTCGCTCAAAAGAGGCCATACGGGGGTGTGGCACTCAAAAAAGGTCATTCGGGGCATGTAGCTCAAAAAAATTCATACCCGGATATATCGCTCAAAAACGTCATACCCGGGTATGTCGCACAAAAAAGGTCATACCGGGCTACGTCGCTCAAAAGTGCTCATACGGGGGTATGTCGCTCAAAAGAGGCCATACGGGGGTGTGGCACTCAAAAAAGGTCATTCGGGGCATGTAGCTCAAAAAAATTCATACCCGGATATATCGCTCAAAAACGTCATATCCGGGTATGTCGCACAAAAAAGGTCATACCGGGCTATGTCGCTCAAAAGTGCTCATACGGGGGTATGTCGCTCAAAAGAGGCCATACGGGGGTGTGGCACTCAAAAAAGGTCATTCGGGGCATGTAGCTCAAAAAAATTCATACCCGGATATATCGCTCAAAAACGTCATACCCGGGTATGTCGCACAAAAAAGGTCATACCGGGGTATGTCGCTCAAAAGTGCTCATACGGGGGTATGTCGCTCAAAAGAGGGCATACGGGGGTGTGGCACTCAAAAAAGGTCATTCGGGGCATGTAGCTCAAAAAAATTCATACCCGGATATATCGCTCAAAAACGTCATATCCGGGTATGTCGCACAAAAAAGGTCATACCGGGCTATGTCGCTCAAAAGTGCACATACGGGGGTATGTCGCTCAAAAGAGGCCATACGGGGGTGTGGCACTCAAAAAAGGTCATTCGGGGCATGTAGCTCAAAAAAATTCATACCCGGATATATCGCTCAACAACGTCATATCCGGATATGTCGCACAAAAAAGGTCATACCGGGCTATGTCGCTCAAAAGTGCTCATACTGGGGTATGTCGCTCAAAAGAGGCCATACGGGGGTGTGGCACTCAAAAAAGGTCATTCGGGGCATGTAGCTCAAAAAAATTCATACCCGGATATATCGCTCAAAAACGTCATATCCGGGTATGTCGCACAAAAAAGGTCATACCGGGCTATGTCGCTCAAAAGTGCTCATATGGGTGTATGTCGCTCAAAAGAGGCCATACGGGGGTGTGGCACTCAAAAAAGGTCATTCGGGGCATGTAGCTCAAAAAAATTCATACCCGGATATATCGCTCAAAAACGTCATATCCGGGTATGTCGCACAAAAAAGGTCATACCGGGCTATGTCGCTCAAAAGTGCTCATACGGGGGTATGTCGCTCAAAAGAGGCCATACGGGGGTGTGGCACTCAAAAAAGGTCATTCGGGGCATGTAGCTCAAAAAAATTCATACCCGGATATATCGCTCAAAAACGTCATATCCGGGTATGTCGCACAAAAAAGGTCATACCGGGCTATGTCGCTCAAAAGTGCACATACGGGGGTATGTCGCTCAAAAGAGGCCATACGGGGGTGTGGCACTCAAAAAAGGTCATTCGGGGCATGTAGCTCAAAAAAATTCATACCCGGATATATCGCTCAAAAACGTCATATCCGGATATGTCGCACAAAAAAGGTCATCCCGGGCTATGTCGCTCAAAAGTGCTCATACGGGGGTATGTCGCTCAAAAGAGGGCATACGGGGGTGTGGCACTCAAAAAAGGTCATTCGGGGCATGTAGCTCAAAAAAATTCATACCCGGATATATCGCTCAAAAACGTCATACCCGGGTATGTCGCTCAAAAAAGGTGATACCGGGGTATGTCGCACAAATGTGGTAATACAAGGATAAATAGGCCATACGGGGGTGTGTCACTCAAAAAACATCATTCGGGGTATGTAGCTCAAAAAAATTCATACCCGGATATATCGCTCAAAAACGTCATATCTGGGTATGTCGCTCAAAAAAGGTCATACCGGGGTATGTCGCACAAATGTGGTAATACAAGGGTAAATAGGCCATACGGGGGTGTGTCACTCAAAAAACATCATTCGGGGTATGTAGCTCAAAAAATTCATACCCGGGTATGTCGCTCAAAAAAGGTCATACCGGGGTATGTCGCTCAAAAATGCTCATACAGGGGTATGTCGCTCAAAAGAGGCCATACGGGGGTGTGGCACTCAAAAAAGGTCATTTGGGGCATGTAGCTCAAAAAATTCATACCCGGGTATGTCGCTCAAAAAAGGTCATACCGGGGTATGTCGCTCAAAAATGCTCATACAGGGGTATGTCGCTCAAAAGAGGCCATACGGGGGTGTGGCACTCAAAAAAGGTCATTTGGGGCATGTAGCTCAAAAAAATTCATACCCGGATATATCGCTCAAAAACGTCATACCCGGGTATGTCGCACAAAAAAGGTCATACCGGGGTATGTCGCTCAAAAGTGCTCATACGGGGGTATGTCGCTCAAAAGAGGGCATACGGGGGTGTGGCACTCAAAAAAGGTCATTCGGGGCATGTAGCTCAAAAAAATTCATACCCGGATATATCGCTCAAAAACGTCATATCCGGGTATGTCGCACAAAAAAGGTCATACCGGGCTATGTCGCTCAAAAGTGCACATACGGGGGTATGTCGCTCAAAAGAGGCCATACGGGGGTGTGGCACTCAAAAAAGGTCATTCGGGGCATGTAGCTCAAAAAAATTCATACCCGGATATATCGCTCAAAAACGTCATATCCGGATATGTCGCACAAAAAAGGTCATACCGGGCTATGTCGCTCAAAAGTGCTCATACTGGGGTATGTCGCTCAAAAGAGGCCATACGGGGGTGTGGCACTCAAAAAAGGTCATTCGGGGCATGTAGCTCAAAAAAATTCATACCCGGATATATCGCTCAAAAACGTCATATCCGGGTATGTCGCACAAAAAAGGTCATACCGGGCTATGTCGCTCAAAAGTGCTCATATGGGTGTATGTCGCTCAAAAGAGGCCATACGGGGGTGTGGCACTCAAAAAAGGTCATTCGGGGCATGTAGCTCAAAAAAATTCATACCCGGATATATCGCTCAAAAACGTCATATCCGGGTATGTCGCACAAAAAAGGTCATACCGGGCTATGTCGCTCAAAAGTGCTCATACGGGGGTATGTCGCTCAAAAGAGGCCATACGGGGGTGTGGCACTCAAAAAAGGTCATTCGGGGCATGTAGCTCAAAAAAATTCATACCCGGATATATCGCTCAAAAACGTCATATCCGGGTATGTCGCACAAAAAAGGTCATACCGGGCTATGTCGCTCAAAAGTGCACATACGGGGGTATGTCGCTCAAAAGAGGCCATACGGGGGTGTGGCACTCAAAAAAGGTCATTCGGGGCATGTAGCTCAAAAAAATTCATACCCGGATATATCGCTCAAAAACGTCATATCCGGATATGTCGCACAAAAAAGGTCATCCCGGGCTATGTCGCTCAAAAGTGCTCATACGGGGGTATGTCGCTCAAAAGAGGGCATACGGGGGTGTGGCACTCAAAAAAGGTCATTCGGGGCATGTAGCTCAAAAAAATTCATACCCGGATATATCGCTCAAAAACGTCATATCCGGATATGTCGCACAAAAAAGGTCATCCCGGGCTATGTCGCTCAAAATTGCTCATACGGGGGTATGTCGCTCAAAAGAGGCCATACGGGGGTGTGGCACTCAAAAAAGGTCATTCGGGGCATGTAGCTCAAAAAAATTCATACCCGGATATATCGCTCAAAAACGTCATATCCGGGTATGTCGCACAAAAAAGGTCATACCGGGCTATGTCGCTCAAAAGTGCTCATACGGGGGTATGTCCCTCAAAAGAGGCCATACGGGGGTGTGGCACTCAAAAAAGGTCATTCAGGGCATGTAGCTCAAAAAAATTCATACCCGGATATATCGCTCAAAAACGTCATACCCGGGTATGTCGCACAAAAAAGGTCATACCGGGGTATGTCGCTCAAAAGTGCTCATACGGGGGTATGTCGCTCAAAAGAGGGCATACGGGGGTGCGGCACTCAAAAAAGGTCATTCGGGGCATGTAGCTCAAAAAAATTCATACCCGGATATATCGCTCAAAAACGTCATATCCGGGTATGTCGCACAAAAAAGGTCATACCGGGCTATGTCGCTCAAAAGTGCTCATACGGGGGTATGTCGCTCAAAAGAGGCCATACGGGGGTGTGGCACTCAAAAAAGGTCATTCGGGGCATGTAGCTCAAAAAAATTCATACCCGGATATATCGCTCAAAAACGTCATATCCGTGTATGTTGCACAAAAAAGGTCATACCGGGCTATGTCGCTCAAAAGTGCTCATACGGGGGTATGTCGCTCAAAAGAGGCCATACGGGGGTGTGGCACTCAAAAAAGGTCATTCGGGGCATGTAGCTCAAAAAAATTCATACCTGGATATATCGCTCAAAAACGTCATACCCGGGTATGTCGCACAAAAAAGGTCATACCGGGCTACGTCGCTCAAAAGTGCTCATACGGGGGTATGTCGCTCAAAAGAGGCCATACGGGGGTGTGGCACTCAAAAAAGGTCATTCGGGGCATGTAGCTCAAAAAAATTCATACCCGGATATATCGCTCAAAAACGTCATATCCGGGTATGTCGCACAAAAAAGGTCATACCGGGCTATGTCGCTCAAAAGTGCTCATACGGGGGTATGTCGCTCAAAAGAGGCCATACGGGGGTGTGGCACTCAAAAAAGGTCATTCGGGGCATGTAGCTCAAAAAAATACATACCCGGATATATCGCTCAAAAACGTCATACCCGGGTATGTCGCACAAAAAAGGTCATACCGGGGTATGTCGCTCAAAAGTGCTCATACGGGGGTATGTCGCTCAAAAGAGGGCATACGGGGGTGTGGCACTCAAAAAAGGTCATTCGGGGCATGTAGCTCAAAAAAATTCATACCCGGATATATCGCTCAAAAACGTCATGTCCGGGTATGTCGCACAAAAAAGGTCATACCGGGCTATGTCGCTCAAAAGTGCTCATATGGGTGTATGTCGCTCAAAAGAGGCCATACGGGGGTGTGGCACTCAAAAAAGGTCATTCGGGGCATGTAGCTCAAAAAAATTCATACCCGGATATATCGCTCAAAAACGTCATACCCGGGTATGTCGCACAAAAAAGGTCATACCGGGCTACGTCGCTCAAAAGTGCTCATACGGGGGTATGTCGCTCAAAAGAGGCCATACGGGGGTGTGGCACTCAAAAAAGGTCATTCGGGGCATGTAGCTCAAAAAAATTCATACCCGGATATATCGCTCAAAAACGTCATATCCGGGTATGTCGCACAAAAAAGGTCATACCGGGCTATGTCGCTCAAAAGTGCTCATACGGGGGTATGTCGCTCAAAAGAGGCCATACGGGGGTGTGGCACTCAAAAAAGGTCATTCGGGGCATGTAGCTCAAAAAAATTCATACCCGGATATATCGCTCAAAAACGTCATATCCGTGTATGTTGCACAAAAAAGGTCATACCGGGCTATGTCGCTCAAAAGTGCTCATACGGGGGTATGTCGCTCAAAAGAGGCCATACGGGGGTGTGGCACTCAAAAAAGGTCATTCGGGGCATGTAGCTCAAAAAAATTCATACCTGGATATATCGCTCAAAAACGTCATACCCGGGTATGTCGCACAAAAAAGGTCATACCGGGCTACGTCGCTCAAAAGTGCTCATACGGGGGTATGTCGCTCAAAAGAGGCCATACGGGGGTGTGGCACTCAAAAAAGGTCATTCGGGGCATGTAGCTCAAAAAAATTCATACCCGGATATATCGCTCAAAAACGTCATATCCGGGTATGTCGCACAAAAAAGGTCATACCGGGCTATGTCGCTCAAAAGTGCTCATACGGGGGTATGTCGCTCAAAAGAGGCCATACGGGGGTGTGGCACTCAAAAAAGGTCATTCGGGGCATGTAGCTCAAAAAAATACATACCCGGATATATCGCTCAAAAACGTCATACCCGGGTATGTCGCACAAAAAAGGTCATACCGGGGTATGTCGCTCAAAAGTGCTCATACGGGGGTATGTCGCTCAAAAGAGGGCATACGGGGGTGTGGCACTCAAAAAAGGTCATTCGGGGCATGTAGCTCAAAAAAATTCATACCCGGATATATCGCTCAAAAACGTCATATCCGGGTATGTCGCACAAAAAAGGTCATACCGGGCTATGTCGCTCAAAAGTGCTCATACGGGGGTATGTCGCTCAAAAGAGGCCATACGGGGGTGTGGCACTCAAAAAAGGTCATTCGGGGCATGTAGCTCAAAAAAATACATACCCGGATATATCGCTCAAAAACGTCATACCCGGGTATGTCGCACAAAAAAGGTCATACCGGGGTATGTCGCTCAAAAGTGCTCATACGGGGGTATGTCGCTCAAAAGAGGGCATACGGGGGTGTGGCACTCAAAAAAGGTCATTCGGGGCATGTAGCTCAAAAAAATTCATACCCGGATATATCGCTCAAAAACGTCATATCCGGGTATGTCGCACAAAAAAGGTCATACCGGGCTATGTCGCTCAAAAGTGCTCATATGGGTGTATGTCGCTCAAAAGAGGCCATACGGGGGTGTGGCACTCAAAAAAGGTCATTCGGGGCATGTAGCTCAAAAAAATTCATACCCGGATATATCGCTCAAAAACGTCATACCCGGGTATGTCGCACAAAAAAGGTCATACCGGGCTACGTCGCTCAAAAGTGCTCATACGGGGGTATGTCGCTCAAAAGAGGCCATACGGGGGTGTGGCACTCAAAAAAGGTCATTCGGGGCATGTAGCTCAAAAAAATTCATACCCGGATATATCGCTCAAAAACGTCATATCCGGATATGTCGCACAAAAAAGGTCATACCGGGCTATGTCGCTCAAAAGTGCTCATACGGGGGTATGTCGCTCAAAAGAGGCCATACGGGGGTGTGGCACTCAAAAAAGGTCATTCGGGGCATGTAGCTCAAAAAAATTCATACCCGGATATATCGCTCAAAAATGTCATATCCGGATATGTCGCACAAAAAAGGTCATCCCGGGCTATGTCGCTCAAAAGTGCTCATACGGGGGTATGTCGCTCAAAAGAGGCCATACGGGGGTGTGGCACTCAAAAAAGGTCATTCGGGGCATGTAGCTCAAAAAAATTCATACCCGGATATATCGCTCAAAAACGTCATATCCGGGTATGTCGCACAAAAAAGGTCATACCGGGCTATGTCGCTCAAAAGTGCTCATACGGGGGTATGTCGCTCAATAGAGGCCATACGGGGGTGTGGCACTCAAAAAAGGTCATTCGGGGCATGTAGCTCAAAAAAATTCATACCCGGATATATCGCTCAAAAACGTCATATCCGGGTATGTCGCACAAAAAAGGTCATACCGGGCTATGTCGCTCAAAAGTGCTCATTTGGGGGTATGTCGCTCAAAAGAGGCCATACGGGGGTGTGGCACTCAAAAAAGGTCATTCGGGGCATGTAGCTCAAAAAAATTCATACCCGGATATATCGCTCAAAAACGTCATATCCGGGTATGTCGCACAAAAAAGGTCATACCGGGCTATGTCGCTCAAAAGTGCTCATACGGGGGTATGTCGCTCAAAAGAGGCCATACGGGGGTGTGGCACTCAAAAAAGGTCATTCGGGGCATGTAGCTCAAAAAAATACATACCCGGATATATCGCTCAAAAACGTCATACCCGGATATGTCGCACAAAAAAGGTCATACCGGGGTATGTCGCTCAAAAGTGCTCATACGGGGGTATGTCGCTCAAAAGAGGGCATACGGGGGTGTGGCACTCAAAAAAGGTCATTCGGGGCATGTAGCTCAAAAAAATTCATAGCCGGATATATCGCTCAAAAACGTCATATCCGGGTATGTCGCACAAAAAAGGTCATACCGGGCTATGTCGCTCAAAAGTGCACATACGGGGGTATGTCGCTCAAAAGAGGCCATACGGGGGTGTGGCACTCAAAAAAGGTCATTCGGGGCATGTAGCTCAAAAAAATTCATACCCGGATATATCGCTCAAAAACGTCATATCCGGATATGTCGCACAAAAAAGGTCATCCCGGGCTATGTCGCTCAAAAGTGCTCATACGGGGGTATGTCGCTCAAAAGAGGCCATACGGGGGTGTGGCACTCAAAAAAGGTCATTCGGGGCATGTAGCTCAAAAAAATTCATACCCGGATATATCGCTCAAAAACGTCATATCCGGGTATGTCGCACAAAAAAGGTCATACCGGGCTATGTCGCTCAAAAGTGCTCATATGGGTGTATGTCGCTCAAAAGAGGCCATACGGGGGTGTGGCACTCAAAAAAGGTCATTCGGGGCATGTAGCTCAAAAAAATTCATACCCGGATATATCGCTCAAAAACGTCATACCCGGGTATGTCGCACAAAAAAGGTCATACCGGGGTATGTCGCTCAAAAGTGCTCATACGGGGGTATGTCGCTCAAAAGAGGGCATACGGGGGTATGGCACTCAAAAAAGGTCATTCGGGGCATGTAGCTCAAAAAAATTCATAGCCGGATATATCGCTCAAAAACGTCATATCCGGGTATGTCGCACAAAAAAGGTCATACCGGGCTATGTCGCTCAAAAGTGCACATACGGGGGTATGTCGCTCAAAAGAGGCCATACGGGGGTGTGGCACTCAAAAAAGGTCATTCGGGGCATGTAGCTCAAAAAAATTCATACCCGGATATATCGCTCAAAAACGTCATATCCGGGTATGTCGCACAAAAAAGGTCATACCGGGCTATGTCGCTCAAAAGTGCTCATTTGGGGGTATGTCGCTCAAAAGAGGCCATACGGGGGTGTGGCACTCAAAAAAGGTCATTCGGGGCATGTAGCTCAAAAAAATTCATACCCGGATATATCGCTCAAAAACGTCATATCCGGGTATGTCGCACAAAAAAGGTCATACCGGGCTATGTCGCTCAAAAGTGCTCATACGGGGGTATGTCGCTCAAAAGAGGCCATACGGGGGTGTGGCACTCAAAAAAGGTCATTCGGGGCATGTAGCTCAAAAAAATACATACCCGGATATATCGCTCAAAAACGTCATACCCGGGTATGTCGCACAAAAAAGGTCATACCGGGGTATGTCGCTCAAAAGTGCTCATACGGGGGTATGTCGCTCAAAAGAGGGCATACGGGGGTGTGGCACTCAAAAAAGGTCATTCGGGGCATGTAGCTCAAAAAAATTCATAGCCGGATATATCGCTCAAAAACGTCATATCCGGGTATGTCGCACAAAAAAGGTCATACCGGGCTATGTCGCTCAAAAGTGCACATACGGGGGTATGTCGCTCAAAAGAGGCCATACGGGGGTGTGGCACTCAAAAAAGGTCATTCGGGGCATGTAGCTCAAAAAAATTCATACCCGGATATATCGCTCAAAAACGTCATATCCGGATATGTCGCACAAAAAAGGTCATCCCGGGCTATGTCGCTCAAAAGTGCTCATACGGGGGTATGTCGCTCAAAAGAGGCCATACGGGGGTGTGGCACTCAAAAAAGGTCATTCGGGGCATGTAGCTCAAAAAAATTCATACCCGGATATATCGCTCAAAAACGTCATATCCGGGTATGTCGCACAAAAAAGGTCATACCGGGCTATGTCGCTCAAAAGTGCTCATATGGGTGTATGTCGCTCAAAAGAGGCCATACGGGGGTGTGGCACTCAAAAAAGGTCATTCGGGGCATGTAGCTCAAAAAAATTCATACCCGGATATTTCGCTCAAAAACGTCATACCCGGGTATGTCGCACAAAAAAGGTCATACCGGGCTACGTCGCTCAAAAGTGCTCATACGGGGGTATGTCGCTCAAAAGAGGCCATACGGGGGTGTGGCACTCAAAAAAGGTCATTCGGGGCATGTAGCTCAAAAAAATTCATACCCGGATATTTCGCTCAAAAACGTCATACCCGGGTATGTCGCACAAAAAAGGTCATACCGGGCTACGTCGCTCAAAAGTGCTCATACGGGGGTATGTCGCTCAAAAGAGGCCATACGGGGGTGTGGCACTCAAAAAAGGTCATTCGGGGCATGTAGCTCAAAAAAATTCATACCCGGATATATCGCTCAAAAACGTCATACCCGGGTATGTCGCACAAAAAAGGTCATACCGGGGTATGTCGCTCAAAAGTGCTCATACGGGGGTATGTCGCTCAAAAGAGGGCATACGGGGGTATGGCACTCAAAAAAGGTCATTCGGGGCATGTAGCTCAAAAAAATACATACCCGGATATATCGCTCAAAAACGTCATACCCGGGTATGTCGCACAAAAAAGGTCATACCGGGGTATGTCGCTCAAAAGTGCTCATACGGGGGTATGTCGCTCAAAAGAGGGCATACGGGGGTGTGGCACTCAAAAAAGGTCATTCGGGGCATGTAGCTCAAAAAAATTCATAGCCGGATATATCGCTCAAAAACGTCATATCCGGGTATGTCGCACAAAAAAGGTCATACCGGGCTATGTCGCTCAAAAGTGCACATACGGGGGTATGTCGCTCAAAAGAGGCCATACGGGGGTGTGGCACTCAAAAAAGGTCATTCGGGGCATGTAGCTCAAAAAAATTCATACCCGGATATATCGCTCAAAAACGTCATATCCGGATATGTCGCACAAAAAAGGTCATCCCGGGCTATGTCGCTCAAAAGTGCTCATACGGGGGTATGTCGCTCAAAAGAGGCCATACGGGGGTGTGGCACTCAAAAAAGGTCATTCGGGGCATGTAGCTCAAAAAAATTCATACCCGGATATATCGCTCAAAAACGTCATATCCGGGTATGTCGCACAAAAAAGGTCATACCGGGCTATGTCGCTCAAAAGTGCTCATATGGGTGTATGTCGCTCAAAAGAGGCCATACGGGGGTGTGGCACTCAAAAAAGGTCATTCGGGGCATGTAGCTCAAAAAAATTCATACCCGGATATTTCGCTCAAAAACGTCATACCCGGGTATGTCGCACAAAAAAGGTCATACCGGGCTACGTCGCTCAAAAGTGCTCATACGGGGGTATGTCGCTCAAAAGAGGCCATACGGGGGTGTGGCACTCAAAAAAGGTCATTCGGGGCATGTAGCTCAAAAAAATTCATACCCGGATATTTCGCTCAAAAACGTCATACCCGGGTATGTCGCACAAAAAAGGTCATACCGGGCTACGTCGCTCAAAAGTGCTCATACGGGGGTATGTCGCTCAAAAGAGGCCATACGGGGGTGTGGCACTCAAAAAAGGTCATTCGGGGCATGTAGCTCAAAAAAATTCATACCCGGATATATCGCTCAAAAACGTCATACCCGGGTATGTCGCACAAAAAAGGTCATACCGGGGTATGTCGCTCAAAAGTGCTCATACGGGGGTATGTCGCTCCAAAGAGGGCATACGGGGGTATGGCACTCAAAAAAGGTCATTCGGGGCATGTAGCTCAAAAAAATTCATAGCCGGATATATCGCTCAAAAACGTCATATCCGGGTATGTCGCACAAAAAAGGTCATACCGGGCTATGTCGCTCAAAAGTGCACATACGGGGGTATGTCGCTCAAAAGAGGCCATACGGGGGTGTGGCACTCAAAAAAGGTCATTCGGGGCATGTAGCTCAAAAAAATTCATACCCGGATATATCGCTCAAAAACGTCATATCCGGATATGTCGCACAAAAAAGGTCATCCCGGGCTATGTCGCTCAAAAGTGCTCATACGGGGGTATGTCGCTCAAAAGAGGGCATACGGGGGTGTGGCACTCAAAAAAGGTCATTCGGGGCATGTAGCTCAAAAAAATTCATACCCGGATATATCGCTCAAAAACGTCATACCCGGGTATGTCGCACAAAAAAGGTCATACCGGGGTATGTCGCTCAAAAGTGCTCATACGGGGGTATGTCGCTCAAAAGAGGGCATACGGGGGTGTGGCACTCAAAAAAGGTCATTCGGGGCATGTAGCTCAAAAAAATTCATAGCCGGATATATCGCTCAAAAACGTCATATCCGGGTATGTCGCACAAAAAAGGTCATACCGGGCTATGTCGCTCAAAAGTGCACATACGGGGGTATGTCGCTCAAAAGAGGCCATACGGGGGTGTGGCACTCAAAAAAGGTCATTCGGGGCATGTAGCTCAAAAAAATTCATACCCGGATATATCGCTCAAAAACGTCATATCCGGATATGTCGCACAAAAAAGGTCATCCCGGGCTATGTCGCTCAAAAGTGCTCATACGGGGGTATGTCGCTCAAAAGAGGCCATACGGGGGTGTGGCACTCAAAAAAGGTCATTCGGGGCATGTAGCTCAAAAAAATTCATACCCGGATATATCGCTCAAAAACGTCATATCCGGGTATGTCGCACAAAAAAGGTCATACCGGGCTATGTCGCTCAAAAGTGCTCATATGGGTGTATGTCGCTCAAAAGAGGCCATACGGGGGTGTGGCACTCAAAAAAGGTCATTCGGGGCATGTAGCTCAAAAAAATTCATACCCGGATATTTCGCTCAAAAACGTCATACCCGGGTATGTCGCACAAAAAAGGTCATACCGGGCTACGTCGCTCAAAAGTGCTCATACGGGGGTATGTCGCTCAAAAGAGGCCATACGGGGGTGTGGCACTCAAAAAAGGTCATTCGGGGCATGTAGCTCAAAAAAATTCATACCCGGATATATCGCTCAAAAACGTCATACCCGGGTATGTCGCACAAAAAAGGTCATACCGGGGTATGTCGCTCAAAAGTGCTCATACGGGGGTATGTCGCTCAAAAGAGGGCATACGGGGGTATGGCACTCAAAAAAGGTCATTCGGGGCATGTAGCTCAAAAAAATTCATAGCCGGATATATCGCTCAAAAACGTCATATCCGGGTATGTCGCACAAAAAAGGTCATACCGGGCTATGTCGCTCAAAAGTGCACATACGGGGGTATGTCGCTCAAAAGAGGCCATACGGGGGTGTGGCACTCAAAAAAGGTCATTCGGGGCATGTAGCTCAAAAAAATTCATACCCGGATATATCGCTCAAAAACGTCATATCCGGATATGTCGCACAAAAAAGGTCATCCCGGGCTATGTCGCTCAAAAGTGCTCATACGGGGGTATGTCGCTCAAAAGAGGGCATACGGGGGTGTGGCACTCAAAAAAGGTCATTCGGGGCATGTAGCTCAAAAAAATTCATACCCGGATATATCGCTCAAAAACGTCATATCCGGGTATGTCGCACAAAAAAGGTCATACCGGGCTATGTCGCTCAAAAGTGCTCATATGGGTGTATGTCGCTCAAAAGAGGCCATACGGGGGTGTGGCACTCAAAAAAGGTCATTCGGGGCATGTAGCTCAAAAAAATTCATACCCGGATATATCGCTCAAAAACGTCATATCCGGGTATGTCGCACAAAAAAGGTCATACCGGGCTATGTCGCTCAAAAGTGCTCATACGGGGGTATTTCGCTCAAAAGAGGCCATACGGGGGTGTGGCACTCAAAAAAGGTCATTCGGGGCATGTAGCTCAAAAAAATTCATACCCGGATATATCGCTCAAAAACGTCATACCCGGGTATGTCGCACAAAAAAGGTCATACCGGGCTACGTCGCTCAAAAGTGCTCATACGGGGGTATGTCGCTCAAAAGAGGCCATACGGGGGTGTGGCACTCAAAAAAGGTCATTCGGGGCATGTAGCTCAAAAAAATTCATACCCAGATATATCGCTCAAAAACGTCATACCCGGGTATGTCGCACAAAAAAGGTCATACCGGGGTATGTCGCTCAAAAGTGCTCATACGGGGGTATGTCGCTCAAAAGAGGGCATACGGGGGTATGGCACTCAAAAAAGGTCATTCGGGGCATGTAGCTCAAAAAAATTCATACCCGGATATATCGCTCAAAAACGTCATATCCGGGTATGTCGCACAAAAAAGGTCATACCGGGCTATGTCGCTCAAAAGTGCTCATATGGGTGTATGTCGCTCAAAAGAGGCCATACGGGGGTGTGGCACTCAAAAAAGGTCATTCGGGGCATGTAGCTCAAAAAAATTCATACCCGGATATATCGCTCAAAAACGTCATACCCGGGTATGTCGCACAAAAAAGGTCATACCGGGCTACGTCGCTCAAAAGTGCTCATACGGGGGTATGTCGCTCAAAAGAGGCCATACGGGGGTGTGGCACTCAAAAAAGGTCATTCGGGGCATGTAGCTCAAAAAAATTCATACCCGGATATATCGCTCAAAAACGTCATATCCGGATATGTCGCACAAAAAAGGTCATACCGGGCTATGTCGCTCAAAAGTGCTCATACGGGGGTATGTCGCTCAAAAGAGGGCATACGGGGGTGTGGCACTCAAAAAAGGTCATTCGGGGCATGTAGCTCAAAAAAATTCATACCCGGATATATCGCTCAAAAATGTCATATCCGGATATGTCGCACAAAAAAGGTCATCCCGGGCTATGTCGCTCAAAAGTGCTCATACGGGGGTATGTCGCTCAAAAGAGGCCATACGGGGGTGTGGCACTCAAAAAAGGTCATTCGGGGCATGTAGCTCAAAAAAATTCATACCCGGATATATCGCTCAAAAATGTCATATCCGGATATGTCGCACAAAAAAGGTCATCCCGGGCTATGTCGCTCAAAAGTGCTCATACGGGGGTATGTCGCTCAAAAGAGGCCATACGGGGGTGTGGCACTCAAAAAAGGTCATTCGGGGCATGTAGCTCAAAAAAATTCATACCCGGATATATCGCTCAAAAACGTCATATCCGGGTATGTCGCACAAAAAAGGTCATACCGGGCTATGTCGCTCAAAAGTGCTCATACGGGGGTATGTCGCTCAATAGAGGCCATACGGGGGTGTGGCACTCAAAAAAGGTCATTCGGGGCATGTAGCTCAAAAAAATTCATACCCGGATATATCGCTCAAAAACGTCATATCCGGGTATGTCGCACAAAAAAGGTCATACCGGGCTATGTCGCTCAAAAGTGCTCATTTGGGGGTATGTCGCTCAAAAGAGGCCATACGGGGGTGTGGCACTCAAAAAAGGTCATTCGGGGCATGTAGCTCAAAAAAATTCATACCCGGATATATCGCTCAAAAACGTCATATCCGGGTATGTCGCACAAAAAAGGTCATACCGGGCTATGTCGCTCAAAAGTGCTCATACGGGGGTATGTCGCTCAAAAGAGGCCATACGGGGGTGTGGCACTCAAAAAAGGTCATTCGGGGCATGTAGCTCAAAAAAATACATACCCGGATATATCGCTCAAAAACGTCATACCCGGATATGTCGCACAAAAAAGGTCATACCGGGGTATGTCGCTCAAAAGTGCTCATACGGGGGTATGTCGCTCAAAAGAGGGCATACGGGGGTGTGGCACTCAAAAAAGGTCATTCGGGGCATGTAGCTCAAAAAAATTCATAGCCGGATATATCGCTCAAAAACGTCATATCCGGGTATGTCGCACAAAAAAGGTCATACCGGGCTATGTCGCTCAAAAGTGCACATACGGGGGTATGTCGCTCAAAAGAGGCCATACGGGGGTGTGGCACTCAAAAAAGGTCATTCGGGGCATGTAGCTCAAAAAAATTCATACCCGGATATATCGCTCAAAAACGTCATATCCGGATATGTCGCACAAAAAAGGTCATCCCGGGCTATGTCGCTCAAAAGTGCTCATACGGGGGTATGTCGCTCAAAAGAGGCCATACGGGGGTGTGGCACTCAAAAAAGGTCATTCGGGGCATGTAGCTCAAAAAAATTCATACCCGGATATATCGCTCAAAAACGTCATATCCGGGTATGTCGCACAAAAAAGGTCATACCGGGCTATGTCGCTCAAAAGTGCTCATATGGGTGTATGTCGCTCAAAAGAGGCCATACGGGGGTGTGGCACTCAAAAAAGGTCATTCGGGGCATGTAGCTCAAAAAAATTCATACCCGGATATATCGCTCAAAAACGTCATACCCGGGTATGTCGCACAAAAAAGGTCATACCGGGCTACGTCGCTCAAAAGTGCTCATACGGGGGTATGTCGCTCAAAAGAGGCCATACGGGGGTGTGGCACTCAAAAAAGGTCATTCGGGGCATGTAGCTCAAAAAAATTCATACCCGGATATATCGCTCAAAAACGTCATACCCGGGTATGTCGCACAAAAAAGGTCATACCGGGGTATGTCGCTCAAAAGTGCTCATACGGGGGTATGTCGCTCAAAAGAGGGCATACGGGGGTATGGCACTCAAAAAAGGTCATTCGGGGCATGTAGCTCAAAAAAATTCATAGCCGGATATATCGCTCAAAAACGTCATATCCGGGTATGTCGCACAAAAAAGGTCATACCGGGCTATGTCGCTCAAAAGTGCACATACGGGGGTATGTCGCTCAAAAGAGGCCATACGGGGGTGTGGCACTCAAAAAAGGTCATTCGGGGCATGTAGCTCAAAAAAATTCATACCCGGATATATCGCTCAAAAACGTCATATCCGGGTATGTCGCACAAAAAAGGTCATACCGGGCTATGTCGCTCAAAAGTGCTCATTTGGGGGTATGTCGCTCAAAAGAGGCCATACGGGGGTGTGGCACTCAAAAAAGGTCATTCGGGGCATGTAGCTCAAAAAAATTCATACCCGGATATATCGCTCAAAAACGTCATATCCGGGTATGTCGCACAAAAAAGGTCATACCGGGCTATGTCGCTCAAAAGTGCTCATACGGGGGTATGTCGCTCAAAAGAGGCCATACGGGGGTGTGGCACTCAAAAAAGGTCATTCGGGGCATGTAGCTCAAAAAAATACATACCCGGATATATCGCTCAAAAACGTCATACCCGGGTATGTCGCACAAAAAAGGTCATACCGGGGTATGTCGCTCAAAAGTGCTCATACGGGGGTATGTCGCTCAAAAGAGGGCATACGGGGGTGTGGCACTCAAAAAAGGTCATTCGGGGCATGTAGCTCAAAAAAATTCATAGCCGGATATATCGCTCAAAAACGTCATATCCGGGTATGTCGCACAAAAAAGGTCATACCGGGCTATGTCGCTCAAAAGTGCACATACGGGGGTATGTCGCTCAAAAGAGGCCATACGGGGGTGTGGCACTCAAAAAAGGTCATTCGGGGCATGTAGCTCAAAAAAATTCATACCCGGATATATCGCTCAAAAACGTCATATCCGGGTATGTCGCACAAAAAAGGTCATACCGGGCTATGTCGCTCAAAAGTGCTCATATGGGTGTATGTCGCTCAAAAGAGGCCATACGGGGGTGTGGCACTCAAAAAAGGTCATTCGGGGCATGTAGCTCAAAAAAATTCATACCCGGATATATCGCTCAAAAACGTCATACCCGGGTATGTCGCACAAAAAAGGTCATACCGGGCTACGTCGCTCAAAAGTGCTCATACGGGGGTATGTCGCTCAAAAGAGGCCATACGGGGGTGTGGCACTCAAAAAAGGTCATTCGGGGCATGTAGCTCAAAAAAATTCATACCCGGATATATCGCTCAAAAACGTCATACCCGGGTATGTCGCACAAAAAAGGTCATACCGGGGTATGTCGCTCAAAAGTGCTCATACGGGGGTATGTCGCTCAAAAGAGGGCATACGGGGGTATGGCACTCAAAAAAGGTCATTCGGGGCATGTAGCTCAAAAAAATTCATAGCCGGATATATCGCTCAAAAACGTCATATCCGGGTATGTCGCACAAAAAAGGTCATACCGGGCTATGTCGCTCAAAAGTGCACATACGGGGGTATGTCGCTCAAAAGAGGCCATACGGGGGTGTGGCACTCAAAAAAGGTCATTCGGGGCATGTAGCTCAAAAAAATTCATACCCGGATATATCGCTCAAAAACGTCATATCCGGATATGTCGCACAAAAAAGGTCATCCCGGGCTATGTCGCTCAAAAGTGCTCATACGGGGGTATGTCGCTCAAAAGAGGGCATACGGGGGTGTGGCACTCAAAAAAGGTCATTCGGGGCATGTAGCTCAAAAAAATTCATACCCGGATATATCGCTCAAAAACGTCATATCCGGGTATGTCGCACAAAAAAGGTCATACCGGGCTATGTCGCTCAAAAGTGCTCATACGGGGGTATTTCGCTCAAAAGAGGCCATACGGGGGTGTGGCACTCAAAAAAGGTCATTCGGGGCATGTAGCTCAAAAAAATTCATACCCGGATATATCGCTCAAAAACGTCATATCCGGGTATGTCGCACAAAAAAGGTCATACCGGGCTATGTCGCTCAAAAGTGCACATACGGGGGTATGTCGCTCAAAAGAGGCCATACGGGGGTGTGGCACTCAAAAAAGGTCATTCGGGGCATGTAGCTCAAAAAAATTCATACCCGGATATATCGCTCAAAAACGTCATATCCGGGTATGTCGCACAAAAAAGGTCATACCGGGCTATGTCGCTCAAAAGTGCACATACGGGGGTATGTCGCTCAAAAGAGGCCATACGGGGGTGTGGCACTCAAAAAAGGTCATTCGGGGCATGTAGCTCAAAAAAATTCATACCCGGATATATCGCTCAAAAACGTCATATCCGGATATGTCGCACAAAAAAGGTCATCCCGGGCTATGTCGCTCAAAAGTGCTCATACGGGGGTATGTCGCTCAAAAGAGGGCATACGGGGGTGTGGCACTCAAAAAAGGTCATTCGGGGCATGTAGCTCAAAAAAATTCATACCCGGATATATCGCTCAAAAACGTCATATCCGGGTATGTCGCACAAAAAAGGTCATACCGGGCTATGTTGCTCAAAAGTGCACATACGGGGGTATGTCGCTCAAAAGAGGCCATACGGGGGTGTGGCACTCAAAAAAGGTCATTCGGGGCATGTAGCTCAAAAAAATTCATACCCGGATATATCGCTCAAAAATGTCATATCCGGATATGTCGCACAAAAAAGGTCATCCCGGGCTATGTCGCTCAAAAGTGCTCATACGGGGGTATGTCGCTCAAAAGAGGCCATACGGGGGTGTGGCACTCAAAAAAGGTCATTCGGGGCATGTAGCTCAAAAAAATTCATACCCGGATATATCGCTCAAAAACGTCATATCCGGGTATGTCGCACAAAAAAGGTCATACCGGGCTATGTCGCTCAAAAGTGCTCATACGGGGGTATGTCGCTCAATAGAGGCCATACGGGGGTGTGGCACTCAAAAAAGGTCATTCGGGGCATGTAGCTCAAAAAAATTCATACCCGGATATATCGCTCAAAAACGTCATATCCGGGTATGTCGCACAAAAAAGGTCATACCGGGCTATGTCGCTCAAAAGTGCTCATTTGGGGGTATGTCGCTCAAAAGAGGCCATACGGGGGTGTGGCACTCAAAAAAGGTCATTCGGGGCATGTAGCTCAAAAAAATTCATACCCGGATATATCGCTCAAAAACGTCATACCCGGGTATGTCGCTCAAAAAAGGTCATACCGGGGTATGTCGCTCAAAAGTGCTCATACGGGGGTATGTGGCTCAAAAGAGGCCATATGGGGGTGTGGCACTCAAAAAAGGTCATTCGGGGCATGTAGCTCAAAAAAATTCATACCCGGATATATCGCTCAAAAACGTCATATCCGGGTATGTCGCACAAAAAAGGTCATACCGGGCTATGTCGCTCAAAAGTGCTCATACGGGGGTATGTCGCTCAAAAGAGGCCATACGGGGGTGTGGCACTCAAAAAAGGTCATTCGGGGCATGTAGCTCAAAAAAATTCATACCCGGATATATCGCTCAAAAACGTCATACCCGGGTATGTCGCACAAAAAAGGTCATACCGGGGGATGTCGCTCAAAAGTGCTCATACGGGGGTATGTCGCTCAAAAGAGGGCATACGGGGGTGTGGCACTCAAAAAAGGTCATTCGGGGCATGTAGCTCAAAAAAATTCATACCCGGGTATTTCGCTCAAAAAAGGCCATACCCGGGTATGTCGCTCAAAAAAGGTCATACCGGGGTATGTCGCTCAAAAGTGCTCATACGGGGGTATGTCGCTCAAAAGAGGCCATACGGGGGTGTGGCACTCAAAAAAGGTCATTCGGGGCATGTAGCTCAAAAAAATTCATACCCGGATATATCGCTCAAAAACGTCATACCCGGGTATGTCGCTCAAAAAAGGGATACCGGGGTATGTCGCACAAATGTGGTAATACAAGGGTAAATAGGCCATACGGGGGTGTGTCACTCAAAAAACATCATTCGGGGTATGTAGCTCAAAAAATTTCATACCCGGGTATTTCGCTCAAAAAACGTCATACCCGGGTATGTCGCTCAAAAAAGGTCATACTGGGGTATGTCGCTCAAAAGTGCTCATACGGGGTTATGTCGCTTAAAAGAGGCCATACGGGGGTGTGTCACTCAAAAAACATCATTCGGGGTATGTAGCTTAAAAAAATTCATGCCCGGGTATTTCTCTCAAAAAACGTCATACCCGGGTATGTCACTCAAAAAAGGTCATACCGGGGTATGTTGCTCAAAAGTGCTCATACAAGGGTATGTCGCTCAAAAGAGGCCATACGGGGGTGTGGCACTCAAAAAAGGTCATTCGGGGCATGTAGCTCAAAAAAATTCATACCCGGATATATCGCTCAAAAATGTCATATCCGGATATGTCGCACAAAAAAGGTCATCCCGGGCTATGTCGCTCAAAAGTGCTCATACGGGGGTATGTCGCTCAAAAGAGGCCATACGGGGGTGTGGCACTCAAAAAAGGTCATTCGGGGCATGTAGCTCAAAAAAATTCATACCCGGATATATCGCTCAAAAACGTCATATCCGGGTATGTCGCACAAAAAAGGTCATACCGGGCTATGTCGCTCAAAAGTGCTCATACGGGGGTATGTCGCTCAATAGAGGCCATACGGGGGTGTGGCACTCAAAAAAGGTCATTCGGGGCATGTAGCTCAAAAAAATTCATACCCGGATATATCGCTCAAAAACGTCATATCCGGGTATGTCGCACAAAAAAGGTCATACCGGGCTATGTCGCTCAAAAGTGCTCATTTGGGGGTATGTCGCTCAAAAGAGGCCATACGGGGGTGTGGCACTCAAAAAAGGTCATTCGGGGCATGTAGCTCAAAAAAATTCATACCCGGATATATCGCTCAAAAACGTCATACCCGGGTATGTCGCTCAAAAAAGGTCATACCGGGGTATGTCGCTCAAAAGTGCTCATACGGGGGTATGTGGCTCAAAAGAGGCCATATGGGGGTGTGGCACTCAAAAAAGGTCATTCGGGGCATGTAGCTCAAAAAAATTCATACCCGGATATATCGCTCAAAAACGTCATATCCGGGTATGTCGCACAAAAAAGGTCATACCGGGCTATGTCGCTCAAAAGTGCTCATACGGGGGTATGTCGCTCAAAAGAGGCCATACGGGGGTGTGGCACTCAAAAAAGGTCATTCGGGGCATGTAGCTCAAAAAAATTCATACCCGGATATATCGCTCAAAAACGTCATACCCGGGTATGTCGCACAAAAAAGGTCATACCGGGGGATGTCGCTCAAAAGTGCTCATACGGGGGTATGTCGCTCAAAAGAGGGCATACGGGGGTGTGGCACTCAAAAAAGGTCATTCGGGGCATGTAGCTCAAAAAAATTCATACCCGGGTATTTCGCTCAAAAAAGGCCATACCCGGGTATGTCGCTCAAAAAAGGTCATACCGGGGTATGTCGCTCAAAAGTGCTCATACGGGGGTATGTCGCTCAAAAGAGGCCATACGGGGGTGTGGCACTCAAAAAAGGTCATTCGGGGCATGTAGCTCAAAAAAATTCATACCCGGATATATCGCTCAAAAACGTCATACCCGGGTATGTCGCTCAAAAAAGGGATACCGGGGTATGTCGCACAAATGTGGTAATACAAGGGTAAATAGGCCATACGGGGGTGTGTCACTCAAAAAACATCATTCGGGGTATGTAGCTCAAAAAATTTCATACCCGGGTATTTCGCTCAAAAAACGTCATACCCGGGTATGTCGCTCAAAAAAGGTCATACTGGGGTATGTCGCTCAAAAGTGCTCATACGGGGTTATGTCGCTTAAAAGAGGCCATACGGGGGTGTGTCACTCAAAAAACATCATTCGGGGTATGTAGCTTAAAAAAATTCATGCCCGGGTATTTCTCTCAAAAAACGTCATACCCGGGTATGTCACTCAAAAAAGGTCATACCGGGGTATGTTGCTCAAAAGTGCTCATACAAGGGTATGTCGCTCAAAAGAGGCCATACGGGGGTGTGGCACTCAAAAAAGGTCATTCGGGGCATGTAGCTCAAAAAAATTCATACCCGGATATATCGCTCAAAAACGTCATACCCGGGTATGTCGCTCAAAAAAGGTGATACCCGGGTATGTCGCACAAATGTGGTAATACAAGGATAAATAGGCCATACGGGGGTGTGTCACTCAAAAAACATCATTCGGGGCATGTAGCTCAAAAAAATTCATACCCGGATATATCGCTCAAAAACGTCATATCCGGATATGTCGCACAAAAAAGGTCATACCGGGCTATGTCGCTCAAAAGTGCTCATACGGGGGTATGTCGCTCAAAAGAGGCCATACGGGGGTGTGGCACTCAAAAAAGGTCATTCAGGGCATGTAGCTCAAAAAAATTCATACCCGGATATATCGCTCAAAAACGTCATACCCGGGTATGTCGCACAAAAAAGGTCATACCGGGGTATGTCGCTCAAAAGTGCTCATACGGGGGTATGTCGCTCAAAAGAGGGCATACGGGGGTGTGGCACTCAAAAAAGGTCATTCGGGGCATGTAGCTCAAAAAAATTCATACCCGGATATATCGCTCAAAAACGTCATACCCGGGTATGTCGCACAAAAAAGGTCATACCGGGCTATGTCGCTCAAAAGTGCTCATACGGGGGTATGTCGCTCAAAAGAGGCCATACGGGGGTGTGGCACTCAAAAAAGGTCATTCGGGGCATGTAGCTCAAAAAAATTCATACCCGGATATATCGCTCAAAAACGTCATACCCGGGTATGTCGCACAAAAAAGGTCATACCGGGGTATGTCGCTCAAAAGTGCTCATACGGGGGTATGTCGCTCAAAAGAGGGCATACGGGGGTGTGGCACTCAAAAAAGGTCATTCGGGGCATGTAGCTCAAAAAAATTCATACCCGGATATATCGCTCAAAAACGTCATATCCGGGTATGTCGCACAAAAAAGGTCATACCGGGCTATGTCGCTCAAAAGTGCTCATACGGGGGTATGTCGCTCAAAAGAGGCCATACGGGGGTGTGGCACTCAAAAAAGGTCATTCGGGGCATGTAGCTCAAAAAAATTCATACCCGGATATATCGCTCAAAAACGTCATATCCGGGTATGTCGCACAAAAAAGGTCATACCGGGCTATGTCGCTCAAAAGTGCACATACGGGGGTATGTCGCTCAAAAGAGGCCATACGGGGGTGTGGCACTCAAAAAAGGTCATTCGGGGCATGTAGCTCAAAAAAATTCATACCCGGATATATCGCTCAAAAACGTCATATCCGGATATGTCGCACAAAAAAGGTCATACCGGGCTATGTCGCTCAAAAGTGCTCATACGGGGGTATGTCGCTCAAAAGAGGCCATACGGGGGTGTGGCACTCAAAAAAGGTCATTCGGGGCATGTAGCTCAAAAAAATTCATACCCGGATATATCGCTCAAAAACGTCATATCCGGGTATGTCGCACAAAAAAGGTCATACCGGGCTATGTCGCTCAAAAGTGCTCATACGGGTGTATGTCGCTCAAAAGAGGCCATACGGGGGTGTGGCACTCAAAAAAGGTCATTCGGGGCATGTAGCTCAAAAAAATTCATACCCGGATATATCGCTCAAAAACGTCATATCCGGGTATGTCGCACAAAAAAGGTCATACCGGGCTATGTCGCTCAAAAGTGCTCATACGGGGGTATGTCGCTCAAAAGAGGCCATACGGGGGTGTGGCACTCAAAAAAGGTCATTCGGGGCATGTAGCTCAAAAAAATTCATACCCGGATATATAGCTCAAAAACGTCATACCCGGGTATGTCGCTCAAAAAAGGTCATACCGGGGTATGTCGCTCAAAAGTGCTCATACGGGGGTATGTGGCTCAAAAGAGGCCATATGGGGGTGTGGCACTCAAAAAAGGTCATTCGGGGCATGTAGCTCAAAAAAATTCATACCCGGATATATCGCTCAAAAACGTCATACCCGGGTATGTCGCACAAAAAAGGTCATACCGGGCTACGTCGCTCAAAAGTGCTCATACGGGGGTATGTCGCTCAAAAGAGGCCATACGGGGGTGTGGCACTCAAAAAAGGTCATTCGGGGCATGTAGCTCAAAAAAATTCATACCCGGATATATCGCTCAAAAACGTCATACCCGGGTATGTCGCACAAAAAAGGTCATACCGGGCTATGTCGCTCAAAAGTGCTCATACGGGGGTATGTCGCTCAAAAGAGGCCATACGGGGGTGTGGCACTCAAAAAAGGTCATTCGGGGCATGTAGCTCAAAAAAATTCATACCCGGATATATCGCTCAAAAACGTCATACCCGGGTATGTAGCACAAAAAAGGTAATACCGGGGTATGTCGCTCAAAAGTGCTCATACGGGGGTATGTCGCTCAAAAGAGGGCATACGGGGGTGTGGCACTCAAAAAAGGTCATTCGGGGCATGTAGCTCAAAAAAATTCATACCCGGATATATCGCTCAAAAACGTCATATCCGGGTATGTCGCACAAAAAAGGTCATACCGGGCTATGTCGCTCAAAAGTGCTCATACGGGGGTATGTCGCTCAAAAGAGGCCATACGGGGGTGTGGCACTCAAAAAAGGTCATTCGGGGCATGTAGCTCAAAAAAATTCATACCCGGATATATCGCTCAAAAACGTCATACCCGGGTATGTCGCACAAAAAAGGTCATACCGGGGTATGTCGCTCAAAAGTGCTCATACGGGGGTATGTCGCTCAAAAGAGGGCATACGGGGGTGTGGCACTCAAAAAAGGTCATTCGGGGCATGTAGCTCAAAAAAATTCATACCCGGATATATCGCTCAAAAACGTCATATCCGGGTATGTCGCACAAAAAAGGTCATACCGGGCTATGTCGCTCAAAAGTGCACATACGGGGGTATGTCGCTCAAAAGAGGCCATACGGGGGTGTGGCACTCAAAAAAGGTCATTCGGGGCATGTAGCTCAAAAAAATTCATACCCGGATATATCGCTCAAAAACGTCATATCCGGATATGTCGCACAAAAAAGGTCATCCCGGGCTATGTCGCTCAAAAGTGCTCATACGGGGGTATGTCGCTCAAAAGAGGGCATACGGGGGTGTGGCACTCAAAAAAGGTCATTCGGGGCATGTAGCTCAAAAAAATTCATACCCGGATATATCGCTCAAAAACGTCATATCCGGATATGTCGCACAAAAAAGGTCATCCCGGGCTATGTCGCTCAAAAGTGCTCATACGGGGGTATGTCGCTCAAAAGAGGCCATACGGGGGTGTGGCACTCAAAAAAGGTCATTCGGGGCATGTAGCTCAAAAAAATTCATACCCGGATATATCGCTCAAAAACGTCATACCCGGGTATGTAGCACAAAAAAGGTAATACCGGGGTATGTCGCTCAAAAGTGCTCATACGGGGGTATGTCGCTCAAAAGAGGGCATACGGGGGTGTGGCACTCAAAAAAGGTCATTCGGGGCATGTAGCTCAAAAAAATTCATACCCGGATATATCGCTCAAAAACGTCATATCCGGGTATGTCGCACAAAAAAGGTCATACCGGGCTATGTCGCTCAAAAGTGCTCATACGGGGGTATGTCGCTCAAAAGAGGCCATACGGGGGTGTGGCACTCAAAAAAGGTCATTCGGGGCATGTAGCTCAAAAAAATTCATACCCGGATATATCGCTCAAAAACGTCATACCCGGGTATGTCGCACAAAAAAGGTCATACCGGGGTATGTCGCTCAAAAGTGCTCATACGGGGGTATGTCGCTCAAAAGAGGGCATACGGGGGTGTGGCACTCAAAAAAGGTCATTCGGGGCATGTAGCTCAAAAAAATTCATACCCGGATATATCGCTCAAAAACGTCATATCCGGGTATGTCGCACAAAAAAGGTCATACCGGGCTATGTCGCTCAAAAGTGCACATACGGGGGTATGTCGCTCAAAAGAGGCCATACGGGGGTGTGGCACTCAAAAAAGTTCATTCGGGGCATGTAGCTCAAAAAAATTCATACCCGGATATATCGCTCAAAAACGTCATATCCGGATATGTCGCACAAAAAAGGTCATCCCGGGCTATGTCGCTCAAAAGTGCTCATACGGGGGTATGTCGCTCAAAAGAGGGCATACGGGGGTGTGGCACTCAAAAAAGGTCATTCGGGGCATGTAGCTCAAAAAAATTCATACCCGGATATATCGCTCAAAAACGTCATATCCGGATATGTCGCACAAAAAAGGTCATCCCGGGCTATGTCGCTCAAAAGTGCTCATACGGGGGTATGTCGCTCAAAAGAGGGCATACGGGGGTGTGGCACTCAAAAAAGGTCATTCGGGGCATGTAGCTCAAAAAAATTCATACCCGGATATATCGCTCAAAAACGTCATATCCGGGTATGTCGCACAAAAAAGGTCATACCGGGCTATGTCGCTCAAAAGTGCACATACGGGGGTATGTCGCTCAAAAGAGGCCATACGGGGGTGTGGCACTCAAAAAAGGTCATTCGGGGCATGTAGCTCAAAAAAATTCATACCCGGATATATCGCTCAAAAACGTCATACCCGGGTATGTCGCTCAAAAAAGGTCATACCGGGGTATGTCGCTCAAAAGTGCTCATTTGGGAGTATGTCGCTCAAAAGAGGCCATACGGGGGTGTGGCACTCAAAAAAGGTCATTCGGGGCATGTAGCTCAAAAAAATTCATACCCGGATATATCGCTCAAAAACGTCATACCCGGGTATGTCGCTCAAAAAAGGTCATACCGGGGTATGTCGCTCAAAAGTGCTCATACGGGGGTATGTCGCTCAAAAGAGGCCATACGGGGGTGTGGCACTCAAAAAAGGTCATTCGGGGCATGTAGCTCAAAAAAATTCATACCCGGATATATCGCTCAAAAACGTCATACCCGGGTATGTCGCACAAAAAAGGTCATACCGGGGTATGTCGCTCAAAAGTGCTCATACGGGGGTATGTCGCTCAAAAGAGGGCATACGGGGGTGTGGCACTCAAAAAAGGTCATTCGGGGCATGTAGCTCAAAAAAATTCATACCCGGATATATCGCTCAAAAACGTCATATCCGGGTATGTCGCACAAAAAAGGTCATACCGGGCTATGTCGCTCAAAAGTGCACGTACGGGGGTATGTCGCTCAAAAGAGGCCATACGGGGGTGTGGCACTCAAAAAAGGTCATTCGGGGCATGTAGCTCAAAAAAATTCATACCCGGATATATCGCTCAAAAACGTCATATCCCGATATGTCGCACAAAAAAGGTCATCCCGGGCTATGTCGCTCAAAAGTGCTCATACGGGGGTATGTCGCTCAAAAGAGGCCATACGGGGGTGTGGCACTCAAAAAAGGTCATTCGGGGCATGTAGCTCAAAAAAATTCATACCCGGATATATCGCTCAAAAACGTCATATCCGGGTATGTCGCACAAAAAAGGTCATACCGGGCTATGTCGCTCAAAAGTGCTCATACGGGGGTATGTCGCTCAAAAGAGGCCATACGGGGGTGTGGCACTCAAAAAAGGTCATTCGGGGCATGTAGCTCAAAAAAATTCATACCCGGATATATCGCTCAAAAACGTCATATCCGGGTATGTCGCACAAAAAAGGTCATACCGGGCTATGTCGCTCAAAAGTGCACATACGGGGGTATGTCGCTCAAAAGAGGCCATACGGGGGTGTGGCACTCAAAAAAGGTCATTCGGGGCATGTAGCTCAAAAAAATTCATACCCGGATATATCGCTCAAAAACGTCATATCCGGGTATGTCGCACAAAAAAGGTCATACCGGGCTATGTCGCTCAAAAGTGCTCATACGGGGGTATGTCGCTCAAAAGAGGCCATACGGGGGTGTGGCACTCAAAAAAGGTCATTCGGGGCATGTAGCTCAAAAAAATTCATACCCGGATATATCGCTCAAAAACGTCATATCCGGGTATGTCGCACAAAAAAGGTCATACCGGGCTATGTCGCTCAAAAGTGCTCATTTGGGGGTATGTCGCTCAAAAGAGGCCATACGGGGGTGTGGCACTCAAAAAAGGTCATTCGGGGCATGTAGCTCAAAAAAATTCATACCCGGATATATCGCTCAAAAACGTCATACCCGGGTATGTCGCTCAAAAAAGGTCATACCGGGGTATGTCGCTCAAAAGTGCTCATACGGGGGTATGTGGCTCAAAAGAGGCCATATGGGGGTGTGGCACTCAAAAAAGGTCATTCGGGGCATGTAGCTCAAAAAAATTCATACCCGGATATATCGCTCAAAAACGTCATATCCGAGTATGTCGCACAAAAAAGGTCATACCGGGCTATGTCGCTCAAAAGTGCTCATACGGGGGTATGTCGCTCAAAAGAGGCCATACGGGGGTGTGGCACTCAAAAAAGGTCATTCGGGGCATGTAGCTCAAAAAAATTCATACCCGGATATATCGCTCAAAAACGTCATACCCGGGTATGTCGCACAAAAAAGGTCATACCGGGGGATGTCGCTCAAAAGTGCTCATACGGGGGTATGTCGCTCAAAAGAGGGCATACGGGGGTGTGGCACTCAAAAAAGGTCATTCGGGGCATGTAGCTCAAAAAAATTCATACCCGGGTATTTCGCTCAAAAAAGGTCATACCCGGGTATGTCGCTCAAAAAAGGTCATACCGGGGTATGTCGCTCAAAAGTGCTCATACGGGGGTATGTCGCTCAAAAGAGGCCATACGGGGGTGTGGCACTCAAAAAAGGTCATTCGGGGCATGTAGCTCAAAAAAATTCATACCCGGATATATCGCTCAAAAACGTCATACCCGGGTATGTCGCTCAAAAAAGGGATACCGGGGTATGTCGCACAAATGTGGTAATACAAGGGTAAATAGGCCATACGGGGGTGTGTCACTCAAAAAACATCATTCGGGGTATGTAGCTCAAAAAATTTCATACCCGGGTATTTCGCTCAAAAAACGTCATACCCGGGTATGTCGCTCAAAAAAGGTCATACTGGGGTATGTCGCTCAAAAGTGCTCATACGGGGTTATGTCGCTTAAAAGAGGCCATACGGGGGTGTGTCACTCAAAAAACATCATTCGGGGTATGTAGCTTAAAAAAATTCATGCCCGGGTATTTCTCTCAAAAAACGTCATACCCGGGTATGTCACTCAAAAAAGGTCATACCGGGGTATGTTGCTCAAAAGTGCTCATACAAGGGTATGTCGCTCAAAAGAGGCCATACGGGGGTGTGGCACTCAAAAAAGGTCATTCGGGGCATGTAGCTCAAAAAAATTCATACCCGGATATATCGCTCAAAAACGTCATACCCGGGTATGTCGCTCAAAAAAGGTGATACCCGGGTATGTCGCACAAATGTGGTAATACAAGGATAAATAGGCCATACGGGGGTGTGTCACTCAAAAAACATCATTCGGGGTATGTAGCTCAAAAAAATTCATACCCGGATATATCGCTCAAAAACGTCATATCCGGGTATGTCGCTCAAAAAAGGTCATACCGGGGTATGTCGCACAAATGTGGTAATACAAGGGTAAATAGGCCATACGGTGGTGTGTCACTCAAAAAACATCATTCGGGGTATGTAGCTCAAAAAAATTCATACCCGGATATATCGCTCAAAAACGTCATATCCGGGTATGTCGCACAAAAAAGGTCATACTGGGCTATGTCGCTCAAAAGTGCTCATACGGGGGTATGTCGCTCAAAAGAGGCCATACGGGGGTGTGGCACTCAAAAAAGGTCATTCAGGGCATGTAGCTCAAAAAAATTCATACCCGGATATATCGCTCAAAAACGTCATACCCGGGTATGTCGCACAAAAAAGGTCATACCGGGGTATGTCGCTCAAAAGTGCTCATACGGGGGTATGTCGCTCAAAAGAGGGCATACGGGGGTGTGGCACTCAAAAAAGGTCATTCGGGGCATGTAGCTCAAAAAAATTCATACCCGGATATATCGCTCAAAAACGTCATATCCGGGTATGTCGCACAAAAAAGGTCATACCGGGCTATGTCGCTCAAAAGTGCTCATACGGGGGTATGTCGCTCAAAAGAGGCCATACGGGGGTGTGGCACTCAAAAAAGGTCATTCGGGGCATGTAGCTCAAAAAAATTCATACCCGGATATATCGCTCAAAAACGTCATATCCGGGTATGTCGCACAAAAAAGGTCATACCGGGCTATGTCGCTCAAAAGTGCACATACGGGGGTATGTCGCTCAAAAGAGGCCATACGGGGGTGTGGCACTCAAAAAAGGTCATTCGGGGCATGTAGCTCAAAAAAATTCATACCCGGATATATCGCTCAAAAACGTCATATCCGGATATGTCGCACAAAAAAGGTCATACCGGGCTATGTCGCTCAAAAGTGCTCATACGGGGGTATGTCGCTCAAAAGAGGCCATACGGGGGTGTGGCACTCAAAAAAGGTCATTCGGGGCATGTAGCTCAAAAAAATTCATACCCGGATATATCGCTCAAAAACGTCATATCCGGGTAGGTCGCACAAAAAAGGTCATACCGGGCTATGTCCTCAAAAGTGCTCATACGGGGGTATGTCGCTCAAAAGAGGCCATACGGGGGTGTGGCACTCAAAAAAGGTCATTCGGGGCATGTAGCTCAAAAAAATTCATACCCGGATATATCGCTCAAAAACGTCATACCCGGGTATGTCGCTCAAAAAAGGTCATACCGGGGTATGTCGCTCAAAAGTGCTCATACGGGGGTATGTGGCTCAAAAGAGGCCAAGAGGGGGTGTGGCACTCAAAAAAGGTCATTCGGGGCATGTAGCTCAAAAAAATTCATACCCGGATATATCGCTCAAAAACGTCATACCCGGGTATGTCGCACAAAAAAGGTCATACCGGGCTATGTCGCTCAAAAGTGCTCATACGGGGGTATGTCGCTCAAAAGAGGCCATACGGGGGTGTGGCACTCAAAAAAGGTCATTCGGGGCATGTAGCTCAAAAAAATTCATACCCGGATATATCGCTCAAAAACGTCATACCCGGGTATGTCGCTCAAAAAAGGTCATACCCGGGTATGTCGCACAAATGTGGTAATACAAGGATAAATAGGCCATACGGGGGTCTGTCACTCAAAAAACATCATTCGGGGCATGTAGCTCAAAAAAATTCATACCCGGATATATCGCTCAAAAACGTCATATCCGGGTATGTCGCACAAAAAAGGTCATACCGGGCTATGTCGCTCAAAAGTGCTCATACGGGGGTATGTCGCTCAAAAGAGGCCATACGGGGGTGTGGCACTCAAAAAAGGTCATTCGGGGCATGTAGCTCAAAAAAAATACATACCCGGATATATCGCTCAAAAACGTCATACCCGGGTATGTCGCTCAAAAAAGGTGATACCGGGATATGTCGCACAAATGTGGTAATACAAGGATAAATAGGCCATACGGGGGTGTGTCACTCAAAAAACATCATTCGGGGCATGTAGCTCAAAAAAATTCATACCCGGATATATCGCTCAAAAACGTCATATCCGGATATGTCGCACAAAAAAGGTCATACCGGGCTATGTCGCTCAAAAGTGCTCATACGGGGGTATGTCGCTCAAAAGAGGCCATACGGGGGTGTGGCACTCAAAAAAGGTCATTCAGGGCATGTAGCTCAAAAAAATTCATACCCGGATATATCGCTCAAAAACGTCATACCCGGGTATGTCGCACAAAAAAGGTCATACCGGGGTATGTCGCTCAAAAGTGCTCATACGGGGGTATGTCGCTCAAAAGAGGGCATACGGGGGTGTGGCACTCAAAAAAGGTCATTCGGGGCATGTAGCTCAAAAAAATTCATACCCGGATATATCGCTCAAAAACGTCATACCCGGGTATGTCGCACAAAAAAGGTCATACCGGGCTATGTCGCTCAAAAGTGCTCATACGGGGGTATGTCGCTCAAAAGAGGCCATACGGGGGTGTGGCACTCAAAAAAGGTCATTCGGGGCATGTAGCTCAAAAAAATTCATACCCGGATATATCGCTCAAAAACGTCATACCCGGGTATGTAGCACAAAAAAGGTAATACCGGGGTATGTCGCTCAAAAGTGCTCATACGGGGGTATGTCGCTCAAAAAAGGGCATACGGGGGTGTGGCACTCAAAAAAGGTCATTCGGGGCATGTAGCTCAAAAAAATTCATACCCGGATATATCGCTCAAAAACGTCATATCCGGGTATGTCGCACAAAAAAGGTCATACCGGGCTATGTCGCTCAAAAGTGCTCATACGGGGGTATGTCGCTCAAAAGAGGCCATACGGGGGTGTGGCACTCAAAAAAGGTCATTCGGGGCATGTAGCTCAAAAAAATTCATACCCGGATATATCGCTCAAAAACGTCATACCCGGGTATGTCGCACAAAAAAGGTCATACCGGGGTATGTCGCTCAAAAGTGCTCATACGGGGGTATGTCGCTCAAAAGAGGGCATACGGGGGTGTGGCACTCAAAAAAGGTCATTCGGGGCATGTAGCTCAAAAAAATTCATACCCGGATATATCGCTCAAAAACGTCATATCCGGGTATGTCGCACAAAAAAGGTCATACCGGGCTATGTCGCTCAAAAGTGCACATACGGGGGTATGTCGCTCAAAAGAGGCCATACGGGGGTGTGGCACTCAAAAAAGGTCATTCGGGGCATGTAGCTCAAAAAAATTCATACCCGGATATATCGCTCAAAAACGTCATATCCGGATATGTCGCACAAAAAAGGTCATCCCGGGCTATGTCGCTCAAAAGTGCTCATACGGGGGTATGTCGCTCAAAAGAGGGCATACGGGGGTGTGGCACTCAAAAAAGGTCATTCGGGGCATGTAGCTCAAAAAAATTCATACCCGGATATATCGCTCAAAAACGTCATATCCGGATATGTCGCACAAAAAAGGTCATCCCGGGCTATGTCGCTCAAAAGAGGGCATACGGGGGTGTGGCACTCAAAAAAGGTCATTCGGGGCATGTAGCTCAAAAAAATTCATACCCGGATATATCGCTCAAAAACGTCATATCCGGGTATGTCGCACAAAAAAGGTCATACCGGGCTATGTCGCTCAAAAGTGCACATACGGGGGTATGTCGCTCAAAAGAGGCCATACGGGGGTGTGGCACTCAAAAAAGGTCATTCGGGGCATGTAGCTCAAAAAAATTCATACCCGGATATATCGCTCAAAAACGTCATACCCGGGTATGTCGCTCAAAAAAGGTCATACCGGGGTATGTCGCTCAAAAGTGCTCATACGGGGGTATGTGGCTCAAAAGAGGCCATACGGGGGTGTGGCACTCAAAAAAGGTCATTCGGGGCATGTAGCTCAAAAAAATTCATACCCGGATATATCGCTCAAAAACGTCATATCCGGATATGTCGCACAAAAAAGGTCATCCCGGGCTATGTCGCTCAAAAGTGCTCATACGGGGGTATGTCGCTCAAAAGAGGGCATACGGGGGTGTGGCACTCAAAAAAGGTCATTCGGGGCATGTAGCTCAAAAAAATTCATACCCGGATATATCGCTCAAAAACGTCATATCCGGGTATGTCGCACAAAAAAGGTCATACCGGGCTATGTCGCTCAAAAGTGCTCATTTGGGGGTATGTCGCTCAAAAGAGGCCATACGGGGGTGTGGCACTCAAAAAAGGTCATTCGGGGCATGTAGCTCAAAAAAATTCATACCCGGATATATCGCTCAAAAACGTCATACCCGGGTATGTCGCTCAAAAAAGGTCATACCGGGGTATGTCGCTCAAAAGTGCTCATAGGGGGGTATGTGGCTCAAAAGAGGCCATATGGGGGTGTGGCACTCAAAAAAGGTCATTCGGGGCATGTAGCTCAAAAAAATTCATACCCGGATATATCGCTCAAAAACGTCATATCCGGGTATGTCGCACAAAAAAGTTCATACCGGGCTATGTCGCTCAAAAGTGCTCATACGGGGGTATGTCGCTCAAAAGAGGCCATACGGGGGTGTGGCACTCAAAAAAGGTCATTCGGGGCATGTAGCTCAAAAAAATTCATACCCGGATATATCGCTCAAAAACGTCATATCCGGATATGTCGCACAAAAAAGGTCATCCCGGGCTATGTCGCTCAAAAGTGCTCATACGGGGGTATGTCGCTCAAAAGAGGGCATACGGGGGTGTGGCACTCAAAAAAGGTCATTCGGGGCATGTAGCTCAAAAAAATTCATACCCGGATATATCGCTCAAAAACGTCATATCCGGGTATGTCGCACAAAAAAGGTCATACCGGGCTATGTCGCTCAAAAGTGCACATACGGGGGTATGTCGCTCAAAAGAGGCCATACGGGGGTGTGGCACTCAAAAAAGGTCATTCGGGGCATGTAGCTCAAAAAAATTCATACCCGGATATATCGCTCAAAAACGTCATATCCCGATATGTCGCACAAAAAAGGTCATCCCGGGCTATGTCGCTCAAAAGTGCTCATACGGGGGTATGTCGCTCAAAAGAGGCCATACGGGGGTGTGGCACTCAAAAAAGGTCATTCGGGGCATGTAGCTCAAAAAAATTCATACCCGGATATATCGCTCAAAAACGTCATATCCGGGTATGTCGCACAAAAAAGGTCATACCGGGCTATGTCGCTCAAAAGTGCACATACTGGGGTATGTCGCTCAAAAGAGGCCATACGGGGGTGTGGCACTCAAAAAAGGTCATTCGGGGCATGTAGCTCAAAAAAATTCATACCCGGATATATCGCTCAAAAACGTCATATCCCGATATGTCGCACAAAAAAGGTCATCCCGGGCTATGTCGCTCAAAAGTGCTCATACGGGGGTATGTCGCTCAAAAGAGGCCATACGGGGGTGTGGCACTCAAAAAAGGTCATTCGGGGCATGTAGCTCAAAAAAATTCATACCCGGATATATCGCTCAAAAACGTCATATCCGGGTATGTCGCACAAAAAAGGTCATACCGGGCTATGTCGCTCAAAAGTGCTCATTTGGGGGTATGTCGCTCAAAAGAGGCCATACGGGGGTGTGGCACTCAAAAAAGGTCATTCGGGGCATGTAGCTCAAAAAAATTCATACCCGGATATATCGCTCAAAAACGTCATACCCGGGTATGTCGCACAAAAAAGGTCATACCGGGGTATGTCGCTCAAAAGTGCTCATACGGGGGTATGTCGCTCAAAAGAGGGCATACGGGGGTGTGGCACTCAAAAAAGGTCATTCGGGGCATGTAGCTCAAAAAAATTCATACCCGGATATATCGCTCAAAAACGTCATATCCGGGTATGTCGCACAAAAAAGGTCATACCGGGCTATGTCGCTCAAAAGTGCACATACGGGGGTATGTCGCTCAAAAGAGGCCATACGGGGGTGTGGCACTCAAAAAAGGTCATTCGGGGCATGTAGCTCAAAAAAATTCATACCCGGATATATCGCTCAAAAACGTCATATCCGGATATGTCGCACAAAAAAGGTCATCCCGGGCTATGTCGCTCAAAAGTGCTCATACGGGGGTATGTCGCTCAAAAGAGGGCATACGGGGGTGTGGCACTCAAAAAAGGTCATTCGGGGCATGTAGCTCAAAAAAATTCATACCCGGATATATCGCTCAAAAACGTCATATCCGGATATGTCGCACAAAAAAGGTCATCCCGGGCTATGTCGCTCAAAAGTGCTCATACGGGGGTATGTCGCTCAAAAGAGGGCATACGGGGGTGTGGCACTCAAAAAAGGTCATTCGGGGCATGTAGCTCAAAAAAATTCATACCCGGATATATCGCTCAAAAACGTCATATCCGGGTATGTCGCACAAAAAAGGTCATACCGGGCTATGTCGCTCAAAAGTGCACATACGGGGGTATGTCGCTCAAAAGAGGCCATACGGGGGTGTGGCACTCAAAAAAGGTCATTCGGGGCATGTAGCTCAAAAAAATTCATACCCGGATATATCGCTCAAAAACGTCATATCCGGGTATGTCGCACAAAAAAGTTCATACCGGGCTATGTCGCTCAAAAGTGCTCATACGGGGGTATGTCGCTCAAAAGAGGCCATACGGGGGTGTGGCACTCAAAAAAGGTCATTCGGGGCATGTAGCTCAAAAAAATTCATACCCGGATATATCGCTCAAAAACGTCATACCCGGGTATGTCGCACAAAAAAGGTCATACCGGGGTATGTCGCTCAAAAGTGCTCATACGGGGGTATGTCGCTCAAAAGAGGGCATACGGGGGTGTGGCACTCAAAAAAGGTCATTCGGGGCATGTAGCTCAAAAAAATTCATACCCGGATATATCGCTCAAAAACGTCATATCCGGGTATGTCGCACAAAAAAGGTCATACCGGGCTATGTCGCTCAAAAGTGCTCATACGGGGGTATGTCGCTCAAAAGAGGGCATACGGGGGTGTGGCACTCAAAAAAGGTCATTCGGGGCATGTAGCTCAAAAAAATTCATACCCGGATATATCGCTCAAAAACGTCATATCCGGGTATGTCGCACAAAAAAGGTCATACCGGGCTATGTCGCTCAAAAGTGCACATACGGGGGTATGTCGCTCAAAAGAGGCCATACGGGGGTGTGGCACTCAAAAAAGGTCATTCGGGGCATGTAGCTCAAAAAAATTCATACCCGGATATATCGCTCAAAAACGTCATATCCGGATATGTCGCACAAAAAAGGTCATCCCGGGCTATGTCGCTCAAAAGTGCACATACGGGGGTATGTCGCTCAAAAGAGGCCATACGGGGGTGTGGCACTCAAAAAAGGTCATTCGGGGCATGTAGCTCAAAAAAATTCATACCCGGATATATCGCTCAAAAACGTCATATCCGGGTATGTCGCACAAAAAAGTTCATACCGGGCTATGTCGCTCAAAAGTGCTCATACGGGGGTATGTCGCTCAAAAGAGGCCATACGGGGGTGTGGCACTCAAAAAAGGTCATTCGGGGCATGTAGCTCAAAAAAACTCATACCCGGATATATCGCTCAAAAACGTCATACCCGGGTATGTCGCACAAAAAAGGTCATACCGGGGTATGTCGCTCAAAAGTGCTCATACGGGGGTATGTCGCTCAAAAGAGGGCATACGGGGGTGTGGCACTCAAAAAAGGTCATTCGGGGCATGTAGCTCAAAAAAATTCATACCCGGATATATCGCTCAAAAACGTCATATCCGGGTATGTCGCACAAAAAAGGTCATACCGGGCTATGTCGCTCAAAAGTGCTCATACGGGGGTATGTCGCTCAAAAGAGGGCATACGGGGGTGTGGCACTCAAAAAAGGTCATTCGGGGCATGTAGCTCAAAAAAATTCATACCCGGATATATCGCTCAAAAACGTCATATCCGGGTATGTCGCACAAAAAAGGTCATACCGGGCTATGTCGCTCAAAAGTGCACATACGGGGGTATGTCGCTCAAAAGAGGCCATACGGGGGTGTGGCACTCAAAAAAGGTCATTCGGGGCATGTAGCTCAAAAAAATTCATACCCGGATACAGGGTTTAAAATTAGCACCCGCCACACGCCAAATGCGTGTAAAATTATTTTTTGGCGGATAAAAAAAATAGGCTTACACGCCATTGGCCGGCTGATAAAATATGCCTCTTCCTTGCTTCAACAATAAATAATTAGTGTTGTACACACAAAACGACTAACTGGTGTAAAACACATTATGACCACAACTGGTGTGATTCGCGTTTTAATTTCCGAATTTGTCCCTGACCGTCCACCGTCACTCAACAACATTCGAATGTAGCTGCGTTTGTTCGATTCAGTCCATTCAATCAGTCAGAGAGAGATCAGAGTAAAGACAGCGGTAACGTTACCAAGTATGTGGCGACATATAGCCGGTGTACAAAAGCCAGTCAAAAGAAGCAATGCGGAAAATAATCCAACGGCTTCTCCTACACCAAAGAGAAAATTCAATGAAAAGTGGCGCTTCTCAGAAACGGGGGCGAGGAGAGAGTGGCTAATATACAACAGTGGAACAAAGGCAATGACTTGCAGCATCTGTGACAAGTTCTCAACGCATCGTACATGTTCATTTGTTGTTGGCAACACTAATATGAAAGTAGAGACGATCAAAGACCACGAAAGATCACACGCCCATACCAACGCAGTTAGGATGGCTACTATGTCAGCCGAATCAATATCTTCGACACCAACTGTGCAAGGTCTCACTGGAATGACCGAAGCTACTGCTACAAAGATGAAGAACTTTTTTCTAACTGTACATGCCTTGGCTAAGCGATCAAGACCTATCTCCGACTTTGTGTGGCAGTGTCAGTAAGTAGCCTACTTCAATTTACTTGTCTCTATATGATTAATTTCTTTAGCATGGCCCTTATTTAGCATGTCTGCCTCAGTTGATGTTAGCTAACATTAGCTTAGCAGCTGTGTTGACTAGACTTTAATTTTAGCTTGACTTTCATAGTGGTCAAATCAGCACGGGCACAATGATAGTCAATTAATTAATATTTAAGCAAACTGATACATAGAATTTAGATGTAGATGGAATTTCAACTAATTTTTGTCGTCTTCTTTCTTTGTGTCTTAGATTGGATGAACGAAAGGGAATTCATGTGGGGGGGACGTATCGGAATTCTGTTGAAGCCAGAGTGTTCCTTCACTACATTGCGCAAATTGAGAGAGAGAAGATTCGAGGCCGACTTCAAGCGGCCAGCTTCATAGGTGTCATGACAGATGGATCAACTGACAGCTCTGTAAAAGAGGAGGAGATGGTGTACATCAGGACATGTGTAGCTGGCACAGTGGAGACCTCATTCGTTGGCATTACAGCAGTAGAGAAAGCTGATGCAGTGAACATCTCCTGTGCGGTAAAGGAAATAATGGAATCGGTGTGCAGTGACTGGGAAGACAAGGTGGTCGCCTTTTCATCAGACGGTGCAGCAGTGATGATGGGAGCCAAAAGAGGTGTCATCACCCGCCTCAAGGAAAACAAACCTTATGTAGTGGGTGTCCATTGTATGGCACACAGACTTGAGCTAAGCTTTAGAGATGCAGTCAAGAACATTCGTTTTTTTCAGGCTATCGATGATCTGCTCTCAGGGCTCTACAATTTCTATCACGTGAGTCCTCTGAATCGCTCAAACCTGATCAAGACTTACAAATCTTTAGGAATGACCCCTCTCATGCCAACAAGAATAGGTGGCACCCGATGGGTTGCTCATCTGTCAAGGGCCTTGGACCATTTCCTACGTGGCTATCCAGGCATCGTTCAGCATCTAGAGCAGGTTGGTCCCTATACTATACATTTTTGGTTGTCATTCAATAAGATGTTAAAATGAAGCAGTAATACATTTTTCCATAATGTATCTAATCTAACCCAATGATATGAAAATATATTGATGCAAATCGTTCTGTGATTACTCTCTTTTTTTAGATGAGATCCAGTGATGGTGGCGTCCAGGCTGTGCAGCAGTGTAAGGCCAAAAAGTTTTCACAGCTGGCGAAAGACACTGTGGTCCTCAGATTTTGTGGGTTCCTGCATGACCTCCTCTCTCATCTAGTGAGCCTGTCAGAATCGTTGCAGAGAGCCAGCATCACCATTGCCGAAGCACACAGTTGCCTCTCATCCACCGAAGCTGTATTGCTCAAATACAAAATCAGGTATTATTGAAATAAAAATCTCCTTTAAATATTGTATTTAAGAGAAAAGTGAAGGGTATTGATATAAGATGTAATTGTTTAGAGAGGGACCCATGATGAGGGCAACACAAGCTGAGACATTCAAGGGTGTGGTCCTAAATCCTGGAAAAGCAGAGGAGCAGATGTTGTCCTCCAAGGATAAATTGATTGACAAACTGGTTGACAGCATTGGAGGCAGGTTCAAGGACGTTAGCACTGGAGTACTGCAGGCTACAAAGTTGGCTTCCTTCAAATACTGGCCACATTCGGCAGAGGAGCAAGGAGGTTAGTTCAGACTTAGATGAACAGGGTCAGTGTAGCAAACGGTCAAAAGGAACACCTTGTGTTTTAAAGGCACACTACATAGTCTGCTGTCATGTTGCTTAACTGAGGAATGCTCAAGGTGTACCAAACATGATGTGTATTTGAATAGACTTTTTATTCCCTCAGATTTTGGCGACGCTGAAATTGATGTGCTTGTGAAGCATTTCACTCCAGTTCTCGCCAACCCTGAGAAGATATGTGACCAGTGGACAATGCTGAAAACAAGACTTTTTCTTGAGCACACATCTCTTCAGAATCTCACATGGGCTGATGTTTGTCGTATGCACAGCGACTCCTGCCAGGAAGTTTTGAACTTAATGGACCTTATACAGACGATACCAGTTGGCACAGCAGATTGTGAGAGAGGCTTCAACGTGATGAAAATGGTCAAATCCGACTGGAGGTCAAGGTTAGATGCAAACACACTATCAGACTTGCTCGTAGTACAGCTGACATCGCCAGACATCCCAGATTACGACCCTACCCCTGCAGTGGAACTCTGGCACTCTGACTGCATCCGAAGACGCAGACCAGATTTCTTAGATGGTTATGAAGCTGAGGTTTTGTATTCAGTTGGTGACGATGACATTGATTGAACAGATCACACAATGTGCTAGATATAGTTGTGCTGTCTGTCTTGTGTTGGGGCAGGACAACAAATGTCCTGTCTAATTCTTTGCATTATATGTTCTTTGAGGTTTGTGTGCCACTACTGCCACATTCTAGTATGTTGCGTGAAATCTTTTAATATTTAAATTGTCTGAAACAGGTCAGGTCATACTATAGTTGGTGGTAATGACATTTAAGTCATGAGAATTTACATGAATGCACTTGACTGCACATGTTGTGTGCAGGGCATGCTGTAATGTGTGTATATAGCATGAGATTGAAAATAAATTACATTTTTTCTGAGCCTCAGAAAACAGTCATTAATGTAGTTTCCTACTTACAATGAATTGATTAACATAATTTAATACCATTTTACTGTTGTAAAAAAAGTGGCCGGTAAAAATATATTTTGGCCGGTAAGTATTCACACCTTACCTGCCACTGGCAGGTAGGTCAAAAAGTTAATTTTATACCCTGCCCGGATATATCGCTCAAAAACGTCATATCCGGATATGTCGCACAAAAAAGGTCATCCCGGGCTATGTCGCTCAAAAGTGTTCATACGGGGGTATGTCGCTCAAAAGAGGGCATACGGGGGTGTGGCACTCAAAAAAGGTCATTCGGGGCATGTAGCTCAAAAAAATTCATACCCGGATATATCGCTCAAAAACGTCATATCCGGGTATGTCGCACAAAAAAGGTCATACCGGGCTATGTCGCTCAAAAGTGCACATACGGGGGTATGTCGCTCAAAAGAGGCCATACGGGGGTGTGGCACTCAAAAAAGGTCAATCGGGGCATGTAGCTCAAAAAAATTCATACCCGGATATATCGCTCAAAAACGTCATATCCCGATATGTCGCACAAAAAAGGTCATCCCGGGCTATGTCGCTCAAAAGTGCTCATATGGGGGTATGTCGCTCAAAAGAGGCCATACGGGGGTGTGGCACTCAAAAAAGGTCATTCGGGGCATGTAGCTCAAAAAAATTCATACCCGGATATATCGCTCAAAAACGTCATATCCGGGTATGTCGCACAAAAAAGGTCATACCGGGCTATGTCGCTCAAAAGTGCTCATACGGGGGTATGTCGCTCAAAAGAGGCCATACGGGGGTGTGGCACTCAAAAAAGGTCATTCGGGGCATGTAGCTCAAAAAAATTCATACCCGGATATATCGCTCAAAAACGTCATATCCGGGTATGTCGCACAAAAAAGGTCATAACGGGCTATGTCGCTCAAAAGTGCTCATTTGGGGGTATGTCGCTCAAAAGAGGCCATACGGGGGTGTGGCACTCAAAAAAGGTCATTCGGGGCATGTAGCTCAAAAAAATTCATACCCGGATATATCGCTCAAAAACGTCATACCCGAGTATGTCGCACAAAAAAGGTCATACCGGGCTATGTAGCTCAAAAGTGCTCATACGGGGGTATGTCGCTCAAAAGAGGCCATACGGGGGTGTGGCACTCAAAAAAGGTCATTCGGGGCATGTAGCTCAAAAAAATTCATACCCGGGTATTTCGCTCAAAAAAGGTCATACCCGGGTATGTCGCTCAAAAAAGGTCATACCGGGGTATGTCGCTCAAAAGTGCTCATACAGGGGTATGTCGCTCAAAAGAGGCCATACGGGGGTGTGGCACTCAAAAAAGGTCATTCGGGGCATGTAGCTCAAAAAAATTCATACCCGGATATATCGCTCAAAAACGTCATACCGGGGTATGTCGCACAAATGTGGTAATACAAGGGTAAATAGGCCATAAGGGGGTGTGTCACTCAAAAAACATAATTCGGGGCATGTAGCTCAAAAAAATTCATACCCGGATATATCGCTCAAAAACGTCATACCCGGGTATGTCGCTCAAAAAAGGGATACCGGGGTATGTCGCACAAATGTGGTAATACAAGGGTAAATAGGCCATACGGGGGTGTGTCACTCAAAAAACATCATTCGGGGTATGTAGCTCAAAAAATTTCATACCCGGGTATTTCGCTCAAAAAACGTCATACCCGGGTATGTCGCTCAAAAAAGGTCATACTGGGGTATGTCGCTCAAAAGTGCTCATACGGGGTTATGTCGCTTAAAAGAGGCCATACGGGGGTGTGTCACTCAAAAAACATCATTCGGGGTATGTAGCTTAAAAAAATTCATGCCCGGGTATTTCTCTCAAAAAACGTCATACCCGGGTATGTCACTCAAAAAAGGTCATACCGGGGTATGTTGCTCAAAAGTGCTCATACAAGGGTATGTCGCTCAAAAGAGGCCATACGGGGGTGTGTCACTCAAAAAACATCATTCGGGGTATGTAGCTCAAAAAAATTCATACCCGGATATATCGCTCAAAAACGTCATATCCGGGTATGTCGCTCAAAAAAGGTCATACCGGGGTATGTCGCACAAATGTGGTAATACAAGGGTAAATAGGCCATACGGTGGTGTGTCACTCAAAAAACATCATTCGGGGTATGTAGCTCAAAAAAATTCATACCCGGGTATTTCGCTCAAAAAACGTCATACCCGGGTATGTCGCTCAAAAAAGGTCATACCGGGGTATGTCGCTCAAAAATGCTCATACAGGGGTATGTCGCTCAAAAGAGGCCATACGGGGGTGTGGCACTCAAAAAAGGACATTCGGGGGATGTAGCTCAAAAAAATTCATACCCGGATATATCGCTCAAAAACGTCATACCCGTATGTCGCTCAAAAAAGGTCATACCGGGGTATGTCGCTCAAAAGTGCTCATACAGGGGTATGTTGCTCAAAAGAGGCCATACGGGGGTGTGGCACTCAAAAAAGGTCATTCGGGGCATGTAGCTCAAAAAAATTCATACCCGGATATATCGCTCAAAAACGTCATACCCGGGTATGTCGCACAAAAAAGGTCATACCGGGGTATGTCGCTCAAAAGTGCTCATACGGGGGTATGTCGCTCAAAAGAGGGCATACGGGGGTGTGGCACTCAAAAAAGGTCATTCGGGGCATGTAGCTCAAAAAAATTCATACCCGGATATATCGCTCAAAAAAGTCATATCCGGGTATGTCGCTCAAAAGTGCTCATACGGGGGTATGTGGCTCAAAAGAGGCCATATGGGGGTGTGGCACTCAAAAAAGGTCATTCGGGGCATGTAGCTCAAAAAAATTCATACCCGGATATATCGCTCAAAAACGTCATACCCGGGTATGTCGCTCAAAAAAGGTGATACCGGGGTATGTCGCACAAATGTGGTAATACAAGGGTAAATAGGCCATACGGGGGTGTGTCATTCAAAAAACATCATTCGGGGTATGTAGCTCAAAAAACGTCATTCCCGGGTATGTCGCTCAAAAAAGGTCATACCGGGGTATGTCGCTCAAAAGTGCTCATACAGGGGTATGTCGCTCAAAAGAGGCCATACGGGGGTGTGGCACTCAAAAAACATCATTCGGGGCATGTAGCTCAAAAAAATTCATACCCGGATATATCGCTCAAAAACGTCATACCCGGGTATGTCGCTCAAAAAAGGTGATACCGGGGTATGTCGCACAAATGTGGTAATACAAGGATAAATAGGCCATAAGGGGGTGTGTCACTCAAAAAACATCATTCGGGTATGTAGCTCAAAAAAATTCATACCAGGATATATCGCTCAAAAACGTCATATCCGGGTATGTCGCTCAAAAAAGGTCATACCGGGGTATGTCGCACAAATGTGGTAATACAAGGGTAAATAGGCCATACGGGGGTGTGTCACTCAAAAAACATCATTCGGGGTATGTAGCTCAAAAAATTTCATACCCGGGTATTTCGCTCAAAAAACGTCATACCCGGGTATGTCGCTCAAAAAAGGTCATACTGGGGTATGTCGCTGAAAAGTGCTCATACGGGGTTATGTCGCTTAAAAGAGGCCATACGGGGGTGTGTCACTCAAAAAACATCATTCGGGGTATGTAGCTCAAAAAAATTCATGCCCGGGTATTTCTCTCAAAAAACGTCATACCCGGGTATGTCACTCAAAAAAGGTCATACCTGGGTATGTTGCTCAAAAGTGCTCATACAAGGGTATGTCGCTCAAAAGAGGCCATACGGGGGTGTGGCACTCAAAAAAGGTCATTCGGGGCATGTAGCTCAAAAAAATTCATACCCGGATATATCGCTCAAAAACGTCATACCCGGGTATGTCGCTCAAAAAAGGTGATACCGGGGTATGTCGCTCAAAAGTGCTCATACGGGGGTATGTCGCTCAAAAGAGGGCATACGGGGGTGTGGCACTCAAAAAAGGTCATTCGGGGCATGTAGCTCAAAAAAATTCATACCCGGATATATCGCTCAAAAACGTCATATCCGGGTATGTCGCACAAAAAAGGTCATACCGGGCTATGTCGCTCAAAAGTGCTCATACGGGGGTATGTCGCACAAATGTGGTAATACAAGGATAAATAGGCCATAAGGGGGTGTGTCACTCAAAAAACATCATTCGGGGTATGTAGCTCAAAAAAATTCATACCCGGGGTATGTCGCTCAAAAAAGGTCATACCCGGGTATGTCGCTCAAAAAAGGTGATACCGGGATATGTCGCACAAATGTGGTAATACAAGGGTAAATAGGCCATACGGGGTTGTGTCACTCAAAAAACATCATTCGGGGTATGTAGCTCAAAAAATTTCATACCCGGGAATTTCGCTCAAAAAACGTCATACTGGGGTATGTCGCTCAAAAGTGCTCATACGGGGTTATGTCGCTCAAAAGAGGCCATACGGGGGTGTGGCACTCAAAAAACATCATTCGGGGTATGTAGCTCAAAAAAATTCATACCCGGATATATCGCTCAAAAACGTCATACCCGGGTATGTCGCTCAAAAGTGCTCATACGGGGGTATGTGGCTCAAAAGAGGCCATATGGGGGTGTGGCACTCAAAAAAGGTCATTCGGGGCATGTAGCTCAAAAAAATTCATACCCGGATATATCGCTCAAAAACGTCATACCCGGGTATGTCGCTCAAAAAAGGTGATACCGGGGTATGTCGCACAAATGTGGTAATACAAGGGTAAATAGGCCATACGGGGTTATGTCGCTCATACGGGGTTATGTCGCTTAAAAGAGGCCATACGGGGGTGTGTCACTCAAAAAACATCATTCGGGGTATGTAGCTCAAAAAAATTCATGCCCGGGTATTTCTCTCAAAAAACGTCATACCCGGGTATGTCACTCAAAAAAGGTCATACCTGGGTATGTCGCACAAATGTGGTAATACAAGGATAAATAGGCCATACGGGGGTCTGTCACTCAAAAAACATCATTCGGGGCATGTAGCTCAAAAAAATTCATACCCGGATATATCGCTCAAAAACGTCATACCCGGGTATGTCGCTCAAAAAAGGTCATACCCGGGTATGTCGCACAAATGTGGTAATACAAGGATAAATAGGCCATACGGGGGTCTGTCACTCAAAAAACATCATTCGGGGCATGTAGCTCAAAAAAATTCATACCCGGATATATCGCTCAAAAACGTCATATCCGGGTATGTCGCACAAAAAAGGTCATACCGGGCTATGTCGCTCAAAAGTGCTCATACGGGGGTATGTCGCTCAAAAGAGGCCATACGGGGGTGTGGCACTCAAAAAAGGTCATTCGGGGCATGTAGCTGAAAAAAATTCATACCCGGATATATCGCTCAAAAACGTCATACCCGGGTATGTCGCTCAAAAAAGGTGATACCGGGGTATGTCGCACAAATGTGGTAATACAAGGATAAATAGGCCATAAGGGGGTGTGTCACTCAAAAAACATCATTCGGGGTATGTAGCTCAAAAAAATTCATACCCGGATATATCGCTCAAAAACGTCATATCCGGGTATGTCGCTCAAAAAAGGTCATACCGGGGTATGTCGCACAAATGTGGTAATACAAGGGTAAATAGGCCATACGGGGGTGTGTCACTCAAAAAACATCATTCGGGGTATGTAGCTCAAAAAATTTCATACCCGGGTATTTCGCTCAAAAAACGTCATACCCGGGTATGTCGCTCAAAAAAGGTCATACTGGGGTATGTCGCTCAAAAGTGCTCATACGGGGTTATGTCGCTTAAAAGAGGCCATACGGGGGTGTGTCACTCAAAAAACATCATTCGGGGTATGTAGCTCAAAAAAATTCATGCCCGGGTATTTCTCTCAAAAAACGTCATACCCGGGTATGTCACTCAAAAAAGGTCATACCTGGGTATGTTGCTCAAAAGTGCTCATACAAGGGTATGTCGCTCAAAAGAGGCCATACGGGGGTGTGGCACTCAAAAAAGGTCATTCGGGGCATGTAGCTCAAAAAAATTCATACCCGGATATATCGCTCAAAAACGTCATATCTGGGTATGTCGCTCAAAAAAGGTCATACCGGGGTATGTCGCACAAATGTGGTAATACAAGGGTAAATAGGCCATACGGGGGTGTGTCACTCAAAAAACATCATTCGGGGTATGTAGCTCAAAAAATTCATACCCGGGTATTTCGCTCAAAAAACGTCATACCCGGGTATGTCGCTCAAAAAAGGTCATACCGGGGTATGTCGCTCAAAAATGCTCATACAGGGGTATGTCGCTCAAAAGAGGCCATACGGGGGTGTGGCACTCAAAAAAGGACATTCGGGGGATGTAGCTCAAAAAAATTCATACCCGGATATATCGCTCAAAAACGTCATACCCGTATGTCGCTCAAAAAAGGTCATACCGGGGTATGTCGCTCAAAAGTGCTCATACGGGGGTATGTCGCTCAAAAGAGGGCATACGGGGGTGTGGCACTCAAAAAAGGTCATTCGGGGCATGTAGCTCAAAAAAATTCATACCCGGATATATCGCTCAAAAAAGGTGATACCGGGGTATGTCGCTCAAAAGTGCTCATACGGGGGTATGTCGCTCAAAAGAGGGCATACGGGGGTGTGGCACTCAAAAAAGGTCATTCGGGGCATGTAGCTCAAAAAAATTCATACCTGGATATATCGCTCAAAAACGTCATATCCGGGTATGTCGCTCAAAAAAGGTCATACTAGGGTATGTCGCTCAAAAGTGCTCATACGGGGTTATGTCGCTTAAAAGAGGCCATACGGGGGTGTGTCACTCAAAAAACATCATTCGGGGTATGTAGCTCAAAAAAATTCATACCCGGGTATTTCGCTCAAAAAACGTCATACCGGGGTATGTCGCACAAAAGTGCTCATACGGGGGTATGTCGCTCAAAAGAGGGCATACGGGGGTGTGGCACTCAAAAAAGGTCATTCGGGGCATGTAGCTCAAAAAAATTCATACCCGGATATATCGCTCAAAAAAGTCATATCCGGGTATGTCGCACAAAAAAGGTCATACCGGGCTATGTCGCTCAAAAGTGCTCATACGGGGGTATGTCGCTCAAAAGAGGCCATACGGGGGTGTGGCACTCAAAAAAGGTCATTCGGGGCATGTAGCTCAGAAAAATTCATACCCGGATATATCGCTCAAAAACGTCATACCCGGGTATGTCGCTCAAAAAAGGTCATACCGGGGTATGTCGCACAAATGTGGTAATACAAGAGTAAATAGGCCATACGGGGGTGTGTCACTCAAAAAACATCATTCGGGGTATGTAGCTCAAAAAATGTCATACCCGGGTATTTCGCTCAAAAAACGTCATACCCGGGTATGTCGCTCAAAAAAGGTCATACCGGGGTATGTCGCTCAAAAGTGCTCATACGGGGGTATGTGGCTCAAAAGAGGCCATATGGGGGTGTGGCACTCAAAAAAGGTCATTCGGGGCATGTAGCTCAAAAAAATTCATACCCGGATATATCGCTCAAAAACGTCATACCCGGGTATGTCGCTCAAAAGAGGTGATACCGGGGTATGTCGCACAAATGTGGTAATACAAGGGTAAATAGGCCATACGGGGGTGTGTCACTCAAAAAACATCATTCGGGGTATGTAGCTCAAAAAATTTCATACCCGGGTATTTCGCTCAAAAAACTTCATACCCGGGTATGTCGCTCAAAAAAGGTCATACTGGGGTATGTCGCTCAAAAGTGCTCATACGGGGTTATGTCGCTTAAAAGAGGCCATACGGGGGTGTGGCACACAAAAAAGGTCATTCGGGGCATGTAGCTCAAAAAAATTCATACCCGGATATATCGCTCAAAAACGTCATACCCGGGTATGTCGCTCAAAAAAGGTGATACCGGGGTATGTCACACAAATGTGGTAATACAAGGGTAAATAGGCCATACGGGGATGTGTCACTAAAAAAACATCATTCGGGGTATGTAGCTCAAAAAAATTCATACCCGGGTATTTCGCTCAAAAAACGTCATACCCGGGTATGTCGCTCAAAAACGTCATACCCGGGTATGTCGCTCAAAAAAGGTGATACCGGGATATGTCGCACAAATGTGGTAATACAAGGGTAAATAGGCCATACGGGGTTGTGTCACTCAAAAAACATCATTCGGGGTATGTAGCTCAAAAAATTTCATACCCGGGAATTTCGCTCAAAAAACGTCATACTGGGGTATGTCGCTCAAAAGTGCTCATACGGGGTTATGTCGCTTAAAAGAGGCCATACGGGGGTGTGTCACTCAAAAAACATCATTCGGGGTATGTAGCTCAAAAAAATTCATACCCGGGTATTTCGCTCAAAAAAGGTCATACCCGGGTATGTCGCACAAAAAAGGTCATACCTGGGTATGTTGCTCAAAAGTGCTCATACAAGGGTATGTCGCTCAAAAGAGGCCATACGGGGGTGTGGCACTCAAAAAAGGTCATTCGGGGCATGTAGCTCAAAAAAATTCATACCCGGATATATCGCTCAAAAACGTCATACCCGGGTATGTCGCTCAAAAAAGGTGATACCGGGGTATGTCGCTCAAAAGTGCTCATACGGGGGTATGTCACTCAAAAGAGGGCATACGGGGGTGTGGCACTCAAAAAAGGTCATTCGGGGCATGTAGCTCAAAAAAATTCATACCCGGATATATCGCTCAAAAACGTCATATCCGGGTATGTCGCACAAAAAAGGTCATACCGGGCTATGTCGCTCAAAAGTGCTCATACGGGGGTATGTCGCTCAAAAGAGGCCATACGGGGCATGTAGCTGAAAAAAATTCATACCCGGATATATCGCTCAAAAAAGGTGATACCGGGGTATGTCGCACAAATGTGGTAATACAAGGGTAAATAGGCCATACGGGGGTGTGTCACTCAAAAAACATCATTCGGGGTATGTAGCTCAAAAAAATTCATACCCGGGTATTTCGCTCAAAAAACGTCATACCCGGGTATGTCGCTCAAAAAAGGTCATACCGGGGTATGTCGCTCAAAAGTGCTCATACAGGGGTATGTCGCTCAAAAGAGGCCATACGGGGGTGTGGCACTCAAAAAAGGTCATTCGGGGCATGTAGCTCAAAAAAATTCATACCCGGATATATCGCTCAAAAACGTCATACCCGGGTATGTCGCTCAAAAGTGCTCATACGGGGGTATGTGGCTCAAAAGAGGCCATATGGGGGTGTGGCACTCAAAAAAGGTCATTCGGGGCATGTAGCTCAAAAAAATTCATACCCGGATATATCGCTCAAAAACGTCATACCCGGGTATGTCGCTCAAAAAAGGTGATACCGGGGTATGTCGCACAAATGTGGTAATACAAGGGTAAATAGGCCATACGGGGGTGTGTCATTCAAAAAACATCATTCGGGGTATGTAGCTCAAAAAAATTCATACCCGGGTATTTCGCTCAAAAAACGTCATACCCGGGTATGTCGCTCAAAAAAGGTCATACCGGGGTATGTCGCTCAAAAGTGCTCATACAGGGGTATGTCGCTCAAAAGAGGCCATACGGGGGTGTGGCACTCAAAAAACATCATTCGGGGCATGTAGCTCAAAAAAATTCATACCCGGATATATCGCTCAAAAACGTCATACCCGGGTATGTCGCTCAAAAAAGGTGATACCGGGGTATGTCGCACAAATGTGGTAATACAAGGATAAATAGGCCATAAGGGGGTGTGTCACTCAAAAAACATCATTCGGGGTATGTAGCTCAAAAAAATTCATACCCGGATATATCGCTCAAAAACGTCATATCCGGGTATGTCGCTCAAAAAAGGTCATACCGGGGTATGTCGCACAAATGTGGTAATACAAGGGTAAATAGGCCATACGGGGGTGTGTCACTCAAAAAACATCATTCGGGGTATGTAGCTCAAAAAAATTCATGCCCGGGTATTTCTCTCAAAAAACGTCATACCCGGGTATGTCACTCAAAAAAGGTCATACCTGGGTATGTTGCTCAAAAGTGCTCATACAAGGGTATGTCGCTCAAAAGAGGCCATACGGGGGTGTGGCACTCAAAAAAGGTCATTCGGGGCATGTAGCTCAAAAAAATTCATACCCGGATATATCGCTCAAAAACGTCATATCCGGGTATGTCGCACAAAAAAGGTCATACCGGGCTATGTCGCTCAAAAGTGCTCATACGGGGGTATGTCGCTCAAAAGAGGCCATACGGGGGTGTGGCACTCAAAAAAGGTCATTCGGGGCATGTAGCTGAAAAAAATTCATACCCGGATATATCGCTCAAAAAAGGTGATACCGGGGTATGTCGCACAAATGTGGTAATACAAGGGTAAATAGGCCATACGGGGGTGTGTCACTCAAAAAACATCATTCGGGGTATGTAGCTCAAAAAAATTCATACCCGGGTATTTCGCTCAAAAAACGTCATACCCGGGTATGTCGCTCAAAAAAGGTCATACCGGGGTATGTCGCTCAAAAGTGCTCATACAGGGGTATGTCGCTCAAAAGAGGCCATACGGGGGTGTGGCACTCAAAAAAGGTCATTCGGGGCATGTAGCTCAAAAAAATTCATACCCGGATATATCGCTCAAAAACGTCATACCCGGGTATGTCGCTCAAAAGTGCTCATACGGGGGTATGTGGCTCAAAAGAGGCCATATGGGGGTGTGGCACTCAAAAAAGGTCATTCGGGGCATGTAGCTCAAAAAATTTCATACCCGGATATATCGCTCAAAAACGTCATACCCGGGTATGTCGCTCAAAAAAGGTGATACCGGGAGTGTCGCACAAATGTGGTAATACAAGGGTACATAGGCCATACGGGGGTGTGTCATTCAAAAAACATCATTCGGGGTATGTAGCTCAAAAAAATTCATACCCGGGTATTTCGCTCAAAAAACGTCATACCCGGGTATGTCGCTCAAAAAAGGTCATACCGGGGTATGTCGCTCAAAAGTGCTCATACAGGGGTATGTCGCTCAAAAGAGGCCATACGGGGGTGTGGCACTCAAAAAACATCATTCGGGGCATGTAGCTCAAAAAAATTCATACCCGGATATATCGCTCAAAAACGTCATACCCGGGTATGTCGCTCAAAAAAGGTGATACCGGGGTATGTCGCACAAATGTGGTAATACAAGGATAAATAGGCCATAAGGGGGTGTGTCACTCAAAAAACATCATTCGGGGTATGTAGCTCAAAAAAATTCATACCCGGATATATCGCTCAAAAACGTCATATCCGGGTATGTCGCTCAAAAAAGGTCATACCGGGGTATGTCGCACAAATGTGGTAATACAAGGGTAAATAGGCCATACGGGGGTGTGTCACTCAAAAAACATCATTCGGGGTATGTAGCTCAAAAAATTTCATACCCGGGTATTTCGCTCAAAAAACGTCATACCCGGGTATGTCGCTCAAAAAAGGTCATACTGGGGTATGTCGCTCAAAAGTGCTCATACGGGGTTATGTCGCTTAAAAGAGGCCATACGGGGGTGTGTCACTCAAAAAACATCATTCGGGGTATGTAGCTCAAAAAAATTCATGCCCGGGTATTTCTCTCAAAAAACGTCATACCCGGGTATGTCGCTCAAAAAAGGTCATACCGGGGTATGTCGCACAAATGTGGTAATACAAGGGTAAATAGGCCATACGGGGGTGTGTCACTCAAAAAACATCATTCGGGGTATGTAGCTCAAAAAATTCATACCCGGGTATGTCGCTCAAAAAAGGTCATACCGGGGTATGTCGCTCAAAAATGCTCATACAGGGGTATGTCGCTCAAAAGAGGCCATACGGGGGTGTGGCACTCAAAAAAGGACATTCGGGGGATGTAGCTCAAAAAAATTCATACCCGGATATATCGCTCAAAAACGTCATACCCGTATGTCGCTCAAAAAAGGTGATACCGGGGTATGTCGCTCAAAAGTGCTCATACGGGGGTATGTCGCTCAAAAGAGGGCATACGGGGGTGTGGCACTCAAAAAAGGTCATTCGGGGCATGTAGCTCAAAAAAATTCATACCCGGATATATCGCTCAAAAACGTCATATCCGGGTATGTCGCTCAAAAAAGGTCATACTAGGGTATGTCGCTCAAAAGTGCTCATACGGGGTTATGTCGCTTAAAAGAGGCCATACGGGGGTGTGTCACTCAAAAAACATCATTCGGGGTATGTAGCTCAAAAAAATTCATACCCGGGTATTTCGCTCAAAAAACGTCATACCAGGGTATGTCGCACAAATGTGGTAATACAAGGATAAATAGGCCATACGGGGGTGTGTCACTCAAAAAACATCATTCGGGGTATGTAGCTCAAAAAATTTCATACCCGGGTATTTCGCTCAAAAAAGGTCATACCGGGGTATGTCGCTCAAAAGTGCTCATACAGGGGTATGTCGCTCAAAAGAGGCCATACGGGGGTGTGGCACTCAAAAAAGGTCATTCGGGGCATGTAGCTCAAAAAAATTCATACCCGGATATATCGCTCAAAAACGTCATACCCGGGTATGTCGCTCAAAAAAGGTGATACCGGGGTATGTCGCTCAAAAGTGCTCATACGGGGGTATGTCGCTTAAAAGAGGCCATACGGGGGTGTGGCACACAAAAAAGGTCATTCGGGGCATGTAGCTCAAAAAAATTCATACCCGGATATATCGCTCAAAAACGTCATACCCGGGTATTTCGCTCAAAAAAGGTGATACCGGGGTATGTCGCACAAATGTGGTAATACAAGGGTAAATAGGCCATACGGGGGTGTGTCACTGAAAAAACATCATTCGGGGTATGTAGCTCAAAAAAATTCATACCCGGGTATTTCGCTCAAAAAACGTCATACCCGGGTATGTCGCTCAAAAAAGGTCATACCGGGGTATGTCGCTCAAAAGTGCTCATACAGGGGTATGTCGCTCAAAAGAGGCCATACGGGGGTGTGGCACTCAAAAAAGGTCATTCGGGGCATGTAGCTCAAAAAAATTCATACCCGGATATATCGCTCAAAAACGTCATACCCGGGTATGTCGCACAAAAAAGGTCATACCGGGGTATGTCGCTCAAAGTGCTCATACGGGGTTATGTCGCTTAAAAGAGGCCATACGGGGGTGTGTCACTCAAAAAACATCATTCGGGGCATGTAGCTCAAAAAAATTCATACCCGGATATATCGCTCAAAAACGTCATACCCGGGTATGTCGCTCAAAAAAGGTGATACCGGGGTATGTCGCACAAATGTGGTAATACAAGGATAAATAGGCCATACGGGGGTGTGTCACTCAAAAAACATCATTCGGGGTATGTAGCTCAAAAAAATTCATACCCGGATATATCGCTCAAAAACGTCATATCCGGGTATGTCGCTCAAAAAAGGTCATACCGGGGTATGTCGCACAAATGTGGTAATACAAGGGTAAATAGGCCATACGGGGGTGTGTCACTCAAAAAACATCATTCGGGGTATGTAGCTCAAAAAAATTCATACCCGGGTATTTCGCTCAAAAAACGTCATACCCGGGTATGTCGCTCAAAAAAGGTCATACCGGGGTATGTCGCTCAAAAGTGCTCATACAGGGGTATGTCGCTCAAAAGAGGCCATACGGGGGTGTGGCACTCAAAATAGGTCATTCGGGGCATGTAGCTCAAAAAAATTCATACCCGGATATATCGCTCAAAAACGTCATACCCGGGTATGTCGCTCAAAAAAGGTGATACCGGGGTATGTCGCTCAAAAGTGCTCATACGGGGGTAGGTCGCTCAAAAGAGGGCATACGGGGGTGTGGCACTCAAAAAAGGTCATTCGGGGCATGTAGCTCAAAAAAATTCATACCCGGATATATCGCTCAAAAACGTCATATCCGGGTATGTCGCTCAAAAAAGGTCATACTAGGGTATGTCGCTCAAAAGTGCTCATACGGGGTTATGTCGCTTAAAAGAGGCCATACGGGGGTGTGTCACTCAAAAAACATCATTCGGGGTATGTAGCTCAAAAAAATTCATACCCGGATATATCGCTCAAAAACGTCATACCCGGGTATGTCACTCAAAAAAGGTGATACCGGGGTATGTCGCACAAATGTGGTAATACAAGGGTAAATAGGCCATACGGGGGTGTGTCACTCAAAAAACATCATTCGGGGTATGTAGCTCAAAAAAATTCATACCTGGGTATTTCGCTCAAAAAACGTCATACCGGGGTATGTCGCTCAAAAGTGCTCATACAGGGGTATGTCGCTCAAAAGAGGCCATACGGGGGTGTGGCACTCAAAAAAGGTCATTCGGGGCATGTAGCTCAAAAAAATTCATACCCGGATATATCGCTCAAAAACGTCATACCCGGGTATGTCGCACAAAAAAGGTCATACCGGGGTATGTCGCTCAAAAGTGCTCATACGGGGGTATGTCGCTCAAAAGAGGGCATACGGGGGTGTGGCACTCAAAAAAGGTCATTCGGGGCATGTAGCTCAAAAAAATTCATACCCGGATATATCGCTCAAAAACGTCATATCCGGGTATGTCGCACAAAAAAGGTCATACCGGGCTATGTCGCTCAAAAGTGCTCATACGGGGGTATGTCGCTCAAAAGAGGCCATACGGGGGTGTGGCACTCAAAAAAGGTCATTCGGGGCATGTAGCTCAAAAAAATTCATACCCGGATATATCGCTCAAAAACGTCATACCCGGGTATGTCGCTCAAAAAAGGTGATACCGGGGTATGTCGCACAAATGTGGTAATACAAGGATAAATAGGCCATACGGGGGTGTGTCACTCAAAAAACATCATTCGGGGCATGTAGCTCAAAAAAATTCATACCCGGATATATCGCTCAAAAACGTCATACCCGGGTATGTCGCACAAAAAAGGTCATACCGGGGTATGTCGCTCAAAAGTGCTCATACGGGATTTGTCGCTCAAAAGAGGGCATACGGGGGTGTGGCACTCAAAAAAGGTCATTCGGGGCATGTAGCTCAAAAAAATTCATACCCGGATATATCGCTCAAAAACGTCATATCCGGGTATGTCGCACAAAAAAGGTCATACCGGGCTATGTCGCTCAAAAGTGCTCATACGGGGGTATGTCGCTCAAAAGAGGCCATACGGGGGTGTGGCACTCAAAAAAGGTCATTCGGGGCATGTAGCTCAAAAAAATTCATACCCGGATATATCGCTCAAAAACGTCATACCCGGGTATGTCGCACAAAAAAGGTCATACCGGGGTATGTCGCTCAAAAGTGCTCATACGGGGGTATGTCGCTCAAAAGAGGCCATACGGGGGTGTGGCACTCAAAAAAGGTCATTCAGGGCATGTAGCTCAAAAAAATTCATACCCGGATATATCGCTCAAAAACGTCATATCCGGGTATGTCGCACAAAAAAGGTCATACCGGGCTATGTCGCTCAAAAGTGCTCATACGGGGGTATGTCGCTCAAAAGAGGCCATACGGGGGTGTGGCACTCAAAAAAGGTCATTCGGGGCATGTAGCTCAAAAAAATTCATACCCGGATATATCGCTCAAAAACGTCATACCCGGGTATGTCGCACAAAAAAGGTCATACCGGGGTATGTCGCTCAAAAGTGCTCATACGGGGGTATGTCGCTCAAAAGAGGGCATACGGGGGTGTGGCACTCAAAAAAGGTCATTCGGGGCATGTAGCTCAAAAAAATTCATACCCGGATATATCGCTCAAAAACGTCATATCCGGGTATGTCGCACAAAAAAGGTCATACCGGGCTATGTCGCTCAAAAGTGCACATACGGGGGTATGTCGCTCAAAAGAGGCCATACGGGGGTGTGGCACTCAAAAAAGGTCATTCGGGGCATGTAGCTCAAAAAAATTCATACCCGGATATATCGCTCAAAAACGTCATATCCGGATATGTCGCACAAAAAAGGTCATACCGGGCTATGTCGCTCAAAAGTGCTCATACTGGGGTATGTCGCTCAAAAGAGGCCATACGGGGGTGTGGCACTCAAAAAAGGTCATTCGGGGCATGTAGCTCAAAAAAATTCATACCCGGATATATCGCTCAAAAACGTCATATCCGGGTATGTCGCACAAAAAAGGTCATACCGGGCTATGTCGCTCAAAAGTGCTCATATGGGTGTATGTCGCTCAAAAGAGGCCATACGGGGGTGTGGCACTCAAAAAAGGTCATTCGGGGCATGTAGCTCAAAAAAATTCATACCCGGATATATCGCTCAAAAACGTCATATCCGGGTATGTCGCACAAAAAAGGTCATACCGGGCTATGTCGCTCAAAAGTGCTCATACGGGGGTATGTCGCTCAAAAGAGGCCATACGGGGGTGTGGCACTCAAAAAAGGTCATTCGGGGCATGTAGCTCAAAAAAATTCATACCCGGATATATCGCTCAAAAACGTCATACCCGGGTATGTCGCACAAAAAAGGTCATACCGGGCTACGTCGCTCAAAAGTGCTCATACGGGGGTATGTCGCTCAAAAGAGGCCATACGGGGGTGTGGCACTCAAAAAAGGTCATTCGGGGCATGTAGCTCAAAAAAATTCATACCCGGATATATCGCTCAAAAACGTCATACCCGGGTATGTCGCACAAAAAAGGTCATACCGGGGTATGTCGCTCAAAAGTGCTCATACGGGGGTATGTCGCTCAAAAGAGGGCATACGGGGGTGTGGCACTCAAAAAAGGTCATTCGGGGCATGTAGCTCAAAAAAATTCATACCCGGATATATCGCTCAAAAACGTCATATCCGGATATGTCGCACAAAAAAGGTCATCCCGGGCTATGTCGCTCAAAAGTGCTCATACGGGGGTATGTCGCTCAAAAGAGGGCATACGGGGGTGTGGCACTCAAAAAAGGTCATTCGGGGCATGTAGCTCAAAAAAATTCATACCCGGATATATCGCTCAAAAACGTCATATCCGGGTATGTCGCACAAAAAAGGTCATACCGGGCTATGTCGCTCAAAAGTGCACATACGGGGGTATGTCGCTCAAAAGAGGCCATACGGGGGTGTGGCACTCAAAAAAGGTCATTCGGGGCATGTAGCTCAAAAAAATTCATACCCGGATATATCGCTCAAAAACGTCATATCCGGATATGTCGCACAAAAAAGGTCATACCGGGCTATGTCGCTCAAAAGTGCTCATACTGGGGTATGTCGCTCAAAAGAGGCCATACGGGGGTGTGGCACTCAAAAAAGGTCATTCGGGGCATGTAGCTCAAAAAAATTCATACCCGGATATATCGCTCAAAAACGTCATATCCGGGTATGTCGCACAAAAAAGGTCATACCGGGCTATGTCGCTCAAAAGTGCTCATATGGGTGTATGTCGCTCAAAAGAGGCCATACGGGGGTGTGGCACTCAAAAAAGGTCATTCGGGGCATGTAGCTCAAAAAAATTCATACCCGGATATATCGCTCAAAAACGTCATATCCGGGTATGTCGCACAAAAAAGGTCATACCGGGCTATGTCGCTCAAAAGTGCTCATACGGGGGTATGTCGCTCAAAAGAGGCCATACGGGGGTGTGGCACTCAAAAAAGGTCATTCGGGGCATGTAGCTCAAAAAAATTCATACCCGGATATATCGCTCAAAAACGTCATACCCGTGTATGTCGCACAAAAAAGGTCATACCGGGCTACGTCGCTCAAAAGTGCTCATACGGGGGTATGTCGCTCAAAAGAGGCCATACGGGGGTGTGGCACTCAAAAAAGGTCATTCGGGGCATGTAGCTCAAAAAAATTCATACCCGGATATATCGCTCAAAAACGTCATACCCGGGTATGTCGCACAAAAAAGGTCATACCGGGGTATGTCGCTCAAAAGTGCTCATACGGGGGTATGTCGCTCAAAAGAGGGCATACGGGGGTGTGGCACTCAAAAAAGGTCATTCGGGGCATGTAGCTCAAAAAAATTCATACCCGGATATATCGCTCAAAAACGTCATATCCGGATATGTCGCACAAAAAAGGTCATCCCGGGCTATGTCGCTCAAAAGTGCTCATACGGGGGTATGTCGCTCAAAAGAGGGCATACGGGGGTGTGGCACTCAAAAAAGGTCATTCGGGGCATGTAGCTCAAAAAAATTCATACCCGGATATATCGCTCAAAAACGTCATATCCGGGTATGTCGCACAAAAAAGGTCATACCGGGCTATGTCGCTCAAAAGTGCACATACGGGGGTATGTCGCTCAAAAGAGGCCATACGGGGGTGTGGCACTCAAAAAAGGTCATTCGGGGCATGTAGCTCAAAAAAATTCATACCCGGATATATCGCTCAAAAACGTCATATCCGGATATGTCGCACAAAAAAGGTCATCCCGGGCTATGTCGCTCAAAAGTGCTCATACGGGGGTATGTCGCTCAAAAGAGGGCATACGGGGGTGTGGCACTCAAAAAAGGTCATTCGGGGCATGTAGCTCAAAAAAATTCATACCCGGATATATCGCTCAAAAACGTCATATCCGGGTATGTCGCACAAAAAAGGTCATACCGGGCTATGTCGCTCAAAAGTGCTCATACGGGGGTATGTCGCTCAAAAGAGGCCATACGGGGGTGTGGCACTCAAAAAAGGTCATTCGGGGCATGTAGCTCAAAAAAATTCATACCCGGATATATCGCTCAAAAACGTCATACCCGGGTATGTCGCTCAAAAAAGGTGATACCGGGGTATGTCGCACAAATGTGGTAATACAAGGATAAATAGGCCATACGGGGGTGTGTCACTCAAAAAACATCATTCGGGGCATGTAGCTCAAAAAAATTCATACCCGGATATATCGCTCAAAAACGTCATATCCGGGTATGTCGCACAAAAAAGGTCATACCGGGCTATGTCGCTCAAAAGTGCTCATACGGGGGTATGTCGCTCAAAAGAGGCCATACGGGGGTGTGGCACTCAAAAAAGGTCATTCGGGGCATGTAGCTCAAAAAAATTCATACCCGGATATATCGCTCAAAAACGTCATACCCGGGTATGTCGCACAAAAAAGGTCATACCGGGGTATGTCGCTCAAAAGTGCTCATACGGGGGTATGTCGCTCAAAAGAGGCCATACGGGGGTGTGGCACTCAAAAAAGGTCATTCAGGGCATGTAGCTCAAAAAAATTCATACCCGGATATATCGCTCAAAAACGTCATATCCGGGTATGTCGCACAAAAAAGGTCATACCGGGCTATGTCGCTCAAAAGTGCTCATACGGGGGTATGTCGCTCAAAAGAGGCCATACGGGGGTGTGGCACTCAAAAAAGGTCATTCGGGGCATGTAGCTCAAAAAAATTCATACCCGGATATATCGCTCAAAAACGTCATACCCGGGTATGTCGCACAAAAAAGGTCATACCGGGGTATGTCGCTCAAAAGTGCTCATACGGGGGTATGTCGCTCAAAAGAGGGCATACGGGGGTGTGGCACTCAAAAAAGGTCATTCGGGGCATGTAGCTCAAAAAAATTCATACCCGGATATATCGCTCAAAAACGTCATATCCGGGTATGTCGCACAAAAAAGGTCATACCGGGCTATGTCGCTCAAAAGTGCACATACGGGGGTATGTCGCTCAAAAGAGGCCATACGGGGGTGTGGCACTCAAAAAAGGTCATTCGGGGCATGTAGCTCAAAAAAATTCATACCCGGATATATCGCTCAAAAACGTCATATCCGGATATGTCGCACAAAAAAGGTCATACCGGGCTATGTCGCTCAAAAGTGCTCATACTGGGGTATGTCGCTCAAAAGAGGCCATACGGGGGTGTGGCACTCAAAAAAGGTCATTCGGGGCATGTAGCTCAAAAAAATTCATACCCGGATATATCGCTCAAAAACGTCATATCCGGGTATGTCGCACAAAAAAGGTCATACCGGGCTATGTCGCTCAAAAGTGCTCATATGGGTGTATGTCGCTCAAAAGAGGCCATACGGGGGTGTGGCACTCAAAAAAGGTCATTCGGGGCATGTAGCTCAAAAAAATTCATACCCGGATATATCGCTCAAAAACGTCATATCCGGGTATGTCGCACAAAAAAGGTCATACCGGGCTATGTCGCTCAAAAGTGCTCATACGGGGGTATGTCGCTCAAAAGAGGCCATACGGGGGTGTGGCACTCAAAAAAGGTCATTCGGGGCATGTAGCTCAAAAAAATTCATACCCGGATATATCGCTCAAAAACGTCATACCCGGGTATGTCGCACAAAAAAGGTCATACCGGGCTACGTCGCTCAAAAGTGCTCATACGGGGGTATGTCGCTCAAAAGAGGCCATACGGGGGTGTGGCACTCAAAAAAGGTCATTCGGGGCATGTAGCTCAAAAAAATTCATACCCGGATATATCGCTCAAAAACGTCATACCCGGGTATGTCGCACAAAAAAGGTCATACCGGGGTATGTCGCTCAAAAGTGCTCATACGGGGGTATGTCGCTCAAAAGTGCTCATACGGGGGTATGTCGCTCAAAAGAGGCCATACGGGGGTGTGGCACTCAAAAAAGGTCATTCGGGGCATGTAGCTCAAAAAAATTCATACACGGATATATCGCTCAAAAACGTCATACCCGGGTATGTCGCACAAAAAAGGTCATACCGGGGTATGTCGCTCAAAAGTGCTCATACGGGGGTATGTCGCTCAAAAGAGGGCATACGGGGGTGTGGCACTCAAAAAAGGTCATTCGGGGCATGTAGCTCAAAAAAATTCATACCCGGATATATCGCTCAAAAACGTCATATCCGTGTATGTCGCACAAAAAAGGTCATACCGGGCTATGTCGCTCAAAAGTGCACATACGGGGGTATGTCGCTCAAAAGAGGCCATACGGGGGTGTGGCACTCAAAAAAGGTCATTCGGGGCATGTAGCTCAAAAAAATTCATACCCGGATATATCGCTCAAAAACGTCATATCCGGGTATGTCGCACAAAAAAGGTCATACCGGGCTATGTCGCTCAAAAGTGCTCATACGGGGGTATGTCGCTCAAAAGAGGCCATACGGGGGTGTGGCACTCAAAAAAGGTCATTCGGGGCATGTAGCTCAAAAAAATTCATACCTGGATATATCGCTCAAAAACGTCATACCCGGGTATGTCGCACAAAAAAGGTCATACCGGGCTACGTCGCTCAAAAGTGCTCATACGGGGGTATGTCGCTCAAAAGAGGCCATACGGGGGTGTGGCACTCAAAAAAGGTCATTCGGGGCATGTAGCTCAAAAAAATTCATACCCGGATATATCGCTCAAAAACGTCATATCCGGGTATGTCGCACAAAAAAGGTCATACCGGGCTATGTCGCTCAAAAGTGCTCATACGGGGGTATGTCGCTCAAAAGAGGGCATACGGGGGTGTGGCACTCAAAAAAGGTCATTCGGGGCATGTAGCTCAAAAAAATTCATACCCGGATATATCGCTCAAAAACGTCATATCCGGATATGTCGCACAAAAAAGGTCATCCCGGGCTATGTCGCTCAAAAGTGCTCATACGGGGGTATGTCGCTCAAAAGAGGCCATACGGGGGTGTGGCACTCAAAAAAGGTCATTCGGGGCATGTAGCTCAAAAAAATTCATACCCGGATATATCGCTCAAAAACGTCATATCCGGGTATGTCGCACAAAAAAGGTCATACCGGGCTATGTCGCTCAAAAGTGCTCATATGGGTGTATGTCGCTCAAAAGAGGCCATACGGGGGTGTGGCACTCAAAAAAGGTCATTCGGGGCATGTAGCTCAAAAAAATTCATACCCGGATATATCGCTCAAAAACGTCATATCCGGGTATGTCGCACAAAAAAGGTCATACCGGGCTATGTCGCTCAAAAGTGCTCATACGGGGGTATGTCGCTCAAAAGAGGCCATACGGGGGTGTGGCACTCAAAAAAGGTCATTCGGGGCATGTAGCTCAAAAAAATTCATACCCGGATATATCGCTCAAAAACGTCATACCCGGGTATGTCGCACAAAAAAGGTCATACCGGGGTATGTCGCTCAAAAGTGCTCATACGGGGGTATGTCGCTCAAAAGAGGGCATACGGGGGTATGGCACTCAAAAAAGGTCATTCGGGGCATGTAGCTCAAAAAAATTCATAGCCGGATATATCGCTCAAAAACGTCATATCCGGGTATGTCGCACAAAAAAGGTCATACCGGGCTATGTCGCTCAAAAGTGCACATACGGGGGTATGTCGCTCAAAAGAGGCCATACGGGGGTGTGGCACTCAAAAAAGGTCATTTGGGGCATGTAGCTCAAAAAAATTCATACCCGGATATATCGCTCAAAAACGTCATATCCGGATATGTCGCACAAAAAAGGTCATCCCGGGCTATGTCGCTCAAAAGTGCTCATACGGGGGTATGTCGCTCAAAAGAGGGCATACGGGGGTGTGGCACTCAAAAAAGGTCATTCGGGGCATGTAGCTCAAAAAAATTCATACCCGGATATATCGCTCAAAAACGTCATATCCGGGTATGTCGCACAAAAAAGGTCATACCGGGCTATGTCGCTCAAAAGTGCACATACGGGGGTATGTCGCTCAAAAGAGGCCATACGGGGGTGTGACACTCAAAAAAGGTCATTCGGGGCATGTAGCTCAAAAAAATTCATACCCGGATATATCGCTCAAAAACGTCATATCCGGATATGTCGCACAAAAAAGGTCATCCCGGGCTATGTCGCTCAAAAGTGCTCATACGGGGGTATGTCGCTCAAAAGAGGCCATACGGGGGTGTGGCACTCAAAAAAGGTCATTCGGGGCATGTAGCTCAAAAAAATTCATACCCGGATATATCGCTCAAAAACGTCATATCCGGGTATGTCGCACAAAAAAGGTCATACCGGGCTATGTCGCTCAAAAGTGCTCATACGGGGGTATGTCGCTCAAAAGAGGCCATACGGGGGTGTGGCACTCAAAAAAGGTCATTCGGGGCATGTAGCTCAAAAAAATTCATACCCGGATATATCGCTCAAAAACGTCATATTCGGGTATGTCGCACAAAAAAGGTCATACCGGGCTATGTCGCTCAAAAGTGCTCATTTGGGGGTATGTCGCTCAAAAGAGGCCATACGGGGGTGTGGCACTCAAAAAAGGTCATTCGGGGCATGTAGCTCAAAAAAATTCATACCCGGATATATCGCTCAAAAACGTCATACCCGGGTATGTCGCTCAAAAAAGGTCATACCGGGGTATGTCGCTCAAAAGTGCTCATACGGGGGTATGTGGCTCCAAAGAGGCCATATGGGGGTGTGGCACTCAAAAAAGGTCATTCGGGGCATGTAGCTCAAAAAAATTCATACCCGGATATATCGCTCAAAAACGTCATATCCCGGTATGTCGCACAAAAAAGGTCATACCGGGCTATGTCGCTCAAAAGTGCTCATACGGGGGTATGTCGCTCAAAAGAGGCCATACGGGGGTGTGGCACTCAAAAAAGGTCATTCGGGGCATGTAGCTCAAAAAAATTCATACCCGGATATATCGCTCAAAAACGTCATACCCGGGTATGTCGCACAAAAAAGGTCATACCGGGGGATGTCGCTCAAAAGTGCTCATACGGGGGTATGTCGCTCAAAAGAGGGCATACGGGGGTGTGGCACTCAAAAAAGGTCATTCGGGGCATGTAGCTCAAAAAAATTCATACCCGGGTATTTCGCTCAAAAAAGGTCATACCCGGGTATGTCGCTCAAAAAAGGTCATACCGGGGTATGTCGCTCAAAAGTGCTCATACGGGGGTATGTCGCTCAAAAGAGGCCATACGGGGGTGTGGCACTCAAAAAAGGTCATTCGGGGCATGTAGCTCAAAAAAATTCATACCCGGATATATCGCTCAAAAACGTCATACCCGGGTATGTCGCTCAAAAAAGGGATACCGGGGTATGTCGCACAAATGTGGTAATACAAGGGTAAATAGGCCATACGGGGGTGTGTCACTCAAAAAACATCATTCGGGGTATGTAGCTCAAAAAATTTCATACCCGGGTATTTCGCTCAAAAAACGTCATACCCTGGTATGTCGCTCAAAAAAGGTCATACTGGGGTATGTCGCTCAAAAGTGCTCATACGGGGTTATGTCGCTTAAAAGAGGCCATACGGGGGTGTGTCACTCAAAAAACATCATTCGGGGTATGTAGCTTAAAAAAATTCATGCCCGGGTATTTCTCTCAAAAAACGTCATACCCGGGTATGTCACTCAAATAAGGTCATACCGGGGTATGTTGCTCAAAAGTGCTCATACAAGGGTATGTCGCTCAAAAGAGGCCATACGGGGGTGTGTCACTCAAAAAACATCATTCGGGGTATGTAGCTCAAAAAAATTCATACCCGGATATATCACTCAAAAACGTCATATCCGGGTATGTCGCTCAAAAAAGGTCATACCGGGGTATGTCGCACAAATGTGGTAATACAAGGGTAAATAGGCCATACGGTGGTGTGTCACTCAAAAAACATCATTCGGGGTATGTAGCTCAAAAAAATTCATACCCGGATATATCGCTCAAAAACGTCATATCCGGGTATGTCGCACAAAAAAGGTCATACTGGGCTATGTCGCTCAAAAGTGCTCATACGGGGGTATGTCGCTCAAAGGAGGCCATACGGGGGTGTGGCACTCAAAAAAGGTCATTCAGGGCATGTAGCTCAAAAAAATTCATACCCGGATATATCGCTCAAAAACGTCATACCCGGGTATGTCGCACAAAAAAGGTCATACCGGGGTATGTCGCTCAAAAGTGCTCATACGGGGGTATGTCGCTCAAAAGAGGGCATACGGGGGTGTGGCACTCAAAAAAGGTCATTCGGGGCATGTAGCTCAAAAAAATTCATACCCGGATATATCGCTCAAAAACGTCATATCCGGGTATGTCGCACAAAAAAGGTCATACAGGGCTATGTCGCTCAAAAGTGCTCATACGGGGGTATGTCGCTCAAAAGAGGCCATACGGGGGTGTGGCACTCAAAAAAGGTCATTCGGGGCATGTAGCTCAAAAAAATTCATACCCGGATATATCGCTCAAAAACGTCATATCCGGGTATGTCGCACAAAAAAGGTCATACCGGGCTATGTCGCTCAAAAGTGCACATACGGGGGTATGTCGCTCAAAAGAGGCCATACGGGGGTGTGGCACTCAAAAAAGGTCATTCGGGGCATGTAGCTCAAAAAAATTCATACCCGGATATATCGCTCAAAAACGTCATATCCGGGTATGTCGCACAAAAAAGGTCATACCGGGCTATGTCGCTCAAAAGTGCACATACGGGGGTATGTCGCTCAAAAGAGGCCATACGGGGGTGTGGCACTCAAAAAAGGTCATTCGGGGCATGTAGCTCAAAAAAATTCATACCCGGATATATCGCTCAAAAACGTCATATCCGGATATGTCGCACAAAAAAGGTCATACCGGGCTATGTCGCTCAAAAGTGCTCATACGGGGGTATGTCGCTCAAAAGAGGCCATACGGGGGTGTGGCACTCAAAAAAGGTCATTCGGGGCATGTAGCTCAAAAAAATTCATACCCGGATATATCGCTCAAAAACGTCATATCCGGGTAGGTCGCACAAAAAAGGTCATACCGGGCTATGTCGCTCAAAAGTGCTCATACGGGGGTATGTCGCTCAAAAGAGGCCATACGGGGGTGTGGCACTCAAAAAAGGTCATTCGGGGCATGTAGCTCAAAAAAATTCATACCCGGATATATCGCTCAAAAACGTCATACCCGGGTATGTCGCACAAAAAAGGTCATACCGGGCTATGTCGCTCAAAAGTGCTCATACGGGGGTATGTCGCTCAAAAGAGGCCATACGGGGGTGTGGCACTCAAAAAAGGTCATTCGGGGCATGTAGCTCAAAAAAATTCATACCCGGATATATCGCTCAAAAACGTCATACCCGGGTATGTCGCTCAAAAAAGGTCATACCCGGGTATGTCGCACAAATGTGGTAATACAAGGATAAATAGGCCATACGGGGGTCTGTCACTCAAAAAACATCATTCGGGGCATGTAGCTCAAAAAAATTCATACCCGGATATATCGCTCAAAAACGTCATATCCGGGTATGTCGCACAAAAAAGGTCATACCGGGCTATGTCGCTCAAAAGTGCTCATACGGGGGTATGTCGCTCAAAAGAGGCCATACGGGGGTGTGGCACTCAAAAAAGGTCATTCGGGGCATGTAGCTCAAAAAAATTCATACCCGGATATATCGCTCAAAAACGTCATACCCGGGTATGTCGCTCAAAAAAGGTGATACCGGGATATGTCGCACAAATGTGGTAATACAAGGATAAATAGGCCATACGGGGGTGTGTCACTCAAAAAACATCATTCGGGGCATGTAGCTCAAAAAAATTCATACCCGGATATATCGCTCAAAAACGTCATATCCGGATATGTCGCACAAAAAAGGTCATACCGGGCTATGTCGCTCAAAAGTGCTCATACGGGGGTATGTCGCTCAAAAGAGGCCATACGGGGGTGTGGCACTCAAAAAAGGTCATTCAGGGCATGTAGCTCAAAAAAATTCATACCCGGATATATCGCTCAAAAACGTCATACCCGGGTATGTCGCACAAAAAAGGTCATACCGGGGTATGTCGCTCAAAAGTGCTCATACGGGGGTATGTCGCTCAAAAGAGGGCATACGGGGGTGTGGCACTCAAAAAAGGTCATTCGGGGCATGTAGCTCAAAAAAATTCATACCCGGATATATCGCTCAAAAACGTCATACCCGGGTATGTCGCACAAAAAAGGTCATACCGGGCTATGTCGCTCAAAAGTGCTCATACGGGGGTATGTCGCTCAAAAGAGGCCATACGGGGGTGTGGCACTCAAAAAAGGTCATTCGGGGCATGTAGCTCAAAAAAATTCATACCCGGATATATCGCTCAAAAACGTCATACCCGGGTATGTCGCTCAAAAAAGGTGATACCGGGATATGTCGCACAAATGTGGTAATACAAGGATAAATAGGCCATACGGGGGTGTGTCACTCAAAAAACATCATTCGGGGCATGTAGCTCAAAAAAATTCATACCCGGATATATCGCTCAAAAACGTCATATCCGGATATGTCGCACAAAAAAGGTCATACCGGGCTATGTCGCTCAAAAGTGCTCATACGGGGGTATGTCGCTCAAAAGAGGCCATACGGGGGTGTGGCACTCAAAAAAGGTCATTCAGGGCATGTAGCTCAAAAAAATTCATACCCGGATATATCGCTCAAAAACGTCATACCCGGGTATGTCGCACAAAAAAGGTCATACCGGGGTATGTCGCTCAAAAGTGCTCATACGGGGGTATGTCGCTCAAAAGAGGGCATACGGGGGTGTGGCACTCAAAAAAGGTCATTCGGGGCATGTAGCTCAAAAAAATTCATACCCGGATATATCGCTCAAAAACGTCATACCCGGGTATGTCGCACAAAAAAGGTCATACCGGGCTATGTCGCTCAAAAGTGCTCATACGGGGGTATGTCGCTCAAAAGAGGCCATACGGGGGTGTGGCACTCAAAAAAGGTCATTCGGGGCATGTAGCTCAAAAAAATTCATACCCGGATATATCGCTCAAAAACGTCATACCCGGGTATGTCGCACAAAAAAGGTCATACCGGGGTATGTCGCTCAAAAGTGCTCATACGGGGGTATGTCGCTCAAAAGAGGGCATACGGGGGTGTGGCACTCAAAAAAGGTCATTCGGGGCATGTAGCTCAAAAAAATTCATACCCGGATATATCGCTCAAAAACGTCATATCCGGGTATGTCGCACAAAAAAGGTCATACCAGGCTATGTCGCCCAAAAGTGCTCATACGGGGGTATGTCGCTCAAAAGAGGCCATACGGGGGTGTGGCACTCAAAAAAGGTCATTCGGGGCATGTAGCTCAAAAAAATTCATACCCGGATATATCGCTCAAAAACGTCATATCCGGATATGTCGCACAAAAAAGGTCATACCGGGCTATGTCGCTCAAAAGTGCTCATACGGGGGTATGTCGCTCAAAAGAGGCCATACGGGGGTGTGGCACTCAAAAAAGGTCATTCGGGGCATGTAGCTCAAAAAAATTCATACCCGGATATATCGCTCAAAAACGTCATATCCGGGTAGGTCGCACAAAAAAGGTCATACCGGGCTATGTCGCTCAAAAGTGCTCATACGGGGGTATGTCGCTCAAAAGAGGCCAAGAGGGGGTGTGGCACTCAAAAAAGGTCATTCGGGGCATGTAGCTCAAAAAAATTCATACCCGGATATATCGCTCAAAAACGTCATACCCGGGTATGTCGCTCAAAAAAGGTCATACCGGGGTATGTCGCTCAAAAGTGCTCATACGGGGGTATGTGGCTCAAAAGAGGCCAAGAGGGGGTGTGGCACTCAAAAAAGGTCATTCGGGGCATGTAGCTCAAAAAAATTCATACCCGGATATATCGCTCAAAAACGTCATACCCGGGTATGTCGCACAAAAAAGGTCATACCGGGCTATGTCGCTCAAAAGTGCTCATACGGGGGTATGTCGCTCAAAAGAGGCCATACGGGGGTGTGGCACTCAAAAAAGGTCATTCGGGGATGTAGCTCAAAAAAATTCATACCCGGATATATCGCTCAAAAACGTCATACCCGGGTATGTCGCTCAAAAAAGGTCATACCCGGGTATGTCGCACAAATGTGGTAATACAAGGATAAATAGGCCATACGGGGGTCTGTCACTCAAAAAACATCATTCGGGGCATGTAGCTCAAAAAAATTCATACCCGGATATATCGCTCAAAAACGTCATATCCGGGTATGTCGCACAAAAAAGGTCATACCGGGCTATGTCGCTCAAAAGTGCTCATACGGGGGTATGTCGCTCAAAAGAGGCCATACGGGGGTGTGGCACTCAAAAAAGGTCATTCGGGGCATGTAGCTCAAAAAAATTCATACCCGGATATATCGCTCAAAAACGTCATACCCGGGTATGTCGCTCAAAAAAGGTGATACCGGGATATGTCGCACAAATGTGGTAATACAAGGATAAATAGGCCATACGGGGGTGTGTCACTCAAAAAACATCATTCGGGGCATGTAGCTCAAAAAAATTCATACCCGGATATATCGCTCAAAAACGTCATATCCGGGTATGTCGCACAAAAAAGGTCATACCGGGCTATGTCGCTCAAAAGTGCTCATACGGGGGTATGTAGCTCAAAAGAGGCCATACGGGGGTGTGGCACTCAAAAAAGGTCATTCGGGGCATGTAGCTCAAAAAAATTCATACCCGGATATATCGCTCAAAAACGTCATACCCGGGTATGTCGCACAAAAAAGGTCATACCGGGGTATGTCGCTCAAAAGTGCTCATACGGGGGTATGTCGCTCAAAAGAGGGCATACGGGGGTGTGGCACTCAAAAAAGGTCATTCGGGGCATGTAGCTCAAAAAAATTCATACCCGGATATATCGCTCAAAAACGTCATATCCGGGTATGTCGCACAAAAAAGGTCATACCGGGCTATGTCGCTCAAAAGTGCTCATACGGGGGTATGTCGCTCAAAAGAGGCCATACGGGGGTGTGGCACTCAAAAAAGGTCATTCGGGGCATGTAGCTCAAAAAAATTCATACCCGGATATATCGCTCAAAAACGTCATATCCGGGTATGTCGCACAAAAAAGGTCATACCGGGCTATGTCGCTCAAAAGTGCACATACGGGGGTATGTCGCTCAAAAGAGGCCATACGGGGGTGTGGCACTCAAAAAAGGTCATTCGGGGCATGTAGCTCAAAAAAATTCATACCCGGATATATCGCTCAAAAACGTCATATCCGGATATGTCGCACAAAAAAGGTCATACCGGGCTATGTCGCTCAAAAGTGCTCATACGGGGGTATGTCGCTCAAAAGAGGCCATACGGGGGTGTGGCACTCAAAAAAGGTCATTCGGGGCATGTAGCTCAAAAAAATTCATACCCGGATATATCGCTCAAAAACGTCATATCCGGGTATGTCGCACAAAAAAGGTCATACCGGGCTATGTCGCTCAAAAGTGCTCATACGGGTGTATGTCGCTCAAAAGAGGCCATACGGGGGTGTGGCACTCAAAAAAGGTCATTCGGGGCATGTAGCTCAAAAAAATTCATACCCGGATATATCGCTCAAAAACGTCATATCCGGGTATGTCGCACAAAAAAGGTCATACCGGGCTATGTCGCTCAAAAGTGCTCATACGGGGGTATGTCGCTCAAAAGAGGCCATACGGGGGTGTGGCACTCAAAAAAGGTCATTCGGGGCATGTAGCTCAAAAAAATTCATACCCGGATATATCGCTCAAAAACGTCATACCCGGGTATGTCGCTCAAAAAAGGTCATACCGGGGTATGTCGCTCAAAAGTGCTCATACGGGGGTATGTCGCTCAAAAGAGGCCATACGGGGGTGTGGCACTCAAAAAAGGTCATTCGGGGCATGTAGCTCAAAAAAATTCATACCCGGATATATCGCTCAAAAACGTCATACCCGGGTATGTCGCTCAAAAAAGGTCATACCGGGGTATGTCGCTCAAAAGTGCTCATACGGGGGTATGTGGCTCAAAAGAGGCCATATGGGGGTGTGGCACTCAAAAAAGGTCATTCGGGGCATGTAGCTCAAAAAAATTCATACCCGGATATATCGCTCAAAAACGTCATACCCGGGTATGTCGCACAAAAAAGGTCATACCGGGCTACGTCGCTCAAAAGTGCTCATACGGGGGTATGTCGCTCAAAAGAGGCCATACGGGGGTGTGGCACTCAAAAAAGGTCATTCGGGGCATGTAGCTCAAAAAAATTCATACCCGGATATATCGCTCAAAAACGTCATACCCGGGTATGTCGCACAAAAAAGGTCATACCGGGCTATGTCGCTCAAAAGTGCTCATACGGGGGTATGTCGCTCAAAAGAGGCCATACGGGGGTGTGGCACTCAAAAAAGGTCATTCGGGGCATGTAGCTCAAAAAAATTCATACCCGGATATATCGCTCAAAAACGTCATACCCGGGTATGTAGCACAAAAAAGGTAATACCGGGGTATGTCGCTCAAAAGTGCTCATACGGGGGTATGTCGCTCAAAAGAGGGCATACGGGGGTGTGGCACTCAAAAAAGGTCATTCGGGGCATGTAGCTCAAAAAAATTCATACCCGGATATATCGCTCAAAAACGTCATATCCGGGTATGTCGCACAAAAAAGGTCATACCGGGCTATGTCGCTCAAAAGTGCTCATACGGGGGTATGTCGCTCAAAAGAGGCCATACGGGGGTGTGGCACTCAAAAAAGGTCATTCGGGGCATGTAGCTCAAAAAAATTCATACCCGGATATATCGCTCAAAAACGTCATACCCGGGTATGTCGCACAAAAAAGGTCATACCGGGGTATGTCGCTCAAAAGTGCTCATACGGGGGTATGTCGCTCAAAAGAGGGCATACGGGGGTGTGGCACTCAAAAAAGGTCATTCGGGGCATGTAGCTCAAAAAAATTCATACCCGGGTATATCGCTCAAAAACGTCATATCCGGGTATGTCGCACAAAAAAGGTCATACCGGGCTATGTCGCTCAAAAGTGCACATACGGGGGTATGTCGCTCAAAAGAGGCCATACGGGGGTGTGGCACTCAAAAAAGGTCATTCGGGGCATGTAGCTCAAAAAAATTCATACCCGGATATATCGCTCAAAAACGTCATATCCGGATATGTCGCACAAAAAAGGTCATCCCGGGCTATGTCGCTCAAAAGTGCTCATACGGGGGTATGTCGCTCAAAAGAGGGCATACGGGGATGTGGCACTCAAAAAAGGTCATTCGGGGCATGTAGCTCAAAAAAATTCATACCCGGATATATCGCTCAAAAACGTCATATCCGGATATGTCGCACAAAAAAGGTCATCCCGGGCTATGTCGCTCAAAAGTGCTCATACGGGGGTATGTCGCTCAAAAGAGGCCATACGGGGGTGTGGCACTCAAAAAAGGTCATTCGGGGCATGTAGCTCAAAAAAATTCATACCCGGATATATCGCTCAAAAACGTCATACCCGGGTATGTAGCACAAAAAAGGTAATACCGGGGTATGTCGCTCAAAAGTGCTCATACGGGGGTATGTCGCTCAAAAGAGGGCATACGGGGGTGTGGCACTCAAAAAAGGTAATTCGGGGCATGTAGCTCAAAAAAATTCATACCCGGATATATCGCTCAAAAACGTCATATCCGGGTATGTCGCACAAAAAAGGTCATACCGGGCTATGTCGCTCAAAAGTGCTCATACGGGGGTATGTCGCTCAAAAGAGGCCATACGGGGGTGTGGCACTCAAAAAAGGTCATTCGGGGCATGTAGCTCAAAAAAATTCATACCCGGATATATCGCTCAAAAACGTCATACCCGGGTATGTCGCACAAAAAAGGTCATACCGGGGTATGTCGCTCAAAAGTGCTCATACGGGGGTATGTCGCTCAAAAGAGGGCATACGGGGGTGTGGCACTCAAAAAAGGTCATTCGGGGCATGTAGCTCAAAAAAATTCATACCCGGATATATCGCTCAAAAACGTCATATCCGGGTATGTCGCACAAAAAAGGTCATACCGGGCTATGTCGCTCAAAAGTGCACATACGGGGGTATGTCGCTCAAAAGAGGCCATACGGGGGTGTGGCACTCAAAAAAGGTCATTCGGGGCATGTAGCTCAAAAAAATTCATACCCGGATATATCGCTCAAAAACGTCATATCCGGATATGTCGCACAAAAAAGGTCATCCCGGGCTATGTCGCTCAAAAGTGCTCATACGGGGGTATGTCGCTCAAAAGAGGGCATACGGGGGTGTGGCACTCAAAAAAGGTCATTCGGGGCATGTAGCTCAAAAAAATTCATACCCGGATATATCGCTCAAAAACGTCATATCCGGGTATGTCGCACAAAAAAGGTCATACCGGGCTATGTCGCTCAAAAGTGCACATACGGGGGTATGTCGCTCAAAAGAGGCTATACGGGGGTGTGGCACTCAAAAAAGGTCATTCGGGGCATGTAGCTCAAAAAAATTCATACCCGGATATATCGCTCAAAAACGTCATACCCGGGTATGTCGCTCAAAAAAGGTCATACCGGGGTATGTCGCTCAAAAGTGCTCATACGGGGGTATGTGGCTCAAAAGAGGCCATACGGGGGTGTGGCACTCAAAAAAGGTCATTCGGGGCATGTAGCTCAAAAAAATTCATACCCAGATATATCGCTCAAAAACGTCATATCCGGGTATGTCGCACAAAAAAGGTCATACCGGGCTATGTCGCTCAAAAGTGCTCATACGGGGGTATGTCGCTCAAAAGAGGCCATACGGGGGTGTGGCACTCAAAAAAGGTCATTCGGGGCATGTAGCTCAAAAAAATTCATACCCGGATATATCGCTCAAAAACGTCATATCCGGGTATGTCGCACAAAAAAGGTCATACCGGGCTATGTCGCTCAAAAGTGCTCATTTGGGAGTATGTCGCTCAAAAGAGGCCATACGGGGGTGTGGCACTCAAAAAAGGTCATTCGGGGCATGTAGCTCAAAAAAATTCATACCCGGATATATCGCTGAAAAACGTCATACCCGGGTATGTCGCTCAAAAAAGGTCATACCGGGGTATGTCGCTCAAAAGTGCTCATACGGGGGTATGTGGCTCAAAAGAGGCCATATGGGGGTGTGGCACTCAAAAAAGGTCATTCGGGGCATGTAGCTCAAAAAAATTCATACCCGGATATATCGCTCAAAAACGTCATACCCGGGTATGTCGCACAAAAAAGGTCATACCGGGGTATGTCGCTCAAAAGTGCTCATACGGGGGTATGTCGCTCAAAAGAGGGCATACGGGGGTGTGGCACTCAAAAAAGGTCATTCGGGGCATGTAGCTCAAAAAAATTCATACCCGGATATATCGCTCAAAAACGTCATATCCGGGTATGTCGCACAAAAAAGGTCATACCGGGCTATGTCGCTCAAAAGTGCACATACGGGGGTATGTCGCTCAAAAGAGGCCATACGGGGGTGTGGCACTCAAAAAAGGTCATTCGGGGCATGTAGCTCAAAAAAATTCATACCCGGATATATCGCTCAAAAACGTCATATCCCGAAATGTCGCACAAAAAAGGTCATCCCGGGCTATGTCGCTCAAAAGTGCTCATACGGGGGTATGTCGCTCAAAAGAGGCCATACGGGGGTGTGGCACTCAAAAAAGGTCATTCGGGGCATGTAGCTCAAAAAAATTCATACCCGGATATATCGCTCAAAAACGTCATATCCGGGTATGTCGCACAAAAAAGGTCATACCGGGCTATGTCGCTCAAAAGTGCTCATACGGGGGTATGTCGCTCAAAAGAGGCCATACGGGGGTGTGGCACTCAAAAAAGGTCATTCGGGGCATGTAGCTCAAAAAAATTCATACCCGGATATATCGCTCAAAAACGTCATATCCGGGTATGTCGCACAAAAAAGGTCATACCGGGCTATGTCGCTCAAAAGTGCTCATTTGGGGGTATGTCGCTCAAAAGAGGCCATACGGGGGTGTGGCACTCAAAAAAGGTCATTCGGGGCATGTAGCTCAAAAAAATTCATACCCGGATATATCGCTCAAAAACGTCATACCCGAGTATGTCGCACAAAAAAGGTCATACCGGGCTATGTCGCTCAAAAGTGCTCATACGGGGGTATGTCGCTCAAAAGAGGCCATACGGGGGTGTGGCACTCAAAAAAGGTCATTCGGGGCATGTAGCTCAAAAAAATTCATACCCGGATATATCGCTCAAAAACGTCATATCCGGGTATGTCGCACAAAAAAGGTCATACCGGGCTATGTCGCTCAAAAGTGCTCATACGGGGGTATGTCGCTCAAAAGAGGCCATACGGGGGTGTGGCACTCAAAAAAGGTCATTCGGGGCATGTAGCTCAAAAAAATTCATACCCGGATATATCGCTCAAAAACGTCATATCCGGGTATGTCGCACAAAAAAGGTCATACCGGGCTATGTCGCTCAAAAGTGCTCATTTGGGGGTATGTCGCTCAAAAGAGGCCATACGGGGGTGTGGCACTCAAAAAAGGTCATTCGGGGCATGTAGCTCAAAAAAATTCATACCCGGGTATTTCGCTCAAAAAAGGTCATACCCGGGTATGTCGCTCAAAAAAGGTCATACCGGGGTATGTCGCTCAAAAGTGCTCATACAGGGGTATGTCGCTCAAAAGAGGCCATACGGGGGTGTGGAACTCAAAAAAGGTCATTCGGGGCATGTAGCTCAAAAAAATTCATACCCGGATATATCGCTCAAAAACGTCATACCGGGGTATGTCGCACAAATGTGGTAATACAAGGGTAAATAGGCCATAAGGGGGTGTGTCACTCAAAAAACATCATTCGGGGCATGTAGCTCAAAAAAATTCATACCCGGATATATCGCTCAAAAACGTCATACCCGGGTATGTCGCTCAAAAAAGGGATACCGGGGTATGTCGCACAAATGTGGTAATACAAGGGTAAATAGGCCATACGGGGGTGTGTCACTCAAAAAACATCATTCGGGGTATGTAGCTCAAAAAATTTCATACCTGGGTATTTCGCTCAAAAAACGTCATACCCGGGTATGTCGCTCAAAAAAGGTCATACTGGGGTATGTCGCTCAAAAGTGCTCATACGGGGTTATGTCGCTTAAAAGAGGCCATACGGGGGTGTGTCACTCAAAAAACATCATTCGGGGTATGTAGCTTAAAAAAATTCATGCCCGGGTATTTCTCTCAAAAAACGTCATACCCGGGTATGTCACTCAAAAAAGGTCATACCGGGGTATGTTGCTCAAAAGTGCTCATACAAGGGTATGTCGCTCAAAAGAGGCCATACGGGGGTGTGGCACTCAAAAAAGGTCATTCGGGGCATGTAGCTCAAAAAAATTCATACCCGGATATATCGCTCAAAAACGTCATACCCGGGTATGTCGCTCAAAAAAGGTGATACCCGGGTATGTCGCACAAATGTGGTAATACAAGGATAAATAGGCCATACGGGGGTGTGTCACTCAAAAAACATCATTCGGGGTATGTAGCTCAAAAAAATTCATACCCGGATATATCGCTCAAAAACGTCATATCCGGGTATGTCGCTCAAAAAAGGTCATACCGGGGTATGTCGCACAAATGTGGTAATACAAGGGTAAATAGGCCATACGGTGGTGTGTCACTCAAAAAACATCATTCGGGGTATGTAGCTCAAAAAAATTCATACCCGGGTATTTCGCTCAAAAAATGTCATACCCGGGTATGTCGCTCAAAAAAGGTCATACCGGGGTATGTCGCTCAAAAATGCTCATACAGGGGTATGTCGCTCAAAAGAGGCCATACGGGGGTGTGGCACTCAAAAAAGGACATTCGGGGGATGTAGCTCAAAAAAATTCATACCCGGATATATCGCTCAAAAACGTCATACCCGTATGTCGCTCAAAAAAGGTCATACCGGGGTATGTCGCTCAAAAGTGCTCATACAGGGGTATGTCGCTCAAAAGAGGCCATACGGGGGTGTGGCACTCAAAAAAGGTCATTCGGGGCATGTAGCTCAAAAAAATTCATACCCGGATATATCGCTCAAAAACGTCATACCCGGGTATGTCGCACAAAAAAGGTCATACCGGGGTATGTCGCTCAAAAGTGCTCATACGGGGGTATGTCGCTCAAAAGAGGGCATACGGGGGTGTGGCACTCAAAAAAGGTCATTCGGGGCATGTAGCTCAAAAAAATTCATACCCGGATATATCGCTCAAAAAAGTCATATCCGGGTATGTCGCACAAAAAAGGTCATACCGGGCTATGTCGCTCAAAAGTGCTCATACGGGGGTATGTCGCTCAAAAGAGGCCATACGGGGGTGTGGCACTCAAAAAAGGTCATTCGGGGCATGTAGCTCAGAAAAATTCATACCCGGATATATCGCTCAAAAACGTCATACCCGGGTATGTCGCTCAAAAAAGGTCATACCGGGGTATGTCGCACAAATGTGGTAATACAAGGGTAAATAGGCCATACGGGGGTGTGTCACTCAAAAAACATCATTCGGGGTATGTAGCTCAAAAAATGTCATACCCGGGTATTTCGCTCAAAAAACGTCATACCCGGGTATGTCGCTCAAAAAAGGTCATACCGGGGTATGTCGCTCAAAAGTGCTCATACGGGGGTATGTGGCTCAAAAGAGGCCATATGGGGGTGTGGCACTCAAAAAAGGTCATTCGGGGCATGTAGCTCAAAAAAATTCATACCCGGATATATCGCTCAAAAACGTCATACCCGGGTATGTCGCTCAAAAGAGGTGATACCGGGGTATGTCGCACAAATGTGGTAATACAAGGGTAAATAGGCCATACGGGGGTGTGTCACTCAAAAAACATCATTCGGGGTATGTAGCTCAAAAAATTTCATACCCGGGTATTTCGCTCAAAAAACTTCATACCCGGGTATGTCGCTCAAAAAAGGTCATACTGGGGTATGTCGCTCAAAAGTGCTCATACGGGGTTATGTCGCTTAAAAGAGGCCATACGGGGGTGTGGCACACAAAAAAGGTCATTCGGGGCATGTAGCTCAAAAAAATTCATACCCGGATATATCGCTCAAAAACGTCATACCCGGGTATGTCGCTCAAAAAAGGTGATACCGGGGTATGTCACACAAATGTGGTAATACAAGGGTAAATAGGCCATACGGGGATGTGTCACTAAAAAAACATCATTCGGGGTATGTAGCTCAAAAAAATTCATACCCGGGTATTTCGCTCAAAAAACGTCATACCCGGGTATGTCGCTCAAAAACGTCATACCCGGGTATGTCGCTCAAAAAAGGTGATACCGGGATATGTCGCACAAATGTGGTAATACAAGGGTAAATAGGCCATACGGGGTTGTGTCACTCAAAAAACATCATTCGGGGTATGTAGCTCAAAAAAATTCATACCCGGGTATTTCGCTCAAAAAACGTCATACCCGGGTATGTCGCACAAAAAAGGTCATACCTGGGTATGTTGCTCAAAAGTGCTCATACAAGGGTATGTCGCTCAAAAGAGGCCATACGGGGGTGTGGCACTCAAAAAAGGTCATTCGGGGCATGTAGCTCAAAAAAATTCATACCCGGATATATCGCTCAAAAACGTCATACCCGGGTATGTCGCTCAAAAAAGGTGATACCGGGGTATGTCGCTCAAAAGTGCTCATACGGGGGTATGTCGCTCAAAAGAGGGCATACGGGGGTGTGGCACTCAAAAAAGGTCATTCGGGGCATGTAGCTCAAAAAAATTCATACCCGGATATATCGCTCAAAAACGTCATATCCGGGTATGTCGCACAAAAAAGGTCATACCGGGCTATGTCGCTCAAAAGTGCTCATACGGGGGTATGTCGCTCAAAAGAGGCCATACGGGGGTGTGGCACTCAAAAAAGGTCATTCGGGGCATGTAGCTCAAAAAAATTCATACCCGGATATATCGCTCAAAAACGTCATACCCGGGTATGTCACTCAAAAAAGGTGATACCCGGGTATGTCGCACAAATGTGGTAATACAAGGGTAAATAGGCCATACGGGGGTGTGTCACTCAAAAAACATCATTCGGGGTATGTAGCTCAAAAAAATTCATACCCGGGTATTTCGCTCAAAAAACGTCATACCCGGGTATGTCGCTCAAAAACGTCATACCCGGGTATGTCGCTCAAAAAAGGTGATACCGGGATATGTCGCACAAATGTGGTAATACAAGGGTAAATAGGCCATACGGGGTTGTGTCACTCAAAAAACATCATTCGGGGTATGTAGCTCAAAAAATTTCATACCCGGGAATTTCGCTCAAAAAACGTCATACTGGGGTATGTCGCTCAAAAGTGCTCATACGGGGTTATGTCGCTTAAAAGAGGCCATACGGGGGTGTGTCACTCAAAAAACATCATTCGGGGTATGTAGCTCAAAAAAATTCATACCCGGGTATTTCGCTCAAAAAACGTCATACCCGGGTATGTCGCACAAAAAAGGTCATACCTGGGTATGTTGCTCAAAAGTGCTCATACAAGGGTATGTCGCTCAAAAGAGGCCATACGGGGGTGTGGCACTCAAAAAAGGTCATTCGGGGCATGTAGCTCAAAAAAATTCATACCCGGATATATCGCTCAAAAACGTCATATCCGGGTATGTCGCACAAAAAAGGTCATACCGGGCTATGTCGCTCAAAAGTGCTCATACGGGGGTATGTCGCTCAAAAGAGGCCATACGGGGGTGTGGCACTCAAAAAAGGTCATTCGGGGCATGTAGCTGAAAAAAATTCATACCCGGATATATCGCTCAAAAACGTCATACCGGGGTATGTCGCACAAATGTGGTAATACAAGGGTAAATAGGCCATAAGGGGGTGTGTCACTCAAAAAACATCATTCGGGGCATGTAGCTCAAAAAAATTCATACCCGGATATTTCGCTCAAAAAACGTCATACCCGGGTATGTCGCTCAAAAAAGGTGATACGGGGATATGTCGCACAAATGTGGTAATACAAGGGTAAATAGGCCATACGGGGTTGTGTCACTCAAAAAACATCATTCGGGGTATGTAGCTCAAAAAAATTCATACCCGGGTATTTCGCTCAAAAAACGTCATACCCGGGTATGTCGCACAAAAAAGGTCATACCTGGGTATGTTGCTCAAAAGTGCTCATACAAGGGTATGTCGCTCAAAAGAGGCCATACGGGGGTGTGGCACTCAAAAAAGGTCATTCGGGGCATGTAGCTCAAAAAAATTCATACCCGGATATATCGCTCAAAAACGTCATACCCGGGTATGTCGCTCAAAAAAGGTGATACCGGGGTATGTCGCTCAAAAGTGCTCATACGGGGGTATGTCGCTCAAAAGAGGGCATACGGGGGTGTGGCACTCAAAAAAGGTCATTCGGGGCATGTAGCTCAAAAAAATTCATACCCGGATATATCGCTCAAAAACGTCATATCCGGGTATGTCGCACAAAAAAGGTCATACCGGGCTATGTCGCTCAAAAGTGCTCATACGGGGGTATGTCGCTCAAAAGAGGCCATACGGGGGTGTGGCACTCAAAAAAGGTCATTCGGGGCATGTAGCTGAAAAAAATTCATACCCGGATATATCGCTCAAAAACGTCATACCGGGGTATGTCGCACAAATGTGGTAATACAAGGGTAAATAGGCCATAAGGGGGTGTGTCACTCAAAAAACATCATTCGGGGCATGTAGCTCAAAAAAATTCATACCCGGATATATCGCTCAAAAACGTCATACCCGGGTATGTCACTCAAAAAAGGTGATACCCGGGTATGTCGCACAAATGTGGTAATACAAGGGTAAATAGGCCATACGGGGGTGTGTCACTCAAAAAACATCATTCGGGGTATGTAGCTCAAAAAAATTCATACCCGGGTATTTCGCTCAAAAAACGTCATACCCGGGTATGTCGCTCAAAAACGTCATACCCGGGTATGTCGCTCAAAAAAGGTGATACCGGGATATGTCGCACAAATGTGGTAATACAAGGGTAAATAGGCCATACGGGGTTGTGTCACTCAAAAAACATCATTCGGGGTATGTAGCTCAAAAAATTTCATACCCGGGAATTTCGCTCAAAAAACGTCATACTGGGGTATGTCGCTCAAAAGTGCTCATACGGGGTTATGTCGCTTAAAAGAGGCCATACGGGGGTGTGTCACTCAAAAAACATCATTCGGGGTATGTAGCTCAAAAAAATTCATACCCGGGTATTTCGCTCAAAAAACGTCATACCCGGGTATGTCGCACAAAAAAGGTCATACCTGGGTATGTTGCTCAAAAGTGCTCATACAAGGGTATGTCGCTCAAAAGAGGCCATACGGGGGTGTGGCACTCAAAAAAGGTCATTCGGGGCATGTAGCTCAAAAAAATTCATACCCGGATATATCGCTCAAAAACGTCATATCCGGGTATGTCGCACAAAAAAGGTCATACCGGGCTATGTCGCTCAAAAGTGCTCATACGGGGGTATGTCGCTCAAAAGAGGCCATACGGGGGTGTGGCACTCAAAAAAGGTCATTCGGGGCATGTAGCTGAAAAAAATTCATACCCGGATATATCGCTCAAAAACGTCATACCGGGGTATGTCGCACAAATGTGGTAATACAAGGGTAAATAGGCCATAAGGGGGTGTGTCACTCAAAAAACATCATTCGGGGCATGTAGCTCAAAAAAATTCATACCCGGATATATCGCTCAAAAACGTCATACCCGGGTATGTCACTCAAAAAAGGTGATACCCGGGTATGTCGCACAAATGTGGTAATACAAGGGTAAATAGGCCATACGGGGGTGTGTCACTCAAAAAACATCATTCGGGGTATGTAGCTCAAAAAAATTCATACCCGGGTATTTCGCTCAAAAAACGTCATACCCGGGTATGTCGCTCAAAAAAGGTCATACCGGGGTATGTCGCTCAAAAGTGCTCATACAGGGGTATGTCGCTCAAAAGAGGCCATACGGGGGTGTGGCACTCAAAAAAGGTCATTCGGGGCATGTAGCTCAAAAAAATTCATACCCGGATATATCGCTCAAAAACGTCATACCCGGGTATGTCGCTCAAAAGTGCTCATACGGGGGTATGTGGCTCAAAAGAGGCCATATGGGGGTGTGGCACTCAAAAAAGGTCATTCGGGGCATGTAGCTCAAAAAAATTCATACCCGGATATATCGCTCAAAAACGTCATACCCGGGTATGTCGCTCAAAAAAGGTGATACCGGGGTATGTCGCACAAATGTGGTAATACAAGGGTAAATAGGCCATACGGGGGTGTGTCATTCAAAAAACATCATTCGGGGTATGTAGCTCAAAAAAATTCATACCCGGGTATTTCGCTCAAAAAACGTCATACCCGGGTATGTCGCTCAAAAAAGGTCATACCGGGGTATGTCGCTCAAAAGTGCTCATACAGGGGTATGTCGCTCAAAAGAGGCCATACGGGGGTGTGGCACTCAAAAAACATCATTCGGGGCATGTAGCTCAAAAAAATTCATACCCGGATATATCGCTCAAAAACGTCATACCCGGGTATGTCGCTCAAAAAAGGTGATACCGGGGTATGTCGCACAAATGTGGTAATACAAGGATAAATAGGCCATAAGGGGGTGTGTCACTCAAAAAACATCATTCGGGGTATGTAGCTCAAAAAAATTCATACCCGGATATATCGCTCAAAAACGTCATATCCGGGTATGTCGCTCAAAAAAGGTCATACCGGGGTATGTCGCACAAATGTGGTAATACAAGGGTAAATAGGCCATACGGGGGTGTGTCACTCAAAAAACATCATTCGGGGTATGTAGCTCAAAAAATTTCATACCCGGGTATTTCGCTCAAAAAACGTCATACCCGGGTATGTCGCTCAAAAAAGGTCATACTGGGGTATGTCGCTCAAAAGTGCTCATACGGGGTTATGTCACTTAAAAAAGGTCATACGGGGGTGTGGCACTCAAAAAAGGTCATTCGGGGCATGTAGCTCAAAAAATTCATACCCGGGTATTTCGCTCAAAAATGCTCATACAGGGGTATGTCGCTCAAAAGAGGCCATACGGGGGTGTGGCACTCAAAAAAGGACATTCGGGGGATGTAGCTCAAAAAAATTCATACCCGGATATATCGCTCAAAAACGTCATACCCGTATGTCGCTCAAAAAAGGTCATACCGGGGTATGTCGCTCAAAAGTGCTCATACGGGGGTATGTCGCTAAAAAGAGGGCATACGGGGGTGTGGCACTCAAAAAAGGTCATTCGGGGCATGTAGCTCAAAAAAATTCATACCCGGATATATCGCTCAAAAACGTCATACCCGGGTATGTCGCTCAAAAAAGGTGATACCGGGGTATGTCGCTCAAAAGTGCTCATACGGGGGTATGTCGCTCAAAAGAGGGCATACGGGGGTGTGGCACTCAAAAAAGGTCATTCGGGGCATGTAGCTCAAAAAAATTCATACCCGGATATATCGCTCAAAAACGTCATATCCGGGTATGTCGCTCAAAAAAGGTCATACTAGGGTATGTCGCTCAAAAGTGCTCATACGGGGTTATGTCGCTTAAAAGAGGCCATACGGGGGTGTGTCACTCAAAAAACATCATTCGGGGTATGTAGCTCAAAAAAATTCATACCCGGGTATTTCGCTCAAAAAACGTCATACCGGGGTATGTCGCACAAATGTGGTAATACAAGGATAAATAGGCCATACGGGGGTGTGTCACTCAAAAAACATCATTCGGGGTATGTAGCTCAAAAAATTTCATACCCGGGTATTTCGCTCAAAAAACTTCATACCCGGGTATGTCGCTCAAAAAAGGTCATACTGGGGTATGTCGCTCAAAAGTGCTCATACGGGGTTATGTCGCTTAAAAGAGGCCATACGGGGGTGTGGCACACAAAAAAGGTCATTCGGGGCATGTAGCTCAAAAAAATTCATACCCGGATATATCGCTCAAAAACGTCATACCCGGGTATGTCGCTCAAAAAAGGTGATACCGGGGTATGTCGCACAAATGTGGTAATACAAGGGTAAATAGGCCATACGGGGGTGTGTCACTCAAAAAACATCATTCGGGGTATGTAGCTCAAAAAAATTCATACCCGGGTATTTCGCTCAAAAAACGTCATATCTGGGTATGTCGCTCAAAAAAGGTCATACCGGGGTATGTCGCACAAATGTGGTAATACAAGGGTAAATAGGCCATACGGGGGTGTGTCACTCAAAAAACATCATTCGGGGTATGTAGCTCAAAAAATTCATACCCGGGTATTTCGCTCAAAAAACGTCATACCCGGGTATGTCGCTCAAAAAAGGTCATACGGGGGTGTGGCACTCAAAAAAGGTCATTCGGGGCATGTAGCTCAAAAAATTCATACCCGGGTATTTCGCTCAAAAATGCTCATACAGGGGTATGTCGCTCAAAAGAGGCCATACGGGGGTGTGGCACTCAAAAAAGGACATTCGGGGGATGTAGCTCAAAAAAATTCATACCCGGATATATCGCTCAAAAACGTCATACCCGTATGTCGCTCAAAAAAGGTCATACCGGGGTATGTCGCTCAAAAGTGCTCATACGGGGGTATGTCGCTAAAAAGAGGGCATACGGGGGTGTGGCACTCAAAAAAGGTCATTCGGGGCATGTAGCTCAAAAAAATTCATACCCGGATATATCGCTCAAAAACGTCATACCCGGGTATGTCGCTCAAAAAAGGTGATACCGGGGTATGTCGCTCAAAAGTGCTCATACGGGGGTATGTCGCTCAAAAGAGGGCATACGGGGGTGTGGCACTCAAAAAAGGTCATTCGGGGCATGTAGCTCAAAAAAATTCATACCCGGATATATCGCTCAAAAACGTCATATCCGGGTATGTCGCTCAAAAAAGGTCATACTAGGGTATGTCGCTCAAAAGTGCTCATACGGGGTTATGTCGCTTAAAAGAGGCCATACGGGGGTGTGTCACTCAAAAAACATAATTCGGGGTATGTAGCTCAAAAAAATTCATACCCGGGTATTTCGCTCAAAAAACGTCATACCGGGGTATGTCGCACAAATGTGGTAATACAAGGATAAATAGGCCATACGGGGGTGTGTCACTCAAAAAACATCATTCGGGGTATGTAGCTCAAAAAATTTCATACCCGGGTATTTCGCTCAAAAAACTTCATACCCGGGTATGTCGCTCAAAAAAGGTCATACTGGGGTATGTCGCTCAAAAGTGCTCATACGGGATTATGTCGCTTAAAAGAGGCCATACGGGGGTGTGGCACACAAAAAAGGTCATTCGGGGCATGTAGCTCAAAAAAATTCATACCCGGATATATCGCTCAAAAACGTCATACCCGGGTATGTCGCTCAAAAAAGGTGATACCGGGGTATGTCGCACAAATGTGGTAATACAAGGGTAAATAGGCCATACGGGGGTGTGTCACTCAAAAAACATCATTCGGGGTATGTAGCTCAAAAAAATTCATGCCCGGGTATTTCGCTCAAAAAACGTCATACCCGGGTATGTCGCTCAAAAAAGGTCATACCGGGGTATGTCGCTCAAAAGTGCTCATACAGGGGTATGTCGCTCAAAAGAGGCCATACGGGGGTGTGGCACTCAAAAAAGGTCATTCGGGGCATGTAGCTCAAAAAAATTCATACCCGGATATATCGCTCAAAAACGTCATACCCGGGTATGTCGCACAAAAAAGGTCATACCGGGGTATGTCGCTCAAAGTGCTCATACGGGGTTATGTCGCTTAAAAGAGGCCATACGGGGGTGTGTCACTCAAAAAACATCATTCGGGGCATGTAGCTCAAAAAAATTCATACCCGGATATATCGCTCAAAAACGTCATACCCGGGTATGTCGCTCAAAAACGTCATACCCGGGTATGTCGCTCAAAAAAGGTGATACCGGGGTATGTCGCACAAATGTGGTAATACAAGGATAAATAGGCCATACGGGGGTGTGTCACTCAAAAAACATCATTCGGGGTATGTAGCTCAAAAAAATTCATACCCGGATATATCGCTCAAAAACGTCATATCCGGGTATGTCGCTCAAAAAAGGTCATACCGGGGTATGTCGCACAAATGTGGTAATACAAGGGTAAATAGGCCATACGGGGGTGTGTCACTCAAAAAACATCATTCGGGGTATGTAGCTCAAAAAAATTCATACCCGGGTATTTCGCTCAAAAAACGTCATACCCGGGTATGTCGCTCAAAAAAGGTCATACCGGGGTATGTCGCTCAAAAGTGCTCATACAGGGGTATGTCGCTCAAAAGAGGCCATACGGGGGTGTGGCACTCAAAAAAGGTCATTCGGGGCATGTAGCTCAAAAAAATTCATACCCGGATATATCGCTCAAAAACGTCATACCCGGGTATGTCGCTCAAAAAAGGTGATACCGGGTTATGTCGCTCAAAAGTGCTCATACGGGGGTATGTGGCTCAAAAGAGGCCATACGGGGGTGTGGCACTCAAAAAAGGTCATTCGGGGCATGTAGCTCAAAAAAATTCATACCCGGATATATCGCTCAAAAACGTCATACCCGTATGTCGCTCAAAAAAGGTCATACCGGGGTATGTCGCTCAAAAGTGCTCATACGGGGGTATGTCGCTCAAAAGAGGGCATACGGGGGTGTGGCACTCAAAAAAGGTCATTCGGGGCATGTAGCTCAAAAAAATTCATACCCGGATATATCGCTCAAAAACGTCATACCCGGGTATGTCGCTCAAAAAAGGTGATACCGGGGTATGTCGCTCAAAAGTGCTCATACGGGGGTATGTCGCTCAAAAGAGGGCATACGGCACTCAAAAAAGGTCATTCGGGGCATGTAGCTCAAAAAAATTCATACCCGGATATATCGCTCAAAAACGTCATATCCGGGTATGTCGCTCAAAAAAGGTCATACTAGGGTATGACGCTCAAAAGTGCTCATACGGGGTTATGTCGCTTAAAAGAGGCCATACGGGGGTGTGTCACTCAAAAAACATCATTCGGGGTATGTAGCTCAAAAAAATTCATACCCGGATATATCGCTCAAAAACGTCATACCCGGGTATGTCACTCAAAAAAGGTCATACCGGGGTATGTCGCACAAATGTGGTAATACAAGGGTAAATAGGCCATACGGGGGTGTGTCACTCAAAAAACATCATTCGGGGTATGTAGCTCAAAAAAATTCATACCTGGGTATTTCGCTCAAAAAACGTCATACCGGGGTATGTCGCTCAAAAGTGCTCATACAGGGGTATGTCGCTCAAAAGAGGCCATACGGGGGTGTGGCACTCAAAAAAGGTCATTCGGTTCATGTAGCTCAAAAAAATTCATACCCGGATATATCGCTCAAAAACGTCATACCCGGTATGTCGCACAAAAAAGGTCATACCGGGGTATGTCGCTCAAAAGTGCTCATACGGGGGTATGTCGCTCAAAAGAGGGCATACGGGGGTGTGGCACTCAAAAAAGGTCATTCGGGGCATGTAGCTCAAAAAAATTCATACCCGGATATATCGCTCAAAAACGTCATATCCGGGTATGTCGCACAAAAAAGGTGATACCGGGGTATGTCGCACAAATGTGGTAATACAAGGATAAATAGGCCATACGGGGGTGTGTCACTCAAAAAACATCATTCGGGGCATGTAGCTCAAAAAAATTCATACCCGGATATATCGCTCAAAAACGTCATATCCGGGTATGTCGCACAAAAAAGGTCATACCGGGCTATGTCGCTCAAAAGTGCTCATACGGGGGTATGTCGCTCAAAAGAGGCCATACGGGGGTGTGGCACTCAAAAAAGGTCATTCGGGGCATGTAGCTCAAAAAAATTCATACCCGGATATATCGCTCAAAAACGTCATACCCGGGTATGTCGCACAAAAAAGGTCATACCGGGGTATGTCGCTCAAAAGTGCTCATACGGGATATGTCGCTCAAAAGAGGGCATACGGGGGTGTGGCACTCAAAAAAGGTCATTCGGGGCATGTAGCTCAAAAAAATTCATACCCGGATATATCGCTCAAAAAACGTCATATCCGGGTATGTCGCACAAAAAAGGTCATACCGGGCTATGTCGCTCAAAAGTGCTCATACGGGGGTATGTCGCTCAAAAGAGGCCATACGGGGGTGTGGCACTCAAAAAAGGTCATTCGGGGCATGTAGCTCAAAAAAATTCATACCCGGATATATCGCTCAAAAACGTCATACCCGGGTATGTCGCACAAAAAAGGTCATACCGGGGTATGTCGCTCAAAAGTGCTCATACGGGGGTATGTCGCTCAAAAGAGGGCATACGGGGGTGTGGCACTCAAAAAAGGTCATTCGGGGCATGTAGCTCAAAAAAATTCATACCCGGATATATCGCTCAAAAACGTCATACCCGGGTATGTCGCACAAAAAAGGTCATACCGGGGTATGTCGCTCAAAAGTGCTCATACGGGGGTGTGGCACTCAAAAAAGGTCATTCGGGGCATGTAGCTCAAAAAAATTCATACCCGGATATATCGCTCAAAAACGTCATATCCGGATATGTCGCACAAAAAAGGTCATACCGGGCTATGTCGCTCAAAAGTGCTCATACGGGGGTATGTCGCTCAAAAGAGGCCATACGGGGGTGTGGCACTCAAAAAAGGTCATTCGGGGCATGTAGCTCAAAAAAATTCATACCCGTATATATCGCTGAAAAAAAGTCATACCCGGGTATGTCGCTCAAAAAAGGTGATACCGGGGTATGTCGCTCAAAAGTGCTCATACGGGGGTATGTGGCTCAAAAGAGGCCATATGGGGGTGTGTGGCACTCAAAAAAGGTCATTCGGGGCATGTAGCTCAAAAAAATTCATACCCGGATATATCGCTCAAAAACGTCATACCCGGGTATGTCACTCAAAAAAGGTGATACCGGGGTATGTCGCACAAATGTGGTAATACAAGGGTAAATAGGCCATACGGGGGTGTGTCACTCAAAAAACATCATTCGGGGTATGTAGCTCAAAAAAATTCATACCTGGGTATGTCGCTCAAAAAAGGTGATACCGGGTTATGTCGCTCAAAAGTGCTCATACGGGGGTATGTGGCTCAAAAGAGGCCATACGGGGGTGTGGCACTCAAAAAAGGTCATTCGGGGCATGTAGCTCAAAAAAATTCATACCCGGATATATCGCTCAAAAACGTCATACCCGTATGTCGCTCAAAAAAGGTCATACCGGGGTATGTCGCTCAAAAGTGCTCATACGGGGGTATGTCGCTCAAAAGAGGGCATACGGGGGTGTGGCACTCAAAAAAGGTCATTCGGGGCATGTAGCTCAAAAAAATTCATACCCGGATATATCGCTCAAAAACGTCATACCCGGGTATGTCGCTCAAAAAAGGTGATACCGGGGTATGTCGCTCAAAAGTGCTCATACGGGGGTATGTCGCTCAAAAGAGGGCATACGGCACTCAAAAAAGGTCATTCGGGGCATGTAGCTCAAAAAAATTCATACCCGGATATATCGCTCAAAAACGTCATATCCGGGTATGTCGCTCAAAAAAGGTCATACTAGGGTATGACGCTCAAAAGTGCTCATACGGGGTTATGTCGCTTAAAAGAGGCCATACGGGGGTGTGTCACTCAAAAAACATCATTCGGGGTATGTAGCTCAAAAAAATTCATACCCGGATATATCGCTCAAAAACGTCATACCCGGGTATGTCACTCAAAAAAGGTCATACCGGGGTATGTCGCACAAATGTGGTAATACAAGGGTAAATAGGCCATACGGGGGTGTGTCACTCAAAAAACATCATTCGGGGTATGTAGCTCAAAAAAATTCATACCTGGGTATTTCGCTCAAAAAACGTCATACCGGGGTATGTCGCTCAAAAGTGCTCATACAGGGGTATGTCGCTCAAAAGAGGCCATACGGGGGTGTGGCACTCAAAAAAGGTCATTCGGTTCATGTAGCTCAAAAAAATTCATACCCGGATATATCGCTCAAAAACGTCATACCCGGTATGTCGCACAAAAAAGGTCATACCGGGGTATGTCGCTCAAAAGTGCTCATACGGGGGTATGTCGCTCAAAAGAGGGCATACGGGGGTGTGGCACTCAAAAAAGGTCATTCGGGGCATGTAGCTCAAAAAAATTCATACCCGGATATATCGCTCAAAAACGTCATATCCGGGTATGTCGCACAAAAAAGGTGATACCGGGGTATGTCGCACAAATGTGGTAATACAAGGATAAATAGGCCATACGGGGGTGTGTCACTCAAAAAACATCATTCGGGGCATGTAGCTCAAAAAAATTCATACCCGGATATATCGCTCAAAAACGTCATATCCGGGTATGTCGCACAAAAAAGGTCATACCGGGCTATGTCGCTCAAAAGTGCTCATACGGGGGTATGTCGCTCAAAAGAGGCCATACGGGGGTGTGGCACTCAAAAAAGGTCATTCGGGGCATGTAGCTCAAAAAAATTCATACCCGGATATATCGCTCAAAAACGTCATACCCGGGTATGTCGCACAAAAAAGGTCATACCGGGGTATGTCGCTCAAAAGTGCTCATACGGGATATGTCGCTCAAAAGAGGGCATACGGGGGTGTGGCACTCAAAAAAGGTCATTCGGGGCATGTAGCTCAAAAAAATTCATACCCGGATATATCGCTCAAAAAACGTCATATCCGGGTATGTCGCACAAAAAAGGTCATACCGGGCTATGTCGCTCAAAAGTGCTCATACGGGGGTATGTCGCTCAAAAGAGGCCATACGGGGGTGTGGCACTCAAAAAAGGTCATTCGGGGCATGTAGCTCAAAAAAATTCATACCCGGATATATCGCTCAAAAACGTCATACCCGGGTATGTCGCACAAAAAAGGTCATACCGGGGTATGTCGCTCAAAAGTGCTCATACGGGGGTATGTCGCTCAAAAGAGGGCATACGGGGGTGTGGCACTCAAAAAAGGTCATTCGGGGCATGTAGCTCAAAAAAATTCATACCCGGATATATCGCTCAAAAACGTCATACCCGGGTATGTCGCACAAAAAAGGTCATACCGGGGTATGTCGCTCAAAAGTGCTCATACGGGGGTGTGGCACTCAAAAAAGGTCATTCGGGGCATGTAGCTCAAAAAAATTCATACCCGGATATATCGCTCAAAAACGTCATATCCGGATATGTCGCACAAAAAAGGTCATACCGGGCTATGTCGCTCAAAAGTGCTCATACGGGGGTATGTCGCTCAAAAGAGGCCATACGGGGGTGTGGCACTCAAAAAAGGTCATTCGGGGCATGTAGCTCAAAAAAATTCATACCCGTATATATCGCTGAAAAAAAGTCATACCCGGGTATGTCGCTCAAAAAAGGTGATACCGGGGTATGTCGCTCAAAAGTGCTCATACGGGGGTATGTGGCTCAAAAGAGGCCATATGGGGGTGTGTGGCACTCAAAAAAGGTCATTCGGGGCATGTAGCTCAAAAAAATTCATACCCGGATATATCGCTCAAAAACGTCATACCCGGGTATGTCACTCAAAAAAGGTGATACCGGGGTATGTCGCACAAATGTGGTAATACAAGGGTAAATAGGCCATACGGGGGTGTGTCACTCAAAAAACATCATTCGGGGTATGTAGCTCAAAAAAATTCATACCTGGGTATTTCGCTCAAAAAACGTCATACCGGGGTATGTCGCTCAAAAGTGCTCATACAGGGGTATGTCGCTCAAAAGAGGCCATACGGGGGTGTGGCACTCAAAAAAGGTCATTCGGGGCATGTAGCTCAAAAAAATTCATACCCGGATATATCGCTCAAAAACGTCATACCCGGGTATGTCGCACAAAAAAGGTCATACCGGGGTATGTCGCTCAAAAGTGCTCATACGGGGGTATGTCGCTCAAAAGAGGGCATACGGGGGTGTGGCACTCAAAAAAGGTCATTCGGGGCATGTAGCTCAAAAAAATTCATACCCGGATATATCGCTCAAAAACGTCATACCCGGGTATGTCGCACAAAAAAGGTCATACCGGGGTATGTCGCTCAAAAGTGCTCATACGGGGGTGTGGCACTCAAAAAAGGTCATTCGGGGCATGTAGCTCAAAAAAATTCATACCCGGATATATCGCTCAAAAACGTCATATCCGGATATGTCGCACAAAAAAGGTCATACCGGGCTATGTCGCTCAAAAGTGCTCATACGGGGTTATGTCGCTTAAAAGAGGCCATACGGGGGTGTGTCACTCAAAAAACATCATTCGGGGTATGTAGCTCAAAAAAATTCATACCCGGGTATTTCGCTCAAAAAACGTCATAACCGGGTATGTCGCTCAAAAAAGGTCATACCGGGGTATGTCGCACAAATGTGGTAATACAAGGATAAATAGGCCATACGGGGGTGTGTCACTCAAAAAACATCATTCGGGGTATGTAGCTCAAAAAAATTCATACCTGGGTATTTCGCTCAAAAAACGTCATACCGGGGTATGTCGCTCAAAAGAGGGCATACGGGGGTGTGGCACTCAAAAAAGGTCATTCGGGGCATGTAGCTCAAAAAAATTCATACCCGGATATATCGCTCAAAAACGTCATATCCGGGTATGTCGCACAAAAAAGGTCATACCGGGGTATGTCGCTCAAAAGTGCTCATACGGGATATGTCGCTCAAAAGAGGGCATACGGGGGTGTGGCACTCAAAAAAGGTCATTCGGGGCATGTAGCTCAAAAAATTCATACCCGGGTATTTCGCTCAAAAATGCTCATACAGGGGTATGTCGCTCAAAAGAGGCCATACGGGGGTGTGGCACTCAAAAAAGGACATTCGGGGGATGTAGCTCAAAAAAATTCATACCCGGATATATCGCTCAAAAACGTCATACCCGTATGTCGCTCAAAAAAGGTCATACCGTGGTATGTCGCTCAAAAGTGCTCATACGGGGGTATGTCGCTAAAAAGAGGGCATACGGGGGTGTGGCACTCAAAAAAGGTCATTCGGGGCATGTAGCTCAAAAAAATTCATACCCGGATATATCGCTCAAAAACGTCATACCCGGGTATGTCGCTCAAAAAAGGTGATACCGGGGTATGTCGCTCAAAAGTGCTCATACGGGGGTATGTCGCTCAAAAGAGGGCATACGGGGGTGTGGCACTCAAAAAAGGTCATTCGGGGCATGTAGCTCAAAAAAATTCATACCCGGATATATCGCTCAAAAACGTCATATCCGGGTATGTCGCTCAAAAAAGGTCATACTAGGGTATGTCGCTCAAAAGTGCTCATACGGGGTTATGTCGCTTAAAAGAGGCCATACGGGGGTGTGTCACTCAAAAAACATAATTCGGGGTATGTAGCTCAAAAAAATTCATACCCGGGTATTTCGCTCAAAAAACGTCATACCGGGGTATGTCGCACAAATGTGGTAATACAAGGATAAATAGGCCATACGGGGGTGTGTCACTCAAAAAACATCATTCGGGGTATGTAGCTCAAAAAATTTCATACCCGGGTATTTCGCTCAAAAAACTTCATACCCGGGTATGTCGCTCAAAAAAGGTCATACTGGGGTATGTCGCTCAAAAGTGCTCATACGGGATTATGTCGCTTAAAAGAGGCCATACGGGGGTGTGGCACACAAAAAAGGTCATTCGGGGCATGTAGCTCAAAAAAATTCATACCCGGATATATCGCTCAAAAACGTCATACCCGGGTATGTCGCTCAAAAAAGGTGATACCGGGGTATGTCGCACAAATGTGGTAATACAAGGGTAAATAGGCCATACGGGGGTGTGTCACTCAAAAAACATCATTCGGGGTATGTAGCTCAAAAAAATTCATGCCCGGGTATTTCGCTCAAAAAACGTCATACCCGGGTATGTCGCTCAAAAAAGGTCATACCGGGGTATGTCGCTCAAAAGTGCTCATACAGGGGTATGTCGCTCAAAAGAGGCCATACGGGGGTGTGGCACTCAAAAAAGGTCATTCGGGGCATGTAGCTCAAAAAAATTCATACCCGGATATATCGCTCAAAAACGTCATACCCGGGTATGTCGCACAAAAAAGGTCATACCGGGGTATGTCGCTCAAAGTGCTCATACGGGGTTATGTCGCTTAAAAGAGGCCATACGGGGGTGTGTCACTCAAAAAACATCATTCGGGGCATGTAGCTCAAAAAAATTCATACCCGGATATATCGCTCAAAAACGTCATACCCGGGTATGTCGCTCAAAAACGTCATACCCGGGTATGTCGCTCAAAAAAGGTGATACCGGGGTATGTCGCACAAATGTGGTAATACAAGGATAAATAGGCCATACGGGGGTGTGTCACTCAAAAAACATCATTCGGGGTATGTAGCTCAAAAAAATTCATACCCGGATATATCGCTCAAAAACGTCATATCCGGGTATGTCGCTCAAAAAAGGTCATACCGGGGTATGTCGCACAAATGTGGTAATACAAGGGTAAATAGGCCATACGGGGGTGTGTCACTCAAAAAACATCATTCGGGGTATGTAGCTCAAAAAAATTCATACCCGGGTATTTCGCTCAAAAAACGTCATACCCGGGTATGTCGCTCAAAAAAGGTCATACCGGGGTATGTCGCTCAAAAGTGCTCATACAGGGGTATGTCGCTCAAAAGAGGCCATACGGGGGTGTGGCACTCAAAAAAGGTCATTCGGGGCATGTAGCTCAAAAAAATTCATACCCGGATATATCGCTCAAAAACGTCATACCCGGGTATGTCGCTCAAAAAAGGTGATACCGGGGTATGTCGCTCAAAAGTGCTCATACGGGGGTATGTGGCTCAAAAGAGGCCATACGGGGGTGTGGCACTCAAAAAAGGTCATTCGGGGCATGTAGCTCAAAAAAATTCATACCCGGATATATCGCTCAAAAACGTCATACCCGTATGTCGCTCAAAAAAGGTCATACCGGGGTATGTCGCTCAAAAGTGCTCATACGGGGGTATGTCGCTCAAAAGAGGGCATACGGGGGTGTGGCACTCAAAAAAGGTCATTCGGGGCATGTAGCTCAAAAAAATTCATACCCGGATATATCGCTCAAAAACGTCATACCCGGGTATGTCGCTCAAAAAAGGTGATACCGGGGTATGTCGCTCAAAAGTGCTCATACGGGGGTATGTCGCTCAAAAGAGGGCATACGGCACTCAAAAAAGGTCATTCGGGGCATGTAGCTCAAAAAAATTCATACCCGGATATATCGCTCAAAAACGTCATATCCGGGTATGTCGCTCAAAAAAGGTCATACTAGGGTATGACGCTCAAAAGTGCTCATACGGGGTTATGTCGCTTAAAAGAGGCCATACGGGGGTGTGTCACTCAAAAAACATCATTCGGGGTATGTAGCTCAAAAAAATTCATACCCGGATATATCGCTCAAAAACGTCATACCCGGGTATGTCACTCAAAAAAGGTCATACCGGGGTATGTCGCACAAATGTGGTAATACAAGGGTAAATAGGCCATACGGGGGTGTGTCACTCAAAAAACATCATTCGGGGTATGTAGCTCAAAAAAATTCATACCTGGGTATTTCGCTCAAAAAACGTCATACCGGGGTATGTCGCTCAAAAGTGCTCATACAGGGGTATGTCGCTCAAAAGAGGCCATACGGGGGTGTGGCACTCAAAAAAGGTCATTCGGTTCATGTAGCTCAAAAAAATTCATACCCGGATATATCGCTCAAAAACGTCATACCCGGTATGTCGCACAAAAAAGGTCATACCGGGGTATGTCGCTCAAAAGTGCTCATACGGGGGTATGTCGCTCAAAAGAGGGCATACGGGGGTGTGGCACTCAAAAAAGGTCATTCGGGGCATGTAGCTCAAAAAAATTCATACCCGGATATATCGCTCAAAAACGTCATATCCGGGTATGTCGCACAAAAAAGGTGATACCGGGGTATGTCGCACAAATGTGGTAATACAAGGATAAATAGGCCATACGGGGGTGTGTCACTCAAAAAAGGTCATTCGGGGCATGTAGCTCAAAAAAATTCATACCCGGATATATCGCTCAAAAACGTCATACCCGGGTATGTCGCACAAAAAAGGTCATACCGGGGTATGTCGCTCAAAAGTGCTCATACGGGATATGTCGCTCAAAAGAGGGCATACGGGGGTGTGGCACTCAAAAAAGGTCATTCGGGGCATGTAGCTCAAAAAAATTCATACCCGGATATATCGCTCAAAAAACGTCATATCCGGGTATGTCGCACAAAAAAGGTCATACCGGGCTATGTCGCTCAAAAGTGCTCATACGGGGGTATGTCGCTCAAAAGAGGCCATACGGGGGTGTGGCACTCAAAAAAGGTCATTCGGGGCATGTAGCTCAAAAAAATTCATACCCGGATATATCGCTCAAAAACGTCATACCCGGGTATGTCGCACAAAAAAGGTCATACCGGGGTATGTCGCTCAAAAGTGCTCATACGGGGGTATGTCGCTCAAAAGAGGGCATACGGGGGTGTGGCACTCAAAAAAGGTCATTCGGGGCATGTAGCTCAAAAAAATTCATACCCGGATATATCGCTCAAAAACGTCATACCCGGGTATGTCGCACAAAAAAGGTCATACCGGGGTATGTCGCTCAAAAGTGCTCATACGGGGGTGTGGCACTCAAAAAAGGTCATTCGGGGCATGTAGCTCAAAAAAATTCATACCCGGATATATCGCTCAAAAACGTCATATCCGGATATGTCGCACAAAAAAGGTCATACCGGGCTATGTCGCTCAAAAGTGCTCATACGGGGGTATGTCGCTCAAAAGAGGCCATATGGGGGTGTGTGGCACTCAAAAAAGGTCATTCGGGGCATGTAGCTCAAAAAAATTCATACCCGGATATATCGCTCAAAAACGTCATACCCGGGTATGTCACTCAAAAAAGGTGATACCGGGGTATGTCGCACAAATGTGGTAATACAAGGGTAAATAGGCCATACGGGGGTGTGTCACTCAAAAAACATCATTCGGGGTATGTAGCTCAAAAAAATTCATACCTGGGTATTTCGCTCAAAAAACGTCATACCGGGGTATGTCGCTCAAAAGTGCTCATACAGGGGTATGTCGCTCAAAAGAGGCCATACGGGGGTGTGGCACTCAAAAAAGGTCATTCGGGGCATGTAGCTCAAAAAAATTCATACCCGGATATATCGCTCAAAAACGTCATACCCGGGTATGTCGCACAAAAAAGGTCATACCGGGGTATGTCGCTCAAAAGTGCTCATACGGGGGTATGTCGCTCAAAAGAGGGCATACGGGGGTGTGGCACTCAAAAAAGGTCATTCGGGGCATGTAGCTCAAAAAAATTCATACCCGGATATATCGCTCAAAAACGTCATACCCGGGTATGTCGCACAAAAAAGGTCATACCGGGGTATGTCGCTCAAAAGTGCTCATACGGGGGTGTGGCACTCAAAAAAGGTCATTCGGGGCATGTAGCTCAAAAAAATTCATACCCGGATATATCGCTCAAAAACGTCATATCCGGATATGTCGCACAAAAAAGGTCATACCGGGCTATGTCGCTCAAAAGTGCTCATACGGGGTTATGTCGCTTAAAAGAGGCCATACGGGGGTGTGTCACTCAAAAAACATCATTCGGGGTATGTAGCTCAAAAAAATTCATACCCGGGTATTTCGCTCAAAAAACGTCATAACCGGGTATGTCGCTCAAAAAAGGTCATACCGGGGTATGTCGCACAAATGTGGTAATACAAGGATAAATAGGCCATACGGGGGTGTGTCACTCAAAAAACATCATTCGGGGCATGTAGCTCAAAAAAATTCATACCCGGATATATCGCTCAAAAACGTCATATCCGGGTATGTCGCTCAAAAAAGGTGATACCCGGGTATGTCGCTCAAAAGTGCTCATACGGGGGTATGTGGCTCAAAAGAGGCCATATGGGGGTGTGGCACTCAAAAAAGGTCATTCGGGGCATGTAGCTCAAAAAAATTCATACCCGGATATATCGCTCAAAAACGTCATACCCGGGTATGTCACTCAAAAAAGGTGATACCGGGGTATGTCGCACAAATGTGGTAATACAAGGGTAAATAGGCCATACGGGGGTGTGTCACTCAAAAAACATCATTCGGGGTATGTAGCTCAAAAAAATTCATACCTGGGTATTTCGCTCAAAAAACGTCATACCGGGGTATGTCGCTCAAAAGAGGGCATACGGGGGTGTGGCACTCAAAAAAGGTCATTCGGGGCATGTAGCTCAAAAAAATTCATACCCGGATATATCGCTCAAAAACGTCATATCCGGGTATGTCGCACAAAAAAGGTCATACCGGGCTATGTCGCTCAAAAGTGCTCATACGGGGGTATGTCGCTCAAAAGAGGCCATACGGGGGTGTGGCACTCAAAAAAGGTCATTCGGGGCATGTAGCTCAAAAAAATTCATACCCGGATATATCGCTCAAAAACGTCATACCCGGGTATGTCGCTCAAAAAAGGTCATACCGGGGTATGTCGCTCAAAAGTGCTCATACGGGGGTATGTCGCTCAAAAGAGGGCATACGGGGGTGTGGCACTCAAAAAAGGTCATTCGGGGCATGTAGCTCAAAAAAATTCATACCCGGGTATTTCGCTCAAAAAACGTCATAACCAGGTATGTCGCTCAAAAAAGGTCATACCGGGGTATGTCGCACAAATGTGGTAATACAAGGATAAATAGGCCATACGGGGGTGTGTCACTCAAAAAACATCATTCGGGGCATGTAGCTCAAAAAAATTCATACCCGGATATATCGCTCAAAAACGTCATATCCGGGTATGTCGCTCAAAAAAGGTGATACCCGGGTATGTCGCTCAAAAGTGCTCATACGGGGGTATGTGGCTCAAAAGAGGCCATATGGGGGTGTGGCACTCAAAAAAGGTCATTCGGGGCATGTAGCTCAAAAAAATTCATACCCGGATATATCGCTCAAAAACGTCATACCCGGGTATGTCACTCAAAAAAGGTGATACCGGGGTATGTCGCACAAATGTGGTAATACAAGGGTAAATAGGCCATACGGGGGTGTGTCACTCAAAAAACATCATTCGGGGTATGTAGCTCAAAAAAATTCATACCTGGGTATTTCGCTCAAAAAACGTCATACCGGGGTATGTCGCTCAAAAGAGGGCATACGGGGGTGTGGCACTCAAAAAAGGTCATTCGGGGCATGTAGCTCAAAAAAATTCATACCCGGATATATCGCTCAAAAACGTCATATCCGGGTATGTCGCACAAAAAAGGTCATACCGGGCTATGTCGCTCAAAAGTGCTCATACGGGGGTATGTCGCTCAAAAGAGGCCATACGGGGGTATGTCGCTCAAAAGAGGGCATACGGGGGTGTGGCACTCAAAAAAGGTCATTCGGGGCATGTAGCTCAAAAAAATTCATACCCGGGTATTTCGCTCAAAAAACGTCATAACCAGGTATGTCGCTCAAAAAAGGTCATACCGGGGTATGTCGCACAAATGTGGTAATACAAGGATAAATAGGCCATACGGGGGTGTGTCACTCAAAAAACATCATTCGGGGCATGTAGCTCAAAAAAATTCATACCCGGATATATCGCTCAAAAACGTCATATCCGGGTATGTCGCTCAAAAAAGGTGATACCCGGGTATGTCGCTCAAAAGTGCTCATACGGGGGTATGTGGCTCAAAAGAGGCCATATGGGGGTGTGGCACTCAAAAAAGGTCATTCGGGGCATGTAGCTCAAAAAAATTCATACCCGGATATATCGCTCAAAAACGTCATACCCGGGTATGTCACTCAAAAAAGGTGATACCGGGGTATGTCGCACAAATGTGGTAATACAAGGGTAAATAGGCCATACGGGGGTGTGTCACTCAAAAAACATCATTCGGGGTATGTAGCTCAAAAAAATTCATACCTGGGTATTTCGCTCAAAAAACGTCATACCGGGGTATGTCGCTCAAAAGAGGGCATACGGGGGTGTGGCACTCAAAAAAGGTCATTCGGGGCATGTAGCTCAAAAAAATTCATACCCGGATATATCGCTCAAAAACGTCATATCCGGGTATGTCGCACAAAAAAGGTCATACCGGGCTATGTCGCTCAAAAGTGCTCATACGGGGGTATGTCGCTCAAAAGAGGCCATACGGGGGTGTGGCACTCAAAAAAGGTCATTCGGGGCATGTAGCTCAAAAAAATTCATACCCGGATATATCGCTCAAAAACGTCATACCCGGGTATGTCGCACAAAAAAGGTCATACCGGGGTATGTCGCTCAAAAGTGCTCATACGGGGGTATGTCGCTCAAAAGAGGGCATACGGGGGTGTGGCACTCAAAAAAGGTCATTCGGGGCATGTAGCTCAAAAAAATTCATACCCGGATATATCGCTCAAAAACGTCATACCCGGGTATGTCACTCAAAAAAGGTGATACCGGGGTATGTCGCACAAATGTGGTAATACAAGGGTAAATAGGCCATACGGGGGTGTGTCACTCAAAAAACATCATTCGGGGTATGTAGCTCAAAAAAATTCATACCTGGGTATTTCGCTCAAAAAACGTCATACCGGGGTATGTCGCTCAAAAGTGCTCATACAGGGGTATGTCGCTCAAAAGAGGCCATACGGGGGTGTGGCACTCAAAAAAGGTCATTCGGGGCATGTAGCTCAAAAAAATTCATACCCAGATATATCGCTCAAAAACGTCATACCCGGGTATGTCGCACAAAAAAGGTCATACCGGGGTATGTCGCTCAAAAGTGCTCATACGGGGGTATGTCGCTCAAAAGAGGGCATACGGGGGTGTGGCACTCAAAAAAGGTCATTCGGGGCATGTAGCTCAAAAAAATTCATACCCGGATATATCGCTCAAAAACGTCATATCCGGGTATGTCGCACAAAAAAGGTCATACCGGGCTATGTCGCTCAAAAGTGCTCATACGGGGGTATGTCGCTCAAAAGAGGCCATACGGGGGTGTGGCACTCAAAAAAGGTCATTCGGGGCATGTAGCTCAAAAAAATTCATACCCGGATATATCGCTCAAAAACGTCATACCCGGGTATGTCGCTCAAAAAAGGTGATACCGGGGTATGTCGCTCAAAAGTGCTCATACGGGGGTATGTCGCTCAAAAGAGGCCATACGGGGGTGTGGCACTCAAAAAAGGTCATTCGGGGCATGTAGCTCAAAAAAATTCATACCCGGATATATCGCTCAAAAACGTCATACCCGGGTATGTCGCTCAAAAAAGGTGATACCGGGGTATGTCGCACAAATGTGGTAGTACAAGGATAAATAGGCCATACGGGGGTGTGTCACTCAAAAAACATCATTCGGGGCATGTAGCTCAAAAAAATTCAAACACGGATATATCGCGCAAAAACGTCATATCCGGGTATGTCGCACAAAAAAGGTCATACCGGGCTATGTCGCTCAAAAGTGCTCATACGGGGGTATGTCGCTCAAAAGAGGCCATACGGGGGTGTGGCACTCAAAAAAGGTCATTCGGGGCATGTAGCTCAAAAAAATTCATACCCGGATATATCGCTCAAAAACGTCATACCCGGGTATGTCGCACAAAAAAGGTCATACCGGGGTATGTCGCTCAAAAGTGCTCATAGGGGGTATGTCGCTCAAAAGAGGGCATACGGGGGTGTGGCACTCAAAAAAGGTCATTCGGGGCATGTAGCTCAAAAAAATTTATACCCGGATATATCGCTCAAAAACGTCATATCCGGGTATGTCGCACAAAAAAGGTCATACCGGGCTATGTCGCTCAAAAGTGCTCATACGGGGGTATGTCGCTCAAAAGAGGCCATACGGGGGTGTGGCACTCAAAAAAGGTCATTCGGGGCATGTAGCTCAAAAAAATTCATACCCGGATATATCGCTCAAAAACGTCATACCCGGGTATGTCGCACAAAAAAGGTCATACCGGGGTATGTCGCTCAAAAGTGCTCATACGGGGGTATGTCGCTCAAAAGAGGGCATACGGGGGTGTGGCACTCAAAAAAGGTCATTCGGGGCATGTAGCTCAAAAAAATTCATACCCGGATATATCGCTCAAAAACGTCATATCCGGATATGTCGCACAAAAAAGGTCATACCGGGCTATGTCGCTCAAAAGTGCTCATACGGGGGTATGTCGCTCAAAAGAGGCCATACGGGGGTGTGGCACTCAAAAAAGGTCATTCGGGGCATGTAGCTCAAAAAAATTCATACCCGGATATATCGCTCAAAAACGTCATATCCGGGTATGTCGCACAAAAAAGGTCATACCGGGCTATGTCGCTCAAAAGTGCTCATACGGGGGTATGTCGCTCAAAAGAGGCCATACGGGGGTGTGGCACTCAAAAAAGGTCATTCGGGGCATGTAGCTCAAAAAAATTCATACCCGGATATATCGCTCAAAAACGTCATATCCGGGTATGTCGCACAAAAAAGGTCATACCGGGCTATGTCGCTCAAAAGTGCTCATACGGGGGTATGTCGCTCAAAAGAGGCCATACGGGGGTGTGGCACTCAAAAAAGGTCATTCGGGGCATGTAGCTCAAAAAAATTCATACCCGGATATATCGCTCAAAAACGTCATACCCGGGTATGTCGCACAAAAAAGGTCATACCGGGGTATGTCGCTCAAAAGTGCTCATACGGGGGTGTGGCACTCAAAAAAGGTCATTCGGGGCATGTAGCTCAAAAAAATTCATACCCGGATATATCGCTCAAAAACGTCATATCCGGATATGTCGCACAAAAAAGGTCATACCGGGCTATGTCGCTCAAAAGTGCTCATACGGGGGTATGTCGCTCAAAAGAGGCCATACGGGGGTGTGGCACTCAAAAAAGGTCATTCGGGGCATGTAGCTCAAAAAAATTCATACCCGTATATATCGCTGAAAAAAAGTCATACCCGGGTATGTCGCTCAAAAAAGGTGATACCGGGGTATGTCGCTCAAAAGTGCTCATACGGGGGTATGTGGCTCAAAAGAGGCCATATGGGGGTGTGTGGCACTCAAAAAAGGTCATTCGGGGCATGTAGCTCAAAAAAATTCATACCCGGATATATCGCTCAAAAACGTCATACCCGGGTATGTCACTCAAAAAAGGTGATACCGGGGTATGTCGCACAAATGTGGTAATACAAGGGTAAATAGGCCATACGGGGGTGTGTCACTCAAAAAACATCATTCGGGGTATGTAGCTCAAAAAAATTCATACCTGGGTATTTCGCTCAAAAAACGTCATACCGGGGTATGTCGCTCAAAAGTGCTCATACAGGGGTATGTCGCTCAAAAGAGGCCATACGGGGGTGTGGCACTCAAAAAAGGTCATTCGAGGCATGTAGCTCAAAAAAATTCATACCCGGATATATCGCTCAAAAACGTCATATCCGGGTATGTCGCACAAAAAAGGTCATACCGGGCTATGTCGCTCAAAAGTGCTCATACGGGGGTATGTCGCTCAAAAGAGGCCATACGGGGGTGTGGCACTCAAAAAAGGTCATTCGGGGCATGTAGCTCAAAAAAATTCATACCCGGATATATCGCTCAAAAACGTCATACCCGGGTATGTCGCACAAAAAAGGTCATACCGGGCTATGTCGCTCAAAAGTGCTCATACGGGGGTATGTCGCTCAAAAGAGGCCATACGGGGGTGTGGCACTCAAAAAAGGTCATTCGGGGCATGTAGCTCAAAAAAATTCATACCCGTATATATCGCTGAAAAAAAGTCATACCCGGGTATGTCGCTCAAAAAAGGTGATACCGGGGTATGTCGCTCAAAAGTGCTCATACGGGGGTATGTGGCTCAAAAGAGGCCATATGGGGGTGTGTGGCACTCAAAAAAGGTCATTCGGGGCATGTAGCTCAAAAAAATTCATACCCGGATATATCGCTCAAAAACGTCATACCCGGGTATGTCACTCAAAAAAGGTGATACCGGGGTATGTCGCACAAATGTGGTAATACAAGGGTAAATAGGCCATACGGGGGTGTGTCACTCAAAAAACATCATTCGGGGTATGTAGCTCAAAAAAATTCATACCCGGATATATCGCTCAAAAACGTCATACCCGGGTATGTCGCACAAAAAAGGTCATACCGGGCTATGTCGCTCAAAAGTGCTCATACGGGGGTATGTCGCTCAAAAGAGGCCATACGGGGGTGTGGCACTCAAAAAAGGTCATTCGGGGCATGTAGCTCAAAAAAATTCATACCCGGATATATCGCTCAAAAACGTCATATCCGGATATGTCGCACAAAAAAGGTCATACCGGGCTATGTCGCTCAAAAGTGCTCATACGGGGGTATGTCGCTCAAAAGAGGCCATACGGGGGTGTGGCACTCAAAAAAGGTCATTCGGGGCATGTAGCTCAAAAAAATTCATACCCGGATATATCGCTCAAAAACGTCATATCCGGGTATGTCGCACAAAAAAGGTCATACCGGGCTATGTCGCTCAAAAGTGCTCATACGGGGGTATGTCGCTCAAAAGAGGCCATACAGGGGTGTGGCACTCAAAAAAGGTCATTCGGGGCATGTAGCTCAAAAAAATTCATACCCGGATATATCGCTCAAAAACGTCATACCCGGGTATGTCGCTCAAAAAAGGTCATACCGGGGTATGTCGCTCAAAAGTGCTCATACGGGGGTATGTGGCTCAAAAGAGGCCATATGGGGGTGTGGCACTCAAAAAAGGTCATTCGGGGCATGTAGCTCAAAAAAATTCATACCCGGATATATCGCTCAAAAACGTCATACCCGGGTATGTCGCACAAAAAAGGTCATACCGGGCTATGTCGCTCAAAAGTGCTCATACGGGGGTATGTCGCTCAAAAGAGGCCATACGGGGGTGTGGCACTCAAAAAAGGTCATTCGGGGCATGTAGCTCAAAAAAATTCATACCCGGATATATCGCTCAAAAACGTCATACCCGGGTATGTCGCTCAAAAAAGGTGATACCGGGGTATGTCGCACAAATGTGGTAATACAAGGATAAATAGGCCATACGGGGATCTGTCACTCAAAAAACATCATTCGGGGCATGTAGCTCAAAAAAATTCATACCCGGATATATCGCTCAAAAACGTCATATCCGGGTATGTCGCACAAAAAAGGTCATACCGGGCTATGTCGCTCAAAAGTGCTCATACGGGGGTATGTCGCTCAAAAGAGGCCATACGGGGGTGTGGCACTCAAAAAAGGTCATTCGGGGCATGTAGCTCAAAAAAATTCATACACGGATATATCGCTCAAAAACGTCATACCCGGGTATGTCGCTCAAAAAAGGTGATACCGGGATATGTCGCACAAATGTGGTAATACAAGGATAAATAGGCCATACGGGGGTGTGTCACTCAAAAAACATCATTCGGGGCATGTAGCTCAAAAAAATTCATACCCGGATATATCGCTCAAAAACGTCATACCCGGGTATGTCGCACAAAAAAGGTCATACCGGGGTATGTCGCTCAAAAGTGCTCATACGGGGGTATGTCGCTCAAAAGAGGGCATACGGGGGTGTGGCACTCAAAAAAGGTCATTCGGGGCATGTAGCTCAAAAAAATTCATACCCGGATATATCGCTCAAAAACGTCATATCCGGGTATGTCGCACAAAAAAGGTCATACCGGGCTATGTCGCTCAAAAGTGCTCATACGGGGGTATGTCGCTCAAAAGAGGCCATACGGGGGTGTGGCACTCAAAAAAGGTCATTCGGGGGATGTAGCTCAAAAAAATTCATACCCCGATATATCGCTCAAAAACGTCATACCGGGGTATGTCGCACAAATGTGGTAATACAAGGGTAAATAGGCCATAAGGGGGTGTGTCACTCAAAAAACATCATTCGGGGCATGTAGCTCAAAAAAATTCATACCCGGATATATCGCTCAAAAACGTCATACCCGGGTATGTCACTCAAAAAAGGTGATACCGGGGTATGTCGCACAAATGTGGTAATACAAGGGTAAATAGGCCATACGGGGGTGTGTCACTCAAAAAACATCATTCGGGGTATGTAGCTCAAAAAATTTCATACCCGGGTATTTCGCTCAAAAAACGTCATACTGGGGTATGTCGCTCAAAAGTGCTCATACGGGGTTATGTCGCTTAAAAGAGGGCATACGGGGGTGTGGCACTCAAAAAAGGTCATTCGGGGCATGTAGCTCAAAAAAATTCATACCCGGATATATCGCTCAAAAACGTCATACCCGGGTATGTCGCTCAAAAAAGGTGATACCGGGGTATGTCGCTCAAAAGTGCTCATACGGGGGTATGTCGCTCAAAAGAGGGCATATGGGGGTGTGGCACTCAAAAAAGGTCATTCGGGGCATGTAGCTCAAAAAAATTCATACCCGGATATATCGCTCAAAAACGTCATATCCGGGTATGTCGCACAAAAAAGGTCATACCGGGCTATGTCGCTCAAAAGTGCTCATACGGGGGTATGTCGCTCAAAAGAGGCCATACGGGGGTGTGGCACTCAAAAAAGGTCATTCGGGGCATGTAGCTGAATAAAATTCATACCCGGATATATCGCTCAAAAACGTCATACCGGGGTATGTCGCACAAATGTGGTAATACAAGGGTAAATAGGCCATAAGGGGGTGTGTCACTCAAAAAACATCATTCGGGGCATGTAGCTCAAAAAAATTCATACCCGGATATATCGCTCAAAAACGTCATACCCGGGTATGTCACTCAAAAAAGGTGATACCGGGGTATGTCGCACAAATGTGGTAATACAAGGGTAAATAGGCCATACGGGGGTGTGTCACTCAAAAAACATCATTCGGGGTATGTAGCTCAAAAAAATTCATACCCGGGTATTTCGCTCAAAAAACGTCATACCCGGGTATGTCGCTCAAAAAAGGTCATACCGGGGTATGTCGCTCAAAAGTGCTCATACAGGGGTATGTCGCTCAAAAGAGGCCATACGGGGGGGTGGCACTCAAAAAAGGTCATTCGGGGCATGTAGCTCAAAAAAATTCATACCCGGATATATCGCTCAAAAACGTCATACCCGGGTATGTCGCTCAAAAGTGCTCATACGGGGGTATGTGGCTCAAAAGAGGCCATATGGGGGTGTGGCACTCAAAAAAGGTCATTCGGGGCATGTAGCTCAAAAAAATTCATACCCGGATATATCGCTCCAAAACCTCATATCCGGGTATGTCGCACAAAAAAGGTCATACCGGGCTATGTCGCTCAAAAGTGCTCATACGGGGGTATGTCGCTCAAAAGAGGCCATACGGGGGTGTGGCACTCAAAAAAGGTCATTCGGGGCATGTAGCTGAAAAAAATTCATACCCGGATATATCGCTCAAAAACGTCATACCGGGGTATGTCGCACAAATGTGGTAATACAAGGGTAAATAGGCCATAAGGGGGTGTGTCACTCAAAAAACATCATTCGGGGCATGTAGCTCAAAAAAATTCATACCCGGATATATCGCTCAAAAACGTCATACCCGGGTCGTCACTCAAAAAAGGTGATACCGGGGTATGTCGCACAAATGTGGTAATACAAGGGTAAATAGGCCATACGGGGGTGTGTCACTCAAAAAACATCATTCGGGGTATGTAGCTCAAAAAATTTCATACCCGGGTATTTCGCTCAAAAAACGTCATACTGGGGTATGTCGCTCAAAAGTGCTCATACGGGGTTATGTCGCTTAAAAGAGGCCATACGGGGGTGTGTCACTCAAAAAACATCATTCGGGGTATGTAGCTCAAAAAAATTCATGCCCGGGTATTTCTCTCAAAAAACGTCATACCCGGGTATGTCACTCAAAAAAGGTCATACCTGGGTATGTTGCTCAAAAGTGCTCATACAAGGGTATGTCGCTCAAAAGAGGCCATACGGGGGTGTGGCACTCAAAAAAGGTCATTCGGGGCATGTAGCTCAAAAAAATTCATACCCGGATATATCGCTCAAAAACGTCATACCCGGGTATGTCGCACAAAAAAGGTCATACCGGGGTATGTCGCTCAAAAGTGCTCATACGGGGGTATGTCGCTTAAAAGAGGGCATACGGGGGTGTGGCACTCAAAAAAGGTCATTCGGGGCATGTAGCTCAAAAAAATTCATACCCGGATATATCGCTCAAAAACGTCATACCCGGGTATGTCGCTCAAAAAAGGTGATACCGGGGTATGTCGCTCAAAAGTGCTCATACGGGGGTATGTCGCTCAAAAGAGGGCATACGGGGGTGTGGCACTCAAAAAAGGTCATTCGGGGCATGTAGCTCAAAAAAATTCATACCCGGATATATCGCTCAAAAACGTCATATCCGGGTATGTCGCACAAAAAAGGTCATACCGGGCTATGTCGCTCAAAAGTGCTCATACGGGGGTATGTCGCTCAAAAGAGGCCATACGGGGGTGTGGCACTCAAAAAAGGTCATTCGGGGCATGTAGCTGAAAAAAATTCATACCCGGATATATCGCTCAAAAACGTCATACCGGGGTATGTCGCACAAATGTGGTAATACAAGGGTAAATAGGCCATAAGGGGGTGTGTCACTCAAAAAACATCATTCGGGGCATGTAGCTCAAAAAAATTCATACCCGGATATATCGCTCAAAAACGTCATACCCGGGTATGTCACTCAAAAAAGGTGATACCGGGGTATGTCGCACAAATGTGGTAATACAAGGGTAAATAGGCCATACGGGGTTGTGTCACTCAAAAAACATCATTCGGGGTATGTAGCTCAAAAAAATTCATACCCGGGTATTTCGCTCAAAAAACGTCATACCCGGGTATGTCGCTCAAAAAAGGTCATACCGGGGTATGTCGCTCAAAAGTGCTCATACAGGGGTATGTCGCTCAAAAGAGGCCATACGGGGGTGTGGCACTCAAAAAAGGTCATTCGGGGCATGTAGCTCAAAAAAATTCATACCCGGATATATCGCTCAAAAACGTCATACCCGGGTATGTCGCTCAAAAAAGGTGATACCGGGGTATGTCGCTCAAAAGTGCTCATACGGGGGTATGTGGCTCAAAAGAGGCCATATGGGGGTGTGGCACTCAAAAAAGGTCATTCGGGGCATGTAGCTCAAAAAAATTCATACCCGGATATATCGCTCAAAAACGTCATACCCGGGTATGTCGCTCAAAAAAGGTGATACCGGGGTATGTCGCACAAATGTGGTAATACAAGGGTAAATAGGCCATACGGGGGTGTGTCACTCAAAAAACATCATTCGGGGTATGTAGCTCAAAAAAATTCATACCCGGGTATTTCGCTCAAAAAACGTCATACCCGGGTATGTCGCTCAAAAAAGGTCATACCGGGGTATGTCGCTCAAAAGTGCTCATACAGGGGTATGTCGCTCAAAAGAGGCCATACGGGGATGTGGCACTCAAAAAAGGTCATTCGGGCATGTAGCTCAAAAAAATTCATACCCGGATATATCGCTCAAAAACGTCACACCCGGGTATGTCGCTCAAAAGTGCTCATACGGGGGTATGTGGCTCAAAAGAGGCCATATGGGGGTGTGGCACTCAAAAAAGGTCATTCGGGGCATGTAGCTCAAAAAAATTCATACCCGGATATATATAGCTCAAAAACGTCATACCCGGGTATGTCGCTCAAAAAAGGTGATACCGGGGTATGTCGCACAAATGTGGTAATACAAGGATAAATAGGCCATACGGGGGTGTGTCACTCAAAAAACATCATTCGGGGTATGTAGCTCAAAAAAATTCATACCCGGATATATCGCTCAAAAACGTCATATCCGGGTATGTCGCTCAAAAAAGGTCATACCGGGGTATGTCGCACAAATGTGGTAATACAAGGGTAAATAGGCCATAAGGGGGTGTGTCACTCAAAAAACATCATTCGGGGCATGTAGCTCAAAAAAATTCATACCCGGATATATCGCTCAAAAACGTCATACCCGGGTATGTCACTCAAAAAAGGTGATACCGGGGTATGTCGCACAAATGTGGTAATACAAGGGTAAATAGGCCATACGGGGGTGTGTCACTCAAAAAACATCATTCGGGGTATGTAGCTCAAAAAAATTCATACCCGGGTATTTCGCTCAAAAAACGTCATACCCGGGTATGTCGCTCAAAAAAGGTCATACCGGGGTATGTCGCTCAAAAGTGCTCATACAGGGGTATGTCGCTCAAAAGAGGCCATACGGGGGGGTGGCACTCAAAAAAGGTCATTCGGGGCATGTAGCTCAAAAAAATTCATACCCGGATATATCGCTCAAAAACGTCATACCCGGGTATGTCGCTCAAAAGTGCTCATACGGGGGTATGTGGCTCAAAAGAGGCCATATGGGGGTGTGGCACTCAAAAAAGGTCATTCGGGGCATGTAGCTCAAAAAAATTCATACCCGGATATATCGCTCCAAAACCTCATATCCGGGTATGTCGCACAAAAAAGGTCATACCGGGCTATGTCGCTCAAAAGTGCTCATACGGGGGTATGTCGCTCAAAAGAGGCCATACGGGGGTGTGGCACTCAAAAAAGGTCATTCGGGGCATGTAGCTGAAAAAAATTCATACCCGGATATATCGCTCAAAAACGTCATACCGGGGTATGTCGCACAAATGTGGTAATACAAGGGTAAATAGGCCATAAGGGGGTGTGTCACTCAAAAAACATCATTCGGGGCATGTAGCTCAAAAAAATTCATACCCGGATATATCGCTCAAAAACGTCATACCCGGGTATGTCACTCAAAAAAGGTGATACCGGGGTATGTCGCACAAATGTGGTAATACAAGGGTAAATAGGCCATACGGGGGTGTGTCACTCAAAAAACATCATTCGGGGTATGTAGCTCAAAAAATTTCATACCCGGGTATTTCGCTCAAAAAACGTCATACTGGGGTATGTCGCTCAAAAGTGCTCATACGGGGTTATGTCGCTTAAAAGAGGCCATACGGGGGTGTGTCACTCAAAAAACATCATTCGGGGTATGTAGCTCAAAAAAATTCATGCCCGGGTATTTCTCTCAAAAAACGTCATACCCGGGTATGTCGCACAAAAAAGGTCATACCGGGGTATGTCGCTCAAAAGTGCTCATACGGGGGTATGTCGCTTAAAAGAGGGCATACGGGGGTGTGGCACTCAAAAAAGGTCATTCGGGGCATGTAGCTCAAAAAAATTCATACCCGGATATATCGCTCAAAAACGTCATACCCGGGTATGTCGCTCAAAAAAGGTGATACCGGGGTATGTCGCTCAAAAGTGCTCATACGGGGGTATGTCGCTCAAAAGAGGGCATACGGGGGTGTGGCACTCAAAAAAGGTCATTCGGGGCATGTAGCTCAAAAAAATTCATACCCGGATATATCGCTCAAAAACGTCATATCCGGGTATGTTGCACAAAAAAGGTCATACCGGGCTATGTCGCTCAAAAGTGCTCATACGGGGGTATGTCGCTCAAAAGAGGCCATACGGGGGTGTGGCACTCAAAAAAGGTCATTCGGGGCATGTAGCTGAAAAAAATTCATACCCGGATATATCGCTCAAAAACGTCATACCGGGGTATGTCGCACAAATGTGGTAATACAAGGGTAAATAGGCCATAAGGGGGTGTGTCACTCAAAAAACATCATTCGGGGCATGTAGCTCAAAAAAATTCATACCCGGATATATCGCTCAAAAACGTCATACCCGGGTATGTCACTCAAAAAAGGTGATACCGGGGTATGTCGCACAAATGTGGTAATACAAGGGTAAATAGGCCATACGGGGTTGTGTCACTCAAAAAACATCATTCGGGGTATGTAGCTCAAAAAAATTCATACCCGGGTATTTCGCTCAAAAAACGTCATACCCGGGTATGTCGCTCAAAAAAGGTCATACCGGGGTATGTCGCTCAAAAGTGCTCATACAGGGGTATGTCGCTCAAAAGAGGCCATACGGGGGTGTGGCACTCAAAAAAGGTCATTCGGGGCATGTAGCTCAAAAAAATTCATACCCGGATATATATCTCAAAAACGTCATACCCGGGTATGTCGCTCAAAAAAGGTGATACCGGGGTATGTCGCTCAAAAGTGCTCATACGGGGGTATGTGGCTCAAAAGAGGCCATATGGGGGTGTGGCACTCAAAAAAGGTCATTCGGGGCATGTAGCTCAAAAAAATTCATACCCGGATATATCGCTCAAAAACGTCATACCCGGGTATGTCGCTCAAAAAAGGTGATACCGGGGTATGTCGCACAAATGTGGTAATACAAGGGTAAATAGGCCATACGGGGGTGTGTCACTCAAAAAACATCATTCGGGGTATGTAGCTCAAAAAAATTCATACCCGGGTATTTCGCTCAAAAAACGTCATACCCGGGTATGTCGCTCAAAAAAGGTCATACCGGGGTATGTCGCTCAAAAGTGCTCATACAGGGGTATGTCGCTCAAAAGAGGCCATACGGGGATGTGGCACTCAAAAAAGGTCATTCGGGCATGTAGCTCAAAAAAATTCATACCCGGATATATCGCTCAAAAACGTCACACCCGGGTATGTCGCTCAAAAGTGCTCATACGGGGGTATGTGGCTCAAAAGAGGCCATATGGGGGTGTGGCACTCAAAAAAGGTCATTCGGGGCATGTAGCTCAAAAAAATTCATACCCGGATATATCGCTCAAAAACGTCATACCCGGGTATGTCGCTCAAAAAAGGTGATACCGGGGTATGTCGCTCAAAAGTGCTCATACGGGGGTATGTGGCTCAAAAGAGGCCATATGGGGGTGTGGCACTCAAAAAAGGTCATTCGGGGCATGTAGCTCAAAAAAATTCATACCCGGATATATATAGCTCAAAAACGTCATACCCGGGTATGTCGCTCAAAAAAGGTGATACCGGGGTATGTCGCACAAATGTGGTAATACAAGGGTAAATAGGCCATACGGGGGTGTGTCACTCAAAAAACATCATTCGGGGTATGTAGCTCAAAAAAATTCATACCCGGGTATTTCGCTCAAAAAACGTCATACCCGGGTATGTCGCTCAAAAAAGGTCATACCGGGGTATGTCGCTCAAAAGTGCTCATACAGGGGTATGTCGCTCAAAAGAGGCCATACGGGGGTGTGGCACTCAAAAAAGGTCATTTGGGGCATGTAGCTCAAAAAAATTCATACCCGGATATATCGCTCAAAAACGTCATACCCGGGTATGTCGCACAAAAAAGGTCATACCGGGGTATGTCGCTCAAAGTGCTCATACGGGGTTATGTCGCTTAAAAGAGGCCATACGGGGGTGTGTCACTCAAAAAACATCATTCGGGGCATGCAGCCCAAAAAAATTCATACCCGGATATATCGCTCAAAAACGTCATACCCGGGTATGTCGCTCAAAAAAGGTGATACCGGGGTATGTCGCACAAATGTGGTAATACAAGGATAAATAGGCCATACGGGGGTGTGTCACTCAAAAAACATCATTCGGGGTATGTAGCTCAAAAAAATTCATACCCGGATATATCGCTCAAAAACGTCATATCCGGGTATGTCGCTCAAAAAAGGTCATACCGGGGTATGTCGCACAAATGTGGTAATACAAGGGTAAATAGGCCATACGGGGGTGTGTCACTCAAAAAACATCATTCGGGGTATGTAGCTCAAAAAATTTCATACCCGGGTATTTCGCTCAAAAAACGTCATACCCGGGTATGTCGCTCAAAAAAGGTCATACCGGGGTATGTCGCTCAAAAGTGCTCATACAGGGGTATGTCGCTCAAAAGAGGCCATACGGGGGTGTGGCACTCAAAAAAGGTCATTCGGGGCATGTAGCTCAAAAAAATTCATACCCGGATATATCGCTCAAAAACGTCATACCCGGGTATGTCGCACAAAAAAGGTCATACCGGGGTATGTCGCTCAAAAGTGCTCATACGGGGGTATGTGGCTCAAAAGAGGCCATATGGGGTGTGGCACTCAAAAAAGGTCATTCGGGGCATGTAGCTCAAAAAAATTCATACCCGGATATGTCGCTCAAAAAAGGTCATACCGGGGTATGTCGCTCAAAAATGCTCATACAGGGGTATGTCGCTCAAAAGAGGCCATACGGGGGTGTGGCACTCAAAAAAGGACATTCGGGGGATGTAGCTCAAAAAAATTCATACCCGGATATATCGCTCAAAAACGTCATACCCGTATGTCGCTCAAAAAAGGTCATACCGGGGTATGTCGCTCAAAAGTGCTCATACAGGGGTATGTCGCTCAAAAGAGGCCATACGGGGGTGTGGCACTCAAAAAAGGTCATTCGGGGCATGTAGCTCAAAAAAATTCATACCCGGATATATCGCTCAAGAACGTCATACCCGGGTATGTCGCACAAAAAAGGTCATACCGGGCTATGTCGCTCAAAAGTGCTCATACGGGGGTATGTCGCTCAAAAGAGGCCATACAGGGGTGTGGCACTCAAAAAAGGTCATTCGGGGCATGTAGCTCAAAAAAATTCATACCCGGATATATCGCTCAAAAACGTCATACCCGGGTATGTCGCTCAAAAAAGGTGATACCGGGGTATGTCGCACAAATGTGGTAATACAAGGATAAATAGGCCATACGGGGGTGTGTCACTCAAAAAACATCATTCGGGGTATGTAGCTCAAAAAAATTCATACCCGGATATATCGCTCAAAAACGTCATATCCGGGTATGTCGCTCAAAAAAGGTCATACCGGGGTATGTCGCACAAATGTGGTAATACAAGGGTAAATAGGCCATACGGGGGTGTGTCACTCAAAAAACATCATTCGGGGTATGTAGCTCAAAAAATTTCATACCCGGGTATTTCGCTCAAAAAACGTCATACCCGGGTATGTCGCTCAAAAAAGGTCATACCGGGGTATGTCGCTCAAAAATGCTCATACAGGGGTATGTCGCTCAAAAGAGGCCATACGGGGGTGTGGCACTCAAAAAAGGACATTCGGGGGATGTAGCTCAAAAAAATTCATACCCGGATATATCGCTCAAAAACGTCATACCCGTATGTCGCTCAAAAAAGGTCATACCGGGGTATGTCGCTCAAAAGTGCTCATACAGGGGTATGTCGCTCAAAAGAGGCCATACGGGGGTGTGGCACTCAAAAAAGGTCATTCGGGGCATGTAGCTCAAAAAAATTCATACCCGGATATATCGCTCAAAAACGTCATACCCGTATGTCGCTCAAAAAAGGTCATACCGGGGTATGTCGCTCAAAAGTGCTCATACGGGGGTATGTCGCTCAAAAGAGGGCATACGGGGCTGTGGCACTCAAAAAAGGTCATTCGGGGCATGTAGCTCAAAAAAATTCATACCCGGATATATCGCTCAAAAACGTCATACCCGGGTATGTCGCTCAAAAAAGGTGATACCGGGGTATGTCGCTCAAAAGTGCTCATACGGGGGTATGTCGCTCAAAAGAGGGCATACGGGGGTGTGGCACTCAAAAAAGGTCATTCGGGGCATGTAGCTCAAAAAAATTCATACCCGGGTATTTCGCTCAAAAAACGTCATAACCGGGTATGTCGCTCAAAAAAGGTCATACCGGGGTATGCCGCACAAATGTGGTAATACAAGGATAAATAGGCCATACGGGGGTGTGTCACTCAAAAAACATCATTCGAGGTATGTAGCTCAAAAAATTTCATACCCGGGTATTTCGCTCAAAAAACTTCATACCCGGGTATGTCGCTCAAAAAAGGTCATACTGGGGTATGTCGCTCAAAAGTGCTCATACGGGGTTATGTCGCTTAAAAGAGGCCATACGGAGGTGTGGCACACAAAAAAGGTCATTCGTGGCATGTAGCTCAAAAAAATTCATACCCGGATATATCGCTCAAAAACGTCATACCCGGGTATGTCGCTCAAAAGTGCTCATACGGGGGTATGTGGCTCAAAAGAGGCCATATGGGGGTGTGGCACTCAAAAAAGGTCATTCGGGGCATGTAGCTCAAAAAAATTCATACCCGGATATATCGCTCAAAAACGTCATACCCGGGTATGTCGCTCAAAAAAGGTGATACCGGGGTATGTCGCTCAAAAGTGCTCATACGGGGGTATGTGGCTCAAAAGAGGCCATATGGGGGTGTGGCACTCAAAAAAGGTCATTCGGGGCATGTAGCTCAAAAAAATTCATACCCGGATATATCGCTCAAAAACGTCATACCCGGGTATGTCACTCAAAAAAGGTGATACCGGGGTATGTCGCACAAATGTGGTAATACAAGGGTAAATAGGCCATACGGGGGTGTGTCACTCAAAAAACATCATTCGGGGTATGTAGCTCAAAAAAATTCATACCCGGGTATTTCGCTCAAAAAACGTCATACCCGGGTATGTCGCTCAAAAAAGGTCATACCGGGGTATGTCGCTCAAAAGTGCTCATACAGGGGTATGTCGCTCAAAAGAGGCCATACGGGGGTGTGGCACTCAAAAAAGGTCATTCGGGGCATGTAGCTCAAAAAAATTCATACCCGGATATATCGCTCAAAAACGTCATACCCGGGTATGTCGCACAAAAAAGGTCATACCGGGGTATGTCGCTCAAAGTGCTCATACGGGGTTATGTCGCTTAAAAGAGGCCATACGGGGGTGTGTCACTCAAAAAACATCATTCGGGGCATGTAGCTCAAAAAAATTCATACCCGGATATATCGCTCAAAAACGTCATACCCTGGTATGTCGCTCAAAAAAGGTGATACCGGGGTATGTCGCACAAATGTGGTAATACAAGGATAAATAGGCCATACGGGGGTGTGTCACTCAAAAAACATCATTCGGGGTATGTAGCTCAAAAAAATTCATACCCGGATATATCGCTCAAAAACGTCATATCCGGGTATGTCGCTCAAAAAAGGTCATACCGGGGTATGTCGCACAAATGTGGTAATACAAGGGTAAATAGGCCATACGGGGGTGTGTCACTCAAAAAACATCATTCGGGGTATGTAGCTCAAAAAATTTCATACCCGGGTATTTCGCTCAAAAAACGTCATACCCGGGTATGTCGCTCAAAAAAGGTCATACCGGGGTATGTCGCTCAAAAATGCTCATACAGGGGTATGTCGCTCAAAAGAGGCCATACGGGGGTGTGGCACTCAAAAAAGGTCATTCGGGGCATGTAGCTCAAAAAAATTCATACCCGGATATATCGCTCAAAAACGTCATACCCGGGTATGTCGCACAAAAAAGGTCATACCGGGGTATGTCGCTCAAAAGTGCTCATACTGGGGTATGTGGCTCAAAAGAGGCCATGTGGGGGTGTGGCACTCAAAAAAGGTCATTCGGGGCATGTAGCTCAAAAAAATTCATACCCGGATATATCGCTCAAAAACGTCATACCCGGGTATGTCGCTCAAAAAAGGTGATACCGGGGTATGTCGCTCAAAAGTGCTCATACAGGGGTATGTCGCTCAAAAGAGGCCATACGGGGGTGTGGCACTCAAAAAAGGTCATTCGGGGCATGTAGCTCAAAAAAATTCATACCCGGATATATCGCTCAAAAACGTCATACCCGGGTATGTCGCTCAAAAAAGGTCATACCGGGGTATGCCGCACAAATGTGGTAATACAAGGGTAAATAGGCCATACGGGGGTGTGTCACTCAAAAAACATCATTCGGGGTATGTAGCTCAAAGAAATTCATACCCGGGTATTTCGCTCAAAAAAGGTCATACTAGGGTATGTCGCTCAAAAGTGCTCATACGGGGTTATGTCGCTTAAAAGAGGCCATACTGGGGTGTGGCACACAAAAAAGGTCATTCGGGGCATGTAGCTCAAAAAATTTCATACCCGGGTATGTAACTCAAAAAAGGTCATATTAGGGTATGTCGCTCAAAAGTGCTCATACGGGGTTATGTCGCTTAAAAGAGGCCATACGGGGGTGTGTCACTCAAAAAACATCATTCGGGGTATGTAGCTCAAAAAAATTCATACCCGGGTATTTCGCTCAAAAAAGGTCATACTGGGGTATGTCGCTCAAAAGTGCTCATACGGGGTTATGTCGCTTAAATGAGGCCATACGGGGGTGTGGCACACAAAAAAGGTCATTCGGGGCATGTAGCTCAAAAAAATTCATACCCGGATATATCGCTCAAAAACGTCATACCCGGGTATGTCGCTCAAAAAAGGTGATACCGGGGTATGTCACACAAATGTGGTAATACAAGGGTAAATAGGCCATACGGGGATGTGTCACTAAAAAAAACATCATTCGGGGTATGTAGCTCAAAAAAATTCATACCCGGGTATTTCGCTCAAAAAACGTCATACCCGGGTATGTCGCTCAAAAAAGGTCATACCGGGGTATGTCGCTCAAAAGTGCTCATACAGGGGTATGTCGCACAAAAGAGGCCATACGGGGGGGTGGCACTCAAAAAAGGTCATTCGGGGCATGTAGCTCAAAAAAATTCATACCCGGATATATCGCTCAAAAACGTCATACCCGGGTATGTCGCACAAAAAAGGTCATACCGGAGTATGTCACTCAAAAGGGCTCATACGGGGGTATGTCGCTCAAAAGAGGCCATACGGGGGTGTGGCACTCAAAAAAGGTCATTCGGGGGATGTAGCTCAAAAAAATTCATACCCGGATATATCGCTCAAAAACGTCATACCCGGGTATGTCGCTCAAAAAAGGTGATACCGGGGTATGTCGCACAAATGTGGTAATACAAGGGTAAATAGGCCATACGGGGTTGTGTCACTCAAAAAACATCATTCGGGGTATGTAGCTCAAAAAATTTCATACCCGGGAATTTCGCTCAAAAAACGTCATACCCGGGTATGTCGCTCAAAAAACATCATTCGGGGTATGTAGCTCAAAAAAATTCATACGCGGATATATCGCTCAAAAACGTCATACCCGGGTATGTCGCTCAAAAAAGGTGATACCGGGGTATGTCGCACAAATGTGGTAATACAAGGGTAAATAGGCCATACGGGGGTGTGTCACTCAAAAAACATCATTCGGGGTATGTAGCTCAAAAAAATTCATACCCGGGTATTTCGCTCAAAAAACGTCATACCCGGGTATGTCGCTCAAAAAAGGTCATACCGGGGTATGTCGCTCAAAAGTGCTCATACAGGGGTATGTCGCACAAAAGAGGCCATACGGGGGGGTGGCACTCAAAAAAGGTCATTCGGGGCATGTAGCTCAAAAAAATTCATACCCGGATATATCGCTCAAAAACGTCATACCCGGGTATGTCGCACAAAAAAGGTCATACCGGGCTATGTCGCTCAAAAGTGCTCATACGGGGGTATGTCGCTCAAAAGAGGCCATATGGGGGTGTGGCACTCAAAAAAGGTCATTCGGGGCATGTAGCTCAAAAAAATTCATACCCGGATATATCGCTCAAAAACGTCATACCCGGGTATGTCGCTCAAAAAAGGTCATACCGGGGTATGTCGCTCAAAAGTGCTCATACGGGGGTATGGGGTTCAAAAGAGGCCATATGGGGGTGTGGCACTCAAAAAAGGTCATTCGGGGCATGTAGCTCAAAAAAATTCATACCCGGATATATCGCTCAAAAACGGTCATACCGGGGTATGTCGCACAAATGTGGTAATACAAGGGTAAATAGGCCATACGGGGTTGTGTCACTCAAAAAACATCATTCGGGGTATGTAGCTCAAAAAAATTCATACCCGGGTATTTCGCTCAAAAAACGTCATACCCGGGTATGTCGCACAAAAAAGGTCATACCGGGCTATGTCGCTCAAAAGTGCTCATACGGGGGTATGTCGCTCAAAAGAGGCCATACGGGGGTGTGGCACTCAAAAAAGGACATTCGGGGGATGTAGCTCAAAGAAATTCATACCCGGATATATCGCTCAAAAACGTCATACCCGGGTATGTCGCTCAAAAAAGGTGATACCGGGGTATGTCACACAAATGTGGTAATACAAGGGTAAATAGGCCATACGGGGGTGTGTCACTCAAAAAACATCATTCGGGGTATGTAGCTCAAAAAATTTCATACCCGGGTATTTCGCTCAAAAAAAGTCATACCCGGGTATGTCGCTCAAAAAAGGTCATACTGGGGTATGTCGCTCAAAAGTGCTCATACGGGGTTATGTCACTTAAAAGAGGCCATACGGGGGTGTGTCACTCAAAAAACATCATTCGGGGTATGTAGCTCAAAAAAATTCATACCCGGGTATGTCGCTCAAAAAAGGTCATACCGGGGTATGTCGCTCAAAAGTGCTCATACGGGGGTATGTCGCTCAAAAGAGGCCATACGGGGGTGTGGCACTCAAAAAAGGACATTCGGGGGATGTAGCTCAAAGAAATTCATACCCGGATATATCGCTCAAAAACGTCATACCCGGGTATGTCGCTCAAAAAAGGTGATACCGGGGTATGTCACACAAATGTGGTAATACAAGGGTAAATAGGCCATACGGGGGTGTGTCACTCAAAAAACATCATTCGGGGTATGTAGCTCAAAAAATTTCATACCCGGGTATTTCGCTCAAAAAAAGTCATACCCGGGTATGTCGCTCAAAAAAGGTCATACTGGGGTATGTCGCTCAAAAGTGCTCATACGGGGTTATGTCACTTAAAAGAGGCCATACGGGGGTGTGTCACTCAAAAAACATCATTCGGGGTATGTAGCTCAAAAAAATTCATACCCGGGTATGTCGCTCAAAAAAGGTCATACCGGGGTATGTCGCTCAAAAGTGCTCATACAAGGGTATGTTGCTCAAAAGAGGGCATACGGGGGTGTGGCACTCAAAAAAGGTCATTCGGGGCATGTAGCTCAAAAAAATTCATACCCGGATATATCGCTCAAAAACGTCATACCCGGGTATGTCGCTCTAAAAAGGTGATACCGGGGTATGTCGCTCAAAAGTGCTCATACGGGGGTATGTGGCTCAAAAGAGGCCATATGGGGGTGTGGCACTCAAAAAAGGTCATTCGGGGCATGTAGCTCAAAAAAATTCATAACCGGATATATCGCTCAAAAACGTCATACCCGGGTATGTCGCTCAAAAAAGGTGATACCGGGGTATGTCGCACAAATGTGGTAATACAAGGGTAAATAGGCCATACGGGGTTGTGTCACTCAAAAAACATCATTCGGGGTATGTAGCTCAAAAAATTTCATACCCGGGAATTTCGCTCAAAAAACGTCATACCCGGGTATGTCGCTCAAAAAACATCATTCGGGGTATGTAGCTCAAAAAAATTCATACGCGGATATATCGCTCAAAAACGTCATACCCGGGTATGTCGCTCAAAAAAGGTGATACCGGGGTATGTCGCACAAATGTGGTAATACAAGGGTAAATAGGCCATACGGGGGTGTGTCACTCAAAAAACATCATTCGGGGTATGTAGCTCAAAAAAATTCATACCCGGGTATTTCGCTCAAAAAACGTCATACCCGGGTATGTCGCTCAAAAAAGGTCATACCGGGGTATGTCGCTCAAAAGTGCTCATACAGGGGTATGTCGCACAAAAGAGGCCATACGGGGGGGTGGCACTCAAAAAAGGTCATTCGGGGCATGTAGCTCAAAAAAATTCATACCCGGATATATCGCTCAAAAACGTCATACCCGGGTATGTCGCACAAAAAAGGTCATACCGGGCTATGTCGCTCAAAAGTGCTCATACGGGGGTATGGGGTTCAAAAGAGGCCATATGGGGGTGTGGCACTCAAAAAAGGTCATTCGGGGCATGTAGCTCAAAAAAATTCATACCCGGATATATCGCTCAAAAACGGTCATACCGGGGTATGTCGCACAAATGTGGTAATACAAGGGTAAATAGGCCATACGGGGTTGTGTCACTCAAAAAACATCATTCGGGGTATGTAGCTCAAAAAAATTCATACCCGGGTATTTCGCTCAAAAAACGTCATACCCGGGTATGTCGCACAAAAAAGGTCATACCGGGCTATGTCGCTCAAAAGTGCTCATACGGGGGTATGTCGCTCAAAAGAGGCCATACGGGGGTGTGGCACTCAAAAAAGGACATTCGGGGGATGTAGCTCAAAGAAATTCATACCCGGATATATCGCTCAAAAACGTCATACCCGGGTATGTCGCTCAAAAAAGGTGATACCGGGGTATGTCACACAAATGTGGTAATACAAGGGTAAATAGGCCATACGGGGGTGTGTCACTCAAAAAACATCATTCGGGGTATGTAGCTCAAAAAATTTCATACCCGGGTATTTCGCTCAAAAAAAGTCATACCCGGGTATGTCGCTCAAAAAAGGTCATACTGGGGTATGTCGCTCAAAAGTGCTCATACGGGGTTATGTCACTTAAAAGAGGCCATACGGGGGTGTGTCACTCAAAAAACATCATTCGGGGTATGTAGCTCAAAAAAATTCATACCCGGGTATGTCGCTCAAAAAAGGTCATACCGGGGTATGTCGCTCAAAAGTGCTCATACAAGGGTATGTTGCTCAAAAGAGGGCATACGGGGGTGTGGCACTCAAAAAAGGTCATTCGGGGCATGTAGCTCAAAAAAATTCATACCCGGATATATCGCTCAAAAACGGTCATACCGGGGTATGTCGCACAAATGTGGTAATACAAGGGTAAATAGGCCATACGGGGTTGTGTCACTCAAAAAACATCATTCGGGGTATGTAGCTCAAAAAAATTCATACCCGGGTATTTCGCTCAAAAAACGTCATACCCGGGTATGTCGCACCAAAAAGGTCATACCGGGCTATGTCGCTCAAAAGTGCTCATACGGGGGTATGTCGCTCAAAAGAGGCCATACGGGGGTGTGGCACTCAAAAAAGGACATTCGGGGGATGTAGCTCAAAGAAATTCATACCCGGATATATCGCTCAAAAACGTCATACCCGGGTATGTCGCTCAAAAAAGGTGATACCGGGGTATGTCACACAAATGTGGTAATACAAGGGTAAATAGGCCATACGGGGGTGTGTCACTCAAAAAACATCATTCGGGGTATGTAGCTCAAAAAATTTCATACCCGGGTATTTCGCTCAAAAAAAGTCATACCCGGGTATGTCGCTCAAAAAAGGTCATACTGGGGTATGTCGCTCAAAAGTGCTCATACGGGGTTATGTCACTTAAAAGAGGCCATACGGGGGTGTGTCACTCAAAAAACATCATTCGGGGTATGTAGCTCAAAAAAATTCATACCCGGGTATGTCGCTCAAAAAAGGTCATACCGGGGTATGTCGCTCAAAAGTGCTCATACAAGGGTATGTTGCTCAAAAGAGGGCATACGGGGGTGTGGCACTCAAAAAAGGTCATTCGGGGCATGTAGCTCAAAAAAATTCATACCCGGATATATCGCTCAAAAACGTCATACCCGGGTATGTCGCTCTAAAAAGGTGATACCGGGGTATGTCGCTCAAAAGTGCTCATACGGGGGTATGTGGCTCAAAAGAGGCCATATGGGGGTGTGGCACTCAAAAAAGGTCATTCGGGGCATGTAGCTCAAAAAAATTCATAACCGGATATATCGCTCAAAAACGTCATACCCGGGTATGTCACTCAAAAAAGGTGATACCGGGGTATGTCGCACAAATGTTGTAATACAAGGGTAAATAGGCCATACGGGGGTGTGTCACTCAAAAAACATCATTCGGGGTATGTAGCTCAAAAAAATTCATACCCGGGTATTTCGCTCAAAAAACGTCATACCCGGATATGTCGCTCAAAAAAGGTCATACCGGGGTATGTCGCTCAAAAGTGCTCATACAGGGGTATGTCGCTCAAAAGAGGCCATACGGGGGTGTGGCACTCAAAAAAGGTCATTCGGGGCATGTAGCTCAAAAAAATTCATACCCGGATATATCGCTCAAAAACGTCATACCCGGGTATGTCGCTCAAAAGTGCTCATACGGGGGTATGTGGCTCAAAAGAGGTCATTCGGGGCATGTAGCTCAAAAAAATTCATACCCGGATATATCGCTCAAAAAACGTCATACCCGGGTATGTCGCTCAAAAAAGGTCATACCGGGGTATGTCGCTCAAAAATGCTCATACAGGGGTATGTCGCTCAAAAGAGGCCATACGGGGGTGTGGCACTCAAAAAAGGACATTCGGGGGATGTAGCTCAAAAAAATTCATACCCGGATATATCGCTCAAAAACGTCATACCCGTATGTCGCTCAAAAAAGGTCATACCGGGGTATGTCGCTCAAAAGTGCTCATACAGGGGTATGTCGCTCAAAAGAGGCCATACGGGGGTGTGGCACTCAAAAAAGGTCATTCGGGGCATGTAGCTCAAAAAAATTCATACCCGGATATATCGCTCAAAAACGTCATACCCGGGTATGTCGCTCAAAAAAGGTGATACCGGGGTATGTCGCTCAAAAGTGCTCATACGGGGGTATGTGGCTCAAAAGAGGCCATATGGGGGTGTGGCACTCAAAAAAGGTCATTCGGGGCATGTAGCTCAAAAAAATTCATACCCGGATATATCGCTCAAAAACGTCATACCCGGGTATGTCGCACAAAAAAGGTCATACCGGGCTATGTCGCTCAAAAGTGCTCATACGGGGGTATGTCGCTCAAAAGAGGGCATACGGGGGTGTGGCACTCAAAAAAGGTCATTCGGGGCATGTAGCTCAAAAAAATTCATACCCGGATATATCGCTCAAAAACGTCATACCCGGGTATGTCGCTCAAAAGTGCTCATACGGGGGTATGTCGCTCAAAAGAGGCCATACAGGGGTGTGGCACTCAAAAAAGGTCATTCGGGGCATGTAGCTCAAAAAAATTCATACCCGGATATATCGCTCAAAAACGTCATACCCGGGTATGTCGCTCAAAAAAGGTCATACCGGGGTATGCCGCACAAATGTGGTAATACAAGGGTAAATAGGCCATACGGGGGTGTGTCACTCAAAAAACATCATTCGGGGTATGTAGCTCAAAAAATTTCATACCCGGGTATGTCGCTCAAAAAAGGTCATACTAGGGTATGTCGCTCAAAAGTGCTCATACGGGGGTATGTCGCTTAAAAGAGGCCATACGGGGGTGTGGCACACAAAAAAGGTCATTCGGGGCATGTAGCTCAAAAAAATTCATACCCGGGTATTTCGCTCAAAAAACGTCATACCCGGGTATGTCGCTCAAAAAAGGTCATACCGGGGTATGTCGCTCAAAAGTGCTCATACAGGGGTATGTCGCTCAAAAGAGGCCATACGGGGGTGTGGCACTCAAAAAAGGTCATTCGGGGCATGTAGCTCAAAAAAATTCATACCCGGATATATCGCTCAAAAACGTCATACCCGGGTATGTCGCTCAAAAGTGCTCATACGGGGGTATGTGGCTCAAAAGAGGCCATATGGGGGTGTGGCACTCAAAAAAGGTCATTCGGGGCATGTAGCTCAAAAAAATTCATACCCGGGTATTTCGCTCAAAAAAGGTCATACCGGGGTATGTCGCACAAATGTGGTAATACAAGGGTAAATAGGCCATACGGGGGTGTGTCACTCAAAAAACATCATTCGGGGTATGTAGCTCAAAAAATTTCATACCCGGGTATTTCGCTCAAAAAACGTCATACCCGGGTATGTCGCTCAAAAAAGGTCATACCGGGGTATGTCGCTCAAAAGTGCTCATACGGGGGTATGTCGCTCAAAAGAGGGCATACGGGGGTGTGGCACTCAAAAAAGGTCATTCGGGGCATGTAGCTCAAAAAAATTCATTCCCGGATATATCGCTCAAAAACGTCATACCGTGGTATGTCGCTCAAAAAAGGTGATACCGGGGTATGTCGCTCAAAAGTGCTCATACGGGGGTATGTGGCTCAAAAGAGGCCATATGGGGGTGTGGCACTCAAAAAAGGTCATTCGGGGCATGTAGCTCAAAAAAATTCATACCCGGATATATCGCTCAAGAACGTCATACCCGGGTATGTCGCACAAAAAAGGTCATACCGGGCTATGTCGCTCAAAAGTGCTCATACGGGGGTATGTCGCTCAAAAGAGGCCATACAGGGGTGTGGCACTCAAAAAAGGTCATTCGGGGTATGTAGCTCAAAAAAATTCATACCCGGATATATCGCTCAAAAAACGTCATACCCGGGTATGTCGCACAAAAAAGGTCATACCGGGGTATGTCGCTCAAAAGTGCTCATACGGGGGTATGTGGCTCAAAAGAGGCCATATGGGGGTGTGGCACTCAAAAAAGGTCATTCGGGGCATGTAGCTCAAAAAAATTCATAACCGGATATATCGCTCAAAAACGTCATACCCGGGTATGTCACTCAAAAAAGGTGATACCGGGGTATGTCGCACAAATGTTGTAATACAAGGGTAAATAGGCCATACGGGGGTGTGTCACTCAAAAAACATCATTCGGGGTATGTAGCTCAAAAAAATTCATACCCGGGTATTTCGCTCAAAAAACGTCATACCCGGATATGTCGCTCAAAAAAGGTCATACCGGGGTATGTCGCTCAAAAGTGCTCATACAGGGGTATGTCGCTCAAAAGAGGCCATACGGGGGTGTGGCACTCAAAAAAGGTCATTCGGGGCATGTAGCTCAAAAAAATTCATACCCGGATATATCGCTCAAAAACGTCATACCCGGGTATGTCGCTCAAAAGTGCTCATACGGGGGTATGTGGCTCAAAAGAGGTCATTCGGGGCATGTAGCTCAAAAAAATTCATACCCGGATATATCGCTCAAAAAACGTCATACCCGGGTATGTCGCTCAAAAAAGGTCATACCGGGGTATGTCGCTCAAAAATGCTCATACAGGGGTATGTCGCTCAAAAGAGGCCATACGGGGGTGTGGCACTCAAAAAAGGACATTCGGGGGATGTAGCTCAAAAAAATTCATACCCGGATATATCGCTCAAAAACGTCATACCCGTATGTCGCTCAAAAAAGGTCATACCGGGGTATGTCGCTCAAAAGTGCTCATACAGGGGTATGTCGCTCAAAAGAGGCCATACGGGGGTGTGGCACTCAAAAAAGGTCATTCGGGGCATGTAGCTCAAAAAAATTCATACCCGGATATATCGCTCAAAAACGTCATACCCGGGTATGTCGCTCAAAAAAGGTGATACCGGGGTATGTCGCTCAAAAGTGCTCATACGGGGGTATGTGGCTCAAAAGAGGCCATATGGGGGTGTGGCACTCAAAAAAGGTCATTCGGGGCATGTAGCTCAAAAAAATTCATACCCGGATATATCGCTCAAAAACGTCATACCCGGGTATGTCGCACAAAAAAGGTCATACCGGGCTATGTCGCTCAAAAGTGCTCATACGGGGGTATGTCGCTCAAAAGAGGGCATACGGGGGTGTGGCACTCAAAAAAGGTCATTCGGGGCATGTAGCTCAAAAAAATTCATACCCGGATATATCGCTCAAAAACGTCATACCCGGGTATGTCGCTCAAAAGTGCTCATACGGGGGTATGTCGCTCAAAAGAGGCCATACAGGGGTGTGGCACTCAAAAAAGGTCATTCGGGGCATGTAGCTCAAAAAAATTCATACCCGGATATATCGCTCAAAAACGTCATACCCGGGTATGTCGCTCAAAAAAGGTCATACCGGGGTATGCCGCACAAATGTGGTAATACAAGGGTAAATAGGCCATACGGGGGTGTGTCACTCAAAAAACATCATTCGGGGTATGTAGCTCAAAAAATTTCATACCCGGGTATGTCGCTCAAAAAAGGTCATACTAGGGTATGTCGCTCAAAAGTGCTCATACAGGGGTATGTCGCTCAAAAGAGGCCATACGGGGGTGTGGCACTCAAAAAAGGTCATTCGGGGCATGTAGCTCAAAAAAATTCATACCCGGATATATCGCTCAAAAACGTCATACCCGGGTATGTCGCTCAAAAGTGCTCATACGGGGGTATGTGGCTCAAAAGAGGCCATATGGGGGTGTGGCACTCAAAAAAGGTCATTCGGGGCATGTAGCTCAAAAAAATTCATACCCGGGTATTTCGCTCAAAAAAGGTCATACCGGGGTATGTCGCACAAATGTGGTAATACAAGGGTAAATAGGCCATACGGGGGTGTGTCACTCAAAAAACATCATTCGGGGTATGTAGCTCAAAAAATTTCATACCCGGGTATTTCGCTCAAAAAAAGTCATACCCGGGTATGTCGCTCAAAAAAGGTCATACCGGGGTATGTCGCTCAAAAGTGCTCATACGGGGGTATGTCGCTCAAAAGAGGGCATACGGGGGTGTGGCACTCAAAAAAGGTCATTCGGGGCATGTAGCTCAAAAAAATTCATTCCCGGATATATCGCTCAAAAACGTCATACCGTGGTATGTCGCTCAAAAAAGGTGATACCGGGGTATGTCGCTCAAAAGTGCTCATACGGGGGTATGTGGCTCAAAAGAGGCCATATGGGGGTGTGGCACTCAAAAAAGGTCATTCGGGGCATGTAGCTCAAAAAAATTCATACCCGGATATATCGCTCAAGAACGTCATACCCGGGTATGTCGCACAAAAAAGGTCATACCGGGCTATGTCGCTCAAAAGTGCTCATACGGGGGTATGTCGCTCAAAAGAGGCCATACAGGGGTGTGGCACTCAAAAAAGGTCATTCGGGGTATGTAGCTCAAAAAAATTCATACCCGGATATATCGCTCAAAAAACGTCATACCCGGGTATGTCGCACAAAAAAGGTCATACCGGGGTATGTCGCTCAAAAGTGCTCATACGGGGGTATGTGGCTCAAAAGAGGCCATATGGGGGTGTGGCACTCAAAAAAGGTCATTCGGGGCATGTAGCTCAAAAAATTTCATACCCGGATATATCGCTCAAAAACGTCATACGTATGTCACTCAAAAAAGGCGATACCGGGGTATGTCGCACAAATGTGGTAATACAAGGGTAAATAGGCCATACGGGGGTGTGTCACTCAAAAAACATCATTCGGGGTATGTAGCTCAAGAAAATTCATACCCGGATATATCGCTCAAAAACGTCATACCCGGGTATGTCGCTCAAAAAAGGTGATACTGGGGTATGTCGCACAAATGTGGTAATACAAGGGTAAATAGGCCATACGGGGGTGTGTCACTCAAAAAACATCATTCGGGGTATGTAGCTCAAAAAAATTCATACCCGGATATATCGCTCAAAAACGTCATACCCGGGTATGTCGCACAAAAAAGGTCATACCGGGGTATGTCGCTCAAAAGTGCTCATACGGGGGTATGTCGCTCAAAAGAGGGCATACAGGGGTGTGGCACTCAAAAAAGGTCATTCGGGGCATGTAGCTCAAAAAAATTCATACCCGGATATATCGCTCAAAAACGTCATACCCGGGTATGTCGCTCAAAAAAGGTGATACCGGGGTATGTCGCTCAAAAGTGCTCATACGGGGGTATGTGGCTCAAAAGAGGCCATATGGGGGTCTGGCACTCAAAAAAGGTCATTCGGGGCATGTAGCTCAAAAAAATTCATACCCGGATATATCGCTCAAAAACGTCATACCCAGGTATGTCGCTCAAAAAAGGCGATACCGGGGTATGTCGCACAAATGTGGTAATACAAGGGTAAATAGGCCATACGGGGGTGTGTCACTCAAAAAACATCATTCGGGGTATGTAGCTCAAAAAAATTCATACCCGGGTATTTCGCTCAAAAAACGTCATACCCGGGTATGTCGCTCAAAAAAGGTCATACTAGGGTATGTCGCTCAAAAGTGCTCATACGGGGTTATGTCGCTTAAAAGAGGCCATACGGGGGTGTGTCACTCAAAAAACATCATTCGGGGTATGTAGCTCAAAAAAATTCATACCCGGGTATTTCGCTCAAAAAACGTCATAACCGGGTATGTCGCTCAAAAAAGGTCATACCGGGGTATGTCGCACAAATGTGGTAATACAAGGATAAATAGGCCATACGGGGGTGTGTCACTCAAAAAACATCATTCAGGGTATGTAGCTCAAAAAATTTCATACCCGGGTATTTCGCTCAAAAAACTTCATACTGGGGTATGTCGCTCAAAAGTGCTCATACGGGGTTATGTCGCTTAAAAGAGGCCATACGGGGGTGTGCCACACAAAAAAGGTCATTCGGGGCATGTAGCTCAAAAAAATTCATACCCGGATATATCGCTCAAAAACGTCATATCCGGGTATGTCGCACAAAAAAGGTGATACCGGGGTATGTCGCACAAATGTGGTAATACAAGGATAAATAGGCCATACGGGGGTGTGTCACTCAAAAAACATCATTCGGGGTATGTAGCTCAAAAAAATTCATACCCGGATATATCGCTCAAAAACGTCATATCCGGGTATGTCGCACAAAAAAGGTCATACCGGGCTATGTCGCTCAAAAGTGCTCATACGGGGGTATGTCGCTCAAAAGAGGCCATACAGGGGTGTGGCACTCAAAAAAGGTCATTCGGGGTATGTAGCTCAAAAAAATTCATACCCGGATATATCGCTCAAAAAACGTCATACCCGGGTATGTCGCACAAAAAAGGTCATACCGGGGTATGTCGCTCAAAAGTGCTCATACGGGGGTATGTGGCTCAAAAGAGGCCATATGGGGGTGTGGCACTCAAAAAAGGTCATTCGGGGCATGTAGCTCAAAAAATTTCATACCCGGATATATCGCTCAAAAACGTCATACGTATGTCACTCAAAAAAGGCGATACCGGGGTATGTCGCACAAATGTGGTAATACAAGGGTAAATAGGCCATACGGGGGTGTGTCACTCAAAAAACATCATTCGGGGTATGTAGCTCAAGAAAATTCATACCCGGATATATCGCTCAAAAACGTCATACCCGGGTATGTCGCTCAAAAAAGGTGATACCGGGGTATGTCGCACAAATGTGGTAATACAAGGGTAAATAGGCCATACGGGGGTGTGTCACTCAAAAAACATCATTCGGGGTATGTAGCTCAAAAAAATTCATACCCGGATATATCGCTCAAAAACGTCATACCCGGGTATGTCGCACAAAAAAGGTCATACCGGGGTATGTCGCTCAAAAGTGCTCATACGGGGGTATGTCGCTCAAAAGAGGGCATACAGGGGTGTGGCACTCAAAAAAGGTCATTCGGGGCATGTAGCTCAAAAAAATTCATACCCGGATATATCGCTCAAAAACGTCATACCCGGGTATGTCGCTCAAAAAAGGAGATACCGGGGTATGTCGCACAAAAGTGCTCATACGGGGGTATGTGGCTCAAAAGAGGCCATATGGGGGTCTGGCACTCAAAAAAGGTCATTCGGGGCATGTAGCTCAAAAAAATTCATACCCGGATATATCGCTCAAAAACGTCATACCCGGGTATGTCGCTCAAAAAAGGCGATACCGGGGTATGTCGCACAAATGTGGTAATACAAGGGTAAATAGGCCATACGGGGGTGTGTCACTCAAAAAACATCATTCGGGGTATGTAGCTCAAAAAAATTCATACCCGGGTATTTCGCTCAAAAAACGTCATACCCGGGTATGTCGCTCAAAAAAGGTCATACTAGGGTATGTCGCTCAAAAGTGCTCATACGGGGTTATGTCGCTTAAAAGAGGCCATACGGGGGTGTGTCACTCAAAAAACATCATTCGGGGTATGTAGCTCAAAAAAATTCATACCCGGGTATTTCGCTCAAAAAACGTCATAACCGGGTATGTCGCTCAAAAAAGGTCATACCGGGGTATGTCGCACAAATGTGGTAATACAAGGATAAATAGGCCATACGGGGGTGTGTCACTCAAAAAACATCATTCGGGGTATGTAGCTCAAAAAAATTCACACCCGGATATATCGCTCAAAAACGTCATATCCGGGTATGTCGCTCAAAAAAGATCATACCGGGGTATGTCGCACAAATGTGGTAATACAAGGGTAAATAGGCCATACGGGGGTGTGTCACTCAAAAAACATCATTCGGGGTATGTAGCTCAAAAAAATTCATACCCGGGTATATCGCTCAAAAACGTCATACCCGTATGTCGCTCAAAAAAGGTCATACCGGGGTATGTCGCTCAAAAGTGCTCATACAGGGGTATGTCGCTCAAAAGAGGCCATACGGGGGTGTGGCACTCAAAAAAGGTCATTCGGGGCATGTAGCTCAAAAAAATTCATACCCGGATATATCGCTCAAAAACGTCATACCCGGGTATGTCGCACAAAAAAGGTCATACCGGGCTATGTCGCTCAAAAGTGCTCATACGGGGGTATGTCGCTCAAAAGAGGCCATACAGGGGTGTGGCACTCAAAAAAGGTCATTCGGGGCATGTAGCTCAAAAAAATTCATACCCGGATATATCGCTCAAAAACGTCATACCCGGGTATGTCGCTCAAAAAAGGTCATACCGGGGTATGCCGCACAAATGTGGTAATACAAGGGTAAATAGGCCATACGGGGGTGTGTCACTCAAAAAACATCATTCGGGGTATGTAGCTCAAAAAATTTCATACCCGGGTATTTCGCTCAAAAAACGTCATACCCGGGTATGTCGCTCAAAAAAGGTCATACTAGGGTATGTCGCTCAAAAGTGCTCATACGGGGTTATGTCGCTTAAAAGAGGCCATACGGGGGTGTGGCACACAAAAAAGGTCATTCGGGGCATGTAGCTCAAAAAATTTCATACCCGGGTATTTCGCTCAAAAAACGTCATACCCGGGTATGTCGCTCAAAAAAGGTCATACTAGGGTATGTCGCTCAAAAGTGCTCATACGGGGTTATGTCGCTTAAAAGAGGCCATACGGGGGTGTGTCACTCAAAAAACATCATTCGGGGTATGTAGCTCAAAAAAATTCATACCCGGGTATTTCGCTCAAAAAAGGTCATACTAGGGTATGTCGCTCAAATGTGCTCATACGGGGGTATGTCGCTCAAAAGAGGCCATACAGGGGTGTGGCACTCAAAAAAGGTCATTCGGGGTATGTAGCTCAAAAAAATTCATACCCGGATATATCGCTCAAAAAACGTCATACCCGGGTATGTCGCACAAAAAAGGTCATACCGGGGTATGTCGCTCAAAAGTGCTCATACGGGGGTATGTGGCTCAAAAGAGGCCATATGGGGGTGTGGCACTCAAAAAAGGTCATTCGGGGCATGTAGCTCAAAAAATTTCATACCCGGATATATCGCTCAAAAACGTCATACGTATGTCACTCAAAAAAGGCGATACCGGGGTATGTCGCACAAATGTGGTAATACAAGGGTAAATAGGCCATACGGGGGTGTGTCACTCAAAAAACATCATTCGGGGTATGTAGCTCAAGAAAATTCATACCCGGATATATCGCTCAAAAACGTCATACCCGGGTATGTCGCTCAAAAAAGGTGATACCGGGGTATGTCGCACAAATGTGGTAATACAAGGGTAAATAGGCCATACGGGGGTGTGTCACTCAAAAAACATCATTCGGGGTATGTAGCTCAAAAAAATTCATACCCGGATATATCGCTCAAAAACGTCATACCCGGGTATGTCGCACAAAAAAGGTCATACCGGGGTATGTCGCTCAAAAGTGCTCATACGGGGGTATGTCGCTCAAAAGAGGGCATACAGGGGTGTGGCACTCAAAAAAGGTCATTCGGGGCATGTAGCTCAAAAAAATTCATACCCGGATATATCGCTCAAAAACGTCATACCCGGGTATGTCGCTCAAAAAAGGTGATACCGGGGTATGTCGCTCAAAAGTGCTCATACGGGGGTATGTGGCTCAAAAGAGGCCATATGGGGGTCTGGCACTCAAAAAAGGTCATTCGGGGCATGTAGCTCAAAAAAATTCATACCCGGATATATCGCTCAAAAACGTCATACCCGGGTATGTCGCTCAAAAAAGGCGATACCGGGGTATGTCGCACAAATGTGGTAATACAAGGGTAAATAGGCCATACGGGGGTGTGTCACTCAAAAAACATCATTCGGGGTATGTAGCTCAAAAAAATTCATACCCGGGTATTTCGCTCAAAAAACGTCATACCCGGGTATGTCGCTCAAAAAAGGTCATACTAGGGTATGTCGCTCAAAAGTGCTCATACGGGGTTATGTCGCTTAAAAGAGGCCATACGGGGGTGTGGCACACAAAAAAGGTCATTCGGGGCATGTAGCTCAAAAAATTTCATACCCGGGTATTTCGCTCAAAAAACGTCATACCCGGGTATGTCGCTCAAAAAAGGTCATACTAGGGTATGTCGCTCAAAAGTGCTCATACGGGGTTATGTCGCTTAAAAGAGGCCATACGGGGGTGTGTCACTCAAAAAACATCATTCGGGGTATGTAGCTCAAAAAAATTCATACCCGGGTATTTCGCTCAAAAAAGGTCATACTAGGGTATGTCGCTCAAATGTGCTCATACGGGGGTATGTCGCTCAAAAGAGGCCATACAGGGGTGTGGCACTCAAAAAAGGTCATTCGGGGTATGTAGCTCAAAAAAATTCATACCTGGATATATCGCTCAAAAAACGTCATACCCGGGTATGTCGCACAAAAAAGGTCATACCGGGGTATGTCGCTCAAAAGTGCTCATACGGGGGTATGTGGCTCAAAAGAGGCCATATGGGGGTGTGGCACTCAAAAAAGGTCATTCGGGGCATGTAGCTCAAAAAATTTCATACCCGGATATATCGCTCAAAAACGTCATACGTATGTCACTCAAAAAAGGCGATACCGGGGTATGTCGCACAAATGTGGTAATACAAGGGTAAATAGGCCATACGGGGGTGTGTCACTCAAAAAACATCATTCGGGGTATGTAGCTCAAGAAAATTCATACCCGGATATATCGCTCAAAAACGTCATACCCGGGTATGTCGCTCAAAAAAGGTGATACCGGGGTATGTCGCACAAATGTGGTAATACAAGGGTAAATAGGCCATACGGGGGTGTGTCACTCAAAAAACATCATTCGGGGTATGTAGCTCAAAAAAATTCATACCCGGATATATCGCTCAAAAACGTCATACCCGGGTATGTCGCACAAAAAAGGTCATACCGGGGTATGTCGCTCAAAAGTGCTCATACGGGGGTATGTCGCTCAAAAGAGGGCATACAGGGGTGTGGCACTCAAAAAAGGTCATTCGGGGCATGTAGCTCAAAAAAATTCATACCCGGATATATCGCTCAAAAACGTCATACCCGGGTATGTCGCTCAAAAAAGGTGATACCGGGGTATGTCGCTCAAAAGTGCTCATACGGGGGTATGTGGCTCAAAAGAGGCCATATGGGGGTCTGGCACTCAAAAAAGGTCATTCGGGGCATGTAGCTCAAAAAAATTCATACCCGGATATATCGCTCAAAAACGTCATACCCGGGTATGTCGCTCAAAAAAGGCGATACCGGGGTATGTCGCACAAATGTGGTAATACAAGGGTAAATAGGCCATACGGGGGTGTGTCACTCAAAAAACATCATTCGGGGTATGTAGCTCAAAAAAATTCATACCCGGGTATTTCGCTCAAAAAACGTCATACCCGGGTATGTCGCTCAAAAAAGGTCATACTAGGGTATGTCGCTCAAAAGTGCTCATACGGGGTTATGTCGCTTAAAAGAGGCCATACGGGGGTGTGTCACTCAAAAAACATCATTCGGGGTATGTAGCTCAAAAAAATTCATACCCGGGTATTTCGCTCAAAAAACGTCATAACCGGGTATGTCGCTCAAAAAAGGTCATACCGGGGTATGTCGCACAAATGTGGTAATACAAGGATAAATAGGCCATACGGGGGTGTGTCACTCAAAAAACATCATTCGGGGTATGTAGCTCAAAAAAATTCATACCCGGATATATCGCTCAAAAACGTCATACCCGGGTATGTCGCACAAAAAAGGTCATACCGGGGTATGTCGCTCAAAAATGCTCATACAGGGGTATGTCGCTCAAAAGAGGCCATACGGGGGTGTGGCACTCAAAAAAGGACATTCGGGGGATGTAGCTCAAAAAAAATCATACCCGGATATATCGCTCAAAAACGTCATACCCGTATGTCGCTCAAAAAAGGTCATACCGGGGTATGTCGCTCAAAAGTGCTCATACAGGGGTATGTCGCTCAAAAGAGGCCATACGGGGGTGTGGCACTCAAAAAAGGTCATTCGGGGCATGTAGCTCAAAAAAATTCATACCCGGATATATCGCTCAAAAACGTCATACCCGGGTATGTCGCACAAAAAAGGTCATACCGGGCTATGTCGCTCAAAAGTGCTCATACGGGGGTATGTCGCTCAAAAGAGGCCATACAGGGGTGTGGCACTCAAAAAAGGTCATTCGGGGCATGTAGCTCAAAAAAATTCATACCCGGATATATCGCTCAAAAACGTCATACCCGGGTATGTCGCTCAAAAAAGATCATACCGGGGTATGTCGCACAAATGTGGTAATACAAGGGTAAATAGGCCATACGGGGGTGTGTCACTCAAAAAACATCATTCGGGGTATGTAGCTCAAAAAAATTCATACCCGGGTATATCGCTCAAAAACGTCATACCCGTATGTCGCTCAAAAAAGGTCATACCGGGGTATGTCGCTCAAAAGTGCTCATACAGGGGTATGTCGCTCAAAAGAGGCCATACGGGGGTGTGGCACTCAAAAAAGGTCATTCGGGGCATGTAGCTCAAAAAAATTCATACCCGGATATATCGCTCAAAAACGTCATACCCGGGTATGTCGCACAAAAAAGGTCATACCGGGCTATGTCGCTCAAAAGTGCTCATACGGGGGTATGTCGCTCAAAAGAGGGCATACGGGGGTGTGGCACTCAAAAAAGGTCATTCGGGGCATGTAGCTCAAAAAAATTCATACCCGGATATATCGCTCAAAAACGTCATATCCGGGTATGTCGCACAAAAAAGGTCATACCGGGCTATGTCGCTCAAAAGTGCTCATACGGGGGTATGTCGCTCAAAAGAGGCCATACAGGGGTGTGGCACTCAAAAAAGGTCATTCGGGGCATGTAGCTCAAAAAAATTCATACCCGGATATATCGCTCAAAAACGTCATACCCGGGTATGTCGCTCAAAAAAGGTCATACCGGGGTATGCCGCACAAATGTGGTAATACAAGGGTAAATAGGCCATACGGGGGTGTGTCACTCAAAAAACATCATTCGGGGTATGTAGCTCAAAAAATTTCATACCCGGGTATTTCGCTCAAAAAACGTCATACCCGGGTATGTCGCTCAAAAAAGGTCATACTAGGGTATGTCGCTCAAAAGTGCTCATACGGGGTTATGTCGCTTAAAAGAGGCCATACGGGGGTGTGGCACACAAAAAAGGTCATTCGGGGCATGTAGCTCAAAAAATTTCATACCCGGGTATTTCGCTCAAAAAACGTCATACCCGGGTATGTCGCTCAAAAAAGGTCATACTAGGGTATGTCGCTCAAAAGTGCTCATACGGGGTTATGTCGCTTAAAAGAGGCCATACGGGGGTGTGTCACTCAAAAAACATCATTCGGGGTATGTAGCTCAAAAAAATTCATACCCGGGTATTTCGCTCAAAAAAGGTCATACCGGGGTATGTCGCACAAATGTGGTAATACAAGGGTAAATAGGCCATACGGGGGTGTGTCACTCAAAAAACATCATTCGGGGTATGTAGCTCAAAAAAATTCATACCCGGGTATTTCGCTCAAAAAACGTCATACCCGGGTATGTCGCTCAAAAAAGGTCATACCGGGGTATGTCGCTCAAAAATGCTCATACAGGGGTATGTCGCTCAAAAGAGGCCATACGGGGGTGTGGCACTCAAAAAAGGACATTCGGGGGATGTAGCTCAAAAAAAATCATACCCGGATATATCGCTCAAAAACGTCATACCCGTATGTCGCTCAAAAAAGGTCATACCGGGGTATGTCGCTCAAAAGTGCTCATACAGGGGTATGTCGCTCAAAAGAGGCCATACGGGGGTGTGGCACTCAAAAAAGGTCATTCGGGGCATGTAGCTCAAAAAAATTCATACCCGGATATATCGCTCAAAAACGTCATACCCGGGTATGTCGCACAAAAAAGGTCATACCGGGCTATGTCGCTCAAAAGTGCTCATACGGGGGTATGTCGCTCAAAAGAGGCCATACAGGGGTGTGGCACTCAAAAAAGGTCATTCGGGGCATGTAGCTCAAAAAAATTCATACCCGGATATATCGCTCAAAAACGTCATACCCGGGTATGTCGCTCAAAAAAGGTCATACCGGGGTATGCCGCACAAATGTGGTAATACAAGGGTAAATAGGCCATACGGGGGTGTGTCACTCAAAAAACATCATTCGGGGTATGTAGCTCAAAAAATTTCATACCCGGGTATTTCGCTCAAAAAACGTCATACCCGGGTATGTCGCTCAAAAAAGGTCATACTAGGTTATGTCGCTCAAAAGTGCTCATACGGGGTTATGTCGCTTAAAAGAGGCCATACGGGGGTGTGGCACACAAAAAAGGTCATTCGGGGCATGTAGCTCAAAAAATTTCATACCCGGGTATTTCGCTCAAAAAACGTCATACCCGGGTATGTCGCTCAAAAAAGGTCATACTAGGGTATGTCGCTCAAAAGTGCTCATACGGGGTTATGTCGCTTAAAAGAGGCCATACGGGGGTGTGTCACTCAAAAAACATCATTCGGGGTATGTAGCTCAAAAAAATTCATACCCGGGTATTTCGCTCAAAAAAGGTCATACCGGGGTATGTCGCACAAATGTGGTAATACAAGGGTAAATAGGCCATACGGGGGTGTGTCACTCAAAAAACATCATTCGGGGTATGTAGCTCAAAAAAATTCATACCCGGGTATTTCGCTCAAAAAACGTCATACCCGGGTATGTCGCTCAAAAAAGGTCATACCGGGGTATGTCGCTCAAAAATGCTCATACAGGGGTATGTCGCTCAAAAGAGGCCATACGGGGGTGTGGCACTCAAAAAAGGACATTCGGGGGATGTAGCTCAAAAAAAATCATACCCGGATATATCGCTCAAAAACGTCATACCCGTATGTCGCTCAAAAAAGGTCATACCGGGGTATGTCGCTCAAAAGTGCTCATACAGGGGTATGTCGCTCAAAAGAGGCCATACGGGGGTGTGGCACTCAAAAAAGGTCATTCGGGGCATGTAGCTCAAAAAAATTCATACCCGGATATATCGCTCAAAAACGTCATACCCGGGTATGTCGCACAAAAAAGGTCATACCGGGCTATGTCGCTCAAAAGTGCTCATACGGGGGTATGTCGCTCAAAAGAGGCCATACAGGGGTGTGGCACTCAAAAAAGGTCATTCGGGGCATGTAGCTCAAAAAAATTCATACCCGGATATATCGCTCAAAAACGTCATACCCGGGTATGTCGCTCAAAAAAGGTCATACCGGGGTATGCCGCACAAATGTGGTAATACAAGGGTAAATAGGCCATACGGGGGTGTGTCACTCAAAAAACATCATTCGGGGTATGTAGCTCAAAAAATTTCATACCCGGGTATTTCGCTCAAAAAACGTCATACCCGGGTATGTCGCTCAAAAAAGGTCATACTAGGTTATGTCGCTCAAAAGTGCTCATACGGGGTTATGTCGCTTAAAAGAGGCCATACGGGGGTGTGGCACACAAAAAAGGTCATTCGGGGCATGTAGCTCAAAAAATTTCATACCCGGGTATTTCGCTCAAAAAACGTCATACCCGGGTATGTCGCTCAAAAAAGGTCATACTAGGGTATGTCGCTCAAAAGTGCTCATACGGGGTTATGTCGCTTAAAAGAGGCCATACGGGGGTGTGTCACTCAAAAAACATCATTCGGGGTATGTAGCTCAAAAAAATTCATACCCGGGTATTTCGCTCAAAAAAGGTCATACCGGGGTATGTCGCACAAATGTGGTAATACAAGGGTAAATAGGCCATACGGGGGTGTGTCACTCAAAAAACATCATTCGGGGTATGTAGCTCAAAAAAATTCATACCCGGGTATTTCGCTCAAAAAACGTCATACCCGGGTATGTCGCTCAAAAAAGGTCATACCGGGGTATGTCGCTCAAAAATGCTCATACAGGGGTATGTCGCTCAAAAGAGGCCATACGGGGGTGTGGCACTCAAAAAAGGACATTCGGGGGATGTAGCTCAAAAAAAATCATACCCGGATATATCGCTCAAAAACGTCATACCCGTATGTCGCTCAAAAAAGGTCATACCGGGGTATGTCGCTCAAAAGTGCTCATACAGGGGTATGTCGCTCAAAAGAGGCCATACGGGGGTGTGGCACTCAAAAAAGGTCATTCGGGGCATGTAGCTCAAAAAAATTCATACCCGGATATATCGCTCAAAAACGTCATACCCGGGTATGTCGCACAAAAAAGGTCATACCGGGCTATGTCGCTCAAAAGTGCTCATACGGGGGTATGTCGCTCAAAAGAGGCCATACAGGGGTGTGGCACTCAAAAAAGGTCATTCGGGGCATGTAGCTCAAAAAAATTCATACCCGGATATATCGCTCAAAAAAGGTCATACCGGGGTATGCCGCACAAATGTGGTAATACAAGGGTAAATAGGCCATACGGGGGTGTGTCACTCAAAAAACATCATTCGGGGTATGTAGCTCAAAAAATTTCATACCCGGGTATTTCGCTCAAAAAACGTCATACCCGGGTATGTCGCTCAAAAAAGGTCATACTAGGGTATGTCGCTCAAAAGTGCTCATACGGGGTTATGTCGCTTAAAAGAGGCCATACGGGGGTGTGGCACACAAAAAAGGTCATTCGGGGCATGTAGCTCAAAAAATTTCATACCGGGGTATTTCGCTCAAAAAACGTCATACCCGGGTATGTCGCTCAAAAAAGGTCATACTAGGGTATGTCGCTCAAAAGTGCTCATACGGGGTTATGTCGCTTAAAAGAAGCCATACGGGGGTGTGTCACTCAAAAAACATCATTCGGGGTATGTAGCTCAAAAAAATTCATACCCGGGTATTTCGCTCAAAAAAGGTCATACCGGGGTATGTCGCACAAATGTGGTAATACAAGGGTAAATAGGCCATACGGGGGTGTGTCACTCAAAAAACATCATTCGGGGTATGTAGCTCAAAAAATTTCATACCCGGGTATTTCGCTCAAAAAAGGTCATACCGGGGTATGTCGCTCAAAAGTGCTCATACGGGGGTATGTCGCTCAAAAGAGGGCATACGGGGGTGTGGCACTCAAAAAAGGTCATTCGGGGCATGTAGCTCAAAAAAATTCATTCCCGGATATATCGCTCAAAAACGTCATATCCGGGTATGTCGCACAAAAAAGGTCATACCGGGCTATGTCGCTCAAATGTGCTCATACGGGGGTATGTCGCTCAAAAGAGGCCATACGGGGGTGTGGCACTCAAAAAAGGTCATTCGGGGCATGTAGCTCAAAAAAATTCATACCCGGATATATCGCTCAAAAACGTCATACCGTGGTATGTCGCTCAAAAAAGGTGATACCGGGTATGTCGCTCAAAAGTGCTCATACGGGGGTATGTGGCTCAAAAGAGGCCATATGGGGGTGTGGCACTCAAAAAAGGTCATTCGGGGCATGTAGCTCAAAAAAATTCATACCCGGATATATCGCTCAAGAACGTCATACCCGGGTATGTCGCACAAAAAAGGTCATACCGGGCTATGTCGCTCAAAAGTGCTCATACGGGGGTATGTCGCTCAAAAGAGGCCATACAGGGGTGTGGCACTCAAAAAAGGTCATTCGGGGTATGTAGCTCAAAAAATTTCATACCCGGATATATCGCTCAAAAACGTCATACGTATGTCACTCAAAAAAGGCGATACCGGGGTATGTCGCACAAATGTGGTAATACAAGGGTAAATAGGCCATACGGGGGTGTGTCACTCAAAAAACATCATTCGGGGTATGTAGCTCAAGAAAATTCATACCCGGATATATCGCTCAAAAACGTCATACCCGGGTATGTCGCTCAAAAAAGGTGATACCGGGGTATGTCGCACAAATGTGGTAATACAAGGGTAAATAGGCCATACGGGGGTGTGTCACTCAAAAAACATCATTCGGGGTATGTAGCTCAAAAAAATTCATACCCGGATATATCGCTCAAAAACGTCATACCCGGGTATGTCGCACAAAAAAGGTCATACCGGGGTATGTCGCTCAAAAGTGCTCATACGGGGGTATGTCGCTCAAAAGAGGGCATACAGGGGTGTGGCACTCAAAAAAGGTCATTCGGGGCATGTAGCTCAAAAAAATTCATACCCGGATATATCGCTCAAAAACGTCATACCCGGGTATGTCGCTCAAAAAAGGTGATACCGGGGTATGTCGCTCAAAAGTGCTCATACGGGGGTATGTGGCTCAAAAGAGGCCATATGGGGGTCTGGCACTCAAAAAAGGTCATTCGGGGCATGTAGCTCAAAAAAATTCATACCCGGATATATCGCTCAAAAACGTCATACCCGGGTATGTCGCTCAAAAAAGGCGATACCGGGGTATGTAGCACAAATGTGGTAATACAAGGGTAAATAGGCCATACGGGGGTGTGTCACTCAAAAAACATCATTCGGGGTATGTAGCTCAAAAAAATTCATACCCGGGTATTTCGCTCAAAAAACGTCATACCCGGGTATGTCTCTCAAAAAAGGTCATACCGGGGTATGTCGCTCAAAAGTGCTCATACAGGGGTATGTCGCTCAAAAGAGGCCATACGGGGGTGTGGCACTCAAAAAAGGTCATTCGGGGCATGTAGCTCAAAAAAATTCATACCCGGATATATCGCTCAAAAACGTCATACCTGGGTATGTCGCACAAAAAAGGTCATACCGGGGTATGTCGCTCAAAAGTGCTCATACGGGGGTATGTCGCTCAAAAGAGGGCATACGGGGGTGTGGCACTCAAAAAAGGTCATTCGGGGCATGTAGCTCAAAAAAATTCATACCCGGATATATCGCTCAAAAACGTCATACCCGGGTATGTCGCACAAAAAAGGTCATACCGGGCTATGTCGCTCAAAAGTGCTCATACGGGTGTATGTCGCTCAAAAGAGGCCATACGGGAGTGTGGCACTCAAAAAAGGTCATTCGGGGCATGTAGCTCAAAAAAATTCATACCCGGATATATCGCTCAAAAACGTCATACCCGGGTATGTCGCTCAAAAAAGGCGATACCGGGGTATGTCGCACAAATGTGGTAATACAAGGGTAAATAGGCCATACGGGGGTGTGTCACTCAAAAAACATCATTCGGGGCATGTAGCTCAAAAAAATTCATACCCGGATATATCGCTCAAAAACGTCATATCCGGGTATGTCGCACAAAAAAGGTCATACCGGGCTATGTCGCTCAAAAGTGCTCATACGGGGGTATGTCGCTCAAAAGAGGCCATACGGGGGTGTGGCACTCAAAAAAGGTCATCCGGGGCATGTAGCTCAAAAAAATTCATACCCGGCTATATCGCTCAAAAACGTGATACCCGGGTATGTCGCTAAAAAAGGTGATACCGGGGTATGTCGCTCAAAAGTGCTCATACGGGGGTATATGGCTCAAAAGAGGCCATATGGGGGTGTGGCACTCAAAAAAGGTCATTCAGGGCATGTAGCTGAAAAAAATTCATACCCGGATATATCGCTCAAAAACGTCATACCCGGGTATGTCGCTCAAAAAAGGTGATACCGGGGTATGTCGCACAAATGTGGTAATACAAGGGTAAATAGGCCATATGGAGGTGTGTCACTCAAAAAACATCATTCGGGGTATGTAGCTCAAAAAAATTCATACCCGGGTATTTCGCTCAAAAAACGTCATACCCGGGTATGTCGCTCAAAAAAGGTCATACCGGGGTATGTCGCTCAAAAGTGCTCATACAGGGGTATGTCGCTCAAAAAAGGCCATACGGGGGTGTGGCACTCAAAAAAGGTCATTCGGGGCATGTAGCTCAAAAAAATTCATACCCGGATATATCGCTCAAAAACGTCATACTTGGGTATGTCGCACAAAAAAGGTCATACCGGGGTATGTCGCTCAAAAGTGCTCATACGGGGGGATGTCGCTCAAAAGAGGGCATACGGGGGTGTGGCACTCAAAAAAGGTCATTCGGGGCATGTAGCTCAAAAAAATTCATACCCGGATATATCGCTCAAAAACGTCATACCCGGGTATGTCGCACAAAAAAGGTCATACCGGGGTATGTCGCTCAAAAGTGCTCATACGGGTGTATGTCGCTCAAAAGAGGCCATACGGGGGTGTGGCACTCAAAAAAGGTCATTCGGGGCATGTAGCTCAAAAAAATTCATACCCGGATATATCGCTCAAAAACGTCATACCCGGGTATGTCGCTCAAAAAAGGCGATACCGGGGTATGTCGCACAAATGTGGTAATACAAGGGTAAATAGGCCATACGGGGGCGTGTCACTCAAAAAACATCATTCGGGGTATGTAGCTCAAAAAAATTTATACCCGGGTATTTCGCTCAAAAAACGTCATACCCGGGTATGTCGCTCAAAAAAGGTCATACCGGGCTATGTCGCTCAAAAGTGCTCATACGGGGGTATGTCGCTCAAAAGAGGCCATACAGGGGTGTGGCACTCAAAAAAGGTCATTCGGGGCATGTAGCTCAAAAAAATTCATACCCGGATATATCGCTCAAAAACGTCATACCCGGGTATGTCGCTCAAAAAAGGTCATACCGGGGTATGCCGCACAAATGTGGTAATACAAGGGTAAATAGGCCATACGGGGGTGTGTCACTCAAAAAACATCATTCGGGGTATGTAGCTCAAAAAATTTCATACCCGGGTATTTCGCTCAAAAAACGTCATACCCGGGTATGTCGCTCAAAAAAGGTCATACTAGGGTATGTCGCTCAAAAGTGCTCATACGGGGTTATGTCGCTTAAAAGAGGCCATACGGGGGTGTGGCACACAAAAAAGGTCATTCGGGGCATGTAGCTCAAAAAATTTCATACCCGGGTATTTCGCTCAAAAAACGTCATACCCGGGTATGTCGCTCAAAAAAGGTCATACTAGGGTATGTCGCTCAAAAGTGCTCATACGGGGTTATGTCGCTTAAAAGAGGCCATACGGGGGTGTGTCACTCAAAAAACATCATTCGGGGTATGTAGCTCAAAAAAATTCATACCCGGGTATTTCGCTCAAAAAAGGTCATACCGGGGTATGTCGCACAAATGTGGTAATACAAGGGTAAATAGGCCATACGGGGGTGTGTCACTCAAAAAACATCATTCGGGGTATGTAGCTCAAAAAAATTCATACCCGGGTATTTCGCTCAAAAAACGTCATACCCGGGTATGTCGCTCAAAAAAGGTCATACCGGGGTATGTCGCTCAAAAATGCTCATACAGGGGTATGTCGCTCAAAAGAGGCCATACGGGGGTGTGGCACTCAAAAAAGGACATTCGGGGGATGTAGCTCAAAAAAAATCATACCCGGATATATCGCTCAAAAACGTCATACCTGTATGTCGCTCAAAAAAGGTCATACCGGGGTATGTCGCTCAAAAGTGCTCATACAGGGGTATGTCGCTCAAAAGAGGCCATACGGGGGTGTGGCACTCAAAAAAGGTCATTCGGGGCATGTAGCTCAAAAAAATTCATACCCGGATATATCGCTCAAAAACGTCATACCCGGGTATGTCGCACAAAAAAGGTCATACCGGGCTATGTCGCTCAAAAGTGCTCATACGGGGGTATGTCGCTCAAAAGAGGCCATACAGGGGTGTGGCACTCAAAAAAGGTCATTCGGGGCATGTAGCTCAAAAAAATTCATACCCGGATATATCGCTCAAAAACGTCATACCCGGGTATGTCGCTCAAAAAAGGTCATACCGGGGTATGCCGCACAAATGTGGTAATACAAGGGTAAATAGGCCATACGGGGGTGTGTCACTCAAAAAACATCATTCGGGGTATGTAGCTCAAAAAATTTCATACCCGGGTATTTCGCTCAAAAAACGTCATACCCGGGTATGTCGCTCAAAAAAGGTCATACTAGGTTATGTCGCTCAAAAGTGCTCATACGGGGTTATGTCGCTTAAAAGAGGCCATACGGGGGTGTGGCACACAAAAAAGGTCATTCGGGGCATGTAGCTCAAAAAATTTCATACCCGGGTATTTCGCTCAAAAAACGTCATACCCGGGTATGTCGCTCAAAAAAGGTCATACTAGGGTATGTCGCTCAAAAGTGCTCATACGGGGTTATGTCGCTTAAAAGAGGCCATACGGGGGTGTGTCACTCAAAAAACATCATTCGGGGTATGTAGCTCAAAAAAATTCATACCCGGGTATTTCGCTCAAAAAAGGTCATACCGGGGTATGTCGCACAAATGTGGTAATACAAGGGTAAATAGGCCATACGGGGGTGTGTCACTCAAAAAACATCATTCGGGGTATGTAGCTCAAAAAAATTCATACCCGGGTATTTCGCTCAAAAAACGTCATACCCGGGTATGTCGCTCAAAAAAGGTCATACCGGGGTATGTCGCTCAAAAATGCTCATACAGGGGTATGTCGCTCAAAAGAGGCCATACGGGGGTGTGGCACTCAAAAAAGGACATTCGGGGGATGTAGCTCAAAAAAAATCATACCCGGATATATCGCTCAAAAACGTCATACCCGTATGTCGCTCAAAAAAGGTCATACCGGGGTATGTCGCTCAAAAGTGCTCATACAGGGGTATGTCGCTCAAAAGAGGCCATACGGGGGTGTGGCACTCAAAAAAGGTCATTCGGGGCATGTAGCTCAAAAAAATTCATACCCGGATATATCGCTCAAAAACGTCATACCCGGGTATGTCGCACAAAAAAGGTCATACCGGGCTATGTCGCTCAAAAGTGCTCATACGGGGGTATGTCGCTCAAAAGAGGCCATACAGGGGTGTGGCACTCAAAAAAGGTCATTCGGGGCATGTAGCTCAAAAAAATTCATACCCGGATATATCGCTCAAAAACGTCATACCCGGGTATGTCGCTCAAAAAAGGTCATACCGGGGTATGCCGCACAAATGTGGTAATACAAGGGTAAATAGGCCATACGGGGGTGTGTCACTCAAAAAACATCATTCGGGGTATGTAGCTCAAAAAATTTCATACCCGGGTATTTCGCTCAAAAAACGTCATACCCGGGTATGTCGCTCAAAAAAGGTCATACTAGGTTATGTCGCTCAAAAGTGCTCATACGGGGTTATGTCGCTTAAAAGAGGCCATACGGGGGTGTGGCACACAAAAAAGGTCATTCGGGGCATGTAGCTCAAAAAATTTCATACCCGGGTATTTCGCTCAAAAAACGTCATACCCGGGTATGTCGCTCAAAAAAGGTCATACTAGGGTATGTCGCTCAAAAGTGCTCATACGGGGTTATGTCGCTTAAAAGAGGCCATACGGGGTTGTGTCACTCAAAAAACATCATTCGGGGTATGTAGCTCAAAAAAATTCATACCCGGGTATTTCGCTCAAAAAAGGTCATACCGGGGTATGTCGCACAAATGTGGTAATACAAGGGTAAATAGGCCATACGGGGGTGTGTCACTCAAAAAACATCATTCGGGGTATGTAGCTCAAAAAAATTCATACCCGGGTATTTCGCTCAAAAAACGTCATACCCGGGTATGTCGCTCAAAAAAGGTCATACCGGGGTATGTCGCTCAAAAATGCTCATACAGGGGTATGTCGCTCAAAAGAGGCCATACGGGGGTGTGGCACTCAAAAAAGGACATTCGGGGGATGTAGCTCAAAAAAAATCATACCCGGATATATCGCTCAAAAACGTCATACCCGTATGTCGCTCAAAAAAGGTCATACCGGGGTATGTCGCTCAAAAGTGCTCATACAGGGGTATGTCGCTCAAAAGAGGCCATACGGGGGTGTGGCACTCAAAAAAGGTCATTCGGGGCATGTAGCTCAAAAAAATTCATACCCGGATATATCGCTCAAAAACGTCATACCCGGGTATGTCGCACAAAAAAGGTCATACCGGGCTATGTCGCTCAAAAGTGCTCATACGGGGGTATGTCGCTCAAAAGAGGCCATACAGGGGTGTGGCACTCAAAAAAGGTCATTCGGGGCATGTAGCTCAAAAAAATTCATACCCGGATATATCGCTCAAAAACGTCATACCCGGGTATGTCGCTCAAAAAAGGTCATACCGGGGTATGCCGCACAAATGTGGTAATACAAGGGTAAATAGGCCATACGGGGGTGTGTCACTCAAAAAACATCATTCGGGGTATGTAGCTCAAAAAATTTCATACCCGGGTATTTCGCTCAAAAAACGTCATACCCGGGTATGTCGCTCAAAAAAGGTCATACTAGGGTATGTCGCTCAAAAGTGCTCATACGGGGTTATGTCGCTTAAAAGAGGCCATACGGGGGTGTGGCACACAAAAAAGGTCATTCGGGGCATGTAGCTCAAAAAATTTCATACCCGGGTATTTCGCTCAAAAAACGTCATACCCGGGTATGTCGCTCAAAAAAGGTCATACTAGGGTATGTCGCTCAAAAGTGCTCATACGGGGTTATGTCGCTTAAAAGAAGCCATACGGGGGTGTGTCACTCAAAAAACATCATTCGGGGTATGTAGCTCAAAAAAATTCATACCCGGGTATTTCGCTCAAAAAAGGTCATACCGGGGTATGTCGCACAAATGTGGTAATACAAGGGTAAATAGGCCATACGGGGGTGTGTCACTCAAAAAACATCATTCGGGGTATGTAGCTCAAAAAATTTCATACCCGGGTATTTCGCTCAAAAAAGGTCATACCGGGGTATGTCGCTCAAAAGTGCTCATACGGGGGTATGTCGCTCAAAAGAGGGCATACGGGGGTGTGGCACTCAAAAAAGGTCATTCGGGGCATGTAGCTCAAAAAAATTCATTCCCGGATATATCGCTCAAAAACGTCATATCCGGGTATGTCGCACAAAAAAGGTCATACCGGGCTATGTCGCTCAAATGTGCTCATACGGGGGTATGTCGCTCAAAAGAGGCCATACGGGGGTGTGGCACTCAAAAAAGGTCATTCGGGGCATGTAGCTCAAAAAAATTCATACCCGGATATATCGCTCAAAAACGTCATACCGTGGTATGTCGCTCAAAAAAGGTGATACCGGGTATGTCGCTCAAAAGTGCTCATACGGGGGTATGTGGCTCAAAAGAGGCCATATGGGGGTGTGGCACTCAAAAAAGGTCATTCGGGGCATGTAGCTCAAAAAAATTCATACCCGGATATATCGCTCAAGAACGTCATACCCGGGTATGTCGCACAAAAAAGGTCATACCGGGCTATGTCGCTCAAAAGTGCTCATACGGGGGTATGTCGCTCAAAAGAGGCCATACAGGGGTGTGGCACTCAAAAAAGGTCATTCGGGGTATGTAGCTCAAAAAATTTCATACCCGGATATATCGCTCAAAAACGTCATACGTATGTCACTCAAAAAAGGCGATACCGGGGTATGTCGCACAAATGTGGTAATACAAGGGTAAATAGGCCATACGGGGGTGTGTCACTCAAAAAACATCATTCGGGGTATGTAGCTCAAGAAAATTCATACCCGGATATATCGCTCAAAAACGTCATACCCGGGTATGTCGCTCAAAAAAGGTGATACCGGGGTATGTCGCACAAATGTGGTAATACAAGGGTAAATAGGCCATACGGGGGTGTGTCACTCAAAAAACATCATTCGGGGTATGTAGCTCAAAAAAATTCATACCCGGATATATCGCTCAAAAACGTCATACCCGGGTATGTCGCACAAAAAAGGTCATACCGGGGTATGTCGCTCAAAAGTGCTCATACGGGGGTATGTCGCTCAAAAGAGGGCATACAGGGGTGTGGCACTCAAAAAAGGTCATTCGGGGCATGTAGCTCAAAAAAATTCATACCCGGATATATCGCTCAAAAACGTCATACCCGGGTATGTCGCTCAAAAAAGGTGATACCGGGGTATGTCGCTCAAAAGTGCTCATACGGGGGTATGTGGCTCAAAAGAGGCCATATGGGGGTCTGGCACTCAAAAAAGGTCATTCGGGGCATGTAGCTCAAAAAAATTCATACCCGGATATATCGCTCAAAAACGTCATACCCGGGTATGTCGCTCAAAAAAGGCGATACCGGGGTATGTAGCACAAATGTGGTAATACAAGGGTAAATAGGCCATACGGGGGTGTGTCACTCAAAAAACATCATTCGGGGTATGTAGCTCAAAAAAATTCATACCCGGGTATTTCGCTCAAAAAACGTCATACCCGGGTATGTCTCTCAAAAAAAGTCATACCGGGGTATGTCGCTCAAAAGTGCTCATACGGGGGTATGTCGCTCAAAAGAGGCCATACGGGGGTGTGGCACTCAAAAAAGGTCATCCGGGGCATGTAGCTCAAAAAAATTCATACCCGGATATATCGCTCAAAAACGTGATACCCGGGTATGTCGCTAAAAAAGGTGATACCGGGGTATGTCGCTCAAAAGTGCTCATACGGGGGTATATGGCTCAAAAGAGGCCATATGGGGGTGTGGCACTCAAAAAAGGTCATTCAGGGCATGTAGCTGAAAAAAATTCATACCCGGATATATCGCTCAAAAACGTCATACCCGGGTATGTCGCTCAAAAAAGGTGATACCGGGGTATGTCGCACAAATGTGGTAATACAAGGGTAAATAGGCCATATGGAGGTGTGTCACTCAAAAAACATCATTCGGGGTATGTAGCTCAAAAAAATTTATACCCGGGTATTTCGCTCAAAAAACGTCATACCCGGGTATGTCGCTCAAAAAAGGTCATACCGGGCTATGTCGCTCAAAAGTGCTCATACGGGGGTATGTCGCTCAAAAGAGGCCATACAGGGGTGTGGCACTCAAAAAAGGTCATTCGGGGCATGTAGCTCAAAAAAATTCATACCCGGATATATCGCTCAAAAACGTCATACCCGGGTATGTCGCACAAAAAAGGTCATACCGGGGTATGTCGCTCAAAAGTGCTCATACGGGGGTATGTCGCTCAAAAGAGGGCATACGGGGGTGTGGCACTCAAAAAAGGTCATTCGGGGCATGTAGCTCAAAAAAATTCATACCCGGATATATCGCTCAAAAACGTCATACCCGGGTATGTCGCTCCAAAAAGGTGATACCGGGGTATGTCGCTCAAAAGTGCTCATACGGGGGTATGTGGCTCAAAAGAGGCCATATGGGGGTCTGGCACTCAAAAAAGGTCATTCGGGGCATGTAGCTCAAAAAAATTCATACCCGGATATATCGCTCAAAAACGTCATACCCGGGTATGTCGCTCAAAAAAGGCGATACCGGGGTATGTCGCACAAATGTGGTAATACAAGGGTAAATAGGCCATACGGGGGTGTGTCACTCAAAAAACATCATTCGGGGCATGTAGCTCAAAAAAATTCATACCCGGATATATCGCTCAAAAACGTCATATCCGGGTATGTCGCACAAAAAAGGTCATACCGGGCTATGTCGCTCAAAAGTGCTCATACGGGGGTATGTCGCTCAAAAGAGGCCATACGGGGGTGTGGCACTCAAAAAAGGTCATCCGGGGCATGTAGCTCAAAAAAATTCATACCCGGATATATCGCTCAAAAACGTCATACCCGGGTATGTCGCTAAAAAAGGTGATACCGGGGTATGTCGCTCAAAAGTGCTCATACGGGGGTATATGGCTCAAAAGAGGCCATATGGGGGTGTGGCACTCAAAAAAGGTCATTCAGGGCATGTAGCTCAAAAAAATTCATACCCGGATATATCGCTCAAAAACGTCATACCCGGGTATGTCGCTCAAAAAAGGTGATACCGGGGTATGTCGCACAAATGTGGTAATACAAGGGTAAATAGGCCATATGGGGGTGTGTCACTCAAAAAACATCATTCGGGGTATGTAGCTCAAAAAAATTCATACCCGGGTATTTCGCTCAAAAAACGTCATACCCGGGTATGTCGCTCAAAAAAGGTCATACCGGGGTATGTCGCTCAAAAGTGCTCATACAGGGGTATGTCGCTCAAAAAAGGCCATACGGGGGTGTGGCACTCAAAAAAGGTCATTCGGGGCATGTAGCTCAAAAAAATTCATACCCGGATATATCGCTCAAAAACGTCATACCCGGGTATGTCGCACAAAAAAGGTCATACCGGGGTATGTCGCTCAAAAGTGCTCATACGGGGGGATGTCGCTCAAAAGAGGGCATACGGGGGTGTGGCACTCAAAAAAGGTCATTCGGGGCATGTAGCTCAAAAAAATTCATACCCGGATATATCGCTCAAAAACGTCATACCGGGGTATGTCGCTCAAAAGTGCTCATACGGGGGTATGTGGCTCAAAAGAGGCCATATGGGGGTGTGGCACTCAAAAAAGGTCATTCGGGGCATGTAGCTCAAAAAAATTCATACCCGGATATATCGCTAAAAAACGTCATACCCGGGTATGTCGCACAAAAAAGGTCATACCGGGCTATGTCGCTCAAAAGTGCTCATACGGGGGTATGTCGCTCAAAAGAGGCCATACGAGGGTGTGGCACTCAAAAAAGGTCATTCGGGGCATGTAGCTCAAAAAAATTCATACCCGGATATATCGCTCAAAAACGTCATATCCGGGTATGTCGCTCAAAAAAGGTCATACCGGGGTATGTCGCACAAATGTGGTAATACAAGGGTAAATAGGCCATACGGGGGTGTGTCACTCAAAAAACATCATTCGGGGTATGTAGCTCAAAAAATTTCATACCCGGGTATTTCGCTCAAAAAACGTCATACCCGGGTATGTCGCTCAAAAAAGGTCATACCGGGCTATGTCGCTCAAAAGTGCTCATACGGGGGTATGTTGCTCAAAAGAGGCCATACGGGGGTGTGGCACTCAAAAAAGGTCATTCGGGGCATGTAGCTCAAAAAAATTCATACCCGGATATATCGCTCAAAAACGTCATACCCGGGTATGTTGCACAAAAAAGGTCATACCGGGGTATGTCGCACAAATGTGGTAATACAAGGGTAAATATGCCATACGGGGGTGTGTCACTCAAAAAACATCATTCGGGGTATGTAGCTCAAAAAACGTCATACCCGGGTATGTCGCTCAAAAAAGGTCATACCGGGGTATGTCGCTCAAAAGTGCTCATACAGGGGTATGTCGCTCAAAAAAGGCCATACGGGGGTGTGGCACTCAAAAAAGGTCATTCGGGGCATGTAGCTCAAAAAAATTCATACCCGGATATATCGCTCAAAAACGTCATACCCGGGTATGTCGCACAAAAAAGGTCATACCGGGGTATGTCGCTCAAAAGTGCTCATACGGGGGGATGTCGCTCAAAAGAGGGCATACGGGGGTGTGGCACTCAAAAAAGGTCATTCGGGGCATGTAGCTCAAAAAAATTCATACCCGGATATATCGCTCAAAAACGTCATACCGGGGTATGTCGCTCAAAAGTGCTCATACGGGGGTATGTGGCTCAAAAGAGGCCATATGGGGGTGTGGCACTCAAAAAAGGTCATTCGGGGCATGTAGCTCAAAAAAATTCATACCCGGATATATCGCTAAAAAACGTCATACCCGGGTATGTCGCACAAAAAAGGTCATACCGGGCTATGTCGCTCAAAAGTGCTCATACGGGGGTATGTCGCTCAAAAGAGGCCATACGAGGGTGTGGCACTCAAAAAAGGTCATTCGGGGCATGTAGCTCAAAAAAATTCATACCCGGATATATCGCTCAAAAACGTCATATCCGGGTATGTCGCTCAAAAAAGGTCATACCGGGGTATGTCGCACAAATGTGGTAATACAAGGGTAAATAGGCCATACGGGGGTGTGTCACTCAAAAAACATCATTCGGGGTATGTAGCTCAAAAAATTTCATACCCGGGTATTTCGCTCAAAAAACGTCATACCCGGGTATGTCGCTCAAAAAAGGTCATACCGGGCTATGTCGCTCAAAAGTGCTCATACGGGGGTATGTTGCTCAAAAGAGGCCATACGGGGGTGTGGCACTCAAAAAAGGTCATTCGGGGCATGTAGCTCAAAAAAATTCATACCCGGATATATCGCTCAAAAACGTCATACCCGGGTATGTTGCACAAAAAAGGTCATACCGGGGTATGTCGCACAAATGTGGTAATACAAGGGTAAATATGCCATACGGGGGTGTGTCACTCAAAAAACATCATTCGGGGTATGTAGCTCAAAAAACGTCATACCCGGGTATGTCGCTCAAAAAAGGTCATACTGGGGTATGTCGCTCAAAAGTGCTCATACGGGGTTATGTCGCTTAAAAGAGGCCATACGGGGGTGTGTCACTCAAAAAACATCATTCGGGGTATGTAGCTCAAAAAACGTCATACCCGGGTATGTCGCTCAAAAAAGGTCATACTGGGGTATGTCGCTCAAAAGTGCTCATACGGGGTTATGTCGCTTAAAAGAGGCCATACGGGGGTGTGTCACTCAAAAAACATCATTCGGGGTATGTAGCTCAAAAAAATTCATACCCGGGTATTTCGCTCAAAAAACGTCATACCCGGGTATGTCGCTCAAAAAAGGTCATACCGGGGTATGTCGCTCAAAAGTGCTCATACGGGGGTATGTCGCTCAAAAGAGGCCATACGGGGGTGTGGCACTCAAAAAAGGTTATTCGGGGCATGTAGCTCAAAAAAATTCATACCCGGATATATCTCTCAAAAACGTCATATGGTATGACCTCAAAAAAGTTCGTACCGGGGTATGTCGCACAAATGTGGTAATACAAGGGTAAATAGGCCATACGGGGGTGTGTCACTCAAAAAACATGATTCTGGGTGTGTAGCTCAAAAAATTTCATACCCTGGTATATCGCTCAAAAAACGTCATACCCAGGTATCTCGCTCAAAAGAGGCCATACAGGGGTATGTCGCTCAAAAGTGCTCATACGGGGGTATGTCGCTCAAAAGAGGCCATACAGGGGTGTGGCACTCAAAAAAGGTCATTCGGGGCATGTAGCTCAAAAAAATTCATACCCGGATATATCGCTCAAAAACGTCATACCCGGGTATGTCGCTCAAAAAAGGTGATACCGGGGTATGTCGCCCAAATGTGGTAATACAAGGGTAAATAGGCCATATGGGGGTGTGTCACTCAAAAAACATCATTCGGGGTATGTAGCTCAAAAAATTTCATACCTGGGTATGTCGCTCAAAAAACGTCATACCGGGGTATGTCGATCAAAAGTGCTCATACGGGGTTATGTCGCTTAAAAGAGGCCATACGGGGGTGTGTCACTCAAAAAACATCATTCGGGGCATGTAGCTCAAAAAATTTCATACCTGGGTATATCGCTCAAAAAACGTCATACCCGGGTATGTCGCTCAAAAAAGGTCATACCGGGGTATGTCGCTCAAAAGTGCTCATTCAGGGGTATGTCGCTCAAAAGAGGCCATACGGGGGTGTGGCACTCAAAAAAGGTCATTCGGGGCATGTAGCTCAAAAAAATTCATACCCGGATATATCGCTCAAAAACGTCATACCCGGGTATGTCGCTCAAAAAAGGTGATACCGGGGTATGTCGCACAAATGTGGTAATACAAGGGTAAATAGGCCATACGGGGGTGTGTCACTCAAAAAACATCATTCGGGGTATGTAGCTCAAAAAAATTCATACCCGGGTATTTCGCTCAAAAAACGTCATACCCGGGTATGTCGCTCAAAAAAGGTCATAACGGGGTATGTCGCTCAAAAGTGCTCATACAGGGGTATGTCGCTCAAAAAAGGCCATACGGGGGTGTGGCACTCAAAAAAGGTCATTCGGGGCATGTAGCTCAAAAAAATTCATACCCGGATATATCGCTCAAAAACGTCATACCCGGGTATGTCGCACAAAAAAGGTCATACCGGGGTATGTCGCTCAAAAGTGCTCATACGGGGGGATGTCGCTCAAAAGAGGGCATACGGGGGTGTGGCACTCAAAAAAGGTCATTCGGGGCATGTAGCTCAAAAAAATTCATACCCGGATATATCGCTCAAAAACGTCATACCGGGGTATGTCGCTCAAAAGTGCTCATACGGGGGTATGTGGCTCAAAAGAGGCCATATGGGGGTGTGGCACTCAAAAAAGGTCATTCGGGGCATGTAGCTCAAAAAAATTCATACCCGGATATATCGCTCAAAAACGTCATACCGGGGTATGTCGCTCAAAAGTGCTCATACGGGGGTATGTGGCTCAAAAGAGGCCATATGGGGGTGTGGCACTCAAAAAAGGTCATTCGGGGCATGTAGCTCAAAAAAATTCATACCCGGATATATCGCTCAAAAACGTCATACGTATGTCGCTCAAAAAAGGCGATACCGGGGTATGTCGCACAAATGTGGTAATACAAGGGTAAATAGGCCATACGGGGGTGTGTCACTCAAAAAACATCATTCGGGGTATGTAGCTCAAAAAAATTCGTACCCGGATATATCGCTCAAAAACGTCATACCCGGGTATGTCGCACAAAAAAGGTCATACCGGGCTATGTCGCTCAAAAGTGCTCATACGGGGGTATGTCGCTCAAAAGAGGCCATACAGGGGTGTGGCACTCAAAAGTGCTCATACGGGGGTATATCGCTCAAAAACGTCATACCCGGGTATGTCGCTCAAAAAAGGTGATACCGGGGTATGTCGCACAAATGTGGTAATACAAGGGTAAATAGGCCATACGGGGGTGTGTCACTCAAAAAACATCATTCGGGGTATGTAGCTCAAAAAAATTCATACCCGGATATATCGCTCAAAAACGTCATACCGGGGTATGTCGCTCAAAAGTGCTCATACGGGGGTATGTCGCTCAAAAGAGGGCATACGGGGGTGTGGCACTCAAAAAAGGTCATTCGGGGCATGTAGCTCAAAAAAATTCATACCCGGATATATCGCTCAAAAACGTCATACCCGGGTATGTCGCTCAAAAAAGGTGATACCGGGGTATGTCGCTCAAAAGTGCTCATACGGGGGTATGTGGCTCAAAAGAGGCCATATGGGGGTCTGGCACTCAAAAAAGGTCATTCGGGGCATGTAGCTCAAAAAAATTCATACCCGGATATATCGCTCAAAAACGTCATACCCGGGTATGTCGCTCAAAAAAGGCGATACCGGGGTATGTCGCACAAATGTGGTAATACAAGGGTAAATAGGCCATACGGGGGTGTGTCACTCAAAAAACATCATTCGGGGTATGTAGCTCAAAAAAATTCATACCCGGGTATTTCGCTCAAAAAACGTCATACCCGGGTATGTCGCTCAAAAAAGGTCATACCGGGGTATGTCGCTCAAAAGTGCTCATACAGGGGTATGTCGCTCAAAAAAGGCCATACGGGGGTGTGGCACTCAAAAAAGGTCATTCGGGGCATGTAGCTCAAAAAAATTCATACCCGGATATATCGCTCAAAAACGTCATACCCGGGTATGTCGCACAAAAAAGGTCATACCGGGGTATGTCGCTCAAAAGTGCTCATACGGGGGGATGTCGCTCAAAAGAGGGCATACGGGGGTGTGGCACTCAAAAAAGGTCATTCGGGGCATGTAGCTCAAAAAAATTCATACCCGGATATATCGCTCAAAAACGTCATACCGGGGTATGTCGCTCAAAAGTGCTCATACGGGGGGATGTCGCTCAAAAGAGGGCATACGGGGGTGTGGCACTCAAAAAAGGTCATTCGGGGCATGTAGCTCAAAAAAATTCATACCCGGATATATCGCTCAAAAACGTCATACCGGGGTATGTCGCTGAAAAGTGCTCATACGGGGGTATGTGGCTCAAAAGAGGCCATATGGGGGTGTGGCACTCAAAAAAGGTCATTCGGGGCATGTAGCTCAAAAAAATTCATACCCGGATATATCGCTCAAAAACGTCATACGTATGTCGCTCAAAAAAGGCGATACCGGGGTATGTCGCACAAATGTGGTAATACAAGGGTAAATAGGCCATACGGGGGTGTGTCACTCAAAAAACATCATTCGGGGTATGTAGCTCAAAAAAATTCATACCCGGGTATTTCGCTCAAAAAACGTCATACCCGGGTATGTCGCTCAAAAAAGGTCATACCGGGGTATGTCGCTCAAAAGTGCTCATACAGGGGTATGTCGCTCAAAAAAGGCCATACGGGGGTGTGGCACTCAAAAAAGGTCATTCGGGGCATGTAGCTCAAAAAAATTCATACCCGGATATATCGCTCAAAAACGTCATACCCGGGTATGTCGCACAAAAAAGGTCATACCGGGGTATGTCGCTCAAAAGTGCTCATACGGGGGGATGTCGCTCAAAAGAGGGCATACGGGGGTGTGGCACTCAAAAAAGGTCATTCGGGGCATGTAGCTCAAAAAAATTCATACCCGGATATATCGCTCAAAAACGTCATACCGGGATATGTCGCTCAAAAGTGCTCATACGGGGGTATGTGGCTCAAAAGAGGCCATATGGGGGTGTGGCACTCAAAAAAGGTCATTCGGGGCATGTAGCTCAAAAAAATTCATACCCGGATATATCGCTCAAAAACGTCATACCGGGGTATGTCGCTCAAAAGTGCTCATACGGGGGTATGTGGCTCAAAAGAGGCCATATGGGGGTGTGGCACTCAAAAAAGGTCATTCGGGGCATGTAGCTCAAAAAATTTCATACCCGGGTATTTCGCTCAAAAAACGTCATACCCGGGTATGTCGCTCAAAAAAGGTCATACCGGGGTATGTCGCTCAAAAGTGCTCATACAGGGGTATGTCGCTCAAAAAAGGCCATACGGGGGTGTGGCACTCAAAAAAGGTCATTCGGGGCATGTAGCTCAAAAAAATTCATACCCGGATATATCGCTCAAAAACGTCATACCCGGGTATGTCGCACAAAAAAGGTCATACCGGGGTATGTCGCTCAAAAGTGCTCATACGGGGGGATGTCGCTCAAAAGAGGGCATACGGGGGTGTGGCACTCAAAAAAGGTCATTCGGGGCATGTAGCTCAAAAAAATTCATACCCGGATATATCGCTCAAAAACGTCATACCGGGGTATGTCGCTCAAAAGTGCTCATACGGGGGTATGTGGCTCAAAAGAGGCCATATGGGGGTGTGGCACTCAAAAAAGGTCATTCGGGGCATGTAGCTCAAAAAAATTCATACCCGGATATATCGCTCAAAAACGTCATACCGGGGTATGTCGCTCAAAAGTGCTCATACGGGGGTATGTGGCTCAAAAGAGGCCATATGGGGGTGTGGCACTCAAAAAAGGTCATTCGGGGCATGTAGCTCAAAAAAATTCATACCCGGATATATCGCTCAAAAACGTCATACGTATGTCGCTCAAAAAAGGCGATACCGGGGTATGTCGCACAAATGTGGTAATACAAGGGTAAATAGGCCATACGGGGGTGTGTCACTCAAAAAACATCATTCGGGGTATGTAGCTCAAAAAAATTCATACCCGGATATATCGCTCAAAAACGTCATACCCGGGTATGTCGCACAAAAAAGGTCATACCGGGCTATGTCGCTCAAAAGTGCTCATACGGGGGTATGTCGCTCAAAAGAGGCCATACAGGGGTGTGGCACTCAAAAAAGGTCATTCGGGGTATGTAGCTCAAAAAAATTCATACCCGGATATATCGCTCAAAAACGTCATACCCGGGTATGTCGCTCAAAAAAGGTGATACCGGGGTATGTCGCACAAATGTGGTAATACAAGGGTAAATAGGCCATACGGGGGTGTGTCACTCAAAAAACATCATTCGGGGTATGTAGCTCAAAAAAATTCATACCCGGATATATCGCTCAAAAACGTCATACCGGGGTATGTCGCTCAAAAGTGCTCATACGGGGGTATGTCGCTCAAAAGAGGGCATACGGGGGTGTGGCACTCAAAAAAGGTCATTCGGGGCATGTAGCTCAAAAAAATTCATACCCGGATATATCGCTCAAAAACGTCATACCCGGGTATGTCGCTCAAAAAAGGTGATACCGGGGTATGTCGCTCAAAAGTGCTCATACGGGGGTATGTGGCTCAAAAGAGGCCATATGGGGGTCTGGCACTCAAAAAAGGTCATTCGGGGCATGTAGCTCAAAAAAATTCATACCGGATATATCGCTCAAAAACGTCATACCCGGGTATGTCGCTCAAAAAAGGCGATACCGGGGTATGTCGCACAAATGTGGTAATACAAGGGTAAATAGGCCATACGGGGGTGTGTCACTCAAAAAACATCATTCGGGGTATGTAGCTCAAAAAAATTCATACCCGGGTATTTCGCTCAAAAAACGTCATACCCGGGTATGTCGCTCAAAAAAGGTCATACCGGGGTATGTCGCTCAAAAGTGCTCATACAGGGGTATGTCGCTCAAAAGAGGCCATACGGGGGTGTGGCACTCAAAAAAGGTCATTCGGGGCATGTAGCTCAAAAAAATTCATACCCGGATATATCGCTCAAAAACGTCATACCCGGGTATGTCGCACAAAAAAGGTCATACCGGGGTATGTCGCTCAAAAGTGCTCATACGGGTGTATGTCGCTCAAAAGAGGCCATACGGGGGTGTGGCACTCAAAAAAGGTCATTCGGGGCATGTAGCTCAAAAAAATTCATACCCGGATATATCGCTCAAAAACGTCATACCCGGGTATGTCGCTCAAAAAAGGCGATACCGGGGTATGTCGCACAAATGTGGTAATACAAGGGTAAATAGGCCATACGGGGGCGTGTCACTCAAAAAACATCATTCGGGGTATGTAGCTCAAAAAAATTTATACCCGGGTATTTCGCTCAAAAAACGTCATACCCGGGTATGTCGCTCAAAAAAGGTGATACCGGGGTATGTCGCACAAATGTGGTAATACAAGGGTAAATAGGCCATACGGGGGTGTGTCACTCAAAAAACATCATTCGGGGTATGTAGCTCAAAAAAATTCATACCCGGATATATCGCTCAAAAACGTCATACCGGGGTATGTCGCTCAAAAGTGCTCATACGGGGGTATGTCGCTCAAAAGAGGGCATACGGGGGTGTGGCACTCAAAAAAGGTCATTCGGGGCATGTAGCTCAAAAAAATTCATACCCGGATATATCGCTCAAAAACGTGATACCCGGGTATGTCGCTAAAAAAGGTGATACCGGGGTATGTCGCTCAAAAGTGCTCATACGGGGGTATATGGCTCAAAAGAGGCCATATGGGGGTGTGGCACTCAAAAAAGGTCATTCAGGGCATGTAGCTGAAAAAAATTCATACCCGGATATATCGCTCAAAAACGTCATACCCGGGTATGTCGCTCAAAAAAGGTGATACCGGGGTATGTCGCACAAATGTGGTAATACAAGGGTAAATAGGCCATATGGAGGTGTGTCACTCAAAAAACATCATTCGGGGTATGTAGCTCAAAAAAATTTATACCCGGGTATTTCGCTCAAAAAACGTCATACCCGGGTATGTCGCTCAAAAAAGGTCATACCGGGCTATGTCGCTCAAAAGTGCTCATACGGGGGTATGTCGCTCAAAAGAGGCCATACAGGGGTGTGGCACTCAAAAAAGGTCATTCGGGGCATGTAGCTCAAAAAAATTCATACCCGGATATATCGCTCAAAAACGTCATACCCGGGTATGTCGCACAAAAAAGGTCATACCGGGGTATGTCGCTCAAAAGTGCTCATACGGGGGTATGTCGCTCAAAAGAGGGCATACGGGGGTGTGGCACTCAAAAAAGGTCATTCGGGGCATGTAGCTCAAAAAAATTCATACCCGGATATATCGCTCAAAAACGTCATACCCGGGTATGTCGCTCCAAAAAGGTGATACCGGGGTATGTCGCTCAAAAGTGCTCATACGGGGGTATGTGGCTCAAAAGAGGCCATATGGGGGTCTGGCACTCAAAAAAGGTCATTCGGGGCATGTAGCTCAAAAAAATTCATACCCGGATATATCGCTCAAAAACGTCATACCCGGGTATGTCGCTCAAAAAAGGCGATACCGGGGTATGTCGCACAAATGTGGTAATACAAGGGTAAATAGGCCATACGGGGGTGTGTCACTCAAAAAACATCATTCGGGGCATGTAGCTCAAAAAAATTCATACCCGGATATATCGCTCAAAAACGTCATATCCGGGTATGTCGCACAAAAAAGGTCATACCGGGCTATGTCGCTCAAAAGTGCTCATACGGGGGTATGTCGCTCAAAAGAGGCCATACGGGGGTGTGGCACTCAAAAAAGGTCATCCGGGGCATGTAGCTCAAAAAAATTCATACCCGGATATATCGCTCAAAAACGTCATACCCGGGTATGTCGCTAAAAAAGGTGATACCGGGGTATGTCGCTCAAAAGTGCTCATACGGGGGTATATGGCTCAAAAGAGGCCATATGGGGGTGTGGCACTCAAAAAAGGTCATTCAGGGCATGTAGCTCAAAAAAATTCATACCCGGATATATCGCTCAAAAACGTCATACCCGGGTATGTCGCTCAAAAAAGGTGATACCGGGGTATGTCGCACAAATGTGGTAATACAAGGGTAAATAGGCCATATGGGGGTGTGTCACTCAAAAAACATCATTCGGGGTATGTAGCTCAAAAAAATTCATACCCGGGTATTTCGCTCAAAAAACGTCATACCCGGGTATGTCGCTCAAAAAAGGTCATACCGGGGTATGTCGCTCAAAAGTGCTCATACAGGGGTATGTCGCTCAAAAAAGGCCATACGGGGGTGTGGCACTCAAAAAAGGTCATTCGGGGCATGTAGCGCAAAAAAATTCATACCCGGATATATCGCTCAAAAACGTCATACCCGGGTATGTCGCACAAAAAAGGTCATACCGGGGTATGTCGCTCAAAAGTGCTCATACGGGGGGATGTCGCTCAAAAGAGGGCATACGGGGGTGTGGCACTCAAAAAAGGTCATTCGGGGCATGTAGCTCAAAAAAATTCATACCCGGATATATCGCTCAAAAACGTCATACCGGGGTATGTCGCTCAAAAGTGCTCATACGGGGGTATGTGGCTCAAAAGAGGCCATATGGGGGTGTGGCACTCAAAAAAGGTCATTCGGGGCATGTAGCTCAAAAAAATTCATACCCGGATATATCGCTAAAAAACGTCATACCCGGGTATGTCGCACAAAAAAGGTCATACCGGGCTATGTCGCTCAAAAGTGCTCATACGGGGGTATGTCGCTCAAAAGAGGCCATACGAGGGTGTGGCACTCAAAAAAGGTCATTCGGGGCATGTAGCTCAAAAAAATTCATACCCGGATATATCGCTCAAAAACGTCATATCCGGGTATGTCGCTCAAAAAAGGTCATACCGGGGTATGTCGCACAAATGTGGTAATACAAGGGTAAATAGGCCATACGGGGGTGTGTCACTCAAAAAACATCATTCGGGGTATGTAGCTCAAAAAATTTCATACCCGGGTATTTCGCTCAAAAAACGTCATACCCGGGTATGTCGCTCAAAAAAGGTCATACCGGGCTATGTCGCTCAAAAGTGCTCATACGGGGGTATGTTGCTCAAAAGAGGCCATACGGGGGTGTGGCACTCAAAAAAGGTCATTCGGGGCATGTAGCTCAAAAAAATTCATACCCGGATATATCGCTCAAAAACGTCATACCCGGGTATGTTGCACAAAAAAGGTCATACCGGGGTATGTCGCACAAATGTGGTAATACAAGGGTAAATATGCCATACGGGGGTGTGTCACTCAAAAAACATCATTCGGGGTATGTAGCTCAAAAAACGTCATACCCGGGTATGTCGCTCAAAAAAGGTCATACTGGGGTATGTCGCTCAAAAGTGCTCATACGGGGTTATGTCGCTTAAAAGAGGCCATACGGGGGTGTGTCACTCAAAAAACATCATTCGGGGTATTTCGCTCAAAAAACGTCATACCCGGGTATGTCGCTCAAAAAAGGTCATACCGGGGTATGTCGCTCAAAAGTGCTCATACGGGGGTATGTCGCTCAAAAGAGGCCATACGGGGGTGTGGCACTCAAAAAAGGTTATTCGGGGCATGTAGCTCAAAAAAATTCATACCCGGATATATCTCTCAAAAACGTCATATGGTATGACCTCAAAAAAGTTCGTACCGGGGTATGTCGCACAAATGTGGTAATACAAGGGTAAATAGGCCATACGGGGGTGTGTCACTCAAAAAACATGATTCTGGGTGTGTAGCTCAAAAAATTTCATACCCTGGTATATCGCTCAAAAAACGTCATACCCAGGTATCTCGCTCAAAAGAGGCCATACAGGGGTATGTCGCTCAAAAGTGCTCATACGGGGGTATGTCGCTCAAAAGAGGCCATACAGGGGTGTGGCACTCAAAAAAGGTCATTCGGGGCATGTAGCTCAAAAAAATTCATACCCGGATATATCGCTCAAAAACGTCATACCCGGGTATGTCGCTCAAAAAAGGTGATACCGGGGTATGTCGCCCAAATGTGGTAATACAAGGGTAAATAGGCCATATGGGGGTGTGTCACTCAAAAAACATCATTCGGGGTATGTAGCTCAAAAAATTTCATACCTGGGTATGTCGCTCAAAAAACGTCATACCGGGGTATGTCGATCAAAAGTGCTCATACGGGGTTATGTCGCTTAAAAGAGGCCATACGGGGGTGTGTCACTCAAAAAACATCATTCGGGGCATGTAGCTCAAAAAATTTCATACCTGGGTATATCGCTCAAAAAACGTCATACCCGGGTATGTCGCTCAAAAAAGGTCATACCGGGGTATGTCGCTCAAAAGTGCTCATACAGGGGTATGTCGCTCAAAAGAGGCCATACGGGGGTGTGGCACTCAAAAAAGGTCATTCGGGGCATGTAGCTCAAAAAAATTCATACCCGGATATATCGCTCAAAAACGTCATACCCGGGTATGTCGCTCAAAAAAGGTGATACCGGGGTATGTCGCACAAATGTGGTAATACAAGGGTAAATAGGCCATACGGGGGTGTGTCACTCAAAAAACATCATTCGGGGTATGTAGCTCAAAAAAATTCATACCCGGGTATTTCGCTCAAAAAACGTCATACCCGGGTATGTCGCTCAAAAAAGGTCATACCGGGGTATGTCGCTCAAAAGTGCTCATACAGGGGTATGTCGCTCAAAAAAGGCCATACGGGGGTGTGGCACTCAAAAAAGGTCATTCGGGGCATGTAGCTCAAAAAAATTCATACCCGGATATATCGCTCAAAAACGTCATACCCGGGTATGTCGCACAAAAAAGGTCATACCGGGGTATGTCGCTCAAAAGTGCTCATACGGGGGGATGTCGCTCAAAAGAGGGCATACGGGGGTGTGGCACTCAAAAAAGGTCATTCGGGGCATGTAGCTCAAAAAAATTCATACCCGGATATATCGCTCAAAAACGTCATACCGGGGTATGTCGCTCAAAAGTGCTCATACGGGGGTATGTGGCTCAAAAGAGGCCATATGGGGGTGTGGCACTCAAAAAAGGTCATTCGGGGCATGTAGCTCAAAAAAATTCATACCCGGATATATCGCTCAAAAACGTCATACCGGGGTATGTCGCTCAAAAGTGCTCATACGGGGGTATGTGGCTCAAAAGAGGCCATATGGGGGTGTGGCACTCAAAAAAGGTCATTCGGGGCATGTAGCTCAAAAAAATTCATACCCGGATATATCGCTCAAAAACGTCATACGTATGTCGCTCAAAAAAGGCGATACCGGGGTATGTCGCACAAATGTGGTAATACAAGGGTAAATAGGCCATACGGGGGTGTGTCACTCAAAAAACATCATTCGGGGTATGTAGCTCAAAAAAATTCATACCCGGATATATCGCTCAAAAACGTCATACCGGGGTATGTCGCTCAAAAGTGCTCATACGGGGGTATGTCGCTCAAAAGAGGGCATACGGGGGTGTGGCACTCAAAAAAGGTCATTCGGGGCATGTAGCTCAAAAAAATTCATACCCGGATATATCGCTCAAAAACGTCATACCCGGGTATGTCGCTCAAAAAAGGTGATACCGGGGTATGTCGCTCAAAAGTGCTCATACGGGGGTATGTGGCTCAAAAGAGGCCATATGGGGGTCTGGCACTCAAAAAAGGTCATTCGGGGCATGTAGCTCAAAAAAATTCATACCCGGATATATCGCTCAAAAACGTCATACCCGGGTATGTCGCTCAAAAAAGGCGATACCGGGGTATGTCGCACAAATGTGGTAATACAAGGGTAAATAGGCCATACGGGGGTGTGTCACTCAAAAAACATCATTCGGGGTATGTAGCTCAAAAAAATTCATACCCGGGTATTTCGCTCAAAAAACGTCATACCCGGGTATGTCGCTCAAAAAAGGTCATACCGGGGTATGTCGCTCAAAAGTGCTCATACAGGGGTATGTCGCTCAAAAAAGGCCATACGGGGGTGTGGCACTCAAAAAAGGTCATTCGGGGCATGTAGCTCAAAAAAATTCATACCCGGATATATCGCTCAAAAACGTCATACCCGGGTATGTCGCACAAAAAAGGTCATACCGGGGTATGTCGCTCAAAAGTGCTCATACGGGGGGATGTCGCTCAAAAGAGGGCATACGGGGGTGTGGCACTCAAAAAAGGTCATTCGGGGCATGTAGCTCAAAAAAATTCATACCCGGATATATCGCTCAAAAACGTCATACCGGGGTATGTCGCTGAAAAGTGCTCATACGGGGGTATGTGGCTCAAAAGAGGCCATATGGGGGTGTGGCACTCAAAAAAGGTCATTCGGGGCATGTAGCTCAAAAAAATTCATACCCGGATATATCGCTCAAAAACGTCATACGTATGTCGCTCAAAAAAGGCGATACCGGGGTATGTCGCACAAATGTGGTAATACAAGGGTAAATAGGCCATACGGGGGTGTGTCACTCAAAAAACATCATTCGGGGTATGTAGCTCAAAAAAATTCATACCCGGGTATTTCGCTCAAAAAACGTCATACCCGGGTATGTCGCTCAAAAAAGGTCATACCGGGGTATGTCGCTCAAAAGTGCTCATACAGGGGTATGTCGCTCAAAAAAGGCCATACGGGGGTGTGGCACTCAAAAAAGGTCATTCGGGGCATGTAGCTCAAAAAAATTCATACCCGGATATATCGCTCAAAAACGTCATACCCGGGTATGTCGCACAAAAAAGGTCATACCGGGGTATGTCGCTCAAAAGTGCTCATACGGGGGGATGTCGCTCAAAAGAGGGCATACGGGGGTGTGGCACTCAAAAAAGGTCATTCGGGGCATGTAGCTCAAAAAAATTCATACCCGGATATATCGCTCAAAAACGTCATACCGGGGTATGTCGCTCAAAAGTGCTCATACGGGGGTATGTGGCTCAAAAGAGGCCATATGGGGGTGTGGCACTCAAAAAAGGTCATTCGGGGCATGTAGCTCAAAAAAATTCATACCCGGATATATCGCTCAAAAACGTCATACCGGGGTATGTCGCTCAAAAGTGCTCATACGGGGGTATGTGGCTCAAAAGAGGCCATATGGGGGTGTGGCACTCAAAAAAGGTCATTCGGGGCATGTAGCTCAAAAAATTTCATACCCGGGTATTTCGCTCAAAAAACGTCATACCCGGGTATGTCGCTCAAAAAAGGTCATACCGGGGTATGTCGCTCAAAAGTGCTCATACAGGGGTATGTCGCTCAAAAAAGGCCATACGGGGGTGTGGCACTCAAAAAAGGTCATTCGGGGCATGTAGCTCAAAAAAATTCATACCCGGATATATCGCTCAAAAACGTCATACCCGGGTATGTCGCACAAAAAAGGTCATACCGGGGTATGTCGCTCAAAAGTGCTCATACGGGGGGATGTCGCTCAAAAGAGGGCATACGGGGGTGTGGCACTCAAAAAAGGTCATTCGGGGCATGTAGCTCAAAAAAATTCATACCCGGATATATCGCTCAAAAACGTCATACCGGGGTATGTCGCTCAAAAGTGCTCATACGGGGGTATGTGGCTCAAAAGAGGCCATATGGGGGTGTGGCACTCAAAAAAGGTCATTCGGGGCATGTAGCTCAAAAAAATTCATACCCGGATATATCGCTCAAAAACGTCATACCGGGGTATGTCGCTCAAAAGTGCTCATACGGGGGTATGTGGCTCAAAAGAGGCCATATGGGGGTGTGGCACTCAAAAAAGGTCATTCGGGGCATGTAGCTCAAAAAAATTCATACCCGGATATATCGCTCAAAAACGTCATACGTATGTCGCTCAAAAAAGGCGATACCGGGGTATGTCGCACAAATGTGGTAATACAAGGGTAAATAGGCCATACGGGGGTGTGTCACTCAAAAAACATCATTCGGGGTATGTAGCTCAAAAAAATTCATACCCGGATATATCGCTCAAAAACGTCATACCCGGGTATGTCGCACAAAAAAGGTCATACCGGGCTATGTCGCTCAAAAGTGCTCATACGGGGGTATGTCGCTCAAAAGAGGCCATACAGGGGTGTGGCACTCAAAAAAGGTCATTCGGGGTATGTAGCTCAAAAAAATTCATACCCGGATATATCGCTCAAAAACGTCATACCCGGGTATGTCGCTCAAAAAAGGTGATACCGGGGTATGTCGCACAAATGTGGTAATACAAGGGTAAATAGGCCATACGGGGGTGTGTCACTCAAAAAACATCATTCGGGGTATGTAGCTCAAAAAAATTCATACCCGGATATATCGCTCAAAAACGTCATACCGGGGTATGTCGCTCAAAAGTGCTCATACGGGGGTATGTCGCTCAAAAGAGGGCATACGGGGGTGTGGCACTCAAAAAAGGTCATTCGGGGCATGTAGCTCAAAAAAATTCATACCCGGATATATCGCTCAAAAACGTCATACCCGGGTATGTCGCTCAAAAAAGGTGATACCGGGGTATGTCGCTCAAAAGTGCTCATACGGGGGTATGTGGCTCAAAAGAGGCCATATGGGGGTCTGGCACTCAAAAAAGGTCATTCGGGGCATGTAGCTCAAAAAAATTCATACCGGATATATCGCTCAAAAACGTCATACCCGGGTATGTCGCTCAAAAAAGGCGATACCGGGGTATGTCGCACAAATGTGGTAATACAAGGGTAAATAGGCCATACGGGGGTGTGTCACTCAAAAAACATCATTCGGGGTATGTAGCTCAAAAAAATTCATACCCGGGTATTTCGCTCAAAAAACGTCATACCCGGGTATGTCGCTCAAAAAAGGTCATACCGGGGTATGTCGCTCAAAAGTGCTCATACAGGGGTATGTCGCTCAAAAGAGGCCATACGGGGGTGTGGCACTCAAAAAAGGTCATTCGGGGCATGTAGCTCAAAAAAATTCATACCCGGATATATCGCTCAAAAACGTCATACCCGGGTATGTCGCACAAAAAAGGTCATACCGGGGTATGTCGCTCAAAAGTGCTCATACGGGTGTATGTCGCTCAAAAGAGGCCATACGGGGGTGTGGCACTCAAAAAAGGTCATTCGGGGCATGTAGCTCAAAAAAATTCATACCCGGATATATCGCTCAAAAACGTCATACCCGGGTATGTCGCTCAAAAAAGGCGATACCGGGGTATGTCGCACAAATGTGGTAATACAAGGGTAAATAGGCCATACGGGGGCGTGTCACTCAAAAAACATCATTCGGGGTATGTAGCTCAAAAAAATTTATACCCGGGTATTTCGCTCAAAAAACGTCATACCCGGGTATGTCGCTCAAAAAAGGTGATACCGGGGTATGTCGCACAAATGTGGTAATACAAGGGTAAATAGGCCATACGGGGGTGTGTCACTCAAAAAACATCATTCGGGGTATGTAGCTCAAAAAAATTCATACCCGGATATATCGCTCAAAAACGTCATACCGGGGTATGTCGCTCAAAAGTGCTCATACGGGGGTATGTCGCTCAAAAGAGGGCATACGGGGGTGTGGCACTCAAAAAAGGTCATTCGGGGCATGTAGCTCAAAAAAATTCATACCCGGATATATCGCTCAAAAACGTCATACCCCCGGGTATGTCGCTCAAAAAAGGTGATACCGGGGTATGTCGCTCAAAAGTGCTCATACGGGGGTATGTGGCTCAAAAGAGGCCATATGGGGGTCTGGCACTCAAAAAAGGTCATTCGGGGCATGTAGCTCAAAAAAATTCATACCCGGATATATCGCTCAAAAACGTCATACCCGGGTATGTCGCTCAAAAAAGGCGATACCGGGGTATGTCGCACAAATGTGGTAATACAAGGGTAAATAGGCCATACGGGGGTGTGTCACTCAAAAAACATCATTCGGGGTATGTAGCTCAAAAAAATTTATACCCAGGTATTTCGCTCAAAAAACGTCATACCCGGGTATGTCGCACAAAAAAGGTCATACCGGGGTATGTCGCTCAAAAGTGCTCATACGGGGGTATGTCGCTCAAAAGAGGGCATACGGGGGTGTGGCACTCAAAAAAGGTCATTCGGGGCATGTAGCTCAAAAAAATTCATACCCGGATATATCGCTCAAAAACGTCATACCCGGGTATGTCGCACAAAAAAGGCGATACCGGGGTATGTCGCACAAATGTGGTAATACAAGGGTAAATAGGCCATACGGGGGTGTGTCACTCAAAAAACATCATTCGGGGCATGTAGCTCAAAAAAATTCATACCCGGATATATCGCTCAAAAACGTCATATCCCGGTATGTCGCACAAAAAAGGTCATACCGGGCTATGTCGCTCAAAAGTGCTCATACGGGGGTATGTCGCTCAAAAGAGGCCATACGGGGGTGTGGCACTCAAAAAAGGTCATCCGGGGCATGTAGCTCAAAAAAATTCATACCCGGATATATCGCTCAAAAACGTCATACCCGGGTATGTCGCTAAAAAAGGTGATACCGGGGTATGTCGCTCAAAAGTGCTCATACGGGGGGATGTCGCTCAAAAGAGGGCATACGGGGGTGTGGCACTCAAAAAAGGTCATTCGGGGCATGTAGCTCAAAAAAATTCATACCCGGATATATCGTTCAAAAACGTCATACCGGGGTATGTCGCTCAAAAGTGCTCATACGGGGGTATGTCGCTTAAAAGAGGCCATACGGGGGTGTGTCACTCAAAAAACATCATTCGGGGTATGTAGCTCAAAAAACGTCATACCCGGGTATGTCGCTCAAAAAAGGTCATACCGGGGTATGTCGCTCAAAAGTGCTCATACGGGGGTATGTCGCTCAAAAGAGGCCATACGGGGGTGTGGCACTCAAAAAAGGTTATTCGGGGCATGTAGCTCAAAAAAATTCATTCCCGGATATATCTCTCAAAAACGTCATATGGTATGACCTCAAAAAAGGTCGTACCGGGGTATGTCGCACAAATGTGGTAATACAAGGGTAAATAGGCCATACGGGGGTGTGTCACTCAAAAAACATGATTCTGGGTGTGTAGCTCAAAAAATTTCATACCCTGGTATATCGCTCAAAAAACGTCATACCCAGGTATCTCGCTCAAAAGAGGCCATACAGGGGTATGTAGCTCAAAAGTGCTCATACGGGGGTATGTCGCTCAAAAGAGGCCATATGGGGGTGTGTCACTCAAAAAACATCATTCGGGGTATGTAGCTGAAAAAATTTCATACCCAGGTATTTCGCTCAAAAAAAGTCATACCGGGGTATGTCGCTCAAAAGTGCTCATACGGGGGTATGTCGCTCAAAAGAGGCCATACGGGGGTGTGTCACACAAAAAACATCATTCGGGGTATGTAGCTCAAAAAAATTCATACCCGGATATATCGCTCAAAAACGTCATACCCGGGTATGTCGCTCAAAAAAGGTGATACTGGGGTATGTCGCACAAATGTGGTAATACAAGGATAAATAGGCCATACGGGGATGTGTCACTCGAAAAACATCATTCTGGGTGTGTAGCTCAAAAGATTTCATACCCGGGTATATCGCTCAAAAAACGTTGGGTATGTCGCTCAAAAAAGGTCATACCGGGGTATGTCGCTCAAAAGTGCTCATACGGGGGTTTGTCGCTCAAAAAAAATCATTCGGGGTATGTAGCTCAAAAAATTCATACCCGGATATATCGCTCAAAAACGTCATACCGTGGTATGTCGCTCAAAAAAGGTGATACTGGGGTATGTCGCACAAATGTGGTAATACAAGGATAAATAGGCCATACGGGGATGTGTCACTCGAAAAACATCATTCTGGGTGTGTAGCTCAAAAAATTTCATACCCGGGTATATCGCTCAAAAAACGTCAGACCAGGGTATGTCGCTCAAAAAAGGTCATACCGGGGTATGTCGCTCAAAAGTGCTCATACGGGGGTTTGTCCCTCAAAAGAGGCCATACGGGGGTGTGTCACTCAAAAAAAATCATTCGGGGTATGTAGCTCAAAAAAAATTCATACCCGGATATATCGCTCAAAAACGTCATACTTTTTTGAGTAAGTCGCTCAAAAAAGGTGATACTGGGGTATGTCGCACAAATGTGGTAATACAAGAGAAAATAGGCCATACGGGGGTGTGTCACTCAAAAAACATCATTCCGTGTATGTAGCTCAAAAGATTTCATACCCGGGTATGTCGCTCAAAAAAGGTGATACTGGGGTATGTCGCACAAATGTGGTAATACAAGGCTAAATAGGCCATACAGGGGTGTGTCACTCAAAAAACATCATTCGGGGTATGTAGCTCAAAAAATTTCATACCCGGGTATTTCGCTCAAAAAAATTCATACCCAGGTATGTCGCTCAATTTTCTCAATTTCATGTCCGCGTATAGTATGACGTTTTTTACTAATACTAATATGACCATTTTTATGCGATATGCTATAGTATGGCCTTTTTGTGTTCAAAATACTAAAATATGACCTTTTTGATGCAATATGGGAAAGTATGAGGTTTTTTGATCGACATAGTAAAATATGACCTTTTTTGATCAAACATACTATAGTATGACGTTTTTTGACGAAACAGTAATATGGCCGTTTTTATGCGATACGCTATAGTATGGCCTTTTTGGGTTCAAAATACTAAAATATGACCTTTTAGGTGCAATATGGTATAATATGAGGATTATTGAGCGACATAGTATAATATGACCTTTTGTGAGCGACATACTATAGTATGAACTTTTTTTGAGTGAAATAATATAGTATGACCTTTTTTCAGCGACATACTATAGTATGACCATTTTTGAGCAATACAATTAAAAAAGGTTGCCCAAAAACGGGTATATAACAATGAGTCTTTCAGTTTCTGTGTTACAGATGTTTTATATTTATTATTATTTTATCACACAACCTTCAACATAAATAAATAAATATTCCCAAACTTCTAAACACAAAATATACTGCATAAATAGGTATGCAATGTCACACATGCATGACGTTCCATCATATACAGTATATACAATGTAATGGTCTCTGCCCTTAAAAACCCATGACACCATGCATACTTTATCTTGAGTCACATGAATGTCTACGTTGTGTAATATCCTCCCTCTGTTGAGCCTTCCAGTCACTAAGTTTCTGTTTTCTCCCAGCTGGCCTCTTGAGAATCCAATTGCCTGCGGTGCCTCGTTGTAGTAAATTAGAGCTAACTGGTGGGAAGTGGCTACTGCTCACACATGACATTTTCTGAACGTCTCGAACAGGATCTCGGAGACTGAAAGGAATTGCTGCAAGCAAGAAGGAGAAAAAGCGCTCGCTTCCTCCAGAATCTCTCTCTTTCTCCCTCTGCTGAAGGTGAACATGTCTTTTATACTCACTCGACAGGTATTCATTAGGTTAATAGCTACTTTGCAAAGATCTCACCTCTAACCATTGCTATGGGCTGATATGCCACCAAGACTAACAGCATGCAGTGAAGCTTAATGCGAAGTTGTTCATGAGAATAGTAAGTGTATTATTGTCATATTCACACTGATTTGTAAACTGACACACAAAATTGCCTCTTTAATTAATATTGGTGAGAACTGTTTGTGAAAAATGTATTGTATTTGCTAAATGAACTCAACTCTTGTAACGTTTAAAAAATATTTTCAAATCTAGTGAGTTTTGGTGAAAAATTAAGTGATTCGATGAAATGCAATAAATGTAACAGTAGAAACTGCAAGTCACATGAGATTCAAGTAGAAAAAAATAAGGGAAGTTGAGCGTTTCATGTGTGGCCCTAGGCTGGCAGGAGTCAGACTGCTTCCTGTGCAATGATTTCAAACTATTCCTAAATCAAAAATAATCGTGGTTTTAGCAGCTGATGTGTTTCTTTTTTTCCCCTTCTTCTCATGCGAGGGCGTTCCCCAAAAGCACGGGATCGGCAATAGGTCACACTCGTGGTGACTGTAATTCATTTTGTGGCACTGTGTGACAGTAATGTCACAACAGGAAATTTCACATTATTTAGAGCTAAGACAGTAGTACCTAGAGGGGAGAGTTATCTGAGTATTGTGCCTTCTATTGTGCCTTCTATAGATAGTTCTACAATCTCAACTTGCCTGGAAAATCGCATACAGCCTGTTTGCCACTATTCTTTGCATAAATTAGCATGTGAGAAGAATTCACACAATGCACAGCATTTCAATTAGCGGTTTTTCATCACTGATAATGCAACAGGCATTTTTGTAGCTTAAAATAGAAGCACATCATACTCCTGGCATGCTGTTTATCATCAGTGTAGACAGATACAGTAATGCTTATTACCAAAGTTATGCATGATCTGTCCTGATCTGCTATTAGCGGGTGACTAATGTGCCAGTGCCGGGTCTTTGGTGCTTTATTGACCTCGACAGACACACACAGACATGGTGGTTATTGCTGGGGTTTTCCAGCTTATCACGCTTTTGTCAAGGCCACTGTCTAATCCTGACAAGTGCATCCAGATCATCAACAGACCACATTTCAATCTGATAATCTCCCATCACCATCGGAGAGCCGTAGATACTCATGGGGACACTATCGGTGCTACTGTAATAGCTGTGTACAATCAGGAAACCAAACTCTCAAAATAATTTTTCAATATAAGTCATATGTCTGCTAAACTCTAGCGGACGCAGTTGGCTCTGCAAAGCATGCCGGTGCTACTTTGAGCAAAGAAGCAGCTTCTCTAAACTTCCTCTCTTTCTCTCAGTCTAGGATGGCCAATTGCCAATCATTTTTCTGGTGCGTGGTCTGGCTGGTGATCCTGCTCGTCATTGGCTGGCCCCTTGGCGTCCTATTAGGGGCTCTCTACGGCCTCATCAGCCCCCTCACCACCTGCCTCGGCCTGGATCGGCTGTCCGATCTACTCTTAGAAGGGGCCAACCTGGGCCGAACCTGTGCCCAGAACATGAGGCACAGCAAGCCGTTGTGTTGAGGTCCGAGCAGGCAACGAGCGGGACATGGCGCGCGCACACAGACAACGCTTTTCTACAGAGGAAAAACTGTCAAAGTCTGTTTTTATGTGAAGACATCCTGAGATGATTGGCACACAATGCAGTTAGAAACTTTTCGGCAACTTACGTAACAAAAAAATAAAAATAAAAAGGTCTGCAAGGTCTGGAAAATGGATTCCACTTGTTCTCTTAACATGTAATTAACTATGGATTTCAAATTTGTAAGGGATTGTCAGGAAGGAAATAGGCTTTGTGTTCATGGTCTGTGTTTGCTGTTTAATGCACGATGACACTGCATGGGGAAGATAAGAATGAAAATGGCAATTTAACAATGGAAATGCTTAGACTTGTAAATGACTGTATGGAAACTTTTAATGCGATTAAAACTGCTTTGAACTTGCCCTCTGTGTTTGTTGACTGAATTAATGGTATCCAGCTTTCTACAGAAAATCTGAAAAAATGCAGAAAATACTGAAAAAATGTTGTGGAATGTTAAGGTAAAGAAAAATATATTTAACTGAATATATTTCTAATTTCCTGCACTCTGTTCACTTTTTTTAATTTAGGGTAATGGGACTTAGAGCTATGAATTTCATCAACGGGTCATTTCAGCCTAAATGCCACTTAATACACAATTTCTCATATAAACAAATTGATGTTGCTTTTACCTGCTGTTACTGATGCAAAGTGACAGCAGGTAACAGGAACATCTTTCACATGTCTGAGACACAAGAAAACAACAACTGAAGTTCACACTGTGACAAATAAGCCGATCCCCACCAGGTAAATCTCTCCATATTTCACAGTAGACTGAGTTTTTAATCTTGTGTCTCTAAAGAAGTTCCCTGCTATTCCAAATTCTGAACGTGAAAGGGGGTCATTTCATGAGGGTTGCGTGATGCTATAAGCAATTAATACACCTTTCCTTTCATTCTGTTTGTGTAGTTACTTTTTCACCACCAGCAGAGGTAGACAGAAGTCCAGCACCGCAGCTTTAACAGCATTAATACATTATGTGGAGCAATGGGGATCAGCAACACAGTACTGCCATTATTTTAAAGTTTTCAAAGTGGTGAATACATTCAGATCAGTTCAAATCGTGTTTTAAAATCCTGTACACTGTATATTTATTCATTTATATCTGTACACTTAATCTATATAACACACCTGCCTGTCTATATTTAACTGTTCCCTTCCAATGAATAATATTTATTACAAAGCTCCAGAGGTGCTGATGAAAAAGCGCATATAATACAATATCTATTTCCTTCTTCGTTTCTATTCATGCGATATTCCTTCATTACACTGTTCCATATTCACACGTCCTCCTTGCTCTTCTTCACATTTTTTCTCATATTTGTTAAATCAACTGCCATGAAACCTTAACTTTCTGACCTTAAGTCAAGCTTGGTTCATGCTTTTTTACCATGCTGTTTCTCAGAGGGACATTAGGTTGTGTTTATTTCTATTTCTTTAGGGCCAGTTGTTAGTTTCAACCCTCATGACTCAACACAGTGTGCTCTGAGCTATCATGACATAACGCTTGTGCTTGACCAAACATTTTAGAGGAAACTCATGGTAAATTACCATTTTCATCTGGCGCATAGCTACTAATTTAGTGACCTTAAGTCACCTTTCGCTGCATTGCTGCTGTTGGGGTCAGTTTAGTGGCCGGCGGTGATGTTGCTGCTCTGAGCAGTTGATCTTCTTCAGGAAAAAAAAAACATTGTCATGAAAGGTTTTTATTTCCTGCTGTTTGTCCGCTTCAGCTCGCAGTAACTAGTGCAGTTGCAAGAAAAATAAATTTGATGTGAAGAGCCCAATATGGTGCAACTTTTATCGTCTACTTTTGAAGCTGCTTGTAACATATGAAACAGAATTACAGTTCAGAAGAAACCCTAGAGGGGGACAGGGGGGTCATAGGGAGACGCAGCGATTAGCACATTGGTGTAGCCTGCAACTCATTTGTCGCTTAGGGTCAAAATTGTTTTCGGGGAATAGAGCTGATGTAGCTTATTTACAGCGGACAGGTTGGATTCATATTCCTTCAAACGAATCATGTTTGAATCACTCATACATTACTGCTGGAGAAGCTTAATTAACCAGCCTGAATATATGCAAGATTTTCAAAGAGCAAAAGCATATTTGACTAAATGTCTTCTGGACGCTGTGTCTTGGTTCTCAGAAGGTTTCCTATCAGTTTTAACCGGCACTAGGCACCGTTAACTACCACCAGACTTAGGACTTAATACTTAGGGTTTCCCTTAAAGATTTACCAAAATGCTCTTGCTGAGCAGCCTACCTATAAATCTTGATAGCTGTCTCTATTTTGTAGCTTATTTAAATATGATTCATGCATATTTCATTTTCTATCCAAAGCCCTTTTTAACCTCATTTTCAACCCACTCACTTGACTGAACAGCGACAAAACCTCGTTCACTCCTAAATGTTAGAATCTGAGACAATTTTTTTTTTTCTCTCTAAAAAATGAGCTGGTCCAAGCCAGCCTTGCAATATTTATGTGAGTATCATACGAGACCTAGTTAGATTGCTTTTTTGTCCGCCCAGTTCTGCTCCTAAACATCCTGAGGACAGAAGCCACTTGCCAAAAAAAAATCACCAGATTTTAATTTAACTTTGTTTTTCCTCCCAGAAGTCTTGGCAGTGGGTACAGCAGGCGATGGGCCTAGAAGCCAAGCTGACGGTGCTTCACAGGGAGGCTACGACAGTGGGGCTGGTGAATCTTTTATTGGGGTCTGAGGCTGGTTATGGAAAAAGCCTGCTCCCACTGGCTGCAAGGAGACCTGGGAGGCAGTGAGAGCAGATAAGTGTCGGCCTCCCCATTCAATTAACCACATACTGCTCTGTAATTTCACCCTGACACACACACACAAGTAGAAGTGTGTATGTGGGGAAATGTGAGTCTCCAGTCCATGGGAGGAACAGCTTTTCCTGATTTCTACTCTCCTGATGACAAATTTCAGGAAATCGTATGTTGAAACTTTGCTCAGAGGTTTTGAGAATTGAGGTTGGACAATAATTGATTTGATTTGATAACATGGATGTGGTTGTTTTAAAGTCCAGTGGAAATAACTGTGATTAATAGGCTAAATAAATAAACGCAAACGCAAAGCCCTAAATACACGTACACACTAAATTCTTGGCATAAATGTATTGCATCATTTCTGTTAAGGTTAAATTAAATGTGTCCATTCATTGGTTATTTGTCTGAATTAATCAGAAAAAGATGTGATAATCAGTAAATCAGTTTCATTATTCATTAAGAGATAAATGTGCACTATTTTCCAGTTCCAGTATTTAAAGTGTAAAGTTTATTTTTATCATTATAAATTGGGGGGGTTGTAATGTTTCTTTGACAAAAAATGTATGTATATATATATATATATATATATATATATATATATATATATATATATATATTGACCATTTGATGAACCTGTACGTGAATGCTGCTGAATTTTGTGAGTCATAAATATACATGAACTTCTATTTCACCCTGCACCAGTTCATGACTCCATGACTCTTTATTTTTGAAGTGTCTTTTCATGTGAAGCCTTAACAGTGTTACCCCTGAGCCTGTTATGTAACCGATGTTCATGAAAAATTAAAAAAAAACGAGAAATACAGGAAAATTCTAAACATTCTGCTCAAAATTTCAGTGATAAGGAATGAGGCGGTGTTTGGGGTTTTACTGTGCTGACAGTGATCCCAGCTCTACGCTCCTTTGAGACAACCAGCCAGACTCTCACATAAGCCAACAGCTCGTCACTCAGTGAAAGGAGGAATCCCAATTGTCATTAAGCAATATGTTCTGTGTCTTTTTTTTCCTGCTCTGACCTTTAAATGGCCCATGACGCTCGGTGCAGATAAATGCGCCATGTTGGAAAGAGCAAAGTGCTTTCGGACCTTTTGTATTGATCAATGTTTTGACGAACAACTCAAATGCTACAATCCAGCATGGGGACATGCCTCTATGTATATGTGCACATTATTGATTTAGGTACAAAACCATGCCTGGATCAGGCAAATGACTTCCCCTCGGGGGTTCTTTAAAAAGGTTTGTACTCCATTTATGATGCGAAATTCTCATAGAAAATCAATATATTTTTTTCAAGAATTTTTTTCCTTATTATCTCATCTCTTCTGCTGAATAATGAGGCCGATCTCCTGAAGGGTCGAGAGCGGGAGAAAAATGATCGCGCCGCAGTGATTTAATCTTAGTCGTATCAGCTGAAGTGAAAAGCCAAGCTACAGGACTATTTGAACGGCTTCCAAGCGTCTTTGTGTGTAATCCAGGAACCGGCACGAGGCTTTCACACATGCAGGCATCAGCAGAACAAAGCTGCGAATATTGTGCAGTTCAAAGTGCTGAACCCCAGTGCTTGTAGCTGAACACACTATGACTATACTTTTAACCACAACTTAATATACAAACCTATGATGAAAGTAGTCATCAACCTTTCCTTTTGATCCTAGCAGCGCTGCTCTCCATAGACTAACTAAGCTATGGTCATGAAATGTTAACGTTATTTGAATACTGGGGCAAAAGGATGCTTAAAGCAGACCACAGACTACCATTCATTACATAAGACCAAAACAAAGAGTCACACAGTGAAGGGTTATGGCTCGGGGTCGGGTGACAGCGGCAGCATATGATTCATGGCTTGCCGTGCCCTTTTGTCTTGTTCTCCTTGTGGTGGGACCATCAACTGCTCTTAGCCAATGTTATTTTACAGCCTTCAGAGCTCGCTCTCTGTCTGTTTCGGGCAAACCGGCAATGTCATTTCCCATGTCTTGTAGTTTCCTTAGCTGAGGAATAAAGAAAGGATATGGCATGTGTCACAACAGGAGATGCTCCTTTTTCTTCATGGTTTGGATGGCGTGAAACAACAAAGATTGTAAACATTGGTTCTGTTTATCTCCTTACGTGGAGAAATATATATTATCTTGACTTTAAGTAATTATGATAAAAAGGTCATTACTACACCAGCGGTTGATATTTGGGCTAACAATGTGTTCTCAGAAGAGGAAGAGAGATATATCATGTAGAATAAAATGTAAATGTAGTAACCTGTAATGACCACTACTTTTATCTATAGGCTGAGATGTGCCTTCTTGCTTTATAAATATGCATGTTGAACGTTCTAGTTTGAATTTTCTTTTATGATATAAATTAAGTTTATATCTTTGTTTGGTTTGCATCAAGGTTTCTCTCTATTATATCAATAAAACATTGCAAAATCAAAAGACCATGACTAAAAGATGACATTTTTAAATTTTTGCATATGTGGACATGGCATGGTGCACGGCATCAATAACACACACATCAATAACTTCCAAGTAGCTCATTATAATTATGGAAAGTCATTGATTTAATGCAAATCAGCCTATGAACATACTTGATATAGCATCTCATTTGCCTTGTAGTGACTGCAGCAGCATGCTGTTGTTTATGGAGCTATGTGCAGTCTTAGGATGGCATTGAATAATTTAACTGTTTTTTTGGGAGGGAAACACGCAAACTGTACTATAATTGGAATGTTCGGTCTGATGCAGCACAAATCTGAAATGTGGGGGATTGTATCTTCAAAAAGAAACAAACAGCTGCTGAGACCAGCTGCAGGACACAAGTGCTCCCTGCATTTGGTCCTGAACATGTGTCCTGCCGGTCTAACTTGATGTGGCTTTGTTTTAAAACAACAAAGCAAGACGTTTTTTTGACCTTAGACTAAAACATTATAACCTTCATTTAGACATTTTGTTAAATCATCCTTCCTTAAAACACCAATACCCTATTAATATTATAATATCATTAGAGAGAGCTGGGTCAAGCTGTTGCTGTTATTCACAATAGTAGGCCTCAGTCACGGTAGTGATAGCGAAATCATAGTGATTTATTGACCTGGGAGAAGATCAAAAAGGAGGCCTGTCATTGCCCCTCTGCCCTCTCCACTTTCCTCTGTGCGGGCAGCAGGCACAGATGTCTGCTCTGGAGTTGCCTTTCCTCGCCATGCCATTCATGGAGAGGCTGTTGTCAATGAGGCAACGAGCTACCAAATATGGAGAAGGGGTCGCACGGCGCAGCCTCCAGCACGGACGCACGTCAGGGTATAAATTGGCCTGACCTGGTATTCTGGCACCCTGGTTTACACATAGCGCCTGGTGCTGATCTGGTGAGTACACGGACTGACTGAATCAAACTGCCAGCAAGTGGATCTATTACCAGAGGATGGACACAGGATTTTAACTTTGACTGACAGAGATTTTTTTTTTTAACTTTGACTAACCATGTTGTCTTCTAACCAGAGAAAAGTTTATCTAAACACTAGTAACTTTCATAGAGTCCTTCTATTCTTGTGGAGAAAAAAAGCAACTGAACAAGCAAAGAAGTTTTTGCTTGTTCAGTTGCTTTTTTTTCCTACATCTCCACAAGACTAACCCCATCATGTTAACATATTGTGCAAAATTTCCCCACAAGGCATTATCAATGACCTTTAGGTCGCTGTTTGTGTGTGTGTGTGTGTGTGTGTGTGTGTGTGTGTGTGTGTGTGTGTGTGTTTTTCATTACCTAACAATGCCCCTGCACACTTGTGTGTTGCAGAGCTGACACCATGTGTGACGACGAGGAGACTACCGCCCTGGTGTGTGATAACGGCTCTGGCCTGGTGAAGGCTGGCTTCGCCGGGGACGACGCGCCTCGTGCCGTCTTCCCTTCCATCGTCGGTCGCCCCCGTCACCAGGTAAAGAAACCTAATGTGTCTAGGCATGTGGAAAGAGTGCGTTATTGTACATCAAAATTACACGTGAGTTTCTTATTCCTGGATCTGCACATGGGGGACACTAATTCCTGGTCCTTGCGTTTTCTCAGGGTGTTATGGTCGGTATGGGCCAGAAAGACTCCTACGTGGGCGACGAGGCTCAGAGCAAAAGAGGCATCCTGACCCTGAAGTACCCCATCGAGCACGGCATCATCACCAACTGGGACGACATGGAGAAGATCTGGCACCACACCTTCTACAACGAGCTGCGCGTGGCCCCCGAGGAGCACCCCACCCTGCTGACGGAGGCCCCCCTCAACCCCAAGGCCAACAGAGAGAAGATGACCCAGATCATGTTCGAGACCTTCAACGTCCCTGCCATGTATGTGGCCATCCAGGCCGTGCTGTCCCTGTACGCTTCTGGGCGTACCACAGGTACGACAGAAACCCATGACTAAGATTGCTGTTTATAATAAGTGATTAAAGTAAGAATTTACAATTTTAATATTATCCTCATTAGGAATTGTCCTGGACTCGGGGGATGGTGTGACCCACAACGTGCCCATCTATGAGGGTTACGCTCTTCCTCACGCTATCATGCGTCTGGATCTGGCTGGTCGTGACCTCACAGATTACCTCATGAAGATCCTGACTGAGCGTGGATACTCCTTTGTCACAACTGGTGAGTGCAATACAGACTTCTGGTGGATTGTAAGCACTGCGTTAGATTTCAAAAGCATTTTTTCCGATCATCCAATCTTCCTTTTGTACGATCAAATTGTTAAAACCTAAACTAGAGAAACTGGTTTGATACTCTGGTTGAGATTAAGTAAATTTTAAAATAAAGAATATATCAGTAAATACATTTTGAAATGCTAGATATTTAACTGAATAAACATCCGAATCTGATCACTCCAGCTGAGCGCGAGATCGTGCGTGACATCAAGGAGAAGCTGTGCTACGTGGCTCTGGACTTTGAGAACGAGATGGCGACCGCCGCCTCCTCTTCCTCCCTGGAGAAGAGCTACGAGTTGCCCGACGGTCAGGTCATCACCATCGGCAACGAGCGTTTCCGCTGCCCGGAGACCGTCTTCCAGCCCTCGTTCATTGGTGCGTAAAGACCAGACAGATTCGATCAGTTGCAACAACACTGTTGGCCCCATGAAACGGAAGTTAGTGCCTCTAGTGACGTATTTCCCACTGAAACAAACTATTTAGTGTTAACAGTTACAACAGAGATTTAAATAAAACCCTCGGATTTGATTGACCAAAAGAAATTGGGTGGCACTTAGTATTTAGCCCAATACAGATTTTTGGAAAAGGCAGCTAATTTAAGGTATTAGACTTTACCTTGAAGTGGTAAAATGACCTATATAAATTCCTTTATTCAAGCCTACTGCGAACAACGCATGTTTACACTTACACTTGAATATTTACATTCGATATTTATATATTTATACTTCCACTTCAGCTTCGGAGAAAAATATTGTACATTTTAATTATTACATTTTACATCGGTTAGAAGTTACTTTGTATATTCAGATTTGACATGATGTGAACTGCATTAGTAATAATAATCCAATAAACTAGAATATAATGTCATTCTATCACCTGATGGTGAAGATATTTTTGGTCTTTATTTTGTTGATAATACTTTTTTTTAAGTTTAAGTTTAAGTTAAACTCAAAAATATGTATTGTATAGTGTGATATTACCACTTTATTATTACTCTTTAAAAAGCATTTAACACTACTTTTTCTCAGTTGCTGCCCAAAAATCTAACACTATTACCAGATGTGAAACATAGTGGATGATTTAATTGGCTGTCAGTAAGAATATAGCATTCAGAATAAAGGTCACTGTCAAAAATGATTGTGGTACAAAGCTTGGTACCAGACAGTTTTTAAAAAATCGCACAAAACTCGTTATCGTTATAAAAAAAATGATACAAACTTTGATTTATCAAAACTAGACTTTCAAATGACAAGAAACTAACATGAACAAAAGGATATACATTTTTAAAGACCTGATGAATGCTTCTTAAAGCGTATTCTAAAAAGTTTCTGACTTTCTCATCTTGCACAATATTTAAAAACACTAACATCAAAATGTGAACAATGCTGATTTGTGTCACAAGTTGACGGCTTCTCGTTAGTCGTCTCCCAACTGGGGCTCACACTTTAACCCCCCCCCTCCGCTCGACCATGACCGACAAATGATCTAAAGTAAAGCGGGAGCTTATCGTCCACATTTGCGCCAGACGCGCAACCACGGGCGCGCGCAGCTGATCCGTCTGCACCTGTCACCTGTTACAGCAGCTGACGGCGGTGTCAGATACGGCCTTTGTTGCTACACACACACACACACACACGCACGCACACTTCCAACTCGGTTGCTGTGTTCGCCCACGCAGGCATGGAATCCGCCGGCATCCACGAAACCACGTACAACAGCATCATGAAGTGCGACATCGACATCCGAAAGGACCTTTACGCAAACAACGTGCTGTCCGGCGGCACCACCATGTACCCGGGCATCGCTGACCGTATGCAGAAGGAGATCACAGCTCTGGCCCCCAGCACCATGAAGATCAAGGTAAGTCTTACTCTTTTTTTTTAAACAATTTTTAGTAGATAGACGCACAAAATCAACAAAGCAACTAATGCAACATGTGTTTAGATCATCGCCCCTCCTGAGAGGAAGTACTCCGTATGGATCGGCGGCTCCATCCTCGCTTCCCTGTCCACCTTCCAGCAGATGTGGATCAGTAAACAGGAATACGACGAGGCTGGACCCTCCATCGTCCACAGGAAGTGCTTCTAAGCGACCCCCCCCACGCCACCAGCATCTGTGCCAACATCCCAGCGACCCAAAGAGCAGCCGTTCATGTGTTGATATCTAATTACTTGTTTACAATTCAAGTGCAATTTGTGGATATGTATAGGTTTATAAATAAACGACAACCGGGACTCGTATCACCTCCTCCTGTCTTTCACTGCACCTCAGACCAGACAAATCACTGATCAGCTGATCCCCGCACCTCCCCCTCTCTCTCTCTCTCTCTCTCTCTCTCTCTCTCCTTCTCTCTCTCTCTGCGGCGGGGCTCTGTCCTGCTCGTCACGTGACGGAGAGGTGACTAAAGGTTATTAAAGATTCGAATTAGAAAAGATTACAGTGAGCGGGGGAGGATAAGCCACCTCATGAGAAATTAACCTCTCGAAGTTTGAGAGGGAAAAAAAACGCAGCTGCCACGTCATCGGTAATCCCCGTCCCCCAGGTTGGACAAAGCCCATAGCAAAGACCTCATGGATGAACTTAATCTGCATTATTGCCGAAAACAAAAAAAGAAGAAGAATGATCATAATAATAATCTAAATGTCATTGGTAGCGTAAAGCTTAGATTGAAACAGCAATCACATGAATTGATAAGGTTTAGGCAGAGGTGCAAAGCGCCTTATTGATCAAATCTCAGAGCAACAGTGGGCGGGGTCACGTTATTTGCTTCTATGTTAAAGCTTTCACGCAGGCAGACAGACAGAGAGACAGACAGACAGCAAAAGCTGAGGCCTTGTAAAGCGATTAGCTTAACTCGGATGGTACTTTCACTCTGTCACTGTATCAGAGCATCATCATTTTTGCCTGAAGGTGGAAACATCAGCTCTAGCAGCGGGGCCAGCAGCCTGCCACAGGGGGGTGAAGTGTGTCCTGTACCGACAGAGTCAACTCATCAATGCACACACATGCTTGTGCAAAAGTATGAAACAGACAGCACCTAGACTGTGTATTTTGTGAATGTTTGTATGTGCATAAGGTTAAAAAATTAAAAAAAAAAAAAAAAAAAAAAACGCTGGATATCATCTTGACCTTTGTGTTCAGGACAAGGTGCATCCTCAAGCCCCCTGTTCCAGACCTGCTCCTGTCATATGTGCAGTCAGGGTTTTGGAGGTTGATTCCCAGGTGGAATCCCCAACGCTGTGATGCATCCACTCAGTGGACCAGGGCTGCAGCAGCGTCCACTACACACAACAACTGATTACTGAAAATCAGAAACCCTGGCGCTCCTGGCTGCGCTCCTGCGACCTGTCTGCGCGTACGTGACGCATGGGAGGTGGTGGAGGGTGGTGATGATGGTGGGTGGGGGGGGAGACTACTTAAAGGCGGATTAACGCTGGCAAGACATTAATTCCCAACCTCCCCTCCGTCCAGGCGCAGCGCGCAAGCCCATCAACCTGATCTGAAGATCGAAAAAAGGAGGGCTTACAGTCATCAGCCCTTCAGACCCCCCCACCACCCTCACCCCCCCACCCCACCCCCTCCATGCCCAGGAAAAAAGTGTGGCAACGTCGCGGGAGCGCTCGGCACACACAGCAGGACGCGCAGCAACACAAGCAGCCAGAGAGCGCTCAGAGAGGCGGAGAGGCGCGGGGACGGCGGCAGCAGCATCCCGCGGCGGATGCGTTCTTTTAGGCTGAAAGGCGGACGCTCTGGAGACTGATTACAAGAGACAGGGAGACGGGAAATAAAGCGCTTTTTTCCTTTTTTTGGAGGGATTTGAACAAAGTGCCGTTGTGCCCTTGTCTTCTCCGGATGCTCAGAAATGGGGGAATGGACTATACTAGAGAGGCTCCTGGAGGCTGCTGTCCAGCAGCACTCTACTATGATAGGAAGGTAAGGTTAAAAAAAAAAAAAAGAAACAAGAACAACCGAAGAAACGCAGCAGCCTCCAGGATCGTCTTTAGCATGGTTCCCAGTCCCCCGTTTCTGTCTTGTGCCTCAAAGGATCTTCTGTAGCATGGTGCCCGGTTCCTCCGTGTCTGTGTCGTGGATTTTTCTGTCTTATTACACAGATTTCCTCTTTTTTTTCACCCCCAGACACAGCTAGAAGTATTTTTTTTACTTTGACAGCTGTCTTCCTCAGAATTCTGGGAGAAAGTCTACCAAACCTAAAATTTATAAAAAAAAAAATCATGTGTCATTTCATACAGTCATTCACCCACTTATCCATTGGATTTTTGTCGGTGAGTTTGAGTGGTGCTCGTGCGCTCATGGGTGGCGGAAAGAGATGGAGAGATGGCGCGCGTGTGTGACGGCGGAGCGAGTGTGTGTGTGTGTGTTTGCGTGTGTGTGTTATCGCATCTGCCCATTAACAGCGCTCACACAGGTGCAATCAAAGCCATGCCGAATGCTCACACGCGCCATCCCATCCGTTCAATGAGAAAAAGCGCACCGAGCCGCGCAATGAGAGGAAACGGTAAGAAACGGCGGGTCGTGTCCTGTGTGTGGAGCGTCCTGCTCCAGCACTGGACAGCTCCCCGCCACCAAAAAAAAAAAAAAAAAAAACTCCACACCTTAATCTGGACTGTGCGCCCAGGCGCGCAACCCGTCACCCAAACTGACCCAAAAGCAGCGCACGCGTCCATTAATTTACCCTTATTTTCACATCTTTGTTTGTTTGTTTGCTTGCTTTTTAGGATCCTACTAACAGTGGTGGTCATCTTCCGGATTCTAATCGTAGCGATAGTGGGAGAGACTGTCTATGACGACGAGCAGACCATGTTTGTTTGTAACACCTTGCAGCCGGGCTGCAACCAGGCGTGCTACGACAAGGCGTTTCCCATTTCACACATCCGATATTGGGTTTTTCAGATCATCATGGTGTGCACGCCGAGCTTGTGCTTCATCACGTACTCGGTGCACCAGTCGGCCAAGCAAAAGGAGCGCCGCTACTCCACCGTCTACCTGACGCTGGACAAGGATCAAGATTCGCTGAAGCGAGACGAGAGCAAAAAGATAAAGAACACCATTGTAAACGGAGTACTCCAGAACACGGAGAACTCCACCAAGGAAGCCGAGCCGGACTGCTTGGAGGTGAAGGAGATCCCTAGCTCGGCCATGAGAACTACAAAGTCCAAAATGCGGCGGCAGGAGGGCATCTCCCGGTTTTACATCATCCAGGTGGTGTTCAGGAACGCGCTGGAGATAGGCTTTTTGGTGGGCCAGTATTTCCTGTACGGATTCAACGTGCCGTCCGTGTACGAGTGCGACCGCTACCCCTGCATCAAAGACGTCGAGTGCTACGTGTCCAGACCCACGGAGAAGACCGTGTTCCTGGTGTTCATGTTCGCGGTCAGCGGGTTCTGCGTGGTGCTGAACCTGGCGGAACTCAACCACCTGGGCTGGAGGAAAATCAAAACGGCCGTGCGCGGCGTGCAGGCCCGGCGGAAGTCCATCTACGAGATCCGCAACAAGGACCTGCCGCGGATGAGCGTGCCCAATTTTGGCCGCACTCAGTCCAGTGACTCCGCTTACGTGTAGCTAAAACACACACAGACATGCACATGCACGCACACACGCACACACACACACACACACACACAAAATCATGTTATAACATTGAAAAACCATGAAGGACATGATGGACAGCTCCGCACGCGTAATCCGTGTCATGACTTTAAGAGTGGGCAGATTTCTTTTCCTTTTTTTTCTGATTTGTTGGGTCTTTTAAGGACTTCATGGCAAGCGTGGGGTCACACGTTTGTTTACTTATTTATTATTGCACTGATGCAACTTTTTAGTAACGTTTCTACTCTGTAAGATGCTAAATGGAGACCATGTTAACGTGTTCATACTCTTTACGGGCTGTTCTGCTGTACGTTCTACTTGAAGAGAGTAAATTGCAAAAATTGCACTAAGAGGTGAACACCTGAGAGTCTGACCTTATATACTAAAAAATGTGCTACTGACCTGACGGTGTTTTTAAGATATTTTTTCTTTCCACCTGTTTTTCAACACCTAATTTAAATGGCACCATACACAGTGATTAAAGGTTAAAGGAAGAAAATTATATATATATATATAAATACCATGCAGATTTATATACACATAGATATATAAATCCCAACTGACTATGGTTCAATAGTTCAAATACATCAGCGTAATTCATGTTTTTTGTTGCCTGTGTTGCACCACTGACCTTAACATATGTAACCATTCCATTGCTTTATAGCTGACTTGCAAAACAGTATCTGGTGAATTTGCTGCAAACGCTAACGTCTGTGACTTCCTTAATTTATGACACACCAAAGCGCCCACTGCTTTTATTTGTGAAGTGTTTTCTTGCTTTTTTTGTGTAATCAAGTGCCATACTTGTATATAAACATAATATATACGTATACATATAAATATATAAATATATAATAATCATCATGAGAAGCTGATTCCCTTGCTTGGATTATGCTAAATGCCGCCCAATTTTTTTATTTGCTTTAAATGTATTTGTTGTGATTTAAATGGGAAAAAAACAAAGATATACAGTTTTTTCTGTTCAATTTTGCAAATGACTGGAAAAAAGAAAATGAAGTGCTAGTCTTTTTTTATATATACGAGAAGGAAACGTCTCTCCCCAAACAAAGCTGATCAAAACTGGAAATAGCACAAATTGACATTTTTATCAAAGAATGGGCAATGGAAATCTGCTCTGGTGCTACAGTTTTTCATAGAATGGTTTTAAATGTAACCGCAAAACAGACCAGGAAAAAAAAAAGAACATCATTTTTTTTTCTGTGGAAAATAAAAGTGGGATTCGTGTACACCAGAAACGTGTGAGGTGCAGTACTTTGCGTCTGCTACTCTATGATATAGACACATACACACACACACACACACACACACACACACACAGAGATACAGTATATTCAGTGGAAGTTTTGCCGCGGTGCAGTGATTTTAGCCACACCCACTCTGTATAAAACCCCACACTGCAAGACACACCTTGGACAGGATCTCATCAATCCGCAATGTGTTGCAATACTGATGCTGCTTCCATGAGGCACATCAATACTTATGCTCCATAACAAAGAGGCCAGAGGGAACTTTTAGTCTATACAGCATACATCGAATCAAATCAAACGCTGCCCTCAGCCCTTATGGTGGGAGGCACGTTTGTGAGATAACTTTTGTCAGTTTGTCACTGTCCTTGTACTCTGTCAGAATGACAAAAAGCTGATTATGATTCTGACTAGTGAGGGAGCTCTGCTCTTTCTGGTGCTTTGCGCAACCTTTCTTCTCTCATTTGAGAAAGGATGGAAGAAAGAAGCCTAAACTGAGAGGAAAGATGCATGCTCCATGTGAAGGTCAAAGTGAGGGAGGAGGGACAGTAAAAAGAGAAAGTGCTCAACAGTATGCCCACACATGGGAACGGGGGTGAGAAAGGAATAAAGACGGAGAGATCTAATGAGCTATTTGCAGCTGACCGTTGCAGGTGATGTGGAGAGGGCCGGTCTCTTCTCGATTTCCCCTGCCAGGATGACTCTGCAAAGCCGGGAGAAATCACAGAGCTGGGGCACTGACGCATCCATCTTCAACTCAGCAGGGACCCACGATTTCTCCTCAAGTCATGAACTTGAAAAAAAAAAGAAAAACAGAAGAAAAGAAAGAAAGAACCATTTGTCAAGTTAACTCTGATGCAATGCGGTGCCTTTGTGCGTCTTCATCTCACACTCTTCTTTTGCATCTTCTTCAGGCGTTCACTGGGTGCCTGAGGTAGTTTTCCACAAAATCTATAACAACATAGGGTTCAATATTCACTTCACTGCATCACGGAAATAAAAAAAAAACTTTGGATCAGCCTCTACTAATAGAAATAGGAAAAAAATAATGCAACAGATTTTCAAGTGTCTACTGTACATTTACAGTACAGTGTTGAAATGCAGTTGCTGTAATTGTGTATGCTTTGGTGGTTTTATTCTTTCTGCATCATTCAACCTAGTTTTAAACTCCGGCAAAATGGCAAAAATTATTGGGGTATGTTGGAATGCAATTATGCATGCTGTCGTGCATTTACATCGTGCGGGCGTCACAGTACTCGGCAGAGATTACACTTTACCTGTGTGTGTCTGTCCCGCTCACAACACACAGGAGTATTCTGCTGGGTAAACAGAATGGGAAATTATTCATGATAAATCACTGGCTGCAGGTTCACACATCCAACACAATGCAGAGGAATTTTATAAGTACAGAAAGAGAGATATGGATAGATAGATAGATAGATAGATAGATAGATAGATAGATAGATAGATAGATAGATAGATAGATAGATAGATAGATAGATAGATAGATAGATAGATAGATAGATAGATAGATAGATAGATAGATAGATAGATAGATAGATAGATAGATAGATAGATAGATAGATAGATAGACAGACTACTACTGGACTTAGCTACCCTGGCAACTGCAGCAGAACGCATACAAGCTATTTTAAGACTACAAGGCAAAACACTCCAAGAACACCACCAATTTCATGTGATTGCAGGTGCTCAGGAGGAAGGCTGTGATTTTTTAGAGCCATATATCTCCCCCTTGTGAATCCCTTCATATTAAAGGAAAGGTTTTCTCCCTGGGCGTATAATGCAGGTGAGGAAGCTCATAAACAAACAGCTTTTTTATGAGCTTGTGTGGGCCACTTCATCATAACTCTGTCTACCTTATTCAGGATTAAAAAAATGCTTCTGGAAGTAAATCATGCTACACATGCACGTAAGTCAGAGCTGCGAGTGCTCTTCATTAATCTCTAAAATTCGTGGGGTGTGTGTGTAGTAGGATGTTTTGTTTAGAATGAGGAATTCTCCATTAAAGTGTATTATGGGATTGCATATGTAACATGAAGCTGACATTACAGAATAAAATGTCCCAAAATGATCAGTATGTTTTATATTATGTTGACTTGTTGTTGTTGACTGGAAAATGTTTCCAACAATTTTCAACCCAAAAAAGGTCATTTTAATCAAGGTAACAGTCCATTTCATTTACCCCCTAGATGCTGTCATTATATGTCATTGCATTATGACAATATATTTGCTTTTAAACTTTAAAATAACTAAATCTTCCAAATAACCAAATAATCCCAAATGTTTCCAACAATTCTATACATCTGATATTTTAAACCAAAGTAAAATACTATTTCATCCTTTCCTGTCATTGTCTCCTGTGCAAATGCGTTGACATTGTGGTTGTCATAAAATAACTTTTTTAATCTAGTTTTAGGTCACATTTTTATAATAAACATTTTTACAATATGTTTGAACTGGATTTAAGGTCTCAGTTTGTGTCTCAGTGCCAAACAGAGTCACGACCTTGTGGTCACTTGTATAGGAATTATAGCTATTTAGTTAAATATTCTTTGGCCAAATGAACTTGCAAACAAAATTGTATAAGCTATATACAATGGTTGTTTATTAAAAAACAAGAAATTGTCTCTAAAGTTACTCTGAAGTCATAAAAAAGTATTTCCTTAGCTCCCCCATATAAGCTCCCCCTTAGCACCATGCCTGATTATGCCTGCAGTGGATGACCTAATCAAATTATACTCTGCAATTGGATTTAGCAATAAGGAATATTGTTAGTATAAACAATACATTTGCACTAGATTTTTTTTTCTTAGGACAGGAAGAGTTGCCACAGCTTACAATGAACAATCACAGCGGGCATGTTTCAGCACCATGGACAGCACCAGACTGTTACACTGGGTGGGTGTAGCCCCCAAAGCCCAGAGGAAGTGCGCTGTTGGCTTATTATAATAATGAACTTTGAATAAACAAGAAAATGAATTAGCATTAGTGTGAGTCGATATACTTTTTTCAAGGTTCAAATTTGATGATTGGAAAATTGCGTAGAGTCTAACCTGAGATGGATAAATGATATATCTAGTCAAATAATAATAATAATAAAACTAATGTAAATTTTGAGGGTGATTGTTTACTAAATTACATGTTTATGCTTCTGGTTTTTCTTTTGCAATAAATAATAATTCAAACATGAGCGCAAGCTGCCAATCAAAAGTGAAAAGTAGAGAGTAAACACGCAGCTTTTAATTAAGAATGGGCAGACTCTATTCCCAAGAGCATTTCAATCCGTATGTCTCATAAGCAGAAATCCGTTGAGCAGATACTTTATCCACTGAAATAATCCCTGCTAACAACCCAAGTACCCAGTATGATCAATCCACCTTATTTTAGGGTGCACATTTTAATGGCTAAAATCCTGAGTATTCCTTATTTCTAAATAGGATTGCAAGTGAAATTCCGTTCGGTCATACACTGCAGGCACAATGCAAAGTGAAGCGATATGGTTCCTTAACATAAAGAAATATTATTTTTTACTTCTCTGTCGATTCATTCAAATTTAGAGAATCGAGGAATTTCTAGCAAAAATGCAACTTGAGGTCTTTTGGCACTTGATTCCATATTAATTTCATTGTTTGCCACTGAAATGCAAAATAAACCTTGTTAATATCCTCTTGGTGCCTTCACCCTAAAAACAAGGAAATATCTGTGCCTGAATTACTGTTGACACACAATAATGAAATAAGTCAAAAATTATGATTCAATGTGTGTGTGTGTTGAAATGACGTTGGATTACTTGTGGGTCTGGGTTTGTTAATAAAACATGGGCTTGATTTTTACATTAACCATTTAGAATTTATATCAAACATTATGTATCATTTACAGCAGTGAGTACGGCATTATATTTGCATTATGATTTATGATAACTTGCAGCATAAAAGCGCTAAGGGAGACTGAGGAGCTGATCTGAATTTGCGCTTTCTGGTGGTTTCCTCGTTGCTAAGAGCAGACGTGACCAACCAGTGTTTCTACTTGAGGGACACGAACAGTCTGGCAAAGCTGAGTGATGGAGCTGCAGTGCTGATATATTCATTAACAATCATGGCTGCCACCTTACATCATACTGACAGCTCACCCTGGAATGGAGTTAGGACATCTGAAAAGAGCCGAAAATACAACCAAATCAATCATCAGAGGGCAGCGGACAATTGAACCGCTTCATATTATCCAGTGGTCTGTTTGCCGACTAATTTACGTTCATGTACTATTTGTCTTTGACATATTTATTATTTACATCTATCTCAAGCTGTAAACCAGAATGTCAAATATTGAAGAGGAGAAGAAGCACTTACAGACCACAGTTTTTCTTGCTCTGTGTGGCCTCTTTTTTCAGAACACGAGTTCATATAAGACTTTCACCTGAGAGTGAATCCCAGAAACAAGCGTATCCTCCAGTTCCTCCTCTTCTCCCCATGTGAAAAGACGGGGGCTGGCTCCGGGGGGGGCGTTGCTTTAATTCTGCTTTTTTGCACAGATTACTGCATTGGAGGGGGAGAGCTAACAGACGGAAAACAGTTGAATGCGGGTCTTTTTGATCCACTCAGCCAGAAGCAATGAAATTAGCCCGGTTACTGCGGCTCATATGCACGGTATAGCATGGCACAGGCAGATATGGCAGACACTGAGACGGAACACGCTGGGTGTTTGCATCCACACGGGGGAAGGAAGCAATAAAGCATTTTGCAGAGTGTGACCAAGTTTCTGACTTTGTCTGCCAGGGGAGCAGAAGCTCTAAAGTACTTTTCTGTCTCCAGCCATGATCTTTTTCTTCCATTTTCAACCTACTGCTTTATAGGAGGGCACAAAACTTTTCCCTCTGTGATCGTAGATTTTTTTCTTTTTTTTAGAAAAATTTGGCTTTATAATGAAATCTCCACAGAACAAGGGCAAAAAGGATAGAGAGCTGTCTGACAGAGGTATTTGCCTGGCTGGTTTGGTCAGGGGGGGGGTTTCGGCCCATGCAGAAGGATTTGGTTGAAAATAAGCACTGGCACTGACAAATTTTATACCTGACAGACCTGACAGCAGATTAATTTCTCATCCATTTTTAATGTGACCTCAGGATTAGGAACATTAGCGGATTATACACAGATTTGTCAACCAGCGGTTCACAGTGGGACAGCCAGCACCTGTGTGAGGACACAATGCACCAAGAACTGATGCATTACTCTCTTTTTATACAGGTTGGCCAAGTTAGGCTCGATGCGGGTGTTGTTATTAGAAAATTGAGACATAGAACAAATTATCTGGCCGGTTTTCTTTTTTGATTATTATTTTGTCTATACTGTAAAAAAAAACACAACTGACCGACCAACTTAACCGGGTGAAGTATTTTGTCATGCAGAGCAGACAGGGACGCGCCACACTGCAGCAAAAACAAATCCTAAACAATTTCCTGCTTGTGACATCTTTAATTTCCTTCCAGAGGCTCATTCTGACACCTACTGCTCGTTCCAACTTTCTGCGCCCCCCCCCCCTCCCCTTCTCTTCTCTTCTGCATTCCCTAATAGCTTGTTATACACACACGGCCCATCGACCCTGATAAATGTTTAGGTTCTGCGCCATTACGCAGCCAATAAAAATCAGCGGCCGGCGAGCGTTAATCGGACACGGAGGCGTTCACCGGCCAATTGGACTTGTACCGATACAAGAGGTACAGAGGAGCCCAGTGCTTAGGATGATGGAGTAGACACAGGCAGAGCCATATTAATTTACAGTGACCCACACCGAAACGCAATCACACATAGAGAAGAATATGAATCACTACTACTGTATATATTACAGAGGCAGACAGGGATGGAAGATAATAGCCATCTTGTAAGATTTGTGACTGCAGAATAAAAGGACCACCTTTGAATTCATCGGCTTCGCAGCGAGACGAGCGAGGGAGGGGAGGGGGAGAGAGAGAGAGAGAGAGAGAGACAGGTAATGAAATGCAGACAAAGAGACAAAAGGGAAAAAAATGGAATGATACAAATTTCTCTACTTTGATCATGAATTCTAGATTCCCAGGGGGACGGGGGGAGATTACACAATATCGGTTGGACTCAGTGGTTTGTGCATCATCTCATCAACCTCTCTGTGGTTTACCTTTGTACTCTGTATGAACCATACACATTTCTGTCTGCTTCCTCTTTGCTGTTTTTTTTTCTATCTCTACCTCTACTTCCTACCCTGCTTTATGTCCTCGCCCTCCTGTTTAAGAATCTCCCTTTCTCTCTCTCTCTCTCTCTCTCTCTTTTCCTTTTCTTGTTCTCCCTTCCTCTACCTCTCCCACCCCTTCGCCCATCCCCCATTCTTATTCTGACGTGATGCCACTTTGCCGCGGGTCACGTGGTCCCTGTTTTACAGAGCCCCCGAAGAGGGGTATGAAATCCCACTTTACAGTGCAGCATTCAGGGTCTTTCATTGATGCAGCATTTTTTTTACAGGCGGGGGGGGGGGGCTTTGAAGCCAAACGGTTTGTTTTAAGCCAAAAAGGGAGGATTATAGATAAATGGAGGGTACAGGTTTGAGCGAGTGAGAGCAAAAGCATTTATATGCCACTCAAATGTGTTTTTTTTTTTTTTAATGGGGGGAAAATTAATAAAGAATTATGAAAATGAATTGCACAGCACGGACATTTGCATTTTTTATATTTGATCGGCAACTGTTGGTAAATTTAAATTAAAGCAGCACTATATTGTTTTCATGAAGGCATTTATCACAGTAATTATTGTAGAAAGTACAAACTTCATGGATGTTCCAGGCCCGGATGAACAACATTTGTCTCTGTGCTTTCCATAAAATGGTGTACCTTAGGTATGCTAATGAGGACAGCGCCGTATAATCACCAGAATAATGAGCGCCAGTATCTGTTTGAGTAATCACTGGAATGTTATGTTGCCGTGTACGGGGGCTTCTATATTTCTGGAGTGCAGTGTTTTGAAAAAAGGGAATCACGCTCTGTTCTGCGTTGAGATTTAAAAAGCTGTGGAGCAAACTGAACCATCTTAGAACAGAAAAGTGTAAATGCTCAGCCAGTCACGTCTGTGTGTGTCCATTTTTCATTTTTCCAACACAAGTTACAACAATATATTCTTTGATGGATCACAAATTATTAGTACTGCATGTGGTCAACAATTCCATTCTATAAGTGTAAGTCAATTAACAATTAAACAATTAAATGGTGCTGAAATACCATTTTGCAATAATCTGGTGAATGTTAAGCAGCAAATAATTATCAAAATGTACATGTCTTTATTATGGAGTGCTGTTACATACCTTTTCTGTGCATTTTCATCATCTCACTGCTTGTGTACAACGAGCAGAAAGTAAATTATTCAAAAATGGAGACCTATCATATACATACCATCAGGACTCATAGAGATACCAGCCTTCGACATCTGTTCATTAGCCTTAAAACTTTATATTGAAATCTCTGATGCTCGTGTGTTGGTGATATGATGCAGATGGTAAAACTAACCCCGAGCTGCCGGTTGGCTCGGAACTACAGAAACTCCCAATAGTGTGTGTCAGAATGCACCAGGATGACCTTTGATGGAGAACACACACACACTCGCGTGCACACAGGCACGTGCACACACACGAGACTCCCGTTTCCAATAACCCTTAAAGCTTACACACAAATTAGGAGAAGACAGCATCTCAAATGAAAAAAAAAAAGAAACAGAGCTGCTTGGAAAATTTGTGAAGAAACGTATGCTGTGGCTGTTGTTGTTGTTGAGGCGTTAATTAGGCTGAGAAATCTTGTGTTAGACCCTCCTTCCAAGCCGTTGGGTTATACACACATGCACACACACACACACACATAGAGAGAGAGAGACAGAGAACCTCCCCCCACACCAGAAGCTGCATCAACGCCAGAAGATGTCTTAGATGTAAGCAACTGGAAATGTGTGCATGAAATTCCAGTTGATCAGAGATCAATGGTAACTGAAGCGTCAATAATTTGTGCGACAACGCACATTCACGAGTCGGGCGAGCCCGTAGCAGCCAAGGCTTTGGCGTGCAGCAAGTGTTGATTTTGCTAACGATTCTATGCCTTTCCTCGTGCCAACTTGTCTTCGCAGCCAAAGGTAACACCGGCGCGTTTTCAAATCATAATGGAGCCGCATTTGGCTGAATAGTATGGACGAGATTCAAATAAAGAAAGACACAGATATTTTAATAAAAACAAAACTATTGGCAGTGGAAGTTTTAATAAAGGACATTTTTTTAGTAGCTAATACTCAGGACAAGACATTGAAACCGCAGCGTAGTGGTGGATGCTCCTGCAGTCACGGGGGCAGTGACAAGTCAATGATCATTACTGGGGCGGCGTCGCCAACCAGACCCGCATGAGGCCAGCGAGGTCAGATGAAGGTACTGCAGCTTTAGGGCTGCTGATGCAGTGGAATCCTTAAAGAAATGGCTTAATGGTATTCTGGGATCAATATGCCAGCAGCAAACAGATGGGCTCTACCTGTCAAAGGTCCGTTTCTCCTGACTTCAGCGGATTTATGATCCTCTAGGAAAAAAAACGTCCATATTTACAAGTAATTTTGTCTTAAAACCCTATTTTTCCAAGTCAGGTAAAGAGAATTCCATTTCTCTCTTCTAAAGTGGAAATTCCACTACGAAGCCATTCCAGGAATTATTGTAATTATCTTACACATGGAAGAACTACACAGGTTACTGCACCAGTACTAAGAAACTTAAACCCTAATGCCATTTGAATCATATACATTTGTACTTTGCAATGTTTCCCTATTTCCTTTTAAGAAAGGCATATTTTGCACTGATTATTTACTGCATTCATATATTATATTTAATCTGCAAAATCAGAAGCTAGATGGCTACTCCTGCTCAGGTGGATATATGTGGTAAATGGTCAGTAAACTGATGGGTGACGTCATGTTTAGTAAATGCTGAGAACTGGTATTAACATCAAAAACTAGAAGGTTGCATAATGGGTGCAAACTATTAGACTAATAGAGCTTTAGTGCATCATTTGCATGTTGTAAGTTAGTTTTTTCTGACTATCATGACATTCAGGTATCACTCAGATTTTCCTGCTATCATTGCAGCAAAATGTCGATTGAGATCAGCTGTTCACATCTTCAGCCACCACCACCACTGGAGTCTGGATTCCAGGGAGGGGGGTGGATTCATTCTGCTGCTGCTCAGGGATGAAGCTGCTCAATTACAAAATCTCCCTGTAGAGTCTGAGCACCAACGACTTTCTTGACAAGACTAATTATCACTGCGTCATCTGTTATAACAAACAATTGTCTTGACTTCAAGCATCTGCCTTTCCTCATTGAATAAAACCGCTATGCTACAAAACACGTAAACCCTTAGTAAGTAAGGGCAATTTTATGACCATCAAACTCAGAGGATTCCCCTCACAAAGAAAACATCTATTGTGGAATGAACATGTTGTTGACTAAATCATTTGTTTCAACTTTCACTCACGTCCGTGAATTTTTGGCACTTCTGATTTATTAAGATGTTCTCATGCAGCAGAAAACACAAATCTAGAGTTCAAGAGGTTAATTTGAACAAAATGCAAAATGTTACTGCAATCCCACACAAGTATAAATGATGTAAGCTTCTGCAAATATGTAATTATGGGTTATGCTGTAATGACGGAAATAAACCGTGCTTGATAAAGTGGATTCATTCTTTCCAGAGAACTGAATTTTATTGTCTGTCTGGTTTATTGCATTGCCCTTCTTGACAATCCAATTTTCAGAACAACTGCTCACTCATGAATTCTGTTGTCAGGCCTCCTTCTTATGTTCAGGGATTGAGAAGATTTTGCCAACACAACTGGTTTATATTTACATTTTAAAATGACAATAACCGTGATTCAACTGTGACATGAGCCACCTTAATTTATCCTGTATCAGTACGATGCTCATGATATGTCATGTATTTATGCATAAATTAGTTACTGGTGCATTCATATCCAATTGTATTGTATCTAAAAACATGACAATATATTACTTTATTACCAAAGTATATTCTGAGCCATTTTTTCCATTTCACCTTAGTTTTCTGGTATCTACATCTGTAAGCTCTGCCTTCTTTTTTGCTTTCCACTGGCATGTAAAAGAAGCTCGGTGCTGTGCGTCTCCACCGAGAGCTGCTCAGGCTGGTCTGGAAACTCTCCTATGGCCCGAGGAGGCACAACTGGAGACAAGCTGGTCTCGCTCCAAACGGAGATTTGGGCTCACATGACCTGAGCGAGCAGCTGTCCCCCACAGTCCGCCCCTGCAGCGCCGCGCGCCGCGGAATAGGAATATCCTCTGTAGAGATGCTCTGCTCATGTGCAAGCCGTGATTTGAAGTAGTGCCCAGAAGTTACTCTCTCTGTTGCCCCCCCCTCCCACACACACACGCATGCACACACACACACACACACACACACATGCACAATGCAATAAAACTATGTACAGAACGCTGTGTACTCCCCGTGTTGATGTACAGGACTATTGAATCTTTTCATGAATATTAAGTGATGGTTTGCAGCTTGCCAATTCATTACTGAGATTGTACTGGCAGCTTTTTCAAATTTCATAAAATATCATCACTTGGCCTTTTGGGTTGTCAATTTCTTTGAGGGCACAAAGGTCAAACGCCAGGGTAGCAAGGCTGTCAAATAAAATAAAGATTTTAAGGTCAATGAGATAATTAATTCACCTAAAATAGATTTATTTCACAAAACAACGAATTGGTATTTACAAACTACCATTTCCATCTTTAAATTATACAGAATAAATGCTTGATTTGGGGTTAGTATGCAGTAATGGTTTCTTGTCTTTTATGACTTTCCAGGCTACCAATGCTGGAAAGTCTCAACGTTACCCGCTCTTTTCATTTCACGTGTACATGTGGCAATTATAATAAAAGCATTTAGACTCTTCAGAGTGCCTAGCATGAAATCACATTTAAAGTTAGCTATAATAGTCCAAAAAAACATTTAATCTGCCTCATCAGTAGTGGTGGGTGTAATCTAATCAGATTATTTTGTTTTCTTCGACCTCGCACTGATCACTATAGAAAATAAACAAAGTTCTTTACACTACAAGTGTCCATTCACCCATTCACACACTGATGGCGGTGGCGATACACAAAGTTTGATGTTCTGATTTTGGAAAAAAACTGTTGGCTAAACAACTAACATAATGAAGAAGATTTAAAGAACTTTTAATGCTTTTCAAAACCAACTTGTCCGTGGATGTCTCAGCAAGAAAAAAAATCATATCCTTCCACCACCTCTGACTCGCATTGATTCATCTGACAATCAAAACTTCAGACGCCGTCCGCCTCGTGGCCACAGTAATGCTGGAATAAAGGAAAGATTGATGCCGTCTGCATTTGCAAGACAGGAGCCATTAATTGTGCTCTGCGCTCATGTACAGTACAGTCATCTCGAAAGCTTGTGTGTGTGTGTGTGTGTGTGTGTGTGTGTTGTGCATAAGGGGCAGAGTCGGTTATCCATCAAAGGGGGTCTCACTCCTCTCCCCCTCTTTCTCTCTGTGTTGGATTGCCTGGGCATAAGGGAAGGCTTTAATTATGTTTTCTTTTATTCAAACAATTAATCCTGAAGCACAGTGCACCAGGGTTCCCCCTCGGGAGTCACACATCTGGCAAAGTGTGTGCTGTTATCATCACTCTCTCTGGGTTACTGGAGCTCCCTCCTTGCTGTCTTCCTGTCCAATGATGTCCTTAAACACATGTATATTTATAAGTGCTGGTTGCCAATATTTTGTGTCCAGCTGGATTCTCTGCAATCTAAACTAAAAAAAATGAAAAATACATAAACATAACATCAGTCTGTATTTTGTTACAACTGTTCCTAGTTTTTTTTCTATACACAACTCTTTTATCCTACTTAGTAAACTACTTACATTTATTTGATTGATACATGCTCATCATAATTTCATGGACACACACACTATTACTTTATGAAAATGCTTATTCAATCCCTGCTTTGTGCTGGCCTCTCACATGATTGAAATAGAGTGTGAAATTTCTGCTCAAACATTCATGAGCGCGGACCTGCATTACATCACCTAGGCTGCCTCATCATGGGTACCATGAATCAGAACAAGGGCAGAACATAGGGAAACGGGAGGAACTGTAAATGGAGTAAAACAAATTGCACTCGGAGGAGCGGATGAAGAGAGAGAGAGAGAGAAAGAACAGTAGAGAGCGGTGGACGAGGCCACATGTGTGTTTCTCTTAGACCGCTGTCTCTTCCAGCTAGCCAGACATGACTTCACCACAGTTTCCTTGTTTGCAGATATGACCTCACTCATGCAGACGGAGCATGCCATCCGGCATTAACTTGAAGCAGCCGAACACTTTTATGCAAGTGAGTCCCCTCCTCTGAGGAGAAACCTGCCGCAGCCATACAAGCTGTTTTATCTTTTGATAAATCATGCAGTGTTTACTACTACACAGGATAGAGAGCAGAAAACCAAACCCCCTAAAAACACTTGGGATAATCCTGAAATGCATAATTAATTGGAGCTGAGGTGCATCTGTGCTCCAGCATGAAGCTGTCTGAGTGGAGAGATCCATCTTTGCACTTTCAGAGAGGAGCATTTTAATCACTTACAGTGTTGTGGTACGTTGGCCATGTTTTACATAGTTTATGGGTGTTGTGCAAAGTAGCAGTCATCATTACATTGTGGCACAGCCCATCATCATCTTTTCACCTCTAAACATAGGGAGGATAATTTCAATTTATTGCAACTTTATTATTATTAGCATAATTCTGACCTTTTTTCTATTTCAGTTGATAATGCAGTCACCAAAAATAATTTCTACTATGGTGAAAATGCAATTTTCTATCGTTGTCAGATGGTTTGTAAACCTAAATCTACAGTTAATGGTGGAGGGAAAACCAAGTTAGTGTCTGCAATAATACCTCATTACAAACAAAAAAGAATTTGCACACACAACTTGGGCAAGTACAATAAGTCAAAGTAAAATGCAAAACTTTGTTTGAAATTAGTTTTCTCTTCCCAATACATTTGGCTAAACTGCAGATATGTGTGAAACCTGCATAAATGTCTGACTACACTTTCATGGTATTGATATTCACATTGGATGATCTGCTGTAGGATTCACTACAAAAATAACCTGCCTCAGAGTATCAAATCTAGAACAACATGAAGTAAACCCATGCATGTGAAGGACTCAGCAAATACTGTGTTCAGTCTTTCTTTGCTTTCCCAACTCAGTAACAATAAAATATTTCTGTGTCTTGCATGTCTTTGTCCGCATGTTTGACACATGCCTTATCACTTATCACTAAAAACGGTGTGTGTACCATCACCTCAAAAACCCTTTTGCCCCTTTATAGTTTTGTTGGTGACACACTTTGCATGACCTTGTTTGTCATCCCATCTCTGGCACATCTTTTGCCATTCTGGCCCTCTCCACTCAACCACCTCTGGGTGCCCACGTCTGCCAGCCACGCAAACACTCTCTGTCAGTCATTTTTCCCGTCAAAAGGCTCAGGGCGTCCCCTCAGGACCGACGTCTCCAGTCAGCCAACCAGTTCCCTGCCCTGGTCCCAGTGTACGTGTCCCACTTTGGCCTCTCGAGTGGCAGGAAACAACGGCGGGGGAGCGGGAGTGCGTGTTTGTGGATATAAGCTGAAGTTGTTTGGGGAAGCTGACAGACAACCAGAGACGCGGGACGTCCTGATGTCCATCTCCAGGGAGACGGATGCAGGAAGGACTGAATGATGAGTTCTACTACACACAAACTTTGGCTTGGCCCAAAAGTGATGATTCAGGACGTCTTCAATCAGTCATCGCTCACCTCGTCTCACCTCACCACACAGCCAGTGACTTATTTTCTATTTGTGTATTTTTCATTTTTTATTGTAGCCTAAGGGAAAGTGATTTAGAAAAGTAGACACTTTCCAACATTATTTCCGAGGGGATGGGGGCAAGAACTTTAACATATTTTTTTTTAGATTTAATTTGAACAGTACTATTATAGGGGTCAGACTTAACTGCAGCACCATTGGATATGAGTGAATTAAGCTGTCTGGCTCAAAGGGCAAAAGGCTATCACACAGATTAAACCTGTGACTTTTCATTGACGGGATGTTTTCCCTATGCCACACAATCTGGGGACGTTTTACTTTCTTTTTTTTTTTTTTTAATTTCAATTCAGCAGAAGGTTGTGATGCATTGATATTGAATGATAAGTACTGTATTAAGTCATTGTCTGTAAATACCTCACTGCGTTTCTCCCAGACGTCCTCACTTCACTTACATTGCAAATCCACTGTAAAGAACCAGCAATGCCGAAGGGTTGTTTTTATGCATGATGCATATCGCATAGGTGGCAGCATAAAACACGCGGTCTACTAAACTGCCAACGGGTTTCTTTTACCTGACAGTCTAATATGCACAGATGGGCCTGAGTGCCTGTCTGTGCTTATAGATATCTACAGCTGCTAGACTATAGAGGTATCCATAGGTCATCCTGGAGGTTTTTAACATCTATTGGATCATTCACATCTGACGGAAAGTGTGTAACACACGCCACCACAGCCGGCTTAATAAATGGGATAGACCGATGCACTCGCACCGCTATGATAGCACAGCACACTGCCCTCCTTCCATCCTTCGTTAGTTCCTTCCTATCACAGATCTGGAGCCTCTGCTCTTCTTCGTGTCTCTTTGATTACTTGTTTGCTCATCAGTGCCAGAGCTCAGCTGCGGCCAGTGCGCCTTTCCTCATGTCTTGTTACTGACTCTTGTTTCCTGAGAGCTGCTGGAGGCGATTCAGACAGTAAACATGCAAATGCTTGCACGTTTGTGTAGCATATAGCATGGACAGTGTTGATATGGACACTTACAGGTGGCTTGTAGCAAAATCAAATGAACACCATAGGGTTCAATGCAATCAATTAATATTACAATGTATGTCTTTAACAATAACTTATAGAGGATAAGCGACACATCTGAACACTTTTGAGGAAGAAGTAGTGCCGCCCAAGACGATGGGAGTGAACATGGCGGATCACACTTAGTTGAACTAATTATTACTGATTTCAGGATTCAAACTCATTCAACTGACAAAGAAGCCCCGACCTATAAATAACACATGGGGAGGAAGGCTCAATTCAAAAATGATGATAAATGTGATACTTGTCAAAGGGACAATGGGGGGACAAAGGGGGACTCAAGTTGAGTCTTAGGTAAGAAAAGAAAATGAAAATCCTGGGAGAGTGATGACCCTTGAATCATTGATAAAACCAAGCCGCTGCTCGTTAATGGGATTGTAGTGAGATTGAGTGGTTGCCAGTTTGGTGGTACTATGTAATAGGCAGTCACTATCCGCGGGCAAGTTGCTATGGTTCCCATTTTGCAAAGCGTTCTTTCCACTTAACCTTTGTTTCCCCCCCTTCCTCGCGTCTATTTTCTGCGTGTCCTTGTGTTTGTGCACCTGCTGAAGATTAAAGCGTGGTGGACAGTCCGGGGCTCTTTTGAATGTGGCGCAGCCAAGAAGCGGCAGCTTTCCATTAGCAAATATGGATTTACGTGTTCGGGCCAGTGTGTTTTTTGCCTCTCGGTTGTTCTTACTCCATGACCTCGCTTCTTCTCCACACGTCTAACATCGGGCGATATGTGTGCACTGAAACCTGGATTTCATCACAGGCGTGAATGTCATTTTTTTTTTAAGCACTTTTCCTCACTTAATTTAAGATGAGAAAATGTCGTTTCGATCTCCGTTCCTACATATTCCGCAGTGTCCTGCTTTGTCCTTTCCTGCCTTCGCATCCTAATACAGTAGTTGGTATTCTACACAGTGTGGATTATATTCAGTGTAATGCAGAAATGTCATTCAGCTTCATGTCTTGTTCCCTAACATTACCATACAAATAAAGGCAGGAGAACAAAGGGATCTGGATTTATGATCTGCATAAATAACAGCGTAAGTGAGCTTCATACATCACAACCGTGGTAATGATAATAATGTAAGTAATAAAAAGCTGTCCATTACTAAGATGCGAGATGTGGATTGGGCTAAATTGATGTAATAAATAATTCTCTTTCATCTATAAGCACATTCAAAAGAGATTAAATGTACATTCTGCGGAACGCTGCATATAGCATGTTTGCTCAGGCTGTTAACATTCCAGGTTCAAGAGTTCACAAGACTTTATTGCTGGATAAAATCTTAATACATTTTACAAACATTCGTGATTGTATATTGTGATTTGGATAGATGGTGGTTCTATAAAAACAGACACATCATAATACATGCTTAAAGCCACAAATATATCTTGTGAGATATCAAAGCTTCAAACATACCCCAGGACAAGTGTAAAATACGGGCACTTTAATAATAGTACCTCATTCATCACATAAATGGGAAGTATAGTTTGATGGCGGCTGAATGTGATTCAGCTGCTTCTGAATTATCCATTGTTCTATATACTTGGCAGTTTGCTATGTTTTCTTACCAGAGATGATCCCATGTGCACAAATGTGCCGATTAAGCACAAGATGCAGTGTCCAGCTGTTAAAGAAGAGCATGGCTTCTTTTTCTAGTGATGACTAACAACAGTACTTCATGAGAATTGTCTTTGTCCAAAACGCTGGATTCCATCACCGCAAAAAGAATTCTGCACAATAGATGGAGAATTTACAGCTGTGGAGACTTTAAAGAGCTGAAAAATTTGGGGATCCAACACAAAAACGTTTGATCCGCACTATCTCCCTATCCCTCATTTGGAGCATGGCTTAACCGAGAGGAATGAAAAGCAACACTATCTCATTGTTTCAAAAGCAGATTATCTGTGACTTCAAAACCCCCACTTTAGGCAACGCTACGCATGCCGTGCTGCGCTGCAGCCGAGCCACTACTCCGCTTCACGCCATGAAAGATTCAGAAAGAGGAGGAGTGTTAATCTCTTTCCCTACCGAAAACCCACTGGAGGAAAGGTGGATTCTGCCAGTTTTGTTTTGGACAATGATCTGCAGCCACATAGACATTCTATATCTGGCTCGATGCATGTATAGTATACATTAAATGGTATCTTACATATGTGTTTAATGTGTCTGAGTCTTAAATGAATATCTGCCAGCTCGATATCTTGTCTTTCGCACAAGTGTCAGAAGACGAGTGGGTGAAGCATATTGCCATGAGAGTGTGAACGCATGTATGTATGTGTGTGTGTGTGTGTGTGAGACACATGGGACGCTCCAACCTTGGATGCACTTGTTCCCTGTTGTCTCCCAGTGGGCTTCTGTGCTATTTCATTCTTACGTTGAGGTCTTCCATCCTCATCAAAAGTCTTAAGTCTCTCCTCTCGTCTGCTCCCGTTTTCCCTGCCCTTATACATATGCAAAGTTGAGATTGTGGAGAAAAGGTTGTTCTCTCCTTTAGACCTTTACGTTCCACTACAAAAGACTTCCTCAATTTGTAACAAAGCAAACCTAAGGTGTCAGTGGTCAGGATAATTATCACTAAACAGTTGCAAACAGATTGATTGCACTCTCTAAATGAGTCAGTGTAATTTAGTGTATTAAGAAATCTATTCTCACTTTAGTAGGATTCAACTTGCATGCACAAACAGGTGGGAAAAGAAAACAAATCTGCATATACAGCCTTAGTAAGGTGTTGCACATTTGCAACGTTTCTCAGGCCAGTTTGTCACCCATTTTTAAATATAATTAGAATATATTATATATATTTATCCCATCATAGTTAATCTCAATGCTAATACGCCAGTCAACATTCAATTTTACTGGATTAGCATCTGGATGGCAACCTTGCTATTCTGCTGCCAGCTGCGGGTATTGGCTATTTTGTTGCTAGTAGCAACCCCTACTGGCACAGTCATATAGAAATTTATCTGTTTAACTGACATCCAATTGTTGTGGAAGTAAATACTGACTGGAAATCATCTGTGGTGATCTTTCATTTTGTGTTAATTTTTAGTGATTTGCTAACCACTTGTACTGTCAGTCTGAGCCTAATGTGTTGCTAATATAATATCACAAGTAGTTGTGGTGTTAGTTTATTGTTTAGTAACTGTTTAGTAGATTTACCTTTAACCTCTACATGTGGGGACTCTTATGTGTATGTGTATTAATTACTTAAATATGGTGTTGCGTTTAAGGGCTTAAATTTTATCGTCCATTATTTGGTACCTTTATTCGAAGTGTGTTATACCTGCATGCATTTAAAATCAGTAGCTCTCATTTTCCTCAACTCCAAGCAATTGTTTAAATGATCCATGTTATATGACACCACTTGAGTAAAATGTTTGTTTCAGAATCACTCAGAAACACTTACGGCATTAGGACCTCAAAGATTTGAATTTCTAATATTTGCAAACTTGGTTATCTTGGCTTGTGATAGCAACAGATCATACATTTATCTTTTTATACAATGAAATAGATAATGTCTTGCATGACAAAGCCACCTGCTCTTTCAATTTGAATCGGGTGTCTTAACCATCACTATCTACATCTTTCCCAAGATAAAACATTTTCCGTCCCGAATTCCGTTTTATGTTATCTGATAATAAATTGCAGAATTTTGCTGTGTCACTCTGTCTCACCACCTCAGGGCCGTAGCCTCCTCCCTGCCATGGCAACAAATATATCATCATTCAGAAGTGCACGGGGGCAGTGCATCAATCTGCTTCGTGTCTGCAGCCGCTGCCTCGCTGTGCCGCGCCACTCCGCTTCTCACCTCTCTGGGTGGGGCCCGGCTATTGAATTGTGGCTTTTGTTTTGGTTGGCAGTCTCTCTTCTTTTTTGTTTTTTTCTTTCTCTGCTCCAAAATCATGGCCCATTTATTCTAACCCAATTTTTATCGAAGGCTGGCTGAGCAGAGTGATAGATGGCACTTTGTCAGAGCTGGGCTATTGCTGTCACGCATCGTAGAGACATCGATTAGGCGCACATGACAAGTCTAGGAATTCTCCTAATTTATGAGGGATAACAATTTTATTAATTAACATGGTGGCATGAGACACTTAAAAAAGATGTGAACATGAACGGCTTTACTAATTGGGCAGTGAGTGTTAGGGAGGGTTCGTGTTTTATTGTGTGTGCTTTGTTTCGACACGGCTCATAAGTCACACCGCCGAGGGGAAGGGGTCAGAATGACAAACTCCCGTCTCCGGCCTGCTCACAAAACTGGCCAGTGTAGGGAGAAAGCCTCCAACATACCATGCTCTAACTTAATCAGCCCGTTTCTCTGAACGGGTCAGGATCACGCGGCACGTTTAAGAGATTGTACTAATCCCGCTGGATGATCCTGTCTGCTTGTTAGACTCCAACAGACGGGAGTCACACCACAATGACCTTCCCTCCACCCGCTATGCTAACTTGCTCACTGTTGTGCTGTTGCTCTTAAACCTCAGTGCCATAGTCTCCATACACATCCAAAGAAATATTTATAAGACTTTTTTCATTACATTGAACCATTTTGTTGACATAATTCTGTAACTTTATTTTCAATCTCTGTAGTATATTCATAATTAAAGTAAATGTCATAGTTAAAGTCCCACTAATCAACACAAACATGTGATTTAGTATTGACATTTAGGCTGGACTCTTGGCTGTCTGAAAGGATTACCAATAGGTTTGTAAATGATAGCTGGACATGTATGTGACAGGGGGCAGGGAATGAATGTCTAGATCAGAGGTGGGCAACCCTAGTCAGCCACAGTTGTCTGTTACTGCTGTTACTCAGGTGTGTTACTACTCGGTTGGAACAAAAACCTGTACCCACTGCGGCTCTCTAGGACCAGGGTTGCCCACCCCTGGTCTAGATACTGTAATAATAGTCATGGTAGAATAACAGCATTGCTATCAGGTGGGGAGTAAAACAAATGTTATTTTCTCTGTAGAGTCACAAGTATGTATAGGCAAAAAAGCAAGTGGCCTTTTACCTCGATATTCTAGTCAAAGCTTCTTGCTACTGTATGTCTACCGTCTATCTATTGTCTACAGTCAACTACTACGAGCAGTGTTGCAATTTAATGCTGTGTGTTATCTGTAAACCCAATATTGTTCCCTGTCAAGGTGCAGAGAGAGAGGTGATATGAAGTCGGGGTGTAATGAACATATAGAAAACATTATAGCTTGTGAGCTGTCTGTCTCCCAGCTCACTCTACAGCGAGGCTTTACTCTCCCGGACTAGAAGGGAAGCGCTGCCTGCATGTCAATGAGCCTGATTCCCTGTTAACCATCTGAGCACCCAGGGTCTCTTGTCTCACACACACTGGCTGCCATCTGCACCCTGAATGGGCTGCTCTGAGGGTGTGTGTGTGTGAGAGAGAGAGAGAGAAAGAGAGAGAGAGAGAGAGAGAGAGAGAGAGAGAGAGAGAGAAAGAGAGGGGTGATGAGGAAGACAGAGCTCTTCAGAGGGATGGGCTGTAGATAACCCCATACACATGACTGTCTCACAGCCTGCTGCTTTGAGAAGCAGCAAGATCATTGAGAAAAAGATCTATTTTTAGACATGAAATAGGGAGGGGATAAGCAGTGTGCATGTGGACGAGCATGCATGCGTGTGTGTGTGTCTGTGTGTGTGTGCGTGTGTGTGTAAGGTCTGATTCTACGCGTGAGAATAATGCGTAGTGATAGTCTTTTCCAAAACAACGTCGCAGAAGAGGCACAAGCTTTCTTACACTTCACACGCAATTATATAAGCCACACAAAAGTCCTGGAGAGAAACACGCACACACACACATGCACACACATACAAATCTGGATATCGTCCTATTGTGCTTGCAGCTAGGCCTGACAGGGGTGTTGGACTTACATCACACGCACACACACACACACACACACGCACACACACACACACACAACCTCCCTAGCAACGGGACACGTGATGCTAGTATTGTATGCCCAACCTTTTCACGTTCTCTCTCTGTCTCTAATCCATGTCTCTCATCCTGACAGGTGCCAGCGGCTGGTGAACCAGGCTGCCGATTGATGATTAGAGCGGGCAGAATGGACACATGGACTAGTACCAATCTGAGGTCATGTGAAAGGTATTATTCTTTTAACTAGGTAGAATAAATAGTATGATCATACAGTACAAACACTCATTATAATGAGTGCTTTTCATATGTTCCTGCAGAAAAGCAGGGATGTTTCATTTTATTTTTCCTCATGCATGCTTCTGAGATACCTTCTCCTCCTCCTCCTCACCAGGATTAGTCGTTTAAAGCAGAGGCTCCAAAACAGCTTCTAATTACATTCAATTGACAGAAGCTCTCTGGCAGTAATTTCAACTGGAGCAAAGGAGGAACTCAGGCTGTTTGATTATAGGGCGATGTGTAGTAAGAAGGTTAAGGTGAATGGATGGGTCTTTGCAAAACATTTCATTTTAAAATGAGGGATCACATGCATCTCCAACTGAGAGTCAACATTTTTTTTAAGCAATGACATTGTTATTATAAAACAGCATATGTGCTTCACAGGTAGTTACTGGAAGGGTCTGACTTTAAAGTAGGTAATTATAGGCTTTTCGAGAGTAAGTACAAATATTTAGGCTGAGGTTAAAGGTGGAGTCAGCAATTCTGAAAAAAAAAAAGATTATTAATATTTGATTCAACAAGCAAATATACCCCTCCCTCCACAGAGCATGTAGCCACGCCCCCGTTTTCTGATTGGCTGTAACAGTGGAATAGTGCGTGGCTCAGTCCAAGCCACTTCGTGTGTTTCCCAACTACATCGCCAGGACCATGTAGGAAAAACTGGGATTTTATTTCAGCGCACAAACAGAAGGGACAAGCAAGCGGACCGTGAGGAGATATTCGCTGAATTTGACAAAAAGTGTATTGGATTAGAATTGCTGAATGCACCTTTAAGTGAATTATTTTAGGTCTCTGCACTTGTACTGGAGTATAAAAGTCACGGCGTTTGAGCGCTGTTGTTTCAATCTACTTCTAATCATACATGCACGCACATGTCCATACACACGCAGTCACTGACATTACCATATTTTCATAGCATGAAAACATTAATTTACTCAAATTTACTGTGCATTGAGGGAATCTGACACGCATCATATGCTCCTGCAAGACGGAACAAAGACAGACAGCGTGGCGATGCTATGGCAGGAACCCGGAGTCCTTTTGACTGCCCTCCCGCCCGTCATCGATTTCTTACTCCAATCACCCAATCCAAGACATCCATCCTTTTTGTAATAACTCCGAAGCCCATCCGCCCTCTCTAAATCCATTTCATGTCATCATCAACCCTCGTCCAGTTTTCCGCCCCTCCCCTCCCCCTATCTCGACACCACACCTCGCTCTCATCCGTGCACCGCGACACCAGCTTGTTCTCATTCCCTGCCCCCTTCAAAAACAGTGTCCCCTGGTCTCGACCTTTCCTACTCATTGTGCGCTGACCCTGCAAAAAAAGCAAAGGCGTTCTTTCGGTTTTAATTATTCATGTGTGATGAGAGGCTCTGGCTTCCCTTCACCGCGAGCCAAGAAAGAAGTGCTTCTACAGTAAATGTGTGTGGGTGTGCCTGTACCTACATAACTGTTTTGTGTTAGTTGTGTCTGCTTGTATTTAAAGTCAATCTGGATTTTTAGGCTTATTATCATTATTCCTGAAACCAGCAAAGTCATATGCTGAGATATAGGAATGTTGAAAAATGGCAACATAGCTATTGTTTAAAAAAAACCTGATGATCATATAGGTTTTAAACAGACCTCATCTTAGCCAAACATATTAATAAGGAAAACACAGGAAAAAGACATTGTTACCCAAAATGCACAGTGTAAACATCCATCACAGTTTACAGACTAAATTCTACTTAGTTCTGCCACAAACATGATTTCTGTGGAAATGAAGGATTATTTCTGACATGTGGGTCAATTTCAATTTTAATTCCAAATTAAGTGTGTTAGATAATCAAGCTAATCTGTTGGCTTGTTAGTTGCATAACTGTTTGTATTTCCCTCAATATTGCATTTTTTCCTGTGTTTCCAGAGACATAACCTTTGATAATCTGGAATCAAAGAAAAAACATTTATTTATGAGAGCATCAAAAACATTAACACACATACATGCATTTTATGGCAAGATCGGTGTAAACTGGTTTATTAATGTGCAGTATGTACTGAAACATACATAGCCTTTACTGAATGCTATACCTCCATTAAGCAATTCTAAGTCATCCAAGTTTAAAGTGATTACTTCTCACACCAAGCAGCAAGCTCGCTTCTTTCCCCAACGGCATCACCGTCAACTCCGAATGACACCTCCAGGAGAAGCATGAATTTAAAGTCCTTACAAATTCCACCATTAGGCTGACAAATGAAATGCAGGCTTAGAGTCGGCGGAGCGGGCCTCAGAAGCTGGTGCAGAGTGGATGGAAGGAGATTATAGCGGGCCTCATCTCTCCGATACGGCATGGAAATCGCTGACAGTCAAAGTGACGCAGCGCGTCACGCTTCTGATGCACAAGTCTGGGAGTTCATTACCCAGCATATCATCGTTGTGCATGTGGAGGACCCCGGAGCACATCCCTCTCATTTCAGTTCATTTCAGTCTCTCTCGCCTTTTTTTTTTTTTTACACCTTCTCATTATTGCTCTCTCTTTCTTATTCTATCTCTTCCACTGAAGATGATGAAAAACTGGAGAGCAAACAGTCATCATTATACACCTCAATCCCCGGCTGGCCAGTGTTTTGGCTGGGCCTTGCCAGGTAGAAAAATGGGCACTTACTGTCATGTCAATAATAAAGCTTGGCTGTATGTGCTTTTGCATGAATAAACAAATTGTGTAGAGAAATTTAATCTCCCTCCAAAAAAAAAAAAAAAACACCTGCATGACACCATGACTCAGACCCTCCGCCTCCACGTCTCCATGGTGACACCGCTGCTTGCCAGGCGCCAGGGTCACCCACTCAGGCGAGCTCATTAGGGCCGTTGTCACGTCAGCCATGCTGCCCCTGGGTGCCTTTGAAGATGACACTGTGTGTGTGTGTGTGTGTGTGTGTGTGTGTGTGTTTGTGTGTGTGTGTGTGTGTGTGTGCATATTACATGTGTACAACGTGTGCCCTTGTGTATGTGCTTTACAGAATGTGTGTGTGTATGTGTGTAAACATAATATAGTGGGGCAGCACTGTGTTCTTAGTAGATGATTATTGTCACCTCTTAATGTTCAATACCACATCTTTTATTAACAATCAGTGATATAGGAGTTGTAGAGGGTAACCTTCATCTCAGTATCACAGCCCCATCCCCTCCCACACACACACACACACACACACAGCAGCCAATCCCTCCCTATAGGGCGCACAAAAGAGAAGCTTCTGAAGGAAAGTTAAGAGAGATTGATTGGTTCAGATGATTTCAGAGCAGCTCTCGCCAACGGGCAGCACTGATAGCGGCGCCGAGATGCTGACAAATGGAACAAATGACAACAAATAAGCCAAATGAAGGCCAGAACTCACCAAAAAAGTTTTAGTTTTGACGATTTCATTCTGTTTGCAATGAATTGGTGTCTTGGTCATTTGTTCACGGCTCGTCTCTGGGGACGTGTCTTTACTTATTAATCAGCTCTGACTTAGTCTGAGTGTGACAGAATGCTCAATAATAGATTGGGAGGGACGCATGCGACACACGTGCACGGACACATACACTCGCACGCGCACAGACACGGACAAATGTACAGACAATGCCAGCTGTTCAGAAAAGAAAATTATAAATAGATTGGAAACGGCCGACCAGTATCTACTCTCACAACATGAGATGAGATTACACCAAGGCTCCTGGGAGTTGCTCTTATTCTAACCTGTCCCTCGGCTCTGTCAGCTGAGATAATGTAGCCACCAGTGAGCAATATTTCACCTCAACTATCAACTGACCTCCTGTTTTTGTTGGTGGGGGGGTTATATCTGGGATTTCGACTAAGAATATCCAGACATGATTAGTCTGTTTTGTCAGTTATAAATCCACTAGATTAGACAGATACAGTAGATTGCAATGCAAACATACTCTATTGCTTAAATCATGTGTTGAAGCCTTCATTAGACAAACTGTTACAGGAAATACCTGATCGATAATTACAATCAAACCATAACAGGAATGACAAAACTCAGTCATAAAAAAGAGGAAACGAGCATACCAATAATAGCATAGAAAAAACAGCATTAGACAAAACCTAAAGAAGTACAAATGAACGAAACTAGTGTCCTCATGAATGTCTTTATGTTGATACTTTAGAAGAGAGTGAGTTGTGTTTTCAGTGGAAAACCATCTTAAAATTCAGAGGCAACGACTAAAAATGCTCAATCACATCTGTTAGTGAGGTAGAGGAACAGGTAGGTAAACAGAGCAAGGCCGGGACAATTATATTATATATTACTAATTATATTTAACTATTGTGAGGGTAAAGTAAAATATCATCAGTTTACTCATTGTAAAATAAATATAACAGATTACTGATTGTAAACATGCATTATCATTAAGTTTATCTGCATTTTGCTCAATTACAGTTTGTACATATTCCAGATGTGTAAAGTGTAACTCCTGTGGTTTGTTTCTCATTGAACAGGGTCCTGTTGGCCAGCCTCCAGACTGGATTCACTCTGACAGCGTCTCTTCCAGGGCCTCGTGAAGGGAGGCTTGGCTCCCCCTTAAAATGGCCTGGAAGCTTGTGCTGTCGCCTGTCAGTACAAAGCCAGGTCGGGGACGTTTGATCTACCGCGTCAGGATAAGAGGGCGGATCGGAGGAAGGGAATAGATGGATGTAGAGGGAGATAGGAAGGAGGTAGGAACAGGTGAAATTCACACGTTAAGCAACCGGGAAGGGGGGGGGGTCAGGGGAACTGAGTAGAATGTAACAGGGTTCGTTTTTCCCTTTTTTGCCATAACTTTCATGTATGACAGGTGGCAAAAATCCCAGAGAAGCTGATTAAATGCCAATCTTTGGGATTAGAAAGAAGGGAAAGATCATCAGATCCAAAAATCAGGTTACTGAAACTATGGAACCCACATATTTTTTTTTGCTATGTGGTGCTATGTAGTAAAACATGCTCAAATCTACATTAATCATTTTTTCAAAGAATTGATAGTAATTCTGGAGCTAGTCGGACAGCTTTGGCATTTAAAATGCCAAAAGGCGTTTTAAAAGGCATTCCTTTCTTTTGCCTACTTCCTACATTCTTCGTGTCCTCATTAAATGTACATAAATAGTCAGATTCACACAGCCATACCCCACATTAACACTTACGGCACATGTCCACACCCTGCTGAGAGACACTTCATAACGGCTCTTCTTCTGCTCTCTCATATTCGTGGTTCCTTCCATCATAAGATAACGATGAGCCAATCACGTGCTACATGACAACAAGGTTTGATTGGTTCAAAAGCCAAATATATTTCATGTCCATGTGTATGCGATGCATGCACAGGACACATTAGTAGCATCACGAGGGGAAAGGATGATCCAGATTTGCCGCAGTCCGGCACATAATAAGCTAACACGGGGAGGGAGTGTAGGTGACTGGCCCCCCCAGATCTCTGGTGCTTTTGGAGCGCTACAGCCACACTAGAGGCACTGCGCCATTTGTTGCCCTAATTAACAATTCATTGGCCACTAATGATGAGTTCTGACCTCCATTTCCTGCACCTTTGTCGCCCCCGTGGTGTACTAAATCAGCCTACAGTGATGGGCTGGAGACACACAAACACACACACAAATAGAGCGATTGGTACAATGTGGCACGAAGGAGTGGGAAAATGCTGGAGGAAGGAGGAGGAGAGGAAAAAAAATGGCAGAAGGGGGTGGGAGGGAGAGGAGGGGGAAAGACAAAAGAAGGGGGAAGGGAGGCGGGAGGAGAGCGATGACTTGGCCGGTCTCCAAAATCCAGCCACATGAAGATGCAGAGTAAGGCTGGCATTAACACAGAGCCTCGAGGAAACGCCTCTGCTACTGATAAACACATGCAACCGTCTGTGTGAGCCCCGTTATCTATTCCACTGTGCTGTCTGTACCGCTGTCGTCCCTGTGGGAGATGGGGGAGGCCACTAATCTCCTCCTGAGGTGACACTTGCACCTCAGCATTCTGCAGTCACTGGAATGCTGTTATTACTTTTCTTCCATTGGAGGGCCTGATACAGCTACTGGAGCTGTGATCTAACAACCTGTCTAATACAGATGCAAAATATTCCTTTTTAGTTTTTTTTATCCTTTTATTGAACCAATATGAACTAGTTGTTGCTTAAATATGCATCTTTATTTTTTGCAAGGCAGTAGGTGGTACAATTTGCCTGACGGATGGCCGTTATAACATCTAAAGCAGGGAAAGATACAGCCCACAGGCCGGATCCACCAGCCTGTTTCATCCAGTTATTAACTATGTCTAATAAGAAAAGTACGACTTTTTTACTACATGATGAATAAAGCTGTCAAAATGAATGTAAAACCGAATAAGTTTAGAATCATTAACACATTAAAAAACTTTTATGCGGTTAACATATTACTGTCTTTCAGAAGCTGTAGTGAGCTCAGTTTCAATAGTGAAGCTGCAGCCGTCATATTAAAACTAGACGACCAAAGGCATCCATTGTTATACAGGTGATAGTAGTGGGCTAAATGATGCACCACAGTCGGCTAACATTTTGGTAATGGAAAAAATGTCCTTTGTGTGTGTCTGTTCATGTTTCAACTAGTGCTTTAATATGAAACACACTTATTGTTATTTATTACTATTCATATGACATATTAGTCCAGAAGAAAAAAGAAAGTGATTTTCAAATTTTTTAATATGAAACATCTACAACTCTAAATTGCCCGTAGGTGTGAGTGTGTGTGTGAGTGAATGGTGTGTGTGCCCCACGATTGGCTGGCGACCATCTGGGGTGTATCCCCTGCCTCTCGCCATAAATGCGCTGGGATAGGCTCCAGCAGACCCCCTGCGACCCTGAAAAGGAATAAGCGGGATAGAAAATGGATGGATGGATGGATGAAACATCTATGTAAATTGAGAATCTGTCCATTACTCTATTGAAATATATCGCACTCAGCTAAAGTTACATAGAAATTAATCTAGAATTCTAATGAGGTCTTAAGGTTCCAAAGATATGAAATATATCATATGAAGTTTGGAGAAATAGGTATTAAAGGCTCACAAACAATCAAAAATATTTGCATTTATTATAGTACCATTAAAAGAGGATTTGGGTTAAATTCATTAAAATATTCTCAAACACACATTTACAATTTAGGAAGTAAGGAAGGATATTGAATTTCAAATTGAGGGATTAAAAAAATAACAACATTTAAAGTATTTTCATTTCTTGAGTAAAGCTATGGATCAAAATGTATTTAAATGAAATAAGTAGAGAACTCAATGAGAGAGCTACCACTTTTGATACGGTGACAGATATAAAAATAAACCACTAGAGCACTTATCCCCGTAGTTATGTTCTATTATCAGATGTGTTACTCTGATCTGCTGCTTGTTTCCACTTTCCACCTTGCAGTTGGAACCTGTTCTGTCATGGATAATGCTGCTCTTATTGCTGCAGATGGCAGAAAACAAACAGAAATATCCCCGAACATAAGCGCTTTCCACTGCCAGAACAATGTCAACTGATTTAAACTGTGACGGCTTTCCTGTCACCACGGGCAGGGCTGGGTATGCTCGGCTGAACGCAACGACAGATTGTCCGTTCACGCTACGCCACGATAAAAACAGACAAAAAAATCTGTCACTTTTCACGTGCATGCATAAACTGGCACGCACACAGGCAATCTCAACCACTAACACACACACAGACACACACACCTCAGCGTGATAGATGGAAAAAGACACAAAGGTCAGCAGTCAGCAGGGCTTCACTTAGACAGGACTCGGGTTCTTTTACATCACCTTGACTTAGGAGATGGAGCTGACCCAAACTGATCTTTCCACAGTCATTGCACTGTAATATACAGCAGGTCAGCAAGTGTTTTAAAGGGCCAGAAGTCTGAACGGCTTCCAGTCTCTCCAGCGCTACTTAACCTGCGTTGCGTCGTCCTTTATCTCGACGTCTCTCTCTCTCTCTCTCTCTCTCTCTCTCTCTCTCCCTCTCTCTCATTTCCCTTCCTCTGGCATGTGAAGGAGGGATCCCATGTGGTGGTGACTGACACGTGCATTTATCTTGTCCCCATTTGCAGATCAGCACTGCCGTCAGCGTGATGGTATATCTCCCTGAAAAGCTACCCTCCCGGGGATGTGATATACAGAACATATCATTCACACACAAACAGTCATGGGTGTGATTACGCGGCTTGTCACAGAGATCGTGAGGTGGCTGCATGTTGCACCCGGTGACCCCCCGCCTTCACTCTGCTGGAACCGCAACATGTACCAATAGAAATGTACACAAGGCATTGGGATTAATAGGAGGAACAGTTTATGTACTTTAAGGGATCTGATGAATGCTTCTTTAAACTGTAACATTCTTCTTTCTCATTTTGCCAACCATGATTTGTCACTGACCCTTATGCTTTTACCATATTGTGATTCATGAAAATGTGAACTCCAGTTATGAACTCTTGTCCTCATCAAACATTTTCAGACTACCGAGGCCTGAGCAAATGTCATCAGAAGACCTTTAGACATCTCACTGTGGATTCACAAAAGTAAGTAAGAAAACCTGTTGCTGGGCAGATTTAGGTTAAGCGCCACCTAATTAGCTCTGTTTTCTTACACACAATCGTACAAACAGAGCAGTGTCATGATCCAGTTAAAGCTCCTTTTCTTGGCCTGACCCTGTGTTAGGACACCAGGGGTCAGGTGTTGGAAAGATAGCAAGGCAAGATGGAAACCAAAGAACACTGATAGACCTGTCAATAGACGGAGCTAATAACAGTGACCTTTTGTTAACAGACTCCAACACAACCAAATCCTACACGGTCTACAATCGTTCACCTGAGCCTGATCTGACTGGAAAATCTGAAATATACAAATAAAGAAGAAGAATGAACCACCTACATGGTATGATAAAGCTGCATGGATATATATATTTATATAAAAGTGCAGCTTGTAGTGACAAACTAACTTAGAATTATCACTCAACCCTGCAGCTAAAGCATCTTATTTATTTCCCAGCTCATTGTTTTATCCTTACTGATTCATACTTTCACCAACACAATACAGCTAGCCAACAAAGTGGGACATTTAGCAGCTACTGTACAGAAGTTGGTAGATTAAACTAACAGTGTTCTAAAAATTAAGGCTGACTAATTCAATTATCAATGTCAGTTATGCAGGTTTAGCCTAATGTGCAATACACTGTAATATTTTATGCAAGCATATATTCAATAGCCGTATGATGAAAGCTCATTTTAGTGACATTATTTTGGTAAACAAGAATGCCTTTAATGACTGAATAAGCAAAGACACCCTCGGTGTGGTCTAGAATGTGGCATGTGGTTGTCTCCCCTGCTACTCTCCACTGAACAAAGCACATGAAAACACAAGTTCAGTGGGATGTATACAAACTCTATTGTTTCATCACAAAGGCTTACCATTGTGATGAAAGGGAATGATAAAGAATGACCAAACAATGTTTAACTAGGCAAATCCACATCTATTTAACCACCACTTCTCACAAGATGGGTTCCTTCGAGGACACGATCAGGGACTGCCAGCCTAGCGGACAATAAGCTTGGCAACCTGCAGCCTGCAGTAGGAAAAGAAGGATTAATGTAACAGGATTGGGGGTGTTTACCATCTGAAGAAGGGATAGTAAAGTGGATTACACTGTAAATGATTCAAGATCTTTCTACCAGCCGTGGCACTACCCATGTCTCATCAGGCATCTGCAACTTGATGCTCATTTGGCGCTGTTATGCAACATGGAAAACACACAGCGGGCACAGGAATCGCCTGCACAGCCCATGATGCTTGCATCCAGTCTTGTCACGCACAATATATACACACACAACACAGAATCAAATCATTTACCGTATATCTGCAGTGCATACACATGATAATAAGTGTCTAATCGCGTGCCATTCTGTAGGAATACATTGACAGATGCAACGGAGGCTTTGTTATGGTCTAGGAATTCCCATCAGCTGTTATACGCTGCTACATGTCAACTTCAGCTCATCAGTTGGCGGGGCAGAATTCACTGGAGTGTTGTTTCCCCAGCTGTGGATTAGCAAACAAGGGGAGCTGAGATCTCCTTGGCCATGCCTGTCACTGTGGCGAGATAGACGGTGTAATTAGTGCTTAGTGCCAGCATCCAGGGCAGATCCACTGACTGGTGGGCACCTACTGGGAGAGAGAAGGAGGATGCTAGCAAAAAGGGCCAGAGGCTGAATGACATTACATAGGACTGGTGAGGCAGGGGAAAGCGAAGAGAGAAAAATAGAGTCTTTTTCTCCTTCTTTCCTTTCTCCCTCCTTTCTCCCTGGCAGGGCATCGAGGGCCATGAGCCTCCAGTGCTGCAATGTCCCTTCTCGTGTAGATAAGTGTCTGTTTTAACTACACGCAGAGGCAGAAGGGACAGCCACTGAGAAACACACATTACAACAACACCCATTTTCTCATGTATTATGCATGTCCAATCAGCATATTCATCCCAGATAATGGGAATGCAGCTGAAGCCTGCTCACATGGAAGGCCTGTTTTGCATGCGCAGTCAATGCAGTTTGGGAGATTATGTTCAGCATGCGTATAAGGAGCCTAACTACAAATGATTCTAATTCAACCAAAAGCATAACAGTTTTTCATCTTTTCATGACAGTGATTTAACATGTCAGGGGCGGGCAGCCAATTACAAACATGCAATCTGCACCAACAAAAATATGCATTTGGGGGAACGATGTGCGGCTGCGAGGAGAAAGATTAATATGGGCTTGAAAAGAAAAAGCCAACAAAAAATATATCAAACTAATTTCAAGCCTATTAATCATTTAAATCACTCTGTGTGATGTTGGTTTAGTGTCCAGGAATACAGCAACATTACAAACACTTAAAGGTACAGTATGCATAACACCACGGGTTACACCTTACATTCCGAGTAGTTCCCTCAAGGGAGTGGGCACTGACTGACATGCTAATTCTGCATAATGAAAGGTCAACATGACAGAGACCCTCCCTCCCTCCTGGGAACACTGTGACATGCACAGTGTAGGCTACTGCATGCTCTGTGCTTCTGACATGATGTACTGTTGTGCCATTAGTTTAACACACATGCGTTGAAAATCACCAGAGAGGTGTAACGTGTGTGTGTGTGTTTGTGTGTGTGTGTGGGACTGCGTTCGCCTCTAACAAAATGGCAAGGCAAAGGTGTTATGAAACAGAGGTAGTGGTGTGTGGGTGTTTGGTGCTAGGCTGCTTAAACAGCACATTGTGATTAACCTGCAGGTCAGACTGGTGGTATTAAGGCCATCACTCCAATCTCCAAATATCCATCACATGCTTTGGGCCTGAATTAACAGTGCTAGTCCCGGGCCTGACAGGTAAAGGCTGAGGTTTGGTTGCAAGAAGCCCCCTGTATTTGGTTAACTTATAGCTTGTGGTGCTGTTTGGTGTAAAATTCATAGCCTGCCCCTTTGCAATACTTCAATACTTAAGACTGATGAAAATCTGTGATCAATAAGCAAATAGGGACTGAAAGGGCAGTCAGGGGATAATTTATCGGCCAGGGAGCCTGGGCTGAGGTTTGGTGTGATAAGACTCTGGATGTCTGTGCTCCATCAATCCTACAGCTGGACACCGGCCACCCTGCTCCCATTTGAACTGGAAACCAGGACATGGAAGGTCTTTAACACCCAATCACTGTTTATTACATTCCACTTAGAACCTATTTGGCCAAGCACTGCAGCCACTGTTAAATAAAGATTGAGACCAGAAGCCAAAGAAAATGTATCCAAATTGTTAAATATTAAGAACCGATAACATTAAGAAAATAAAACATCTCCTTTGAGAGCATTTATACCCACTATATTATAATATTACTGTCAGGCCTTTACAAATTGTGCATCTGCAGGATAAAAAAATGAATACTGAGAAACAAACTGATTTTGTATTTGAAATCTAAGCAATCTAACATTTATTGTAGAAAAATTGACAGACGGAACTTGAATTCTTATATTAGATGCACTGATAAAAACCAAGAGGGGCTCCTTTCTGCATGGGGATACTGAATATCAAACAGGTCAAATCTGCCTGTTTCCCTATGAGGAGAAGATTGATTAAATCACCAAATCACAGCTGTCAGAGGACTGCAGGAGTCACGGTTACTAAATCAGAGAAATCGAAGATTCATAACCAAGCTACTATCCAATCCCTCGCTGGAAATCTCACGCTCCTCTGGCAGAGATGAAACTATGTCAGATGTCTTTGGGAATGGAAAACATGTTTTATTCTAAGTTAAGTTGCAGCAAAACAAAAAAATACATATATAAAAATTGAATTCATTAAAAGGTGACATGGTCACATACTAATTATATTTTTCAATCTAGTCAACACACAGCATGTTTTCTGATCATTGAATACTTCATATAGGTGGAACAATATTAAGACTCTAGAGCAAGTCTAATAGATGAGAACACTGACTGCATATTACTCAATGAAACTGAAGGGTTTCTGTTTGATAGTTAAAGATTAATACAATTATTTATTTACTGAGGTTTAGCATCCATATATCCACTGATAAATGTGTAAAAGCTAACTGGAATAAACCACACCAGCAAGCTGAAAGTAATATTAGATTGTTTTTCTTACCCATTACCAAAGCCGTACCAACGACCAATCCGATCTCCAAAAAATTCCCACTAACAACCAATTAGCAAAGACACAAATAAAATTAAATAAGTGTAACATATACGTGACTCATAATTACAAAATGGCAATGGATAAGAAAGAAGCATTTGAACTTTCTATGGGAAATGCCACATGCAGAATTCTGTATGTTCACGAAACCATGTAAGTTAAAAAAAAACTCAAAGAGACAAACAAAAATACAATGCACACCTATTAGTGTCAGCATTTATTAAAAATGATGATCTTCGTACAGACTGCCAACAACCAGAAGCTCTAGTTAGTCTTATTTGTGCAGGGTGGGAAATTAATTACAGCTAAAACAAACAGCGACAAGATCAAATCCCTCAACACGTGACGATTGGCTACAGGGGGAATGTGTGCTCTCTTTCTCTCTCTCCCTCTCTCCACTCGTTAAGGCTATAATTAATTAGCTGCTTCAGGAGATCCTCACAAATACATTTAGCGAAATTAATCTTTCTTTCTTTAAGGATAAAGCAGATCTCTTCCAGTCAATTCCCCTCATATGACTTTGTGCCGAAAGAAAAAAAAAAAAAAAAGGAAAGTTAATGAAAGTGCCCTCAAGTTCACTTCAATAGCTCTCAGTAACAATTCCGCTACTATCACATCTATCTGGAAGCTCAGGAATCTCTATTTTAATGTGAAGAGAAAGGCTTCAGAACAGCATTAAGCTCTTCACATCAAAGAAAATGAGTAAATGGTTTTCTGAGGGCTTTTCTCTGTGGAAAGAGAGGAGAAGAGGCTGATAGAGCAGCGCAGAACTGCATCATAGACAGTGAGATTCAGATATCGACCTAATAATTTACAAAGGGCCCCTTGATGTACAATCTCTCGTCGCCTTTATCTCATTCTTTTTTGTCTCACTTTCCCCTTCCAACTCCTACTGTTTCTGCTCCGCTCCCTCCCTATTTTTTAATGCCTGATTTTGCACCTCCCAAGAGGCTGATGAAACTTCTAAAAGTACACTCATTTATCCAGTGAGCGGCTTTCAATCATCCTTCAGGCGCCGACACAATTCCAGAATCTAAGGAGGAGAAGGAAAGTGAGGGATCGGGGATCGGGCGGGGGACTGTATATTAAAAAAGAAAAGAAAAGAGACTGATAGGGCAGCAGCGGTGTGAGCTGGGGGTGCAGAGGAAGGACAAGCAGGTGATAAATACAGCAGGATGTCATGAGCGTGCTCTGGAAGCTTTCTTACACATTTCCCATTATTTCTGCAGAGATCACCATGGAAACAATAAAGGTAAACCAGACTTAATGAGAACTCACATCAAATCTTCACTTTTCCTATTGTGCATCACTATGCTGAGTCATACATTAAGTCCAAGTGTAATTCATAGGCCCACTGAACTCTCTTAGTGTGATAGCATTGTTAAGGTAGAAACAATCTATACTGGAAACAAATTTAAAAAGGTCTTTGTCCACTAATAAGATCCCCCACAAAACCTGCTGCTTATCTCAGATCTGCAGAGCTGCCATGCAACTAACACTACCTGCTAAAACACTACCTGCTAAAACACTCTTTAGTTTATCATTGCCAAATAAGTCCCTAACGTTAGTTTGTATTGTTTGGCACACTTCTATCCATTTTTGCTTTTTCTATAGTTTCCTTTGCTTGCCTTCTTGTCTGACCTGCTAATAATTATGTCTCCTTGTGCTCAGTTTGTCTGTTCTGCTGCTTTGACACTGTATTAGCAGAATAGTAAAAATAAATAAATTAATATAATTATTTCTGCACAGTCGTATTTCCCTTTTTTTCTGTTGTTGCAGGCATCAGCAGCAGCGTTATCCGTGACAGGGTCACAAACGCTGATTAGCTGAGATAGTTGTTGTTTGAAAGCTATTAGACAAAATGTTGGTCTCAGAACAACCACAAATTGGCAAAATCATGATGCGCCTGTCCACCCGTCTTGGATCACTAAGCCCAAACCTCCAGCCAGCTTTTCCTCCAAATATCCTTCTATACTTTGCTTTTTTTTCCTCTCAGATTTGTAATGACTACATTCATAATGTTGCTTTGTACAAGCTGGCTGGGAATGCATTGTCTTATGTGCATTTATTTTTTGGATGATCCGAGACGCTTTCTTGTATATTACAGTTGACTATCCCTTTATTCTAAATGAAAACAGAGCTATACTATTATCAGATATTTGTAAATGCTCAAATGCCCTACATATTCCACGCATATAATGATATAAAAGGAATTGTGGAAACATTTGAAATATCTCCCCTACACCTCAAAACATGATAATCACGTGTGACTTCTTTGGTAATCGGTTATTTCTGTTGTCTACTACTGACGGGGAAAAATGAACAGCTAATGAGCTTCCCACCCTTAAACCAGGAGTCATCCCAGGAAAGATCAAAGCTCTCTCACACACACAGCACATCACACATAAATATTATATATCGTATCCACACACACACAGATTACAAGGATTCACACAGAGTAGATTAGTGTTGTAGACCACCTAGAACAGCCTGGTCAGGCTGCAGTGTGAGTCAGTGATATCTTACAAGTTTAACTTCAAAGAAAGTGATGGAATGTGACTTTAAAAACCTAGACCAATTAACCAAAAACATCTCTTTCAGATTAAAATCAAATCAGGAATCAAGCAATATTCGGGTATTCGAATATACAATAAAATAACTGACAATAAGTTATTTAATGAGTTGTGGTTTTTTCAATATTTTTGAACTAGGATGATGAAGAGTACGACTCAGGGCAGTCATCCAAATACATCCAATCATAAAACGCAGTCAACCATTCAGACCATAAAGTGAACACCAATACTGGCAGCACGATGCAGCCCGATTAACAAGCACGAGTCGAGAGTAAGATACTTTAATAATTTAGATCATGTTTTCCTGCAGTTCTTATTTTGCAGGGATCATGAACACAATGCACCATGTGATCAGATATTGTAGATCAATTTAGACAAGTATTAGGCAGTCCAGAGACCTCCAGCAATAGAAGGTGTGTGTGTATATATATATATATATATATATATATATATATATATATATATATATAATAGATAACGAATTGTGTTCTTATTTTTTACTTACTAGCAAATGATCAATACAATTATGTTACAGTGAAAATGGTTTGCTTCAGTGAATATCTCTTTATATATTACTAGTTTGTTACTACTTTTGTTACTAGTTTTCACTATAGACATGACTATTGGTGACTTTCTTTTAGATTTCTCCATCAGTGTCATCTCCTTCACAATGACTTGCAGGTTGTAAAACTCCACCTTCTGAGCAAACATCCGCTTGTTATAAGTTTACCATTCTGAGCCATTTGACACTTTTCTCCTCTATTTTCTAGACAAGGACATTGAAGCCTATTCTCTATCCGCATTGTTTTCGGGACGACTTTGGGTGGACATGGTTCACAAGCAGTCATCGATAATACTGACAACTCTTGTTTACACAGCTACCTCCATTAAACCACATGAGCGCTTCGTTTTCCAGCAACAGGAGCGAAGCCACAACTTTTCCCTAGATGGTGTTCACTTTGTATAAACCTGTTAGCTATTTGCCTTCCCTAGCATTTAAGATAACATTATAATTTTCTCAATAAATAAAACTGAAGAACCGTATGTTACTTTCATAGCTCTGGTAACATAAATAGATGGATTCCATTTAATTTATCTGTACTGTTCCTGTGACTGCTGTTCTTTGCTGATTTCTAGTTTCAATGAGACCTCACTGAATAATTCTGGTCTCAGGTTGGCTCTCGAATGATAGGAAATCATGGATAATTGTTAATTTAGGAAGTGATCATTCTATAAAACGATGTTGCAGCAACTAAATCCTCTTTCTTCTGATTTGACTATAGACAGATCTATTGTCTTTGATTTAGATTTCACTATCATTGTTTTGCAGTGTCATCTACTTCACCGTGACTTGCAAGTTGTAAACTCCACCCTCTGAACAAACCTCCAATTGTTATAAGTACACCGGCATTTGTATTCATCTGGAGTACACACACTCTCTCTCCTCACACACACACACACACACACACACACACACACACACCACACACACACACACACACACACACACACACACACACACACACACACACACACACACACACACACACACACACTCTCCTTACACATGCACAGTAGTGTGGGTCATAGAATACTAATTCAAGACATCAGCACAAAGCACAATTTAGAAGTGGCATGCCATTGAAGGGAATTATTTATATAATTACACATGAATGATACAATACATCCTGCAATTTTGCAGGAAGTAGGAGGTGGGTTTTTGTCCACTTTGTCCTGCCTCTGAATTCCTGGGTCGGGTCAGGCGCTGCCCGTGTGGGTCGACGGATGACGGGTCACCCTGCTGATGTCGCCCTTTTTTAGAGGTTGGAGCACGACAGGACTGGAACGATTCTCTGCGTCCGCCGGTTGACATGAAATATCTGCCGTGACGCCCTGTTGAGAGGGTGGGGGATTCCATAAAAAATTCTGCTGACACCCGCAAGTGTCGACTTCCATTACGCAGTAGCCATCAGCAAAGTCATTTTCATTGGACGGTCTTCCAGTGCACCTGTTTAGTTCGCTCTAGTTAATTCTTTACTTTCCTTTTCCTCCCCCCCCATTTTTACCTACTTAGCTAATCTGTTGTCACTGGCTTGTAATTCCTTTGTTTTTATTACCAGTACAAACTGTTTGACTATTTTCTCCTCCGTTTTTTTGAAGAGGAGGACAATGAATTCTGCTCTTTATCCTCATTGTTTTTGGCTGACATTTAGTGGACATGGTTCACCGGCCGCCATCAATAATACTGACAAATAGTGTTTAGACAGCAGCTTCCAATAAAACCCACGGCCCGTTTTCTAACAACGGGAGCTACGCAAGCACTTTTCCCTGGACGGCTGTGGGATATTGCAACAAGGGACCTCTCCTGTAGATTACTGCTGGCCGTCATTAGGAGAATTTGGCCCTCGGCCTCGAGGGAGGTGACACTCATCAGAACGGCTGTCATCCCCTAACTACTGAAACCACCTCCTTGTTAGTTTCTCCCATGCAACTCTGACTAGTTAACTCCCGTCTCCCTTCAGGCCATGGCCGAACCCACATCAACATGACCATAGAGTTCGTTTGCCTCTGAACAACTGGTCAGCTCATCAAAGGTTAAGGGCCAATAGTGGAACCAACATCCCACAGATAAAGTGATCTGCTTCAGGATGAAATGCAATAAAAGGATTTACTAAATTAATATGATGTAATCTAAATATATAATAATCAAAACCTCTCATTTTCTGTATTATATCTCATGATTTCCTATCTCTCTATGCATTTTCTATTTTATTTGTTAGCATCCTGCTGTTATTTTTTGTCATTCATTTTATTTAATTGCTGTAATATAATATTGTTCCTTGAGTGTTGAAATGTCAACATGATTTACATATATCATATACAGTAGAACTGAAATGTCATGAATCAATACTTTAAAGATTTCGGGACCTTTCTGGCGAACAAACATTCCTTCAAGAACATTTTATTTACTATATATTCAATATTAGATATATAGTAACCAAGTTCCTAACTCACTCAAAACAAATACAATAAAAGCTCGCTTTCTCTCTATCAAGAATGTAGATCAAATGGTGTTTGTACATAAATAAAACGGCTCATGAAAATGTTTCTTCTCCAGCACTAACAATCTCTACTCTGTGCTGTTATCAGCTGCTGTTTAGGTGTGAGGATATTGATCCCATTTCATTTTGGATTTTTGGTATGTGCTGCTATGACTAATCACATCCAGTGAAATTAAGGAGTTTAACACAGGAAACTGGATCTCATGAGTTAAGGTTATGGGTAGGGTTTAACCTGTCTTCAGGGAAAGGGGAAGGTGTTGGTCTGTATTTCATAACAAAACACAACAAACATCCATTAAATCTGCCTCAGCCTTTCCCTAAATCTAACACTGCACTGCTTTTATCTTTTTAAATGCTTCTTACTTTGTTCCAGAGGTCAGGATCATTTGTATCCCTTCTCCTACAACACAGAGATGAATCTCTGTTAAATGTCCACCATGTCTGTTGGTAGACAACGTTCTTGGTAGAAATCCTTTCAAGCATGTTTCCAAAAATCCTTAATGATGCCTAAAGATTGATAAGGTACACTATATTTCCCTCCAAACTCACCCATTCAGTGCACAAAGCAAGATCCATAAAGACATTGATGACAGAGTGTGGTGTGGTTGACCCTGACTGGTCCTGACCTTAACTTGGTAGAACACCTTTGAGAATGAAGTAGAGCGGAGACTGAGAGCCAGGCCTCCTAGTCCACCAGCAGGGTGTGACCTCACAAATGCAAAAATCACATGAAAACACTCCTAAACCTTGTGGACAGCCTCACAGATGAGTTGATTTGACTTAAATTCAAATGTAAATCAATGAAGTCATTACTGGAAAATTAATTGACCCCAGTGTCATTCAACAAGTATCTTCCACAGTATAATTCATGTATAACATGACTCATTTTAGACTTGAATCTACTACAATGAGATGCAGGTGGTTAAAGTACCACTGTTACGGTGGTGTTATCAGGCATCTGTTTGGATGCCTCTCTCCATGCAGTTTCAGTAGATTGGAAAGGTACAAGGTAAGTCTGGCTGACAAATCCTCCCTCTACAGACTCCTAAAGACCTTCAGATTGTACTTTCACTTGTCTTAGACGCCATCTGCTATTCCCCTGGCCACTGATCCTTTCCTCTCTTGTTCTCTGCTTTTCAGACTATAGAGTATGAGTGAGGAAAACTAAAACAGCTTCCTGCCCAACACGGACACAAATGTTTGTGGGAAAATCCATCCTCATACTGTCTGTCTGTTCCTGGCAATAAGTGCTATCATTCCTCATCTCACAGCATGCCATTCACCTTCTCACAACTCATTCCTTTTTTTCTCCCAGCTAATTATAATCATGCCATGCTGAAAATGTGGAAGGGGGATTAGATTATGAGAGATTTGCATTGTTTCCACATGAAGCAGAATGGCGGTGCAATTTTTAGATTTCAAAGCGATTAAACAGACATGCACATGCAAATCGAGACATGTCCGAACACATTGGATACACACGGTAAATGTAGCTGTATAGAAATAGAGTTCTTAAATACAAAGCCGGGCCCACACTGTGATTTGAGAGGGGAAGATCCCAGCAGGAGCAGCAGCAGCGTGCTCTTGGCTTTGTCCGGCTCTGTGCTCTCAGCACACATCATTAATAACCTCAGAGACGAGGTGAGAAGAACAACTGTTACCACTTTTGATTAATGGCAGAGGCCCTGTATTTAAGAGCGGATCCAGGATTTCACAACACGGGCCCCGACCGGCAATAAGTAAACCACAGTCCCTCACGTGCAAAGGTCAAGGTTTGTTTTTCAGAGAGGTTATCTTGTTCTGGATTAGGAGATGTAGGCAGACACAGTACAGGTGGGGTGTGGTTAACACACTGACATAGCATCCTGCCGTTTTCCACCGGGCTCCAGGAATGTATTCGTCCCCCCCTGCAACTCTCTGTGCCTCTGTCGGCGCTATTTCAAGAGTAGCGAGACTACAGCTAGATCAATACACACCTGGAGCAAACACTGAGTACTGAGCACATACCCTTCCTACTGCAGTGCAGAGTGGGGGGGGGTAAAAGGTACGCTCACTCCACAGTGTTCTGGGACATGCTGTTCAAACCTGTTCTCCCTCGCAGAGGATTCCAGATTTGCAAAGGGGCGAATCAAGTGAAGACTTTAAGTTAAATAAACATCACAAGATTTGTGCATATTCACTTCCTCCAAAAACTTTTTTTTCCCAACATCAGAAATCGAAGGTGACGGATGAGTGCCACTTTAAGATCATCGAATTTATGGGCAGGATGTACAGGAAAAGTAGTGCATCGAGTTTCCCGAGGAGGAGGTAATGATGGAGAGGCCCAGCAGGCACGGCGTGTCCTCAGCAACACTGTCGGCTCAGCATCGGCATCGACATGCACGCGGACGATCGAGGACGGCTGTCATGTTCCTGCTGAAAACCTCGCTGGCCCTGTCAGCTGTTCTGCCCCGTATAGGCTTTTTGAAGCTTAAAGTCAGAGAAAATAAGTGAAGAGCATGCAAGAGGGACAGAGGAGGAAGGAGACAGAAAGAGTGAGACGAGAGGCAAAGACTGAAGAGGATGAGCAAAGCAAAAGAGGGACTAAAATAACGCAAAAATATGAAGCCAGTAAATGTACAAGCATCAGCACAAGTACAAAGTAAAGATTTTTTTTTGTTGTTGCAGCAGCAATTAATAAGCACTATCTCTTTGGGCATGGGTAGGAGGAAAAGATAATTCCAGATCACAAGTTTTCTTGTGGTTCTGTTGGATTTGAAAGCTCAAGAAGGGATCAGATTGAATCCTCTCATCACGTCTTATCATTTATTCACACAGGCAACCGGAGTTCGCCTCATATTATCTCTGTGTGTAATGAAAGTGCACCAAATCTGGCTTGGGGGATCCTGTTTTCTATTTCCATCAGTTTAATATTTTTTTTTCATATTTGGATCCTGGGAGGGTAGAAGCAAATTAGACTTTTTGGTATTACCCTGACTCAGTGGGCGTGAACGCTTGTGTGTTGGATACCAGTTTAACAATTAATAGGTATATACTTAGACTCAAAGAATAACACCCCTCTGGCAATTGATGTGGCTGATAAAGGACATAAAAGAGGAGTATTGATCTTGGAGTGTTATACAGATTCACCAGAGAAAAGCCCATTTTCCCCCTTTTACTTCTATTGTTACTTTATTGAGCAGAACATTTTTTCAATTTTTTTATTTAGAGATACGCTTTGTTGTGTTGATACAATGGATGGATGTTATTTTGGGGATAAACCAGGGTTTCTTCTTCAGAGTATTTTTCAGTCAGTGTTAATAGCTGTGCCATCTAGAAATAAGTTATGTGTTTTCCTTTTTCTTACCAAAAAAAAAAAAATTAAGATAATTAATTTTAAACATGGAGCATTTACAGATATATGTTGTTCAAATGTATAAAATATGATTTTGGATGAGCTAACCTATTGAATCTGACCATTAGCTGCTAGGCTGTTGAAAGCACTAAAGCAATCCCACAGTGGGAGGTTTGTTATTTAATCTCAATCTGAAGCAAGTGTTTACATTTACAAAAAAGGCAGGGTTGAGCCTAATTTAATCATATGTGAGTGGAGGCCATCAGTCCTCTACAGCACTGCATTGGCTGGATTCATTAAGTCACACCCACTTTAGAGCAATCCAATCAAATCTGAGGGATTTGCTATACCCCCCCCCCCCCACAACTACTTTTAATTGGCCCATATAATCCACTTCACACGACTAAACACATTACAGAAGATAAAAAAGATTCATTCGGTTATATTACTCTAATAAGGAACACCTATTGATGGCCTTATGACTCATGAAAAGGCGCGTTTGTTTTAAATGGTATGCACATAAAATGGGGGTTTTATGTTGCACCAAGGTGAACATCTGTGAAGTCGTATGTAATCTTCGTGACAGAGAAAAGGGCCTGGGGGGGGACAGTGACCTTTTAGCAGGTCACCTCGAAGGAAAGGCTGCTAAATACTTCTCTGGTCCAAGGAACATCCCCCTTACCGGAAAACACACAATTCTCGTCTTCCCTGTTGTAAACAGAATGATAGATTCTTTGTCAGCACTTTTGCCAGATTGTACTTTATTACAAGGTTAGCCTAAATGTCAGCTGCTCTCACTCTCGTGGCATTCAGCTTTATGGCTACACTGGAGCTCGCACAGAAACTGTCTCTCCTGCAGAAAAGGACTTAAGTCAGTGTTTTATTTTGTGCACTTAGGAGTGATGGGATACAGCCACAGATGTCATAAAATCATTTAAGGTTTCCAATGAAAGCTCAGAAAACAACCTAGAGAGTTGACTTGAGTTGACATTTTTTGTCAAAATGTATGTTTAAAAGACATCCTGCTGTTGTGTTTAAAAAAACACAATTAGAGCATAATTGATGGTTGATATATCTAGGTGTAGTGTATGACAGGCTTTAAGCACCATTAACCCTGTGTATGGATCCACAGCTCACTTTATGGGTCTTGTTGGCAGAATGCTTTCTATGAGGATGATTTTTCAAGGGCCCTATCAATATCCAATGGCAGCATAAGCACTGTGGCAGGGTCGTGAGTGATGAGCGCAGCGCTGTCATCACGCTGGGAAGGCTGATAGCAAAACAGTTCCAGCGCCCGCCCCTGCGTCGCACATACGATTACAGATATGCAACGGGAGTAAAGAGGCCATGTTAGATGACAAACGGAATATGAATTCTTGAGCTCGAAGGCATGGCCTCGTAAATACTGTAATCTGCAGTCTGGTGGGTTTTCATGGCGCTGTAAAAGATGAGATTGAGTTACAGTGACCCGCTTGTTTCACTGCCTGCCGGGTGTGGGCGGATGTGGAGGAAGACGAGTGTGCGTGGGGTCGAAGGGGTCAAGGTTTCCCAGAGGGGGGAGGGGGGCAGGGGTTGGACGGTAATGTGGAAACAGCCGTAATTAATCTCCCGATGGGTGAGGGGGCGCTGGGCGGCCGAGTCTCTGTGTCATGCCTCTCCGTGCCGGGGTGTTTCCGTGATTTCCCCACCACATCCTCCGCACCCTGGGGCCCCTGGGGCCATCCTTCATTCTTATTTATGAGCTTCCAGTCGGCCACTCAGCCCTGCTGTACCACCTCCGCATCGATCCCTCAAGGTCGACAAGGAGCTAAGCTGCTGCTGGTGAGCTGTCTGCGTGAACAGCTAAGGGAGGAAGGGCTGGCGAGTGTGAGCACGGATACTGTTGCAGCTTCCTACAGAATTTCCATCTGTCCCCTATCAGGATGGGGTATACCTTCGAGAAGCCATGCAGGGACAAAAAAAAAAAAAAACTCCAGGATGCCACACCCAGTTCTGCTGCAGAACTACATCGGGGAGAATCACAACCTGCAGAATAGTATGCACAATTCTCAAAGCCTTCTACCCAGGAGATATCACTGTCTGAAAACCTGTCACAATGATGTGCTACAGCTCTGTAGCAAATGACATAGGGGAAACATGAATAACAATGGATTCTTGTCAAAAGGATTAAACATAGTAGTATCCAACAGTCCTTTATGGACCATCTTTTTTTCAGTGAAGGGTTATTTTGTTGTTGCTACACATTGCAACAAGTGTAATTTCCAGCAATGTCACAGCACCCACTAAAAGGCAGATAAGGTAATAAAAGAATGATAATGAAGATAATGCAGTAATTCAATTTATGAATATATTCTTAAATCTAATCATATTCACAGGCCTTTGCCCCTTTTGGAGCCACGGTAGCCTTGAGCATGTTTTATCCCTCTGTAACTGCAATGAGTCATTTTCCTAAAGTTTCCATATATATGTGCCTGGTAGATACGGACTTTTGCAGCAAAGTTCTTTAGTTGAGCCGTGGGGGAAAAGTCTGCAGCATCATCCTTTCTCGAATTGAACTTTGTAGCTTTTGTGTGTAGCTGAGCGGCTCAAGGTCAGAGGTCAGCAGTGAGGGCAGCAGGATTTGAGCCGAGGGACAAATGTCATCGCTGTATCCAGGCGGGGAGATCCTGTCGTGGGGTCAAAAACTTCCTGCTTTTCCTTCAGGGGCCGACAGGCACTGGCTGCGTGAGTGATGTGGAGCGCATAAAACCCTCACGGACTGAGGAGCTGCATTTCTTACTCATTTTGCTTCTGAACATCTTCAGTGACTTTGGGATCAGTGAGTCACACCTGGCTTCCGGTTTCCTGCAAACAATGTCTCTGGCTCTGAGGCTTTGACTTTCATGGACAGAGGTGATAACCTCTTCTTGCTCATGGGGCCTTTATTTAAATGGAGAATCACTGCAAAGAACTATCCCTACTAAAAAATAGTTGTAGGGTTGCTGGCAATAAAAGGAAAATGATGCTTAGCAATACTGAATTTATAAAGACATGTAAATGAAACTACCGGCAGCACAGAGTACAAATACTACCATAATATAACTCTCCCTCTCTCATAGTTAGGCTATATTTCCATTTTGTTGCCCATAGGTTATCAGCCATATGTTTTGATGGTTCAACAGAAACCTGAACATTTGTTCATTTTTGTACTGGCATATATGAACATGGCTGTGTGAAATTAAATCATGTTATGCATTGTCCTACAGTTTCTTATATTTCACTGCCTGATTCACCTGTTGAAAGCTTTATATTTTTATAAATAAATGAAAGAAAAATAGAGGCAGATTTTATAATGTTGACCACAATCCAAAGGATGACAAACACTTTAAAAATAAAAAAATATCATGTACTGTAGGTGACATTTAGTTACACTGATTGACATGCATGAACGGATCTGAATTATCTAATAAACTTTGACAATATGACTAAAAGTAGAAGCTGTTTTTGCCTCACATGGGTTGTTCATCATCATTCATTCATTAATCATTCATAATATACAGTTTTCCGCCCACAAACAGCATCTGTCCTCTGATATAAAAATATGACAAGTCGTAAAGTCTTTTAAAAACTGTTTGTGCTCCTCTGATATGGTCATATGGAGCCTAATTAAACTTGGCTAATTTAGGTTATTCCAGAAATACAATGTAGTAACTCACGCTATGAGGTAGATATAGTGTAATACAGTATTATAATAATGCATGACAAAAAAAAGCTGGGTAATGATAAAACTTGATATCGCTTCTGTTCTTTTTCTACATACCATAATGTCAATGGGCCATGAAGATACCTCACAGTCACTTATTAATGCCAGTGGCATGCTAATGATGTCGCCATTGCTTTAATTTCACTTGCAACAGGAAACTATCTAGCAGGCGCAAAAGCACGAATACCATTAGGGTGCAACTCATAATGAGACACGAGCATGAGGGGCAATTCACTATGGAATGAGTTTGTCAAATTGTGTGATGTGAAAAGAGTGAGTGCAATTTCTTAATGGAAAACATAAAGCAATGAATGTCCTCAAAGTGATGAATGTTTTTCTGTACCTCATTTGGTAACAGAATATTGATATGACTGAAAACTCACTTTCTGTAATTTAGAAGTAGGAAAAAAGTGAGATAACGACAATGAAAGAAAAAACATACAACAACATACATTGGATGGATACAAATTTTGCCTCAGAATTTCATATTTACACATGGAATTCCAAAGAAGAAGTGCATTGAATCATCTCCCTGAACTCCCGTACATGATTCATTGTAGCTTGTATAGCTGACCGATTGAGACCTTCAGGGGATTATGAAACACATGACTCCATCCTGTCCATTCCTACATAATACTGTCAATGTACGCATGTATTCAGTTACAGCAATATCGCCACTCAGCACTATTTGACAGGATCACAATATACCGGCAAACCAAAATTGGCTTATGGAACCAATACGGGCGCATAGTGAAAAGGCCGAGCCGCACTCGAAAACAGCTTTGTGGGGGAAATTGAAGAATGCTGAGAATAAATGTTTGCTCTATAGGATGTGCCAACCACAGTGTGCTGTGTTAGTGAATAAATGATGAAGAGGAAGAAGGCCCTGTCCTGCTGAGCTTGTCAGCTTCGGACAGCTCCGTGCACGTGCTCTTCTATGTGTGTGTGTGTGTGTGTGCGTGGGCACACACGCCCGCATACCTGGCAAGATATTTGGCCCAGTTAGTATAATAGATGCACAAATTTCAATGTCACGATTGTATGGAGATATATACAAAAATAAAACATCCAAGCGTCTCTAGATTCCATGTTTACATGTCTACCAAAAGCTGACATTTTATTTCTGTATTATCAATAACATAAAGGTGAATAGATGGGGTAAATATCCACATTTCCTTGGCACAACCCTTTATTATTACTACTGCCACTAGTTAGTACTGCAACTGACTGTGCGCATTCTTTGCGTTTAACTCAATTTTATCTGAAGTTGGCTTACAAAATATCCTCGACCGCTATGAGGTTGGCCTTTTCTTACAATATTCATATATCTTTAAGGCATGGCTCAGAAGAAATCAATTGTTCCAGGGCCGGAGACGCATTGCTGGGCTATAAATTTGAGGTCATTATAAAAACGCCTCAATCCTTTATGTCCTCAATGATTTCAGCATTTAAAGGCTGTATAGAATGTCTCTACATACACCATTGTATGTATTCATGTATTAAAAACATCAATGGTGTAGATTTTGAGGGGATGCAGAAGATGCGTCCTCCCTCATTTTTTCCAAAATGTAAACAAATAGAAAACTTGAAAGAAGCAGAGGACTTTGAGAAATTGCAAAAATCTATAGCAGAATAAATATTTGAAAGAAATACAGAATGAAAAGGGCCTTGGTGCCTTATATTCCATTATACCTTAAATTTTTACCTGGTTTCTGAATTCATTAATGCAGTCCTTTACATTAATATTAAGACATTTCACCATAAACTGATGCAGAAAAGGCACAGACAGGCAAATAAAAATTCACCTGAATGCAAGAAATTAAATGTTTCATACTCAAAATGTTGTGCTCCAACAGCACCAAGTAACCTGGGTCAACTATCTACTGTACTCTGAATTATCACTAGTCAGAAAGGTTCTAATAAAAGTGCTGTGAAACCTGACGTGACACACGTCCCCCCCCAAGATTTGAAAAGGGTTGTGAAATCACAGCATCAAAAAAAAAAAAAAACTTTGTCAATATACTTAACAGGAAATACTCACAGGAAAAAAGTACATGTCTAATCAAAACACTGAAAAGTCATGGAAATCTTAAAGCTGCAGTTGTATGTATTATGTATTGTTATTTTGAAGTCGAGCTTGCAGGAAGATTTACAGGCTCACAGATGGATTGCCTGGCCACAGGTATTATGTTTACTATCATCAGGTAAATGAACAAACTAACTAGCTAAGCCTAATTATTCTGCTGTGTCACGCACTTTAGCGAAGACAACATACAGGATGCATAATCAGTTCCACAAGTACTTAATACATAGTAAACATACAACACAAACAGACACGCTAATAGATGGTGATTAGAACAGCTGCATGACGGCAAGCTGAAGATATTAAGTTGACAGCTGCCAGTCAGTGTGTTATGGTCCACAAAGGATTAGTTTTGTGCATTAACAAACACCTAATTACCCATAACTGCATTTCATTCAGATTCTATGAATATTTAATGAAACACGGTAATGAAATAGTGCAGAAGTGAATTTCCCCGTACAAAACTGTAATTAGTGAAAGGTGCAGGCCATTGCAGAATGAAGCCTTTTAACACAACAGTAATTAAAACTTGGCCAAGTTTTTAGCAGCAATAACGATGCAATAAGTCTGACTCACAGTCAAGGGATTTAAATGTGATGAACATGCAGTTGCCATGATAAATTAGTTTAGTTATTATGTTGGCGTAATCACCAATAAAGACTCAAATAATTGTATGTTGAACGCATGATTTATATGCTGAAAACAGGTGCTGGTCAGTGGACTCTTGGTTAGCAAACTATGCCATCTCTTAAAGGAAATGTTACGTCATTGCATTTAAAGCAATGAAGCAGATGCTACACAAAGGCCCTCCATGTGAGCCACTAATTAGTGTCTTTTTCTTGAGAAACACAGGGGAAAAAAAAAGACTTCAAAGGGCCCGTGCCCTGATTTTCAGCCACATGTTCACATGTATTGTCCTGGACAGGTATTGATTCACTGAGAAATGCGGAGGAAGAAAATCAATAGCTTTTACATGGATGCACAACAAGCAGTTTTAATATGTGTGCAGGATAAGGGCCCAAAAGGCTAAAATGGACAATAGCCGTCAAAAAGCACGTTCCCAACCACATACTGTACTGCAAGAATCTAAGATGTGACTCAAATGATGTGACTATTGTGTGGGGTATAATTTCAGTTGCATTTTTGTGAATCCAGTGTTTTACTCTATGCGTTTTACCTAATAAAATTATGATGTGTTTTGGGAGTTCTTAAGAGACACCAAGTACAACCATCCCCAGAAGCCTGCTGGGAGGAAGTCACTCATGATGCCCAACAAAACACAAAAAAGCTTGTGCTGTGCACCAATGTCATGCAAACTACATGTGGGACAAACTCACACTATTCTCTGTTAAATTGCAGACATCTATCTATAAAGCAAGGAGCATCTGTAATCTATTGGTCTATCTTCCTCAGATGTTTTTATTTCTGATTGTTTGTTGGCTCAATCTCACTTTTCGGATGTAGATTGCGCATGGTACAACAGTGTGTTTGTTTTTTTGTGAAATGTTTTGGATGAATTATTTCTACAACTATTCAGATGTAGAGTCAAAACATCATTAATATATTATTATCATTAAAACGTATAATACTGTAGGCGTGCTGTGGTGGTGTAGGGGGTAGTGTGATTGCTTCAAATGCCACAGACCTGCGTTTGAGACCTTGCATTTCTTTGCGTCTATGCCACAAAATATATTTTACAATAAAAAAGTCAAAAACCCATGCACTTACGGATCACCCCGCTATCTCTTGCAGCAGCTTTTACAGTTACAGCTCCAGATCCTGAAGACTACATCTCATATTGTACATGACACAGTAACATCACTGGTTGTTGGGGCCAGAACCTGTAACCTGCTTCAAGAAAGCCACTACCCTCTGAGGGCAAGGAAGTTGTGCCAATCTGGCTACACTCCATTTGAGAGATTTAAAAGGGTCTTTGGATTAAAGTCAGGGATTTAATTTCTCAGGAGAATCAGGGCGGCTTAGGTTCCTAGTGATGCTCATGTTAAAACCGTCAAAACGCATCGTCAGTCTCCTCCACTTTCTCCCACATGCATGGCAGTCACAGGTCTGTGATAGATTAGGTATGAATGACCTCATCCTCATTCACACCAACACCAGCTGAAGGTCTTGAAAGAGCTATCAGTTGTTCATCATAGGTTTTGATGTCTTTTAGGGTCCAGCTTTTCCATAGCAATAGTTTCGTTTTCAATATAATCATTATAAAGTGCTCTCTATGATAAAAAATATGGCAGGATACACATACAAGTAAAGATTTATTGAGTCATGACACTGTACCATTATGATGACCTCTCTACAGTTTTCCGCTAAACAAAAGCTGTCAGCAAGACTATCTAGCTGCTAGATATTTATAATGGTTTAATAAATGCCTCATTAAGAGCTTATTTCCAAGACTTTCAGATGACAAACTTCTCATTATAGCTTGAAAATAAGAATTTGCAGCAAAGTAAAGGTATTGGATGTTGACCTTCAAAACAGAATGAAGCAGGGAGCCCAAAACAGATGAAGCACTAATCCATTATGTTACATTCCGCAAATTACCTTTTATTTATAAGGAAATTAGATGGTAACAATTGTTGGGAAAGTACCTAAAGTTCCTAACCTAAACAACTGGATGGTATGGAAGTTATTACCTCATAATAATAATGGTATCAATTCATATAGCACTTCATCTAGATACTCAAAGATAAAGTGCTATATAAATTGAAGGAAGGGAAATGTGTGTATCACCCACCTGGGTCTATCAAATCCAGTCATTTTAATGACATGTTATGGAAGCACTTAGTACTTATAGGGACATATGAATACCTTTATTTTACAGTTCCTGTATATATGTTAAGTACACAACAAGTAATTTAGTAGCGGTAAATTACTTGAAAGTCATTAACACATCATCAAACCACAACAGGATACTTAATTAATAACCATATTTGTTTCCATTGAGTTTTCAAGTAGGTTTCCATTTACTTACTAGGTTATTATATGTAGGACTATCATTTCCCTTTGAGTACTTTACTGATTCTCATATGTCATTACCATCTTGTTTCCTGGTAGGTTTGCAATTGCAATTATTAGTTAATAACCTAGCATGCACTATAGGGTCCTTTATATACTTTCCTAACAATTATATTTTATCACCATCTAGTTTCCTAGTAGATACAAGGTAAATAGCTGCCTGTAAAATAGGTTGAGTTGCAAAGGAAACTATTTAACTTAACTTGTTGGGTAAATATAAAGTTCTCCACACAATCAGCAGAGGTTTGCAGACAGAGATGAGGCAGGAGTCAATTTACAAATATGACTTTGAATAAGTTCAGTTCCATATTTACATGAGATCTGTGTTGCTACGGAGCCAAGTCTGACTTATTATACAAGTCTATGTGCAGAGTCAGTACACGGACACGTCAGAAGCTTTGCTGGGCTCAAGTAAGCAGGGGAGAGGAGGGAGAGCCAGAGAGTGATGCAGTGAGTAATTAAGCTGTGCTGCCATAGTGAATGGTTGGACAAATGTTCAATTTTACTGAAAACTTCTCTTTTATTAGGTGCAAACTTGTCAAAGTGCTGCATGTGTGAGTGTGTGTGTGTGTGTCTGCGTGGGTCCTCTCAGTACTGTCATCAATGTACATTTAATAGCAAAAGTGTGATCATTCCATGTGCCTTTAAGGATGTTGGGTTAGTCATTCCAGTTATATTAACACACACACACACACACACACACACACACACACACACACACACACACACACACACACACACACACACACACACACACACACACACACACACACACACACACACACACACACACACACACACACACAGCTGTCAGTGGTGGGTGTCTTGCAGCTGGAACAGAGGCTGTCATAGCGACCCAATGTCAAAGCCAAGCTGAAGTCACAGTTAAACCTGAAGGCAAAACCAAAGTCTGCATCAATCTATCTTCCTCTCTGTTCTCCAGCTCTTCATTCTCCCTTTTCTTGCAGGGTGACAACATAAAGCTTGGCTCGGATGTCTGTTTTACATCATAAATCGTGATGGATTGGTGCCAGCGTCTTTGAATGTGGCCCTTTTAAGAAGCAGTTGGTCTTCTACGGGATGTGATGGCGAGGACCAGCGGTAAATGCTCGTGTGGGGGGGATTTGGAGCCGTTTGCTTGTATGACATGTCTAGAAACCCATGACCCCTACAGCTTACTGCTTACAGGCACATTAGTCACTAAAGGCGCATAAAGGCCGCCTTCCCTCTGCTTTATGAGCTTGGAGTTAAATTACATCACATCTGAATCAGATTATTATTCTCTGACCTTCTTCATTGAAATCAAATAACCAAGAAGAGCTCAAATAGGTATAGCTCAAATGAAGAGACACTTAATTACACATAAATATTTCTCTCTTTTTTTACCTGTTTTGGGATGTATTGTCAGACACCCTTGCTTTGAACATGTGTTGTATTCATTATATATATGCATTACTGTCTTAATATCTGTCCACCACTCTTCTTCTTTTGTTATATGCTCTCTACTTCCCAGATTTTATTTTAAACGTTCTCTTTCCTAAAATCTCTTTCTATAGGGCAGCTCTATTGGTTTGACTCTAATATATAGGTGTAACTCCCCCCAACACTCACACGTACAGTATCTATTTATTTTGCTGCCAAGAAGTTAAGAGAGGGATGCTTAGAGGGGAAAGAAAAAGAAGAAACAGAGACTTTTTGAAATTAGACTCATCAATTTTAGAGAGACAATGGGAAAAATAGACAATAGAGTCAGAGAGCTAAATAGAAAAAAAAAACTAGTAGGACATTATAACTGGTTTTGGGGGTAAAAATGACATTCCCAAATTACATAAATATTCCACCAATTTGTTACTTTTTCTATATTTTTGGAACGCTCCAGTAAGTCCTCTGTCTATAAAAGGCTTTCTAATTATGTGGTGTGAACACACACACACACACACACACACACACACACACACACACACACACACACACACACACACACACACACAGTGAGAGGGTAGGGGCAGTGTGTGGTCACGGGGACCAACTGTTCCCACACTAAATTTTAAAGTAGAAAGCTACAACCAGAAGGTCAGGAAGTCCTTGAAAAGGTTTTACAATCCTGATCTAATCCACATGTCTAATAAGGAACAATCAGCTTATACTCTGAAGGTAAGCCCACCTGGATCTGCAGTTGGCATTGACACAACTAATAAAAAAAACATGTTTTATAACAGAAGAAAAAGTGATGTTTACTGTTTTGTGGCTTTATTTCTTTTGAGTTTGCTGTAGTACTTTACTCTGTACTCTACAACTCCGTTAAGTGCAAACTGGCATTCCAGTTGTGTGACTGTATATTGTTTCACCCGGTCATCACCGAAGCACCTGCTCTGTTCTCTAAGTGAGAATGTGGATAGTGTCCAGCATAAGCAATCATAATTTCCTTGGATGACTTCCATAATGAAGCATTGGCCAATAACAGTGACACTACATAGCTCCCAGAGCCACAGCTTTCACCTGCTCACCTCACAATATAAGAGAAGAGAGGAGCACAACACCCTCTGATTGCCTCATCACTTGTGCTTATGATTATCAGGATGGGAATTCTTATATCCTTTATTATTTTAATGTTTAGGCAATAATGTGTTGTTTTTTCTGGCTGAGCTCTGCACCAGAATGCTTTTGCTAATTTGTTCACTGCTAATTATTACACTTTCTTTTTGAGGATCTCACTGCATTTTACAAATAATAATTGTACTCCCTCCCTTCCTCTCGGTCACACTTTCCTTCGTTTTTCCGCTGCTCCCTCCCTCACTTCCTCCTTCCCCGTTATTGCTTTGTGCTCCCAGCCTCTATCAAATCAATCTCAGCTCCTGACTTAGCTGTGGGAAGTTTTCTCAGCTCACAACACCCGCTGCTATGATTAAACAGACACAGGATTCTCTTGTGTGACTTATCCGTCATGCACAGGTCTCACACTGTATGTGGGTGGGTGGTGCTGCTGATACTGTATGAATGGATGGTAATCTGATGTGTTAGAAGCAGCCAAAAACATTTTTGGAACATGCAGTAGCTTTGTACCTGCTACCAGGTTTACATTATATATATTTTCATCATGTGTAGCAGCAGGTTAGGCAGCTCAGGTCTACATCTTATACATCACCTCTGTATATATATGTGTGTGTGTGTGTGTGTGTGTGTGTGTGTGTGTGTGTGTCTAAATTAGCTGATATCGTTGTGTTTCCTTCATTATCGATAATCTGTTCTCTTAATTAGAAATGCAACGTAGCATAAGGGTCCGGATGCTTCATGCTTAAATGTGCTTTGAGTGAGGAAGTTCCTGTCTGTGTATCAGACAGAAATAAATCCCCTTCCCGCTGTGTCTACCCCACTCTTCTTTATGTCTGTTACCTAAAGGCTCAGACTACTCCCCATCTGGCTAGCTGCCTCATTTTCATTCTTTGCATCTCTTAATTTGGTTTCCCCTATGTCTTGTTTTTTTTTTTTTTCCTCGTTTCCTTTCTTGGATTACTTCATCTTGTTCACCTTGAGAGGTCCTCTCTCAGTCAGCCCCACTTCCTCCTGTGTGAAGGAGTATCTGTTTCAAAGCCAGGAACACGTAGAAAGCTACCGGACAGAACTGAAACATCACCCCCCTTCCCCCTGCCTCTCCCTCCACCCCCCTCCTCCTCTTCACAGGGATGCTGCTGTCTCCATAGATGTGAATGAAGGTCATTGTGTGGCTGACTATGAGCCAAACATATTGCTAGTACTCCTCAGTAACTCAAATACTGGAGCACAACTCTTGTTTTCTCTGCTTAAGCTATGTATACAGCTGTGTAGATAAACAACACTGAGAGTTACTGCAGTAAACTGATACTACAATGTGTGTGCATGTGTCTGTGAATGCCTATATTTGCTTTTAACCTGTATTCATCTGTGTTTGCCTGTGAGGTTCGTATGTAAATTGCAGTGACCTCTCCTCGAAGGGGGTGTTTATATTTAACAGATTATTGGTCGAGGCAGGCCAATCGAAAACGTGCTAGTAGGTACAGGAGAGCGCTTTTGTTATTGATCCTTAGGTAACACCCACCAGGACATGTGAACCGGGTGCAAAGGCTGAAATAGTCTCCACAGATGACAAAAAAGGCAAATATCATAACAGAAACATGTACTGTAGGGGACTTTGAGTGGAATTAATCTATATCGGTGCTGCAAAGTTCTCATTTCCCCCTCTCAAATGCAATCATATTACAACTGCAAAGAATAAATCCCCCAAGCCAGAGCACAGAGAATAATGCTCACGTTTCTATGCATTACTTAGCTTACTGTACCCCCATGCTTACGATCCACCAAGGCTGCGGGACATATCTGCTTTGCTTAATAGCAAAGAAAATTAACAGGGCAAATCGGTCTTAATGAGTCTAAATCTGCTAATAAAGAAAACGAGCCCTCAATCAGTCAAGCAGGCAGTTTTTATTTCACTCTCTCCCTCCCTAAAGCTCCAAAGTATTGTAAGAGAGGACCTCAGGAGGGACTTAGCAGATACAGTATATGTGTTCATGCACTTTCATAATCCCTCTCATATTTCATACATTTCCACAGAGCACCAAATACTACACGTGCTCTCTGCAGGATATATTGTAACCCCATATTGTTCTGATAATGATTTTCTACGTGTTCACCATCTTTTCCCAAAGGTTTGCACAAGTACATGTCTGCTGAGGGGAAATTTAACCAGCATGGTATTAAAAGTAGGGATACTGGAGATTTGTCTTTTTTGCCTTCTTTGTTCATGGAATAAATATCTCGTGGGCATCATGTGAAGAGAAACTAGAAGTGTGTACTGGGGATGAAAATGGAAATGACTTGCATCCAAAAACCTAAATAAAAATATGTACTGACTATAACAACCTAAAACTCCATTAGCCGAGTACATGAGGACGCTACAGAGGTGCATTTCAAGCCTGATTAAATCATTACGTGATAATAACAAGGCTGTGTGTATTGATCTGCATTTTGACAACAGGGTCATTTATTGATTTGCCTTTGATTATCATGAGGGTAATTTATTGAAGGGTTCCAACCGAGATCAATCTGAGTACCTTGTTCAATAGAACGCTGCCTCGGCCTCAACCTCCTGCACCTCTTTGTCTTAGTTATTGTACACAAAAAAGTGGGTTTCAATCTGGCTGGTGAGAAAAAAAAACAATGAAGATACGATTAGGACTAAGGAGTGTTAAAAAATAATTATACACCAGTTAAAATTATGTGCTAAAAAATGTGTGATAAGTTGTTTAATATTGTGCTAAAGCAGAACTTTACCCTATTAAAAATAATTAAGGGCTGGATTTTGGATCAGGAAAGATCTAATTAAAAAAAAGATTAGAGAATCTGCCACGACAAAGTTTTGATGCAGTTTTTGATATTTGAGTCTACATACACATTTAATGGGTAGCCTGTTCAAAAAGGTATTGACTGTCATTACCTACTCCACAATTAGATGCAGGAGAGTAGTAGCAGTTACTACTGTAAATATACAATATACATATGAGCATGACTCATCCACTAGAAAATAGCAACGCCTGAGTGTGTGTGCTGTGTGCAGTGCAGCTTCAGCACTCAGGTGAAGTGTCCCTAATAGGATCCCTGTGGGATTCCTCAGCAAACCTGCATCAGCCATAGACTCCAGCTCTGTCAGCAGTCGGCCCTGACATGACTGGATTCTAAATACAGATGCACACACACATGCGCACATGCACCCAAAGTAATCAGAAGGCATCTGTCAGCATCCACAAAAGTAATGTGTTGAGATTAATCAGGCATAATTGTGGTAGCTTGCCAAAATGTTTACATCCTCCTCTCTGTTCCAAAATAATTGGATGTGGCTTTCCTTCGTGTTTACAGTTGTTATTTTCACTCTGACACAAAGACAAAATCAGACAGCTATCTTACAAGCTCTCTAAATACCAATCTGTGTGTGTGTGTGTGTGTGTGTGTGTGTGTGTGTGTGTGTGTGTTTCCTTGACAGGTAAGACACTGTCAGAAGTTGTTACTTCCAAAGCTGTGACGTTTGTAGCACTGAACGATGGCAGCCATGAAGAAAATAGAAAATCACTACGGTCTTTATTATATCTTCATTTGACCCAAACTTTATGTGTGTACAATGACACCATGCATACATGATACACTATTACAATATTGTACTATTGTTATAGTCACATTAAATAAATTAGATCCAGGATGAGTCATTGTGTGAGCTGGACAGGGATGTAGGAACATTATCAGAACAACCCTACTGGTGCAACATGATGTTGCTCTGAGCCTGAAGGACTGACTGCTGAACTTTGTTATAAGTAATTAACTGGCTCCTCTCTTGAGCTAATTGGAGATTGCAAGTCTGATTGTCATTAGCAGCTCTAATTTTCCTGTCAAGGTTGAACAGCACAAAAACAAAATAACAAATTTTGTAAAAAGCATATGCCATCCAGTTGGAAAATTTAGGAAAGGCCTACAGAAGACATGAATATAAGAATGCATATTTAAGAAGATATCATATGAACGCCATTTTCACATCAAGTCCTTCTTGCCAGAGAAGGAGGACTCTTGTCGCTGTGTCTGCCAGCTGGCTTTCATCAGCACTCGCCCGCCATTGTGCAACCAACATTCAGGATAAAAGAGCAATTTAGTAAATCGCTGTTGTTCAATGGTCAACTGAATTGGAGACAAAACATGCAACACATGTGAGCAGTGGGTAGCCCAAACAAAGATGTTGTTTCGTTAATTAGGATACATATCGTCACATCTTGCAAAGCAGAACAAATGATGGTGGTTCCTGGTATATTGCCAACACATGTCTACCTCAGGTGAATCATGAAATTCTCTTCTTCTGCAAGAAAGGACTTTTCCCTGAGCAGTCTGTCACTGTGTATTTAAAGCTGTGAGAACGCAATAAAAATGACTTGGACATAAAGCAAGTTAAACCACTTCTCCCGTTGCTGTCTTTTTATGTGTATCTTTCTCTCTGATATCCTGCTGCTGTCATGAGACTGTATATACACTAAAAAAAGAGCTTCATTCTTGTTTCATTTAGGGTGGAATTTTGCAGCAGCAGCCTTGGACTTGTTTTGTTGCACTGTTATTTTAAGCATTTTGATTCTTTGAACATGAATGTAAAGGGTGGTCATGGCCATAATGCAAATAAAACTACTTTTATCATGAGAAATCTTTTACATAATTTACAAAATCCTACTCTGAAAACCAACTATTAATACTTAATTTTAATACCTACTCATTAATGCAAATTTAATGTAAAGTCTACATTGCTGACAATATTCACATTTAACAAAACTTCCAAAAGTATTTTCAAATTCCGCACACATACACGCACTTTTATTTCCTATTATAATCTAATCCAATGAGGCAGCCTGAGCCACATGTACACAGATATACCTTCATCTTAAAAAGCTTGTAAAGCAAGGGGACCAGTCATAAGCTGTATAAGACAATACTGACTCCTGCATACATTTAAGTGTAATCAAATAATAAATAACACAACATCAATAAATAATTAGTGTACAAGCACAATCATGTGCGAACACACACACACACACACACACACACACACACACACACACCCTGGGGGTATGATTACAGGCCTCTAGCTAAAAATGCTAAAGGTCATATCGTCAAATAGAAGCAGGAAAACAGTAGCTGTAACCTCTGTTCTCCATGTGCTCTAAAATTATCCATTTCCATTCCTGCTTAAGAATTTAAGCTTGTTATATACTCATTACTGTACAGTATGGTTTAGATAAGGACAGCAGCTAAATACAAAAACATGTTAAATGTTATGTCATCGCCAGACTGACCAGCTGCATCCAGGAGCCTGACTGTCTGTCTCTGGCTGTTTGCATCAGATTCTTCCTTGATGACAGAATCACTCTCTAACACCTTCAATCTCTATTTGGTGACATCCCTGGTCCATTACTTCTATGTGTGTGTACAGCCCAAGGACACTCATGCCACAAATGCACCACTTGTCATATGCCTGAATGTATGCCTGTGTGTGTGTGTGTGTGTGTGCACGTGTGAGAGCATATGTAGGGTGTGTGTATGTGCCGGTTTGTGTTTGTGACATCATACCACCCTTCTAACATCAGACACACATCCTCAAGGTCAATAATCAGGCCAGGTGGCCATTTGGAAAGATTAGGGACACATTCCTAAAAAAAAAGCGACACCTTTGATTTATCATACACTTCCAGTAGCGACGGGGCTCTCTTCTATAGAAGGTCAGCTGTGAGATGGATGGAGAGGAGTCCTGGCAGACCCCCATGGAGGTATCAAGCAAGACCTGAAATCTCTCTCACACTCCTCTACACGTTAAACCCCTAAATAACTGTGGGGAGAGGCATGGGGGGATACGAGGAGTGGAGTGAGGGAGGGAGGAGGAAGAAGGGAAGAGTGTAAGTGAGACACAGACATTAAACCCCCCCACCAGTCCCCTCTGACAGATGCTCGCTGAGGCAGCGTGCCAGGGAGGCGCAGTCTTAAGGTGACAGCCCCTGCCATAGTGAACAAAATTGATAATGCCATATGGCTGGAGGAGAGCGGCTGTGTATTCCAGTCACGAAGCCATGAACGAGGAATAATCCTTCTGCCGCTGTTGTAGGACATGCTTTTACTGTCCTGTAAGACTATCTTCAGTTAGGAGGGGGAAAGAAAATAGGAATAGGGGGACAGAAAGGTGGAGGAGATGGAAGGAGGAGGGGCGTGCTGCAGAAAAGGCCACACTGATGATCCCCCCCCACCCTTTCCTCCTACTCACATTGGGTGCATCCCCCTTACTAAACATGCAGAAACACACTCTGTCCTACTGTATCTCTTAATTCTGGCACTTTCCTCGATAGCAACATAAGAGCTGGCATAACAGCCTCTAACATCAGATAAAAAAAAAGGTGCTCATATTTCAGGAGAACAGAATGCAGGTGGCACGATAGGGCTGTAAACATGCTGCAGAGCAGGGGCTGTGTGCAGAGCAGGGATTGTGTGCTGTCATGGTTTAAACACAAGTTTTATAGAGATGGGAATTGGGTGAAACCTTAACTCACAATTACCTTTTTCCCCGGGTCCGCAGGGGGGCCGGAGGAGATGAGAGGAGCGGGTGGGCCCGCTCTGTGCGGCGAGAAGCAATTAATTTGGAATCTGCAGCATCGGGAGCTGGAAGGTTAGATTTAAATGGAGCACAGCCAGCTAGAGAGGCCGCGCTTAATTGTTTGATTGATTGGCCTGGACTGCGAGGCACATTTTTGAAGCCCCTCAGTGCCGATCAATGAGTCAATGAGTGCCTCGCCAAACCTTGCAGCTTCCCAGTCTCACAATTCAATTAATGTGCAGGCCTTGGTGGCCCCTGCTCCGATCGTGTTACAGCCCTGGAGACAAGCCTCTACTGCTCCCTCTCTCTCTTTTTTTTTTCCTTGTGTAGGAGCACACTGCGGAAGATGCAGGCTCGGGGGCAGGGTGTGTGTGAATGAGGGGGAGGTGAGAGGAAGAGGCAAAGGGGGCGGGGAGGTTGGCTTTATTCGATTTAGATTGGTAGCAGACACTACATACATACTGTATCGTACACAAAATCGAGTTATCCTCCTAATCTGTCATTTAAACAAATTATGTCGGGTAGTGATGCATCAGCAGTATCGCTCCACTCCAGGGGGCTGAGGGTGGGGGGAGGGATGAGAGGGTGGGGGAGAGGGGCGGTGATGGAGGGCTGAGGCTAATAGAGACACAGGAGAGACTGACACTTTATCAGCAGAGCAATGAGAGGGGGGGAAGAGGCGGTTAAGGGTGACAGGGGGCAACACGTTAAATTTCAAGATACAAGCTAAGGTCTGTTGTTTATATTCACCTCGGGCCTGATAATCAATATCTCTGTGAACAGACAACACATCCTAAACATCGCAGCTACTGGCAGCTTCATATTGCACCGTGCACTATTTGCATGCAGCAAATGCTACGCTGAATATTTGATCTTTCGATTTCATGTAATGTAATAGACATTAGTAGTGTTAATACTAAATTAGTACAGGTAAGCAAAGAGGTGAAGAGGATGTAAGAGGAGTACACTAGTGGATAAATATAAAAATATGGAGTGAGCGTAAGAGAATTCAACAATATTGCTTTATCTAAATCAGCTGACTACAAAGGAAAAAAAACAGCCATTCAAGCTGGACTGGAAGAAGCGTGTGGCTTTTAAAAATGCCAGACAGCTCTGACTGTGGGGTTTGGTCCAGGTCAGGGTCAAGGCTGAACCCACCATTACTGAAGACTGACAGGTGGGCTGAGAAGAGACATACAGATCAACAACAGATAAACAGAAACACCTGCGACTCAGGAGCTGCACAGCAATATAATGTATCTATAGAATATAATATAGAACTTGACTGTGTTCCAGTGTAAACATGAATGTGTGATGATAAAATCTACAGTAGAAAAATTGTAATATTGTAATTTCAAAATAAAATAAAAAAAAAAACTATTTGTGCTGCTTTTCAGCCAAAAGGGCAATGGCATAAAGGACTTATGAGGGTGCTATGATTCCTTTGGGTTGAAATATGCAATAATGATAATATGTGTTTCGTATTCATCAATAAACCATCTTCTAGCCTCTTGGTTACAACAGGGTTTGCAGCCAATGTTGATTTTAGACCACAAGGTGTGTGTGTGTGAGTGGGTGGTGTATTGATTTATGCATATGTGTATGCGATCAATATAACAGTCCAAAAGAGTCATATGGTCAATGGTATTAATCTGATACAATGGCCTGAATATGACAAGTGAACTGCATTGTTCCTAATGTGTGTTTGTTTTACAAGGATCTATATTGCCAGTCAATCCCTTTGACTAAAGCCATATTCCGGTGCATTGTGAAAAATGCCAACATGAGACAAACTGCTGATCAGAGCAGCACATGCATATTATATCACAAGTTGAGCAATGTGAGAGCATTGACCAGGTGATTGAGGCGGGTCTCAGAGGCCCAGGCCCCCTCCTCTGACCCTCCAACCTCTGGAGCTTTACTTAAGTGCCTCAACTCCATCCTCATCCAACTCCTACATCTTCTGCCCCTTCAGCTCTCCCTCTGTACCCAGCCGTGCTGAGTACACACTATCCTAACCTGCAGACTCAGACAAGCAAAAGGTCAAAATGGCAAGGGTCAGCAGTGCGACTCCTATGTCTCATGCATGTTGATTTTCCTTTACAGAGTTTTTCTTTCAAAAATCTGTCCACTGATTTTATGAACTACATTCGAAACAGCTCAACAAAGAGCATTTTTATAGCCTAAGATAGGGCCTTTCCACATCATATACATCTATAGATTCATGCATGCATAGATCATAACATATATATGAAACATCAATAAATAGTTCTCACTAGTTCTTTTTAAATTTACAGAATCTTCTTTGGATTTTAATGTGTACTAATTAACTTAAAAAAACAAAAATTGCTTGTAAAGGAGGGTTAGGATTTGTTGTTTTACTTCGGTTCATTAACCTCAAAGTAAAATAAAAAAAAAGAAACAGTTGGCAATGTTACAGTTACAAATAAAGATGAAAAAAAACAAAGTTGATAAATTGAATTATCATATTATTAAAAGGAGTGCAACCTTTAGTGCTAAGACTTCATAGGATAGTAATTTTTTCATTCGTTCCATTCTTTACAACTAAACATTAGTAATTCTCATTAAATGGTTATGGTAATCCTTGATGTTCGGTTAGTGAACATTTTCAAGTATAAGGTCATAATGAATGCATTTCAACATGTGAGTTGATAACATTAAAAAAATAATAACACAGATTATTAATAAATCAGGATTAACAGACTTCAAATATATGGATAGGCAAACATTTTCTGTGTTTGTAAAACAATCTCAAATGTATATCGTACTAACCTATTATTTGCATAAACATTCAGGGTCAAACAATGTTTCATTTAACTGATGATGAACAGAACAGGTGTTTCACCATCTTGAACCTGACTGTGAAACAGTAGTAAACTGATGAGTAATAGTAGGCACATGCATACACAGTAGCATGAGTCACATCTTTTCACTATGAATTTTACTCACACTCATTGCATGGTTGTAGTGTAGCACAGGGATGCTAATTAATTATAATATATGGTGAACCTGCTACAGGGACTACAGTGATGTCAATCAAGTTCATTGTGGAGGACTCTTACAAGCAGCAAATTTACCAAAGATCACTAACATTAACACCTAAGTTCATGGATTATTAAGTGAGCAGAACTGATTATTTTTTTCCTAAATACTATTTCATATTTAATGCTTAGAACAACTTCTTTCCTGGGAGTGAATGAGCCATCACTCAAGAATAAAAAGCTTCACAGCCAGTGCAATAAGCATTAACTCTGCACATGAATACAATTTCATTCCCTCCTAATTGCCTCTGTGCATTAAATAAGTGAACAGCTAAGGCGTGCCGTAGCAGAGCGCTTCTACACTCTAAAATATGACATTCAATTTTGTTTGGGTAAGTGGGTAAAAAAACAACTGTGGTAAATAAAGTTGGAGCTCATTATCATGCACAGAAACACAAAGACTTCAGAGTCTAAAAAGGTTATGTGTGATGCAGCAGTATGTTGTGGTCTATAGGGTTTCTTCTATGTGTGCATGCATGAGTGTGTGTGTGTGTTCATATTAAAGTCTGTCTCAGCCCAAGTGGCTGTTAAAATATGGATGTGTGGTATATCTGCCCTGCCATTCCGACCTGCAGCGCTTCTGCAGTCACTGTCTTATCGCGATGAGCAGTGACAGGGGAATTCAGGGGGAAAGGGTCTGCTTCAAAAGCCATTTCTACTGCCACTAATTGTCTGCCATCCCCGAGCTGATATGGCAGCAGGACATGACAGACAACACTGATCACGGAGATGGGACACAATTGAACTCTGCAAAAAGGAGCCTGTCTAAATGCTTGAACTCAGGCAAACTCAGGGTTGCGTTACGCAAGATTTTCTGTTATCTAAGACCACACCTAGAGAAAGTTACCAGTTATCACCCTGAACCAAAACAAGTGAAACATTCATATAACCTGCATTTTTTCACAAAAAATGAATAGGTAACGGTCAGGTTTAAGGAATTTATTAAAAATTATTTACTATTTTTTCTGCCAAGAGATTCAAAGTAAATCCATTGATTCTGGATATACTGTTTGTAGCTATCTCGTCATGTTCTGTCTTTCAACAAACATATGGCACCTTTAAAAATACTGTACGTGAAGATGTCACACCACCACCAACATGCTTGTTGCTTGACATATGCTTTACCCCTTTCTTTTCACCCTTTGTGCTAGGTACAGCATTTAAATTAAGTCTAAAGCCCCAAAGTCAATGTTATGTTTACCTTACTGATGCATGGTGGGTATCGGGGGTGTGCATTGGATGGTAACTATTCACCTGCTGTGCTGGCGTGGGGCCTGGCTGAGGTGTGAGAGCAATACTGACCAAAGGGATCATGTAGAATGGAAAACACCTGTCTGGCTTGCTTACAAAGACCACAGGAGGCTGCACTGACACCGAGGCACTCGGGTAATGTAGCCGGCTGAAAATACTGCAAAGATGCCTAATGATAACCAGCTGATGGGATTAGGTCGCTGTGTGTGAAAAATACAACGTTCATGTAGATGACACCAGTATCATGAACAATTACCTGTGCAAAAGTGCTGAAAGTCTAACTTGAGAATGGGTTAAAAGCATGTTCCTTTGAAGCTTAGCACTCTTCTCATTTTTTTTTCATTTTTTTTTTAGCTTTCATCTATTGTTTTATCTGCCATCGCTCTGCCGGAGTGTACTCATGCTGAGATGGGAGCAGGACGAATCTCTCCCTCTCCGAGTAAACCATTGCTGTTGTTTCAGCTGCATTTCAGTCATCCCGAACACGACTTTATTTCACTGGGGTGAAGAAGGTAGATTAGGAAAAGGAAAGGCAGCGGAGGGCGATGCCAAAGCTGAAAAAAAGGAAGCACTGTAATGAGACAAGGAAAAGTAAGGGACAAATAAACAAAACTAATTTAAGGGCCATTGACAGGCCTCATCTATCCAAGACTCATTACAACGGCAAATAAACATAGGGGCCACTGAAAGGTCACGCTAACGTGTTGCTCAACTTCAATCAGCCCAGGAATTCCAGGGCATAACCTACTCATTCACCCTCCTCTTCATTAGATACAGCCTGAGCACCTCCCGCTTACTTATTCATGACATTCAGGACACAGAGTTTTCACAAATTACATTCCTGTGGTCCATCAGCAAAGCGGGACAGCAGGCAGTAACTTACTGTATTTCTGAGAACTGAGCTGCGGCAGGTAACTCATTTTCCCGACACCCGTTGGGAGGGAATTAAATAAGACGGACCTGAAATTGTCAGACAGTTGACCTATAAATCCACAAGTGGGCCACTGGCGGTGACTCAAGGGAATAGATACAGATACAGACGGATAAGAATGACTGAAGAAAGAGGAAGATGGAGAGGTAAGATGAAAAGAGAGGGAGGGAAAATAGAAATTGACAGAGGAGGAAAAAAAAAAAACAGACACATAAGGATATTGGGTGAGCCGTCAGGCAGGACAAACACACCCAGACAGGGTGATATTACACATGGTTGTGTCCTGAGCTCCCCCCCCCACTTTCCTGTGAATGTCTGGTCAGTCTGGCCCTAATCCCCGCCCCCCACATGTTAGCTGGATTGTTTTTTATAACATTCTCCAAACTTTTACATCATAAGAGGTTAAAAGAAGGACAAGTAAAGAAAATATTGCGGATTAAAAAAAAAAAAAAGCTTTCACTATTTTAACAATCACTGAGTGCAGAGATTTGCTGCAGCCAGGAGCCACTGATAGATAGATGAGGTAAAGTGAGTGAAAGAAGCAGAAGGAATTACGGATTGAGAGGAGGAGGGCATGATGAAACAAGTGGCATTAGTGATGGTGTGAACAAGTGTTAAAAAGAAGCAAATAAAACTGAGCTTATCTGTGAATGTGATTAAAAAGCAAGTGTAGACACAAAACGTTTAACCTACATACCCTATCTGCAGCGATTCCCACTGAGAAAGTCCCTCTTATCTGCTAATAGACCTCTGTAATCCCTCGCACATACATGTGTTGTAGACTGGCAGCTTTTAATGAACAGTCTAGGAAACAAGTCCTGCTAGAAATCAAATGATAGCTCAAAATATATAAAACCACTACTGGATCCGTAGAGAGTCAAGGTGTTTAAGCTAAAGCATACAATACAATACATATAACCACACCCTTGAACACAGTTGAATCAGATGGCAATTTATAAATATATTTTAATGGCAACTTATTGATTGATTTACAGATCACTATAATTTAACAGCAAACACTAGGGGACATATACTTCATAATAGTGTAAGGTAAGAGCATGATTTTAAAATGTTCCCATTAAAGCTGCCACTAATATCTGTTACGTAATATTTATAGACTCAAAAAATAACATCAATGCCAGTCAGTTACTTTCACAAGTAAGGAAGTGGGAAATTGACGGCTACAGGGGATTTGTGCAGGGGGAAAATTGGAGTGAAGAGAGACTGTAAACAACCAATAGTGAAGATCGGCAGTGTGACCATGTCCAGAACATTAGATTATCAGAATTAGAGGGATTGGATGGACTACAGCTGGATTTGACCCGATGCCTCTAAGGAAAGAGAAAGAAGAGGCACACAAGAGAGGAGGAGCAAGCGAAGGAAGATAGTGGTGGAAAATAGAGATAAGTTTCGATGGGAGTTGTGTGGAAAAGTCGTATTGCGGTACAGGAAGGAGCAGACAGCTCAGCAGATTTAGGTACCTGGAGAAGTTTTAGGGGCTGGCACTGAAGTGAGCAGCTGAGGCGTCCCGGCCGAGGGTTCAGCTGGGTTCTTCCCCTCCGCGGGATTCAGCTTGAGCTGCAGCGCCCCTCAGTGGTTGAATGCGGGCATGAGAACCTCCAGAAAAACAGAGGAGACGTGAGGACATGAAATTTACGACAAATGACTTATATCATCCCTTGCTTGGTGTGATTACTTCATTTTGAGAAGATAAAACCTAAAACCTGGATTTAAATGGTCATGGTTTTCATGTTTTTGCAGAAGAGTCGGTTGTTATTCTTGATATTATAGATTAACACATAGTACCCTCCCTATTTACTCCAGGACACATAATAAGAAGCCATTATCAGATCATTAACACAAATAGAGCTATTATTATTCAAAATAAAACTCCATGGTACTCTTATATATATAAAAAGCTTTAATAAATAAGGCTAGTTCATAATAAACCAGCTCTATAATGAACTATCAATAATTATAAAAGAGTGCTTTGGAGTTTCTGATTTCATATGTGTGGATATTCTCTATTTTTTCAACACTTTACTGCTGTTTTTTTTAATACTCACTGAAAAACGTCACAGCTCTCCTACTATATTTAGCATTTAGAACTAATATTGTGCTCAGATAACAAATTAGGGGTGTGTTTGTGTGTGTGTGCCTTGTGTGAAAATGTGCAGCATTGAAAGACAGAGCACTAAGGGGGAGGGGGATGAAGCTTAAATCAATGTGATTAATTCATGTTAATTGCTGCCCTCTGGTGTCAGTGCTGCTGTTGTTGTTGTTACTTTGCTGATACACACGGTTTCTGGAGCCGCCTCTCGAGCATAAATCTCTTAAGTCAATAGAGACAGATACGGAATCCTGCTGCTTTCCAGCTTTGCCTCTGCAAACTGCAGTTACCTCCGGCCCAGACACAGCAACAAGGAAAAAAAAAAAAGAGAAAAGTCTTACAATATCTTATCTTGCAAAACCCCAAATCCTCTGGTGGAATTTGGAAAATACTAACCAGACCTCAGGCAGTGGTGATGTATCATAGACAATCATGAAGTGACAGGTTTTGTGAGGAATTCTCTCTCCTGAATATTCCGCTGAAATTTGCACTGCTAAACTGTACACCAGCACCATATTGATAAATATCCTCTTTAAAGTGCTTAAAGGCATACGAGAGAGGCCAAGGACTCAATGAGAAAATCATATTGTGACCATGGTATTGGTATAGTACCAAGCTAAAATTAAGTAAAAATAGTACTAGAGTTTATCATTTCTTCATCTTTGCCTCACAAAGAAGCCTTTGTCAGGGAATGATGGACCTTTGTATTTCAAGCTGAAGCAGATGTTTTCAGGTCCCCTCTTCTTCTGCATGCACATAACATGTTCCTGATGTGAGTTCAGCATGTGACCGCCGCGTGATTCACCTAAAGATTCCTCTTGATTTTGTGCCAATTTACTAAATGTATAGAATCCATTTAGCCCGTGCTTCTTTGTCATTGAAAAGAGTGTAGTCCCCTGACTTCTGTGTCAAGGTTTGTCTACTTATTGGACAATAATCATTTTTAACCTTCAACCCGTCACACACCACAGGGTTGGAATTTGCATCGGCCTATACATCCTCTGCTGAGAGATCAATGTGAAGAGAGACACGCTGAGGCTGCTACGTAATGATGATTAATGGCCTGTAATCAGTCAAAGGGAATGACGTGAATTTGAGGTGCGTGCATGTGCATGTGAATCCTAATAATTCTGCTGCATCATTATTCAGCATTTAGGTTAGCTTGAAAATCACTTCTAAAGGAGATGTTTCATTTCTAAAAGACTGGATTTATGATTATATGGTCAGTATGAATCTAAAGGAATGATTAATGGTTACATTATTAAATAAATGGGATCTGTGAGTGTCATAACTCTATAGACTAAAAATCTATACTCATCCTAAGATGTTCAATTCAACTTCTGTTGAAACCCCACTTTGTCTTCAATTTATATTAAAAGAAAATTCTCAAAATATGGATTTAGACTTAAAGAAGTCCAAATGGTGACAGGGCTTCTGTTTTACCTTCAAATTAAACCTCAAGACTAAGATGTTATTACACAGGAGACATGTAAAGAAATATTCAAGCACAATGCACATTCGGCAAAGTTTTGCACCTTTTTATGTGAAACCGAATCTGTATATGAACTGAATTAGAGAACCACCCTGCTGCTTTATATATGGAACATCTTCAACCAAAAAAAGGCTGACTGACTGGCTGTATCCGTGTGTCTGGATGACAGCGCTGAGTGCTTCCTGAAGAAGGAAAATATTGCATGCCACTGCTCGTTTGTAGCCAATCTGTTTCTTCAGTCAAGTCAATATAGAAACAGATGGATTCACTACAGGAGTGGGCCACTCCATCAATAATGATGCCACATCATACATGTACCATAAAACTTGTGTAGGTTTGCTATACTACACACACACACACACACACACACACACACACACACACAAGAACATGTTATTTTCTATACAGTAGCATATTTCTCCTGGCTTGAAGGTGGTAAATATATCAAGAGCAACGACCAAGCTGTATCGAATAGCTTTAGAGTTCCAATTTCACAGAAACAGTTCGCATCCCTAATGTTCTGTACCTTGTATAACAACAATAATCCTCTGCACATTTTGTCTATTGTGCACATAAATGGTATAAAAGGTCCACAAGGAAGTGGGTCACTGCAGATGTTTTTCCTCCCACCCCCGTTTGTCTTTTAAAAACTAGTCTTGTTTCCAGTGGCAGCTTAAGGTGGTATTTATACTCTGTAAAAGAGAATATGCCTCCCTATGCTTTTTCTTTTAAATTAAAAAAAAATATTCTTTCGGGTTTGTTATTAAAAATGGGAAACAAATTATGTGTCTGTTGCTTAGCCATTGCAAAATTACACATTACTACTAGGCACAAATCCACTCAGTGCAAAAAGGGAACAAGGAAAGAGAAAATTGTAACCCATTTTCACAACCAGCTTGAAAAGTATGAGAGAAAAGTAGTGGTAGTAGAGGTAGATATACATTTTAGGATAATAAATGAAGATTCCAGCACAGCTGACATTGCACTCCACAGGAACTCAGAGGTAGAGGGGAGAATGGAAGGGATGGGCAGCCCAAATTAGAGCGAGCAGCTGTTGTGCACGTTGTATCGCTACACATCTGCCAAGTCACCATAGGTAGGGTGCCGAGGTGACTTCACAAACTTAAGCAGCCTCCTCCTCTTTCCTCTATATAAGCTAGATTCACACAAACTGGACAAGTCCCATGAATGAAGAAACAGGCCTGGACCCCGTTTCCCAAAAGCTTTTCACAAAGTATGTGACCTTAGTCTCCTTTTAATATATAAGTGCTATATCTCATATAAGTACTACCCGTTTTTAGCTTTTTGCTAAACTGCATGCACATATGAAGCTCTGCAGAGCAGAGATTGAATAAATAGCATAAACATGATATTGGCACCGTAATGTACATACAAAACAATAAAAACAAAAAACAAAACAAGGGCAACCACTGCAAGAAAACTGTTGCCAGACACCACGTCATTGACCACAAGCTGATATGCAGGAGATAAGCTACTTATGCGATGACATAACATTTGCTTATTGACAATGACGAGCACAGACAACCTTGACGGGACAGAGATATCGACTTGTGATGCGTGTGTTGGCCTGTACTCTGGGTAACGGATATCTGTTGCAAAATATGACTGGTATGGGGAACGGCAGACAAACATATTTACAGAATACTGGCAGCAGTAGTATAGATAGGGGCTGCTGACGGATAAGCCTATAAAATGTAATATGAGCAGCAGCAGACAGTGTTTGAAGCAGTTCTGCAGCTGAAGTAGCAACTGAGCATATTTCATGCATCTTAAGCCTTCCGATATATAATCTTGGAAACATCTCTTTTAAAGTAAGATTAATGGAACACTACGGCTGTGGGCATAAAGTTAAACGCTATAGTGTGAACTTTCATCTCCCCCTTCTGGGAGTGAGCGCAATAACAAAAACACTGTAGATATGTCCTTACATCATGGGCTCAGCACATTATAACACTTAGAGAAGCTGGAGGAAATTATGTTATCCTCATTGCAGTTTGCAGAGGAAATGCAGGAATGTTGCCAGAAACTAGATTGAAAAACTCAATGTTATGTGAAATACAAAGGAATTTACTTCATGGCTTAATCAGTATTGTATAAACTAATTTTTATGTAAAAGCCTTATAACTGCAACCTATCACCTGACATTGTAAGCAGTTCTTATAAGTGATGCACGCATCTGCATTTGACCTACAGCTCAAGTTTTTGTTAAGACCCTGAAATACTTAGTAGAAGGTCCTTCTAGACACATTTCTTCAGGATCCCACCTTCCACAAGACCTCGGGGAACATGTAATACCGTGCCGCACTTATTAAACTTTGGGGTTAAATCCTAGCCGGACTAACAGCACGATGAGGACTCGTTGCAGGTATTTGTATGAGATAAGAAATACAGAGGCAGTCTGAATTCATTTTGCTTCCTCACCTCTGGGTGTAGCATGTAATTACTCGGTTGGAGCATTGGGGAGGTTGGCAGATTAAAAAGGAGTTGCCCTGAGGTTGGGAGTCCAGGCCGTTGAGTCAGGAATCCACAAGCCTCTTGTGAAGTGACAGCAGCTCCTCAGCTAACAGGAATATTAATGCACATCTCAAGGTGACACCTGACCAGACACGTTCTCCAATCACTGAAGTAGTTGTTCTTTTAGTGTTCCCTCTGCATGATTATACATTTGGATTATACATGCACTTCACAATAGTATAACTTTTGTTATTTTATGTTTCACTGTACTACCTTTGACATGTAGCATCTACATGTATTTAATAGCTTAATATAATGGTTATTTTGCATATAAGGATTACACATGTTAATGATAAAATATAAAATAGATTAAATTAGTTTCACTTCGACATTAGATTTGAGCCTATACATTAGTTTAACAGTAATAACAGTATGACTATATAGTGTACAATAAAGCAGTAAACATTAATTTTTTTGTGTGTCATTAAAATGAATTATTTGATTGCTATCTTTATGTAGATTAGTAAATATATTATTTTGTGCAGCTTATCTCTAGTCTACAATATTTCAAATGTAAAAAAAATAGCATGTATGATACTTCTACTTTTACTACTACACTAAATTTTGAAAAAATTGTGTAATAAAAGCATCTGAGTATTTGTAATGGAACAGTAAATATGGAAAATTATTTTATATGAAGAAACTCATCACAACACTTTTTTCATGACAATGAAGGGAATTAAAAATTTGCAACTATACTTTATATTTATATTCATTACAAAACTGACACTAGCTGTGCATCAGATATATATAAGACTCCTATTGGAGTGTGTTGTTCTCCGTCTGCAGGTTGGGGAAACATTTCATCACTAAGCTTCCCACTGTCTCTGTAACTCAACCCCTGTCAGGAAATTTACTGTAGCAATTACAGATATTGAATAACCCTCAATCTGCCCTTAATTTGGACCTACAACATGCGATCAATGCATACATTACACTGAAATTACACACTAATAATCCGTTGGTCTAATCAATACGGTACTGAGCAATAAAGCTATAGCCGGCAGAAATTGTCCTTCTACAGGACCGGTGCACTCTTTAGTGGCGTGCAAAGGTAGTTTAACTCTTCTTAACGTACATGTGAAAAGGTAAAACGGTGCCGGTTCCATTCAAAGGAACCAGGTCATATTCTTTACAGACAAAAAGTGATCTCCAGATATTAATATAGAACAGGTGCAGAGGCTGCAGACACGTTGCATTGCCCAGGACCTCAGTGTTTCAGGAGCGTGAAGGGAGTGAGGGAGGTGAGCTCAACGATTAGAGGTGGCTTATATGAAGGAGTGAGCAATCATTCACAGGAGTTGGCAGAGTGAATTATGGCAGTAATAGAGTCCTGCACAGAGGCTTTTATGAGGTACTTACTCCCCCCGTATCCAGCACTAAAAGCTATATCATGTATTTCAGTACTGCTTCCATGCTTACTGCCCTTCTGGTTGTCAGATCGGTCACCATCATTAATTAGAACATTAAAATACCATTAGGAGGAGGCAAGGACGTGGAGATAACTCAGATGTTTTGATAAAATTCAGTCACGCTTACTTAACTCTATTATACCTACAGTATGTAGGTTTTTATCAACAATCAGGCTCACCATTTTATTCCCTCCTTTCCTGACAATGGGTGAATGCGAAGATTAGGTCTTGTGATAATGCGTTATATACACTGTGCTAAATGTACATACTTTTAAACTAGCATCAATTGGTGGAATTCTTCAGATTTTTTTTTCTTGTCAATTTAGGGTAAAAGGCATGGCTACAGGTTCTTTCAACTGAACAAACCACACAAGCTTAAATTGGAGCTTAATATGCTATAAAAACCACCCAACTCATTGAGCCTGAAAATATCTAGACATATCAAAGAAAGCAGGATGTTCATGAACAAAGAAGCTCCAACAATTTTATGCAGTACATTTATCAGAATGTTCTGGTAAAATGTGAGAAAATAACTGAGGTCAGATTATCTTGGTTTGGATTTGGTGAAAAAACCTAGATTGTGGTATATGTGACTCATTGTATTAAAACATCTGTCATTCATATTGGGTGTCACCACTTCCATTCATTTATTCACCTTTTCCCTCCTAAATGGAGGTGCTTTAGTTTATCATTGTATAACCAATTGTGTCTCCAATGTAAACCACAGGAGGGCAGTCTTCATTGCAGTCAGGACAGAGGATCGCATGCACATATTAAACGGTTACAAAATACAAAAAAATCAAATCAAATTAATGTGAGTAACATTTCAAACTTCCACTAATATTTTGCCAACATTGCTCTCTGAAGGGGAAAATGCAATCTATTTACATAATAGCAGGCGCATAAAGGCATTCTGCTTAATGCAAATATAAACTATTGTTGTCCAACTTTTTGTAAACTTTCTTGTAGTGGGTTTGTATTGGGTATTGTGTCATTTAATGATTAAAAAATTCCAGGTCAGTTGTGTATGATTCTGTCTGGGTATGGTGCAGTCACACAGAATACAAAACAATTTACAGGCCAGGTTATTCTAAACAGATCTACCAAGTATTTCATTCAAATACAATTTTTTTTTCTTCATCAGATCCTATCAGACAACGTTGTGATATGTAGACAGCACGGCAGCAAGGCACTAATAAAGAACCATTTTTTTTTGATTGTGGATTGGACTTTATTTTATATGTTACAGTGTTAGAGCATTGAGATCAGTGTGTAAGCATTGTTGAGGCATCAACTGAGATCATCAGATAGAAAAAAATGACGTTACTTTCAACTTTTGGCAGCTTATTGTTTATGACTAGGGAACATCCAGTAAAGCACACAAATACAACAATGATAAAGAACACCCAACAAAATAAATGTACAACTTCTGACACCATTCTTTGATGAATCTGTTAAACCTGGTTATAAAAATGACAATAATATAAATTCATTTCTATATATATGTGTGTGTTTTATTAAAACAAACATCCAAAGTTAGAGAGGAATAAAAGCACACTAAGATTTAGGCAACTGGAACGTTTCAGTAGGAAGTCAACATTGCTCTGCAAACTTAAGTTGTAGGTGCATTGAAACATTATGAATTATAAAATTCAAAATATAAAGTAATCAAATCTCTGTTGTGAGGGTGGTGTCAGTGAAGAAGCCAAAGTTACAGTCAGTGAGAGCACTGGCAACAAATAAAATACTACACTGTGCTGTTGCTGTTTGAGATGGTGTCCATTACTTACCAGTATACAGATCATTATAATGACCAAACCAAATTATACTAAAAGCACAAGGTATAACTACTGAGAGAATGAAGTTGAAATACAGCCAGGAGTAATGTCAAAACATCCCATGTTATTGGGACACATTAGCTCTACAGACATCGATAGTAGTAGAAGAATTACATCTTTTGCTTTTTTGCTATATAGAAGCTGGTTTACTGAAAAGCCACTCTCCACCTTAACACAAATCAAAATTCTGGGGAAAAGAAAAAAGGTTATTTTTTAAAATAAATATCTTCAAGTACACTTTAAAAATGTTGGCAACCATATTCTATGGAGTTTTTGTTGTTTTGAATGGTAAACAAGTGGCACCAGGGGACTAAAATACTTCATTATATTCATATTCTGTGTTAACCAAAAGAAGTAATTTAAGTCTTTCCTTATCTTATATAATGTTGGAATAATTTTGACTTATATCATTATAATAGGTTTTGAAAAGATGGACAGAATGGAATTAAAAAGTGAAATATCAAGAGAGAAGTTATTTACTAAAAAAAAAAAATAAATACATGTGAAATTATTGATGTTTAGGGTTAGAGTAGACGCTGTTTTGATAAAATATTTATCTGGGTAAGAGCGAAGCTTCAAACAGGGTCTACGCCTTTTTTAGGTATGTGTGGTACAACGCCACACACTCTTAAGTCACACCTGTGAACCCATGAGAGGGCCTGTCACTCATTAATTAGACTGCATAATCATTGCAGTGCTCATAAATAATGCTAAACAATCCATGCGACAAGCTATTCCTCGTCAACTCGCAAGTGTACACTCACATTAGTGAGCAAAAAAAGGGGGAAGGGTTCGGTTCGAGTGACCATATTTATCAAATACAGTCATGGCTGTGGCTCTTAACCATTGTGCCAAACAGAAGCATGAAACATTCTGTTTCGACAGCTATACGCACAGTAGCTGTGTTTACCTCTCCCTCCCTTCTGCTAGCTTTTTACCCAGCGATTAGAACAAGATGCACCGGAATACAACCGGAACCAAAAAACATGACATGTTAACATTGTTAACAAATAGTACTGATAGTAAAGAATCCGGAATCCTTCTCCTGTACAGCGACTGGCGATTGGTGATCCCCTCCCCAGCCCAGTTGGTTTTGGCAGTGGTTTAGCACTTGTGCTTCATGGCAAGCTGTAGAAACATCGAGGTGGGGGTTGCAAGATAATATAAAGAGAAATTTTAAAAAATTGTTGCAATTCATTCACCTGGCCAGCAAATACTAGTCAACTACGAATACAAAAAATTGATGTAATTGATCACTAGTCAGTCTTCAATCTAAAGCAGTAATAAGTACAGTCAATCACAGAATGAGAGAAGACAAAAGAGATACTGGGGAAGGGTTTTTATGCAGGTGCTGGAAGGCTGCCAGTGGTTGTGGTGTGTTTATTCAGGCAATGACAGAGCATTCCACAACCTCATTTATCTCATTAACAAGAGCTCTAATGGGTTTGGCTAGAGGCTCTTTGGAGAGATGACCAGGGCCAGCAATCTAGTTTGTAGCTATGGGGTGCAGGGATGTGAGGATGGAAAATCTGTAGCTGTAGAATGTAGAGGACCGAAATCTACAGATTGAACAAGTGGGGGCAGTAGAGCGGCATGCACGAAGAAATGGTCTTGATTAAAACTGAGCCTTGCAGCTCAACAAACTGCTGATAAATAAGCTTGCAGAAGTGAACTTGAAGGAAAAATGGATGAAGGTAAAATGTAAAGTGTAAGATGTAAGACGGTACTGCAGATGCTAGAAAGAAAAAAATGAAATTCCTACTGTTTGCTTAATTCTATCTCAAATGACTTCTATATTAATCTGTAAGGAAACTAAATGCCTTTTACAGACTTCAGACATGCAGCAGTATGAGTCTTGAGAATAATGAGAAAGCGCAAGTTATGAAGCAAATAATATAAAAGCAAAACTAGTGGCAGCCAGAGAGAAAAATAAGAAATGCTTGCAAATGAGTGATTCTTCATGCTTCATGGGGGTTCCGCAGCCAATTCTCTCCTGAAACCATGAAAGCCAGGCCATTTTTCTCCACTCATCACAGTTGGTGTAATTCATCATGGCAGGGAAGCTCATCTGTGAGCAGTAAGAGGGCCGTTTCTTGGCTCTTCAAATATATCACTAACATCATTTCACCATGGCTTTATGCATTGTTCAAAACAGCCATGACTTAATGAGTGTATTGCTTCATTAATAAAGTCTTTGACATCCATCTTACAATAGTATATGTCTATCATTGTAGTTTATTCTCTAACAAACCCAGGGGTCTGAATATATATGGGTTGCTATTAGAAAGAGCTACAGTTTGATGATCATAATCAGGTATGCTTGTTTCAAAGGATTTTTTTTGTAGAATTAATGCAGAAACATTATGCTAATAGCCCCATTAAAAAGCATAGAATTAGTTTACCTGACATAAAGGAGATATGGGATCAATAGAAAGATAAGAGAACAGCCTATGTAGAACAACAGAAGAAAGTAAATGAGGAAAGAAGAAAAACGATCATCTCCCTAGAGCAGCAAGAACTCCTATAGTGCAGCTGGACACATTAATCCTTAGGGTTAAGTTAAATATTTGATCTTTTGGTTAAAGCAAGGTGGGTCTCAAAGTCCAAATTTTACTGCATTGTATTAAAAAGTATATACCTTAATACCAGAAGAGGTTTTGCATGTTAATGCATCGTGCTGACACATTGCCTTACCTTATGTGCTGTGACAGAGAACTGCTCAGCACTGTTCATCATGTCTGCAGTCCTCTCCTCAGCCCGACCTAATCGCTCACCACGTTCATTCAGGGCCTGGCTGGCCTTCTGTACGGCACTCGTCACGCTGTCTGCAGCCGAATGGAGTATACTGTTACCTGAGAGGTGAGAGGTGAGGTAAAACACAGAAGAGAAGAGGAATGGACAAAAGCGAAAGTAATTGTTATTCACTCTGTGAAGCAGAGTTAGGTAACCAGTTGTAACAAATGAACTTGTGTCATTAGATGAGTGTAGTTTAATCAGATGCTGAGAAATAAATGCTTGACCGCAAGGGCAGCCCTAGAGACCCTAAAGGGGGATATAAGAGAGAGAGAGAACACATCTTCAGATACCCGTGACAGCCCTGCGGATCTTTACTCTGACTGGCCATTAATCTACTACACATCTGGAGTGCTGCTACTCTATGTTAAGTGGTATAGGTACAGCAATCTTGCTGCCGCTTCCATATAATACCATTGTTCCTTTGGGGCATTAACTGTAAGGTTACATAGACTTATCTGAAGGCAGTTCAGGAAAAAAATAGACGCAAAAGAATTTTTGCACTGTGGTTCACGGTGACAAAAAAAACAAGTTGTCTAGGAAAACAACATTCTCAATAACAAAAGAAAATGCCATTTGAATTATTTGAGCTTTTAAAAGTATTGATTTGGTGATGACCACCATCAATAGTCTTTCATATAGTTTAGTAACACCAAATGATTCACAACTACACTTAATACTAGTACTCCGAGAAAACATTTGCTTTATATTCTCAATTTAAAGCAAATAAGAAATAACATATAGAGCAAATTCTGAGTCACTGCCTATATAAAGACAAGACTTTCATTCCTACAGGTATCTACAGCGTCCTGAGTGCATGTCCCATGGCATCGAAGCAGGTAGACGGAGTGACACATGATTGGGATAGCTCTACTGCAGCAGGTTATAACACAGCCCAAAAGCAGACGGCAAGGCCAGATGGTATTCCTTCAAAAGACGTTAACTTGATTAAGTCAAAGCAATTTCTGTGGACACACACCCGTACTGCAGACACACAGATGAATGAGTTCACACAAACGAAAGGGAAATGGAAACACATGCCTTCCTGAAGTCAATTTTCCAGAGATTACAGTAAATAAAACACAGACTGCAGGATGCATTACATATGACAAACACATCCGGACAAGTGATGAAATAAGCTTCATGACTGTTTGGATTCTATATTCATTTCGACATCAAATTACTAAGAGTACTCGGAACTCGCATACATTTTCCCAAAATAATGTTACAATAAACTTACCCACATGCTTCCTACTGCATTCTTTTGGGGGGGCGTCAATGACTACCCATTTCAAACAGCTAAAAATGATGTGAATTATTATAGTGCCCTCTGCTGCATTAAAAGGAAACTTGTTGTCCTTTACTAGTATGACGAGCTGTATCAGTGACCTCAAGTATTGGGTTTGGAACGTCAACTCTTGAACAAACATTTAATGTTTAAACAAAAAAGTTACAGTCCTATTAACTACCTGTCTAAAGCAGCTACAATCGGAATGTAGTATTTATGATTTTCTATGAAAGTAGAAAAACAACTTGGTGTGTGATGATTAAACATTACAAATGACGAAACAGGTAAAAAAAAATATAAAAATAAATAATAAAAAAAAACCCTGCTCTGTTTCTTCCAGGGAAAGAGAAACACTTTCCTAATGCTTTTCAAAAGCCGCTCAGAGGCTTTAGATCTTCACTAGAAAGGATAAGACCTTTTCACCTTCAGGCAGATTCCTCTTAATTCTCTCCTCTTCCATGGGAGCCTGGGGAGTAATACTCCCATCATCCCCACCTCACAGCCCCTCCACACCATGCACTGAGGAAAAAAAACATCTCCCTTTTTTTGTCTGCACACTATTTCTTTTCTCTGGTGCCTTTCTTCTCTATTGTCAGAGGTCAGTGGCTGGCTGCAGCGTGGGCTCCCCCGGTGGAGAATGTAATTACAGAGAAAGCAGGGTGGAGATGTTCTGGGAAACTTATGAAGAGGCTGCAGCATCGGGAGCTGAATGAAACATGTGTAGGAGTAGATTCATATTATGCTGTGCTGTGATCCAAACGGAGCATTAGTGTCTCTTGACTTAGCCATCACTGTTATTATTGGGGATGAAATTGTTTTTTGTTTTGTCACAATCACTTGTATAAATACAGTTTCCATTTCAATCAGGAAGCATGGATTTTTCTCATGTTTGACATTGATAAGCTTTTTGTGAAGGTTAAATCAATTTTGACAGTACAAGGCTGAACCTAAAACATCCATCACACACACCTTTTTCAACAATGCAAAATGGAATTTTGTTGGAGGCAGAACAAAAAGGCAAGATGTTAACAAAATATTCCCAAAAAAAAAGGAACCATGAGCAGAAACATAACAAGGAAGAGGAAATCTCAGCCCCCTCCTCTTCCAGTTCTTCTGCAAGAGCTTGATTACACGATACATTGCTCTGGCACTAAGAAAATACACTGATGGTTATCAACACGAACATGTCAGATACACTTGACAAGATGCTGACAGCCAGGCCACATTTTTCGCTCAAAGCATATGGGATTGATAATACTAGATGGTTGGCTTTTAGAACAAACACCAACGGAAAAACAACCATGCAAAAAATACATGCTACAGTGCTCTTAATATTTTCACTCTGGCAGCATGCATGATAATATCATCGCTGTGCAGTGATAATGCTGTGGGGAGTCACATGTGTGGGTGTAGGGAATGGAGGGAGTGTTTTACAATAAGTTCTTTCAAGTATTAGTGAGCATACTAAATGTATCTGCAAGTCAAAAAGTTCCATCAAAGAAGTCTCCTTAATAAGCAGAAATTGCCAGAGGGCTTTAGGCTGCTATCAAAATAAATTAAACATTCTGTCCACGATTCCATTCCTAATCATAGCTTTACCTATGCAGAAGATCTTAACATTTTAAACAGTAATTTCTGTATCATATAGAACCCTCTTTTGCCTGTTTATGCTGATATGATTACTGACAATAACACAAAAAACTGCAGTTTTATATGCTTCCACTCCACAAAACTGCTTTATAATTGGGCCTTAATTCATACTTTGATTATTTCTTCTAAATACAGAATAATTACATTAAAATTGTGTCGTGTTCATTAAACTCAATGTTGGGCATTGGTAATAGACTGGTTATATTCTTTCTATCCATTTGTTTTAATTACTTTTTTTTTTTTTTAAATAAGCAATTTCAAAAATCTAAAATGCCTTGCATGCATTTTATTTACACACTTTGTTATGGATATATGGATGTTCTTTGGCTGAGTTTGGTTACCTAAAAATGAAAGGGAACATTTACAATCAACAATTACAGAATCTTTGGGTAATAATGCTGCCATTTCACTTTTTAAAATGATTCATACACATTAAAAAATTATGTATAAAATGAGAAATTAAACTTCAGTTGGCTAATGTAATAGAGGCCTGAAGGCACAGCTATGCTGCTCCTGCTATAAGATAAACCCCCACTGTGCAGTTTAATTAATGCAAATCTTGACATTACCAGCAGCAGCATAATGAAACTATGGCAGAGATTCATGCAGGAAGATCACCACCCCTCAGCACTCCTGACACACTCCTATAGCCATTCATTAAAATCGCTTTACTCCACATTGTTTCTGCAGTTGTCTTTTACAGTTTAATGTTTTTTCATGTTTCTTTCAACAGGCACTTTCAAACATTTACTACACAGTATATGCCTTTCATTGTGTCACTGCCTTTCAGGTGCTTCTTCTCCTCCTCATCACCACCATCTAGGACTTTGACTTGCTGTGCTGCATCAGGAGCCACAAGCAATCCTCAAGTTGACCCACAAAAAAACATTAACACATTCACTCAATTGATTAATGCAGAATATGCAATCCACTGCTACGGCCAATGACAAATTATCCTATTAAAAACAGTAATCAGGCATTCATTTGTATCATCTTGTTGGTCCGCCCTTGAACTGAATTAGACAAACCTTTAACACATATTTATGCATCGTACAGATTCATACATGCATTTAGGAGTTGGTGATGTAAATAAATTCCTACAAAAAGAGGCTTTCTCTCACTTAAAAGAAAGTGTGTAACCTGAATGACTCCTTTAATTCTGCAGTAACCACTTAATGAAAAGCAGGGAGATAACAATGCCCCTGGCATTTTTTTTGATGAGGGAAAGGCTTGACCTTGCTTTCTCAGTTGGCCTTTACTTTAGTCATGTTCATGCTGGTTAAAGGCTTCAGCAGGACACTAAGGACTCTAATGGGGACACAAATAGAACATTCTGTCCTAAATGTACCAGAGATCGATGGCACCACAGAGAAATGGCTACTAGGTAATGAACAGTCTATTTCGTAGCTTTAATCAACAGATGAATATCAGCATCAACTGAAGCATATTAAGGAGACACTTTTAACCATTATAGTTGTGACTAAGCTTGAATGTTAATTCAGTAAAAAAATGTAGTTCAGCTGGACAGTAATATAAAAGGAAACCACTCCATCATATTCCTGTCAGAGATAAACTCACCTCTGCAGATTATTAGTCAGAGATTGCACATACAGTTTGACAGTGGGAGGCGAGAGCAGTGAATTCATTTCATAACTTAAGTAAACTCTAAAAATGTGCATGTTGCAAGTTATGCCACACATGTCTTGCAACTCAGGACTTCCAGGAGCAGAAATCAGCATTTGTTGGAATCTTTGCGTAACAACCATTTAGATGATCTTGAGTTTTTTTGCACAGTATTATTTTGTTTCATATATAACCCTATCATTAAAATAAACAATTGTTAGTAATAAATGATATAAATTATGTGTGTGTGTTTTGAACAAAACTCAACATGTATGACACTGTCTATACCAGATTACATGAGGAGCTCCTTGCATGGTAGGAGTTAAAACTATTTTATATAGTCCTGATACTTGTGCATACCACTGGCTTACCTCGTCTTAGTAGATGCCCAAGATGTGCAACCAATTCTTTCCTCATTCTGTTCAAAAAGATTTTGCAACGGACAAAGACTGAATCTACAGGTTGGTCTTCTGTGATGAGAAAATATTGAAAGTCATAGTCAGTTTTTACATTCAAAATAGGATATACTTTTGGAATTAGTCTGGAGTTATCGTTTGTTGGATAACTGACTCACGTGTTAGGCACTGAGGGTTGAAGAGTTAAATGTTATACATATGTGAATCTGGTTATTTTATTAGTTATCTAAAAGTTAAAATGAAGGTCACACAATGAATATTGTTAAACTGTAAATTTGATATCAGAAATCTTTGACACATTCGTGAAAACCGCTTGAATCCTAGCCCACATTTATTCAAGCTGCTTTAGACATAACAGGAGAACTCTTAACACTAACATACCCCAATGAACATTGATGCAGAACTTCTATTGTAAACTTGAGGGAGATGATTTTGCTTAATGGACAGGCTTTAAAAGCAGCCATTTAGCTCAGATTCAAGTCATGAACACATGCCAGTGAGAGAGAAAAGCTCTGCTGGGAATCGGGGAATAACCATAGTAAAATTGTAGGCATCAGCCCAAGCACTGTCAGCACGGACAACCAGGCAAATATAGCAAATTTGTTGTCTTTATTTCTAGACCAATTACTTGCCCCATAAAGGATCAAAACATGCACCTGTACATCCAACCCATAAAGGTCTGGCAGAAGTCTAGAACTTTGCAGCATCAGTTGCATAGAAATTCTTTCTAAAGACGTCACAATTAATTTAATTGCTCTATTTACTTTATGAGACTTAGGATTTTACTGCCCGAAGTATGATTAAATCTTAACTGTATTACTTCACAATAAGCTGCCATTTGTTTTTGGTCTCTGACCATTTTCAACTCAAAATTGAGGCAAACGCACAGGTAGACACTTTATTACAAGGATTGCAGAATCCCTGATAGATCAGATCTTAATTAACACAATTACACACACACAGACAGGAAAATCAACAAGTGCAATAACCATTTGCCTTTTGTGTTTTCAGGGCGCTGCCATCACAGAGGGTTTGCAGATAGAGTCTCCCACAGTTATGGTCCCACACCTGAGCAGCGTCATGAGTTTTGTTTTGCACTGGTGTGAGACTTAAACTGGAGTGGACAAGGTTGGCAGCAGGCTGGCACCCTCTCTGTTCCCCCCAGTGGACTGGCAACCTTTTGGTCTATCAAGCTGTGCATCCTTCACATGCCAAGTTCATTGCCATACTTTTGGCTATGATTAGATCATAGGCTGGTTCTACAAAACCCCTCCCCTAGCCACAGCACCTTCAGAGACACTACTAACCATCCACCCACACACACAGACTATAGTATGCATTTGGATCAAATTTAAGACTTAAATATAGACATGTAGGAGGAAGGTTAACGTAAGGTTAAGGCAAATTTAGCATCAATGAAAACAGAGAGAATTACTTGACACTCACAGTAAGAAAGGGGAAAAAAAAATAGCAAAGTGTTTTTTTTAGATATTTTTGTATATTTTCATATCTCTTTAATTTATTGAATGTATCTACAGTATGTTCCAGAGCTACCCGAAAACCTACTTTTTGAATTACAGGGAAAGAATTTACATAATGAAAGAGATTCTGCTATGCCATCTCTCATTTTGTGACTTATAAGATATATAGGCTTTAGGCCGATAGCGAACCTTTAGAATCTAGCAAAATACCTTTTTTGGTCCTATTTCAAACATGCGTAAAATTTCCAGCAATTGAATTGATACAGAGCAGATGGACACCCTGCAGGAGGCAGGTTGGGGATGTGTTTCCATAAATATTTACATGAATAATACAGCAGGTTGAAGGGTACTGAAAGATGAGGCTTGGGGATAAACAGATCAATATCTGATTTAACCATGCAGGCTGCTGCATCCTCTACTGCGTTTCACTGAAGAGGAAACCATCAACCTGTATTAGAGCCATCTCCTGGGCAACAACCACACCATCGCATACCGGAAATCACAAATTATGTGGTTTTGTATTAACATTTTACAATCGTTTGCCATTTGTGAGGGCTTTGTTATTGATGTTCATATATTAGTCATTTCCATTACAGGAGGGTAATTTTACTGTGGTGGGAACCTCCCCCAAAGGGCTAATTACAGAAACTTTTACGGCGGGGCAACGGAATACCTACTCCTGGGTAGGAATACCTACTCCTGGGTAGGAATACCTACTCCGGGGTCTCTCTTTTTCTGTGTGTGTGTATAAAACTGAAACCACAACAGAGAGATTCCAAACAAAAAATAAATAAATTCTTTGTTATGAGTGTTGCAACCCACCCAGGTGATGTCATGGTCGAAACTGTGGCCCAAGATTATGGAAACTCTGAGGGGTCCTAACTACACAGTGGGGAGACAGTGATTCCTGTAATAGTTCCTACCCCCTGTCTTTACTAAGAACCCGTGCAATGGAAATGCAGCTTTTAATTTGTTGGGAGTTTTTTCCCCCCAAAAATTGATATGGATCTTGCCACAGCTGCTTAGGGGTTTGTGACAGCTCATACAGTAACGTGTAATGTGAATTTTAAGAATGGCAAAGAATTAGAAATAATGAGCCCCACACTTAAAATGTGTCAACATCACATACATTAGAGAAGAAGATTAGTGTTCCATTGAGTATTGTTTGTGCTGTAAAACCATTTGATCTGTCAAATGCAAAGTCAGACGATGGATTTTGTTGGTCATTCTCATTGACCTCACTTCTCAATAGATGTCATGTACAAGGAATATGCATGCGTTTTCATACACACCAGGTGCTGGTGTGACATCATGCATATTCAGATTCAGACTGGATTACAGCACAGTATGACAGCAGTGAGCCTGGCATCGCAGAGCTGCTGTGTTCTTAAACACAATATTAAAGGACAGTTAGCAGAAGGTTTTTTTTTTTTGTAAGCCGTCTTACCCCCCAGCAGTTTGGACTGACAGTTGACGAACTCTGGTTTCCGGGCAGAGCTGTAGCGTTGACAAGTATGGTGAAGAACCTGGACAAAGGTGCACTTCTCTCCTGCTGAACCAGCAACCCACTGGTCAAAAGCATTCTCGAACATCAGGTCAAACTCAGGACAGTCCTTTGACAACATAGCAGAATTTAATGTTAAGAGGGAGACATGAATGACTATTGTTAATCCAAAAGTACATATATAAACTACATAAATAGCAATGACTGAAGAAGGTTAAATATAACGTACTTTGTTAGGGTCAATGCCGTTGACCTGCAGTAGCTGGCAGATTGTCCACTGTGACCTTTTTATAAAGGCAGAAGATCCTTGGAATTGTTTCACCTTTGTTATGAAAACGTGAGATGGTTTCTTATTGGTCACTGTTGAGACATAAAAAAACAGATAAGATATTAACATTTTCAGAACAAACAGTTTCTTCTACTTGTAAAATAAATATATTACTGAGAATTACAGTGTGTTGTTTATCGTGAAGAAAAGAAAAGATCTCCATATTCCCAATTGAGATCATTTCCTTTTCTACTGTCCTTATTGGGAACTGCACGATGCTATCTTTAGTGAGATAAAAATAGACATTGATTTTGTATATGTGAATTGTGACTAAGTTGGGTGTTTACACATCCAACACATAAATAAGACAGAAGGCTTGGAAGAAAAGAAAAAAAAAATCATGAAGATGAGTGGTAAATATGCAAGTTCATTTCTCTGAACAGATGTTTGTCATGCTTTTCCTTTTATCCCCCCATAGACTGGAAGATGTATGCTAAGCAAAACAGTACCTTGTAAACTGTAGCCCATATATTTCTGATAGAGCAAGGATGTTTTTATCAGGATTAATGGACAGTTCAGGCCAAAAATGTTAAAATACAAAGGTTAAGCAAAAGTCACAAGCACACTTCTGTAGGCAGCAGAAACAAAGGGCTTCATTAGCAATGGACATTTCAATTTGAAGCCAAAAACAGCAGACCATGTTAACATTTCCATGAGCCGCCTGATCATGAGCTGATAAACCCAAAAAAATAAATTTCATCTGTTATTCTGCCAAATTATGTTAAAGTAAGAGACATCGCAATTTCGGTTGTGTTCTAGGTACAAAAGAAACTCATCTTTCAACACTGAAGAACATAAACACTTGGTTATATTGTTTCTGTCAAAGTGTAAATTGCTGAGCATTACCACACAGTGCTGAACACAACTCATTTCTCAGACAAAAGTAATGCATTTTTTACACCACATTGAAGCATGAAGGCGTTCCCTCTAAACCAATTTACAAAAGGGAAATGGGCATAAAGATAACATCATTTAGATAACATTACCGTGGCGATACATTGTGTTTTCATTGAAAGGATTACGTTTAGCAGAATCCTGTCTGTTCAAATCACAATTTATTTATAGAGCACATTTAAAAGTGCTTTACATGCACAAAGGAAATTCACACATTGAAGAGCAATAAAATGTTGAGATGTAATAAAATATATAAACAGGGGACAGCAAAAAATATTTTAAGCAACAATATCAAAAAAAAGGAGGGCAGGTGATGTCAGGGCTAAAAAGTGATGTCCTAGTCATCTGAATACTTGTCTGTAGAAGTAGGTTTTAAGCTGTGATTTGAATGTGGTGACAGAGGGGAGTGGATGGATAGGGAATATTCTTCCAAAGTGTGGGGGCTACAACTAAGAAAGCACCGTCACAATGTGTTTAAAATTGCTTTGTTCTGCTGTTAAAAGGCCCTGGTTTGCTGACCTGAGGCATCTGATGGTGGTGTAGGGGGTTAAGAGTTCAGTGGGCTAAGTGAGGGCCAGTCCATTAAGGATGGGGGTGATGTGATCTCTTTTCTGGGTCCCTGTCAGAAATGCAGCATTTTGTACTGTTGCTGCAAGAAAAATGTCATGATTTCTACAAGAAAAAAATAGGTTTATATGAGCTGTATATTCCTGGAAAGAGAAGTGTCAAGTCTATTGCATGACATATTCTTCCAATGAATAGCCACATTTATAAATAGCTAAATATGGTGTTACGGATTCATCTGAGGACCTTACATTTCAGAACATGCTTGAAAAATTGTGAACTTATCCTTATTCTGAACATTCCTGACATTTTTCCCTACACTTGTCCTATCTTGTCCCAGCATTACTGACAATTCTACACTGTGTGAATGTTTGACTCTTCCCATACAGAGATCAACACAAACAATATGTTCACAGATGGAGGCTCACGGTACTATCATGACTGCTGGATGTGTGAGGCGGCATCCTGAAACCCTTTGTCCTTCTCAGGGGCAACATGCTCCCGTGTTGCTTTTCTAACCCTCTGAGTGAACCTCAGCTTCCGCTCTCCCACATTTGCCATTGTGTCATCTCAGAGACACGGATGTGTTTGGGTCACTTTCTCTGTTGCTGCCATTGAATCCCATTTCTCACTACTAAAATATCCGACTGGTCAGCATGTTCCATTTTTCCTTTTCATTCAGCCTTGCTTTGTGAAAGATTAGCCAAACATTTTCCAGGATAGGATTTTAGAAATGTAGATAGGGCTGAACGAACATCGAGTGATACATTCAGTTAGCAAGCTCCCCTGAGAGGAAGAATGTTTGGATCTGTTGTGTATCCATTCAAACAGCTGTAGTTAATAGTCGAGGTGATGACCTGTGGTGGCTTAGAGGTGGACACATTTGACACAGGCAGACCGACCGCCGTTCCTTTCTAATCTTTTCTTTATAAATTTGTTTTTTATTCAAACGGGCAGCCACAACTGTGACAAATAGATGAAGTGAATGATCAGATCTGCATGGATCACACAGTAGGCTAATAGAGGCTCCAGGGAAACCAGAAAATTTAATAAAGAGGATGACAGCTGGATATAATGAACTAGTGTGGTGAAGAGCAGAAGTCTAGAAACTAAGGTCATCCAATTTGCAGGAAGAATAATTTGTCTTTGAGCTACAACCATGGCAGATGATAAACTATAGCACAGAACTACTATTTCCCTCAAGCTGATTAAGTAGAAATGTGGTTTTATTGCTCTCACTTGATAAGTGTGGGACTTAGGAGATGAAAAGCGCAAGAGCAGCTTGAAATCAACCAGAACCCATCGTTTTTTTTCCCCCTGGCACAACCCTCTCTCCATCTTATACTGCCAGATATGTCTGATAATGGGCTGCAACTGATGATTGTTTATTATCAATTAATCTCACATACATACACAGACACTCACACGCATATATACATATAGCGCACACACAACCATAAATATCTTTCCCACACACACATACAAACACACACAAGCTCTTGCACTAGAATAACTGTTACATAACGCTGGAGAATTGGAATTGATACCAGACTACATAAATGCACCAATGAATGTGAGAATGAGGCCCGTTGGAGTCAAATCAACAACATCAATGTCTTAATCAATCTGTGACACACCTTTGAGGCTCTCAATCAATTTCATATTCTGCTGTTGTCTCCTCCCTTGTCTCAGTTGGCCCAATGCATATTAAACAATTACTGAATGTTGTGGGAGTTGCTTTATCAAAAAAACAATCAAAGAGAAGACTTACACAAGCCCCTCTACTAAAATAAAACCTCTAGTTACTATCATGTTACTGTAAATTAAATAAGAGTGAAATGGGGAGGCACAAGTTCACTGAGCTTGAACTCTTGTACACAATAACTGGAGTAGATGGAAAATGAAACTAATGTTACATGCTTTTATTTTACCAAAAAAAAGTTGAAACATAATAAACTTTATGGGAATGAGTACAGAACAATTGGCTACATAATAATTCCAGAAACAAGGAAAGACCATAATAACTGAGAGGCAGCCAAAGCTATTGTCCCCATGTGGGCTGGCTATGGGAGGAAGGCCATGCTGGGGTTCCTGTCCTGCTCCTTTCTCATGCTCTGATGGTGACATGCACTCACTTCCTCCGGTGGATCAGTCCCTTGTTGTGCTTGGCTGTGTCTGAGCACTGCGGCCTGAAGGAAACTCGCACCGTACCGTTCACAGACTGCTGACATCACACAGGAAACGTTCTCGGGATCAGCTTCCCCCCTCATGGAAATATTGTCATAGTTGTGGTTGTTAAGAGGGAAATGTGAACACCAGGAAAAGTATTAGCAAAACCAGTAGTGACATCAATGATCATGTTGAGAAGTATGCAGATTGTCAATTAGAAATATATGCAGGATTTCTTTGGAAATGTTGAACCAAGTTTAAGGAAAACATATGATTCAGTACAACCAACTTCTTAGAAATTATGAAACTATGGATAGCATGCCAAAACATTTGAGCTTGATAATAAAACCATGAACGCTAACAAAATATGGATAAGGACCACCCACATGGGTAAAACATTAATAACGTCCTTTTCCTTACATAATACAACTTAATCTTTGAGCCAACACTGTATGTTCAGAAATCTCCATCCACAAACCAGGAATGTGATAAGTATCAGCATTTTTCGGCATCTAGGAAGAGATATGAAAATCCGAAACCACAGAATAACAAAAGATTACATCAGATATGGAAGACAGAATTTCCAGAAATGTTTAATGGTCAATGTTCCAAACAAAAGGGAGAAATTCTGATCAGATATCTGTGTTTACAGAGCTTAAAAACAAATAATAGACACACTAGGTGAGAGCTATATGAAAACTGATATCATCAAGGCATGTAGGCTTATATTCTAGAAGTAGGCTAGTTTTGTTTATACAATATATTCCAGAAAAAATTAAGTCAATAGCCTTCCATGCAAATTAATAAATAGTGCCCCAAGCTAAAACATAAAACAAAAATACATGTAGACTCACATACTGTAGTAGATTTGATACCAAATCATTCCAAAGTTAGCAACAATGGGTTAGCTCAGCACCTGCTCAGAAGCACTCAAAAGGGCTGACCTTTACAGTGAACCAGCTATTCTCATTTTAGTTTACAATCTCAACCGCCCCTAAACATTGGACAGAAAAGGAGTGGTTGCTGTTCTTAATGTTCCTACTTGTGCATTTAGAGTGGATGTGTTTTTGGTGGAGTGGCATGTCCACCCACTGAGGCCTGTTAATTGTCTTCCTGTGCCAACTGTGGCAACCTTTGGGGCTATAGCTTAGTAGCTTCAACATGGAGATGGACATGCAAATGTTGGTGTGATGAGACTCCATCATTACATCTCCGCTTTGCTTTAGTGATGGAGCATAAACGCAATGTAACTGGCCTGATCAGAAACTCTGAGGACTTTATGTTGGCGGTCTGTGATAGTGATACTAAACAGACCCTGTCATATTCTGATCTAATTTTTCCGATTACAGTTTAAGGGTGAGGCGCTGTTCAAGCCTAAAAGATGAAAGCCTTTAATTATTCAACTTTGCTCAGTTCTACTTCAAAGATTTTTCACAGCCTCCAACTCAACCAGGTGCTCTGAGGATCTCTTGACAAATCAGAACCCTTCAGTCAGCAGTCAATTGCCTCTATGCTGCGACATCAGGTTGATACGGTTGCCATGGTAACTGTATTTGCATGACACAAAGACATCTGAGAAGCAGAGGCTGGCACCTGGCCAGGACCTCATGCACGTGCAATTTATGTCTAGTGAATGAGTTTAAAATTCTATATACTGTGAAAGTTTCTGTGATTTAAAAATAAGACCAAGTTAAATAAATACACAACTTTTTCCACCTTTAATGTGACCTATAACATGAATGCAATTGAATGAAAAGCTAAAAAAGCCAAGTAAAAAAAAAAAAAAACTAAGATGTTATGATGTTGCACAAGTGTGCACACCCTCTTATAACTCTGGATGGGACTGTATTAAACTAAATACATTCAAACACACACCATTTAAAGTGCATCTGATAAAACCTCAGATAATTTTTAGCTGTACGAGTAGCTTTTGACATTTTTGTAGCCACATCTTTTCAGCACAAGCCACGGTCCACAGAGAGCTTCCAGTATACCAGAGGGATCTCATTGTTCAAAAAAATCAGTCGAGTGAAGGATACAAAAGAATTTCCAAGAATTTAATATACCATGAAACACAGTGAAGACAGTCATTAAGTGGAGAAAATATGGCACTACAATAACATTACCAAGAACAGGACATCCGTCCGAAATTGATTATATGACAAGAAGAAAATTAGTCAGGGAGGCTGCCAAGAGGCCCACAGCAACAGTGAAGGAGCGGCAGGAATATCTGACAAGTACTGGATGTGCAGTACATGTGACAACAATCTCCTGTCTTTTTTGGTCTGGGTTAGGGGTAACATAATTTTTTCAAAAATACATTTAAAATCTCCCATTGCATGTGAGAAAATGTGTTACAGTCCAATGAAACTAAGGTTGAAGAGAAACTTCATCTTTCAGCATGACAATGAGCCAAAGCACACATCCAAATCAACAACATGATGGCTTCACCAGAATAGGAAAGAGGTTTCAACATGGCCCAGCCAGAGTCTGGCCACAACCTGAATCTGACCAATCTGTGATCTGAAGAGGGCTGTGCACCGCAGATACACGCACAGACGGTCAGATTTGAAGCAATTTTGCATTATTTAAAATGTGCCATGCTGATAAACTCCTCCCCGAAAAAAATTGAGTGCTGTAATAAAAGCCAAATGTCTGCAACAAAGTATTTTTTTGGCTACCAGTAAGTTGTAAGGGTTATAGGTCACCAAACTGACCCAAATCATTTTTTTTGTCATTTGTTTACATCCCAAAACCTGACATTTTAACAGGGGTGTGTAGATCTTTTATATCCATTGTCCTAGGTTTTGGTCTTGTATCATAACAAAATAATATTCTCAAGGGATAAAGTATGTATGAACAAACGGATAAGTCATGGATAAGAAACTACATAAGTCAAAATCAGATTTAAAAAAAAGCAGAGTAATGTTGAAACTTTGAAAACTCAAACTAATCACAGGGAATCGCAGTGTATTATGTGCAGTTTGAGTTTGTAAAGTCAGCAAACTTAAGATGACAACATACACATATACAGTACTGCATAAATCATTATCTCATCTTGTGAGGTAATAACCTGAAATGATTGCTTCCAGTATTTATTACTTCTTACTTCGCAAGAACTATCTCGCAAGGTAAATATCCAAACTATTTGCCTCACAGGTTGGTTTTGCAGCTTGTTATTAGAGCTGTCCTCTGAGGGCACATTGAACACTTCTCTTCCGCCGGGTCTCTCCGAGTCTATGATTACAAGTCTATTTTAAAGCTAGCCCACTCTGCTGGAGCTGGAACACACTGTTATCTTCAGAAAGAGGCTGTCACTGGAATGATCCACAGAACTGGCTAGACTAGCAATAACACCCCAGTACAAAGGCCTCCACAGTCTATTCATTGGTTGGAAAACACAGTGACTGCTGTGTACAAGGCCTCCTGGGGCAGGATGGTGCCCATGCAGTGGCAAGGCACCAATAGTAAAAAGGGAGTGCATCTACCATGGTGAATAACAGCTATAGAAGAGAGATCAGCGTCCTTCAACCCTCGAGTGGGACAAGTTACTCATAGAGCAAATACAGACACAATTAGTGTAGCACAACAGCACAGTAACAATTGAGCAGTGTGCAGTTGTACCCCCTTGTACAACAATACAACTTTTTTAATAGTAAAGTAAGGACCTTTTTTTAAATGAAAACATCTATAGAGTTGCTTAAATTACTGCTAATTAAAGGGTTTTTTTTAATCAGTGAGTAGTATCCCTCAACATTCCCTCATTTAATCAAAACCAAATCACAATGACCTCATGAATTGCAAATGCAAAAATATCTCGAAATATTCAACAAATTCAGCTGTTGGTTACAGCTGGTTGGCAGCAAATTTGCATGCATGTTAATGAACATATTACTGACACTATTATCTCATTATGTTCAGGCCAAATTTTTAGAAAAAAAAAAAGCTTTCGGCTTGAGGATATCTTGAAAAAATCATTCCTTTCATCAAACTTTTTTTAACACATTAAAATGATTCTGGATGCTTGACAAATCATGTGCGTCAGCCATCAAAAAAAGTTTAAGTACAGTTGAAATCCAAGCAAATTAAAAAAAAAATCTAAGATATTAATCAATTTAGGTTGGTGCTGAACAGATTCTATTTTATTTTAAATATAGTTGGCCAATTATCTTTTTATTTATTTTACAAATCCATTAAAATTGTTGTCCTATTCATTGCTGTAGTCTATAATTTGTGTTGTATTTTTAACAGGTACAAAACCTATGCTGCATGAGTCCAAAATGAATGTGAAGAGCATCAAAATTGACTAAAAATCTTTTATAGACTTTTTTCCTACTTGAATCAAGGGACTAAAAAGACCGGATGTTGTATTGCTGTAAAGCCCCTTGAGGCAAATTTGTGGACTATACAGATAAAATTACCTACAGCAAATGAGAGTCAAAAAAAAACTTTAATTACAGTAATTGATGTGATCCCATATCACAGTTATTATAACGTGAAGAGAACGTGGAACTTGGTAAGAGCCGTACTCTGGTTATGGGGTGATCTGCAATGATGCTACAGATCACTGTGACATTTCTCTTTAGATTTCTGACATGTCATGTCGAGTGCAACTTGAGAAGCTGCTTAATGAAGGACCCAAAGAGTGAAGCTGTCCGAGTAAAATAATCAGTGAAATGAAGATGGAAAAATACAGGAAAATGAAGATCAGGTAGTGGATAAACCAGTGGAAAATCTGGGTCACAGTTTGTGAAATTATGTATGATTTATGATTCATTTGCAGGTTAATTTGTTTTAATGGAATGTATTTATGAAGGAAGATGTTTTTGTCCTGATGTCTGAGATAAATAGAAAAATGTTTATAACGAAGACAGTTTTCCTCTTTCCTCAAAAATAATTACCATCAAATACAGAGACAAAGAAACCAACTACACTTTCCACAGAGGCAGCACATTGTGTTTCACTTTCCTAGTAAATGAGGTCTGTTGTGATGCCTCACACATGATACGACCCCCTGAGCATGGACCACTTAATAACCTGGGCTATTCAGGCTGGGACACAGCCCACATGGTAGACATTCCTCTAGAGCCAGAGCAGATACAAGGAAATAATTAACACTGAGGCTTTGACCTGAGGCTTATTTCCCCACTATGAGGCTTTGGGATGGATTTAATACAAGTCTACAGTGCCTATTGTGGCTCTGTATTGGCAGTGTAAAAACTTGAAAATACATGAATCCAGATGATTTCTTTGAGCTCAAACTTAATAAGTTTTATGATGAAAAGTGTTATTTATTTTTTGGCATTTCTAAACTTTTCTAGATTGATCTACAGTGGAAGTTCATAAAGCAACAGGCAGACCTAAATTAAAAATGTGGGAAAGAGATAAAAAAAAAAAAAAAAAAAAAAAAAAAAAAAAAAAAAAATAGAGGTGATCTTAGGTTATTACATACTATAGCACAGCTTCATGTGAAAAAAGATAAAACACATGCGAAATCTGTTGTACATGCCAAAACTTCTGAGTGTTTAATACACAAAGACCTCATAACAACCTAATCTGGACGTCATCTCACAAAAACATGCGTCTGGATTCTGCAGTCAAAAATTAAGGCGCAGTCCTTTCTACAGCATGACCTAAACTAATGTGACTGGAACAGAAATCCTTGAACCACAACACAACCTGTGTCAAACCTGGGTCAAAGTATTTGTACGAAAATGTTGGTAATGTTTTTTGAATCTGATAAAGTCTAATTTGTTGTATACACTCCCAGCTAGATTTTTAACAGTAGAATTTGATTTGTTTGGTCAATATAAACAATATTTTTTAACCCTCATATAAACTAACAAGAAAAGGCAGCAGAAGATCTATTGGCATAGTCCCGAGCACATTAAAATACAAATGCAACACAACAACAATCAAATCGCATTTCACAACTGGGTGGGCCAGTTTAAAAAAAAAAAGGATGGGTTTTTGCTAGAGTGCAGAGAGAGGATGAGATGATAAAAGTTAGTGAAGAAGAACAAGTTAAGGTGGCCATGTTGGCTCCTCTCCACCAGCAGCCTTGGTGCTGTTTGTTTTGACAGTCAACAACCAGACTCTCTCCCCCTCCTCATAGGACTTCTGAGTCCCCATAGCGCAGCTCTGAATACATTCAAATTAGTTAATTAAAATAATAGCCCCAAAAGAGGCATCAGTACAGCCATACACAACAGTCTTCTTCATTTGGTGGTCAGAGTACTTATCCACCTGCCATTTAATATTAAAACTAAATGAAGTGACATTAACAATCCTACAACAAAAATTACAGCATCTTATGCTTTTAGGAAATCTTTAGGAAACACAGAGACTGCTTCTTTATTATGTCATTGTTTCTTTTTAGCTAAATCCAACTTGCTGTAATTTCATCTAACAATTCATCATACATGGTCACATCAGCGGTATGGGGCTATTTATTTTTTTGCCTGGGTGGTCCAGCTTTTGAGTCAGACTTGTTAGCAATTGAGGAAATTAATACTGGAGTCGTTCCAGCGAATTTTACCTTAACCCTAAAAAGTGAAATCAAATGATGAATCAAAGCAATATTTTCAGCGTTGTTTCCAGATCTCATTTCCTTGCACATCTGTTCTCTTTTAAATGGGGTTTAGTGAAGCACCCTCTGTATCTTATATGAAGGAGGAGAAAACAATTAATATTGCACAACTCTCTCTTGAATATCAAATAATACATAGTTTGAGAACATCTCCAAGAAAACAAAGACACCGTCATGGTTGTCACAAGCGAATTCAAAGACAAACACAATTTTGGGATATAACAGCAACAGAAATGTTTTGAGTAGCAAATATGAGTCCAAGATGTAGTACTACACTGTGGAGTGCTTTGTTCTTTCAGCTTCGATAGTCTAGTTCTTATTAAATTAAGGGCTTAATATAAATAGTTGTCATTTCTGTTTCCAAGGATATACTAGGTCTTTAATCAAAGACAAAAACACATTTCTATGAATTGAAAAGCAAAGTTACAAAATATTGTTGTGTATGGACATGTTTGTGTGTTCTTATATAGGTCACTGGTGGTAGGTGAAGATTACATTCACAATTCCCAGCACGTAGAAAAGGCAAGATAAGAGCTCCACCTGAATGACTTTCACAGGATTATAGCTATACCATGTGTCATGTGGAGTAAGTACACGTTTAACACTGCACGAAATCTGAATCTGTGACTAAATGTTTGGAAACTGGTCTGCAATTCATCCTCCGTGACCACACAGACTCCTCAGATACCATAAATTCAGGTAACTGTACGATCAAGGTCAGAGAGATGGCCGACAGAGCCAAAAGTGACATTTAACAAAGAGCATCTTAGCTCTCCAGCTCCATTACCAACCAGGTTGGCCAGCAGCTGTCTAACCATGCCAGCTATCACCATTTTTGGCTGGGGTACCTTTGTTTTTTGGGGAATAAGACAGCCACAATGCCTCCCCGTGACCATCACACATTTCACAATAAAATCTCACCACATTGCTCCCTGGCAACAACTCTCAGAGCGTACTGGATTATACTAAACAAAGGTTGATTAGAGCATATTTTTGTAGGTTGGTTGGTGCAGAAGGAGCCGCTGTGTTTTTGTTCTGCTAACGTGTGCATATACAGCAGGAGGATGCCTGACAGGGGATGCAAAGAACACAAATGTTTTATGAGAAGTGTAAACAAGGCTACTCACTACAGCTCACTTTACAGCCACTGGTGTTAGTAAGAAAGAAAATTCTGAAACTTTTACATTTTTTTTTTAAGCTGGTTTAATTTCCTCTACATCGGCTTTACTTTTACAGCCATAAATCATAACGATGACAGGAGCCCAAGGGATATCACTGTATGCCTCTCGGATAGATTTGTTTCTCCCTCACTGTTTCGACCTTCACAACAGTTATCTTAAAGTTAACATAGATGACATAACCTGATCTCGACGATGACGCAATGGTGACAGATGTGTGCAATTAGGGCTTTGTTAAACACACATGAACCATATTAAACTGGAAATTGATGATTTACTATGGTGAAGTTCCAAAAATGATTTTTTAGGTAGTAAAGTCTAGAAAATACAAAGGTTATTCCAAACGTTTGGATCACGACACTCATTCAATTTACAGTGTTATAAACACTCTGCATAACCTGGATGTCCTTTGGCTAAAGATGAGTCCTGTGGTTATAAACATTTGGCCAAAGGAGGAATAGGAGAGGACAATGGAAGATTCAAAAGTCCTTACTAAGGGGTCATGGAACAAACGAGAAAGGATCACTTAGACATACAATAGTAAATTGGGAACATACTTTTGTAGCGATAACAAACTAGATATGTCTCATTGAGTTTATGATCATTGTCACAGCAGATATGTTCAATGAATAAAATTCTACAGCAATGCATTTAGTCATCATAGCCACACGAGAAGGTCAATATTGATTAGAGACTGGTTGATTGAAATTAAGAGTTGAAAAAAAGTATAAGAATTAAAGAAGTGTCCTATTTACACATTTATTTATTTAGTATGTGTGTATATAAAAAACAGTCAAGCAAAGAGCAACAAAATACGACTACTATTTGATATATTACCGACTTGGTTTGTCGCAAAGTTGAAACAATTACTGTATACAAAACAGTTTTGGTATCGTTGAAGGAGCACATCTCTAAGGGATCAGAAGGAATTACAATTTAATGTCTCTATAGGTTTGTGCTTCAGAGCAAGAAGTAAGAAAAGACAGCAAATATGTCCCTTGCAGGCATGTCACACACCCACACACATAAAACCAGTGTCACAGAGAGACAGATTGCCGCTCTGCCAGGACGGATCATGAACATACAGGAAGAGTTTCATTTGTTCCCCATGTCAGTGGGTTTCCATCTGGCCTTGTCATGAATGATGCTCCATGCAGCAGGAAAACATCTGGCAGTTGTGAGGATGATGAACTATGATAACACTTCCGTTTCTTCTGTCTTCAGCAGTGTTGAGCAGAAGTGAAATGCATGAGAACCAATTTTTTTTTCCTGCCTTCAGCAAACAAATGAGATGGGGCAGTCCCCAACAGCTAAACTAAGATAGTTAAATGTTTAAGGAGTAAGCTCCAACTTCCACTTTAGCATGCACTGAATAAAATGTCCAATGATTTTGTGTGTGTGTGTCTGTGTGTGTGTGTGTGTTCTTGGCATCTGACTCAGGCTTAGCATGCCTTGCAGGGGTGCTAAGCCATGCCCTTAATGTGAAATACCAGAGAAGAGCCCACCCAGTGCCTGACAGGGGAAGTCTCACCAGTAGACAAATAGAATCCCTGTGGTCTGCTGTCACCAGGCTGTTCAGCCATGGAGCTGCCTGAAGAGATGGAGATGCCGAACTGCCGGGCCACATCCTGTCTAACCTTTACATCACTAGACACTAAACTTTATATCGCTCAACTGCCTGGTGTTGACCTGAACACCTGCTAGGAAAATGTGATGCATAGAGACACGGTATGACTATGTGCATCAATGTACAGGTTTAACACATTACTATACTGCAGTTATCAGTTATCAATACATCTATACCACCCACCGTGATCATTCAGCCCATGTAAGTACCAACCACATAAGATCAAAATGCTGCTTGTAATCAATTTTAAAAAATCAATTAAAATGTACCCAATCTCAATCCCAGGTCCTTAAAGGCAATATTACTTAGATCTTGAGGGAGTGCAAATTGTTTATTTGTGACAAGACGGGTAAAAGAAATGTGAAAAGACATCTCTAAAGGCATGAAACTGGTTCAATCCTTCGGATTATCCCAAAAATGGATTTCCACCATGCTCAAAGCAAGGTTATTTTTCTTACTCTGTGAAAATGTGGCAATTTTGAAAAGAACAGTGTCTATGATATAGGGGTGCAGCCTAGCTTTGTTGTCTGAGAGGACAAGCAGAATAAGAGATTGAATTAGAAAAGGTAGAGCATTGGCCATGTGTTCTAAGGACAATATGACTGGAGAAGCTGGTTATTCCAAACACATTTTGCATTTCCATTGCTTCTATAGTATGACTGTCACAGTTTTGTGCCAAATTAATGATAACTTAAACCTGCAGTGCATAACTTTTAATTGTAAATGAATTTACGAGCCATTAAATTCTCTCCCAAACAACGTTCATACAACGCTGATTCAACTTATTACCACTAAGTAATTCTCTCTGTATTTCACATTAGACAAAGGTTTTTAATCCTCTTGCTCTGAATGCATACTGGGCATGTATGTAGCACTTCCAGGTAGCCCCCTGATAACTTTAATGTAGATAAAAGTTTGGTTTTTCAGGGATATGTTTCTTTGGGATCATATATCTACTCTCTAATGGTGGGAAATCATAAAATTATACTTTTTGAGCATGCTTCTTGAGTTATTTTTAATCCAGAGAATTTTGCCCCATTTGATCCAAGTTTGAACAGCACTTCGTAATCCCACCATTGTCTTGCCAAGCTCTTGGAATTGTGGTTGAATTCCTCAGTGGCAGCTCTGGAAAAAAGTGCAAGAGGGTGGGTGGAGAGCATATGGTGTTTTTTGGTGTCCTGGTGAGGTTCACGCCAGGCAGCAACTTCCCTACAGGGAGTGTTGTAGATACAGAGGAGGACTCCAGCTGCTCTCCTGGGTGACCTTCATTACCACAATTAACATGTACGCCACTCACAGGAACACTGGGCAGGATGAATGCTGCACTGTAAGCACAGGCAAAGTGAAGATGGGCAAGGAGGATGACACAGCTGGCTATTGAGGAAAAAACAAGTAAAGAACAACACGGATATCCTGATATGAGAACAGATATCTTAGATTTTTGATATCGTAATATGGTGATATAGTGTCTTTTTTCTGGTTTTAAAGTCTAAATGAAATGTAAATGTAAATTTATGTCATTTTCTGAATGTACTAGACTGTTCTATTATTTGACTTTTAATAATATTCACATTCCAAATGATTATTGATCAAAACAGATTTACTAAGATCATGAATAATTCAAATTATTTTTTGTACATCTTACCACTTGTGCATTTAACGCAAATGGTAACTGAAAAAAAAAATATCAGGCTACATTGTCATCTGCAAAAGTACAAGACGGGCAGCTATTATTACAAGTTGAGCTCTCAGTGTATGAGTCATTTAGGTTGTCAAGTGGACATGTCTGTCACTGATTGCACAAGACCCCAAGAAGGCTCAACAGCAGAACTGCATTTTTAATATTACTGCAATATGAATTTCCACATAAAAAAGAAATTGCAAGGGCAATGATATAAATGTACACTTATAAAACTGGCTGACTGGTCCCCCTCTGCCTGCTGTAATGAAGCCCAGAAAGCATATGGCAACAAAAAAAAGCAGAAGTAATAACAGATGTACACCAGCCTTTACCTCATAGGAAAAAAACTGAAAAAATAAATGAGTTCATTATGTGCACCTAAAATAAAACTTGCTATGGACACAACGGCAGGCATAATCACATGCCTGGAATGCTGATTCTAGGAGGGAAATCCACAGATTTTTTTGAGAATATCTATGTCAAAACCTGACAACAAAAAACAACCACACAACAATCCACAACAGCAACTAATAGGCACTTTATTCCGAACCTTTGTTTACTATTCTAAAGCTGAACAAAGCAACCTTCACCTCCTACTTTCCTGCTTTACATCACAGATCTATTCATTTATACGCCTGATCCGGTTTCCGAGGCGAGGCAAACAAAAACAATGCCTAATTGGTCAATGAGAGGTTCTGGTATGTGTTAACTACAAAAGAGATCATTCAAAGACAGCTGTGTTGTTTGGACTCCCACATTTCTTATTGATTAGCCGATTGTAGAGGAAGTTAACAAAGACAATTTGATCTGACGAAGTGAAGTCACTAGACATGAAAGCAAAGCAGTTTATTGTCTCGCTTTAAAATAACAGTGATCTGGAGGAAATATCTCTTTTAGGAGGCCTATCGGACACATTAAAATCAGGAAGTGCACCTCTGCAAAAGTAACTTGCATATATCTGCTGATAAATAAGAAACTGTGTTCTAAAAATGCCAAACAAAGTCATAAATTCTCCAGCAGAGAGAGCACAGACATGAAAAATATCCTGCTTATGCATCTTGAGCCATATTTTTGTGTAGGATAAGATATTAAAAATAAATTAAGTACCATTCATGGCCTTATTTTATTTCTGATGTCCGTTATAATAATCAAGTAGAGCCACTGTATTTATATTCACACATATATCACACATTTTCACTTTTCATAAGCATTCATTTTACAATGTTGGATAGTTGGTTACTGTGAGAAGGTGATGACCCCTCCCCTTCTCACCTGGTTATAAGGGGGAACTGAATAGCAGAGAGGGAGTTCCCCCCCGGACGGGTTTGCGTGTGGGACACGACGCGAGGCGTGTGGAGCTGCCTGTCTGGTCCACCTGGTGCGAGGTGGACTTTCCCTGCTGGCGTGAGCGTTGTGTTTTCTTTTTTTGTGCCGCCGTCAATAAATGTTTTTTAATGTGAGTTCCTTTGCCTCCTGTCTCCACTTCTTTTCTGGTTGCCCTGATCCCTTTTGTGGGGCGACCACGTCGGTCACTCACAGTTACATAAGTAGATTTGTGGGTTGCAGACTACACTTTTGCAGGCTACAATTGATTTTTGAATAGAGCACATTATTCAAATAGTGACTCGAGTCCAGAAGACGCTCTGAAAAACATACAACGCCTTCATACTCCACTGGCCAATGCCCTGAAAGCCATAGACTTATTGACCTGCAATTGGCAGACAAACCAAAGTGAAACTGGACTGTTATTCGCTGATTTGAGCTTTGGCTTTCTGTCAACAAGACCGCTTAAAAGTCTTATTACCACCATGGCTCCTACATAAAGCTGTGTGTGACGGGGACACATTAACTGACACCACAGGTCAAACAATTATGAAAGCATGAAACATAAATACAAAAGTTTGTCAGTGAATAATGATGAAAAAAAAAAAGCATGAAACTAGAAGATATTTACAGATTCAAAATTAGTTCAAGATATTGCTTTATTAGCTATGATAAACGCATAAGCACAGACCTTATTTTACTATGCTCCTGCCAGGTCTCTAAGGAAGGCCATTATTTGCCCTGCTTAGCAACAAATTGAAGACTCCAGCTTGTTATTACAACAGACAAGAACCCAAATTAAGAAGTACCGTATGAAGTAGTGGTGGTGGGAGATGAGGACCAACAGATGTCGAATGTAAAGTTCAAAGTCAGCGTAGAAAGAGGATGGGGACATGTTCGAGGGGAGGATATGGAAAGATAAAAAAAAAAAGCTAATCATGAAAAACGACAGACAAAAATTAACAGATAAAGAGAGTCAGGGATTTTTATCTCTCTTTCAGTTCAGTTAAAGTTATGGGTTGTATGGGAGAAGAGAGTGAGGCAACGCAGTCTTAGCTTTATAAGCAGGAAAATTAAGTCAGAATAAAACCTTAGAGAGACAACAGCTGACTTTAGGGGTAAGGCTGCGATAACCTCCAGATGAAGATTTGCTCTGGAAAATGTTATTACAATAAAATGTATGTCAACTGTGAATGAATGCATGTGAAAATGGCAAAATACTGAGCAGCATGATGTCATTAGCCTCTTAATTAAATCCTTTGTGCAGTTTAATTTCAGGAAAAAATGTACAGCCTTTTGGTTAATTTTTATCCTGTGATTCTAATCAAACAGCCTTGTTTTAATTATCTGTGTTATTTCACAATTCTGATGAGTTTATCATAAAAGTTTCATGATCTTTCTTTTGGCAAGCTAAGTAGACTCTTGGTTCATTTCATGACCATCATGAATGTCTTGATTAGAGAACATCTTGTTCAAAAAGAGAATGGCATAACTGATCGCATTAAACATGGTAATGCCTGCCAATTATGAGCAAGAGAGCAGATAAAAATGTGTTTGCCTTTTTATTTTCAAGAAGTGTGGAGGCTGACTATTCAAGAACTGTTCCATATTCTCTACACCCCCACAGCAACTTAAAACTCTTTGGTTCAAAGAATCAATGGTATAAAACACATTGTGATAATTAAAGATTAAACCAAGACTTTTAAGTAATCGGATTCATGAGGAATCCTCTGTCAAAGTAAAGCTGTTTCTATATGTTGTAAAGCTTCTTTGCTGTGACTGATAATGTATAACAGATTATTTAAGACATCCATAAATGAAAGCCGTTATATTCCCTAGATACTCCTAATTATTTTATCTCATTTGTAACTGAGGGTGTGCTCATTGTTCCTTTTCTTGAGAGATGATTACAAATTTATTACAAACCCAAAAAAAACTAAGTAATTAAGTAATTTCTGTCAGTAGAACAACTAACATCTTGGAGTGACAGAGACCAGTTGGAAAACTAGTGGCCAGATGTCACTTTTCTGTCTGTGACAAAGCACTCCCTTGTCTGACTGGCTTATCCGAGAATTTTTTTTTTCTGACATTCTGATTGGAGTCTGATTTTACTCTGACTAGACAAGCTGTGTCCAAAAGAAACAAAAACAACAAAAAACAGTCTCCTCTAACAGCCTGACTTTTATCTGATAACTGTAACAAGGAGTTTTATTATAAAGGGATGTGTGAGAGTGTCCACATGTTGCATGTGTATTTCCTATAAGGGAGTCTGTTCCCCACAAGGTCCAATTACTCAAGCTGCAGAGTCAATGCTGTCTCTGTCTGCATCAAAAGCTGATTCACATCTAATGACCTGCTCTACCCAAACACAGTGGGCCTCGCTCACAAAACAGGCAAAACAAAAACACCCCACCTACCCAAACAAAACAGCAATCAGTAAAAGGACAACCACGAGTTCACATATGTGACCGACATGTATTCAACTTGAACCCTTGGGTGAACCAAGAGGGACTCTGGCGTATCTCCCAGACATGAAACCAGCAGCACACTGGACCAGTGTCCTGAAGAGATGGTACTGTCTGATCAGTATACAGGGTGACTCCAGCAGCTCTGCACTGTCACTCACTCTTCCCAGCTGTTGATTTCAGTAAGTTGCTTTCAGTGAGAGCCCTTTCAGTCTGGCCTCCGAGGGAGTATAGAATTAGGAAAAGATCGTCTAAGTCAGGGATCTAGGAGACCGTTTTGGATCCCGTCCCAATTGCTGGAATAAGCACCGTGCACTGTTAAGAACAAAAGTTGGCTCACGGAGATTTAGCCTCGAGTGCATGTTGCTAAGGGACAACAAATAATTCTGTTTGAGAACCTCCCTGCCGAAGCAGGTGCAAAAATAATGTTGTTACGGATCTGTTGAATAAAACAATCGTTCTTTACTTCTAGTTTACAACATAGCAGCATAAACTATTTTTTAGTAGTACAGATAGTGAATATAGTGTTGGGTACTGTGCTGCATCAAATCCAACTCTGCGCCTTGGACAAAGATCTGCTTGGAAGGCAGAATTCTTTTCTGTTTTGGGGCTGTAGATAAATCCACTCTTTCTTTAAGAGACTGATAGAGTTAAGCTCAGATTCACTGGCTCAGCAAATCCTTGGGCATCGCTTCAAAATCAATACTAGCAGCTTTAAAATGATATAAGAATCATCAGGCTTAGCGAGCATATAACCATAGAAACAAATATGGCTCTGAATTCATTATATCTGATGGTATCAATCCCGCTATGCCTTATTAGAACCTTGGCAGAGGAGCATTTCTTGCAACGCTGCTTTTAAATCTTTCTTGTTCTCTTCCTCCAACAGCTGTAGTCTACAAGTGCAATATAGATATTTCATAAGAGAGTTATTGCACATCTTCATTTGGCTCATTCTGCCATTCACAGCCCTGTTTAATAAATACATGCCATCAACCGTTTATATGTATTCTCTTAAACTTTCTCATTTGGCAGAAGCTTTGCTCTAAGTCTGCAGAATTAAAAAGAGGTTGCGTCATTAATTTCCCACTCACTGAGGAAGATATATAGAGAGCAACTGATTTATTAGGCAGGAGCAATGAGAGACTGCATGTTTGAGGAACTTCACCTCTGCATGATTGTATTATAGGTTCAAAATTCTGATAAACGAAATTACCGGCTGAGATGGCAGCCCCCCCCTGCAAAACCAGCCCCTCCACTCTCTACAAGCAGTACCTGCTGGCAGTGAATTACATCAGCAACAGAGGGAGGAAGACAGAGGGCAGGAAGAGACTCTGCTACTGCCTAGTTTGTGTATTCTTTTGAAACTTAGTATTTTTTTTTCAGGAATATGATATAAACTCAGACTTTGACTTTTTGTTAACTGTCATGAATAACAGTTTCAAAAACAGCATAAATAGGCTATCAGGTTTTCCATTTGCTCAAACTGGAGCATCAGCATCTGATTCTTCTTAGACATTCCAAATAACCAGCTTTCACTTATATTTAAAGAGATATTTAAGTAGTCCACCCATTCAGAAATTTGTGAAAGTGCACAAGTAATGTTCTAAAAAAAACAGGATGATGTGATTGTGGGTTTACTTCCATGTTATGTGACCATAGAAACTGCACACTTGAGTCACCCCCCATGATGCTCTAAGGCCTCCCATCATGCCCTAGGGAGATAACGTGCAATTTGCAGAAGAAAAAAAAAACCCTCACCTTTAAATAATTTAATTCACTTTGCCAACCACATTAGTTAAATTATTTTATTTTTTTTAAAGAAAGGGTTTTTTTTAAAGAAAGGGTTAGGGTTAAAAACGGCACAAATAACAGAAAAACATCCTTTTGTTGATTTGGATCTGTCCTTTGGGTCATTGTCATGCTAAACGATATTTCTCCTAAGTTTCATCTTTCTAAATGGAACTTGTAGGTTTTGTGCCAGCAATGACTGGTAATGGAATTGTTCATAATTTCCTCCACTCTCACTGAGGCCCCATTTGCAGCTAAAGAAAAGCAGCAACAAAGCATGATGCTGCCACTACCACTATATGCATGGTGTTTTTTGTGATGACCAGTGTTGTTTTTATGCCAGATATACCTTTTGGAATTACAGTTCAACTTCGGTATCTTTGGCAAATGTCTCTTTCTTTTGAAAAATATAGCCAGGCTTGTTATATCCACCTTACTCCATGACATAAGACGACAGGAGATTTATGTCACATGTACTACACAGCCAGTACTTGCCAAATGTTCCTGCAGCTCATGTAGCTGTCGGCCTCTTGGCAGCCTCCCTGACCAGTTTTCTTCTTATCTTATCATTTTGGGATGTCCTGTTCTTGGTAATGTTACTATTGTGTCATATATCCTCCACTTGATGACTGTCTTCACAGTGTTCCATGGTGTATTTAATTCCTTGGAAATTACTTTGTATACTTAACCCAAAGCTCCATGTGGATCATGACTTGTGCTGAAACATGTGGCTACAAATATTTCAGGAAAAGCCAACTAGAGCAGCTGAACTTTATCAGGGGTTAATCAGAGGCACTTTAAATGGTGACATGTGTGTGCCGACGCCAATTTAACATGAGTTTAAATGTAATTCGATAAATCCGAACACAGCCACATCCCCAGTTACAAGAGGCACACTTGTACAACCTCACAATCCCAGGTTTTTATTTTTACATCAGCTCCCTGAAAGATTTCATCTTGTTATTCAATTGCATTGTACAAGTTATAGGTTATGTCGTAGGTAGAAAAAGTATTTAAAGTTAAAAACCTGGCATTTTAACAAGGGTGTATAGACTTTTTATATCCACTGTACATCCTTTGTTGATTCAGTTTCCAGTAGTGGAGGATAATTGGACAAGTAGGGAGAGGGAGCCTGTTGAAGCAGAAAAAAAGCAAATTGCTTCTTGAGGTTTTCTAAGCCCACAAGGTCAATGTATGGAAATTTCAGTCTCTCAGCTTTTGTATGTCTGTGGTGCTGGCTTATCAGGGGCTCAAACCAAAAGAGAGTATGTGAGTTGTAACAAGAATGACATGTATGAAAGGTTGACTTGCTGGGAAAATGCATGCGCCATGGCATGAGCTGTATAGCAGTCTTTAGAAATTGCAGGCCAACTTCAGAAAAACTGTTGGCCAGTACGCCAAGTGGTGATGTGATAAGCACGCAGAATACCATGTCCGACCCATTACTACTGATACACCCTAAGAGGTGGTGCTTACAAGTATATGTGCATAGTTATTAGCATAGCCTTCTAAAGAATAGATGGTTTGTGCACATGTGCTGAAATTTACCCAGGTGCACAGAAAGTGGAGTGAACACAGTTTCAATAGATGTGGCTGCATGTGCATGTTTCCCATTATCTGTGTATACTCTCTTTCAGTATTAGAACTATGCAACCTTTGACATGCTCTTCAGGCTAAGAAGTACTGATATTGAGTTTCAGGGCCAATAATAACCAATAAAACTGTACATATTATGGCGAATACTGAAAAGACAGAAAATATTAAAACTAATAATTTATTATTGCAAACCGCACATGGCAGCGATTTGAGTGATTTTATTCCATGTATGTCAAGATTTATTGGTATCCAAGTTTTTCAACTCTCCACCACTTTTTTATGCAGAATTAGTAGATTAGCATAATAATAGGTGATTATAGACAAAGCCTAAAATTATATTTTCACTCTATCCATCTATCCCACTACTAAGAAAATGATTGGCTGAAATTCTATTACTCAAACAATGAATGTCAATACACTTTTTGTCATGCTGTCATCCAGATGACACCTGCTGTCTGGCGTCATCTGCCCCCCCCCACTAACTCTGCCGCACCGTCTGGTTTACCTGCCTGCCACTCACCCCTGTTCTTCCTCTGTTTGTTCCAGCTCGTTACCAGCCAGTATTTCAACCTTGCCCTGAGCTTCGCTCCCTGCTGAACCGTATCTCAGTCAACACAGTTTGTTAGTACAGAGAACCTAGCCTTTTGACATTGAGGAGATTTCCAGCTCCTGCTCCTTTGATGCCACTCCAGCCTACTTGTTTGCCAGCCACTCAAGTCTGTCAGCAGCTCACGTTCCCAGCCATCCTCGCCACCATTACTGACCTCCGCCCACCTTCCCCAGGATCACAAATATTGTTTAATAAACTTTGTTCTCCCTTTCCAATGTACCCGTGTCTGCTTTTGGGTTCACATGCAGAGCGTGACACTGGTGTTTTCTCGTTTCACAGGTTCATGGAGATAATAGCAGGACCAATTCGGCCTGGCTGCTGGCAAACCACCAGATGCTGTGGTCCAGCTTGACATCCTTTGCTATTATTAATCAGTAATATTTTTTACAGTATTATAGTTATTATTGATTCTGGTTTAATCAGTTAAGGCAGATAGCCTTCCACATACAACTAGCTTCTGTTTTTTTTTTCTTCCTACCATCAAGTGCTTGCTCATGGGGGGGGTATTGAGTCTCTGTATATAATATTGATGTAGGGTCTAGACCTGTTCAATATGAAAAGTATCATGAGACAACTGTTTGTGCTGATTTTAGCTCTGTATAAATAAAACTGACTTGACAGTATATCACAAATCTGTTCGGGTTTGTTAGTCCCATGACAGATTTGTGTGGAGCTGACAGATACAGACAGATCTCGATGCTGGGAGAATACTCAGGGGAGGAATAAAAATGAAAAAACTTAAAAACAAGGATTGAAATATCATACTCTACTAAACTATTGTATATCCCAAATATTTTCTCCCTTAGATTGTCAGTCTCTCGGGAAAGTTTGAAAAAAAGTTGGAGTTATTAAGCACTATAAAACATGGATGAGAATCTGTGAGCAGATGAGACAAAAAAAAAAAAAAGATATGCACAATTTTATCAGTTCATACAGCCAAGGCAGATATTTTATTTATGCAGCACTTGTGGTATTAGACATCTTTCTGGCCATCAAAGGAATAATAAATCAAGGTATCAAGGCATAAAATGAGGGTGTCTCTTAACCTCAAGAAATATTTGAGGAGATTTACATTTTAGAAAGAGTGTATTTTCATTATGCATATAAAAGATGTGATTTTATAAACTAAATTCAAAGACTGAAGCTGAGAAATTAAAAAAATACATATACACATTTGCTGTTAACTGTATGAAAAAAATTATATATATATATATATATATATATATATATATATATATATATATATATGAATCTCACCATTCTACATCACAAGAAAAACATTTCTGACTAATACTACATTAAGTAAAGCACAATAGATAAACAGTCACAGCTTTCCAACTTTTACTTTCATTTAAAAACCTCCTTCCAGCACAGACTACCAGAGGCTAGGCCCTTTGAGATCTTTTTCCTCCCTTTCTTCCCCCACATGTCAGTCTCTTTTACTATCTACTGCTCCCCTCCCTGTCTCTTCCTATTCCAGTCCCCATGGCACAGCGGATATATACAGCTCTGGATAGTCCTCCTTTCGTTCTGGTCAATAGTTTCATGTGTCTCAGTCTCTAATAATCAAATAAGTCTTCCATGACATGCAGAGTCACAGAGGGACTGACTAAAATGATTTACTGGCTGTACCTGTGGAGCCAAACTCAAATCTGTCAGTTTTATTGAATTAAATGTATCAGTCCAATTCATGGGAATATAGCTGATTTTAGCCTATTGGCTTTTGCAAAATATAATTTCATTCAAAGGTATTAACATTAATGCAATTATGAACATCGTAAAGATATAAATAATTATTAAATAAACAAATCTACCCATCAGCATTCAAGTACTCTCCAAAACAAAGATTATTTGTGTTACTACTTCACATTAAAGTTTTAAAGGATGCTATTTGGCATAATTTTACCCATATGCTTTTTCATGCAGCTGGATACCCTTTGCAGATGTGGCAATTTGTGGGACAAACTCTTGTGATAAATTGTTCTGAGGCTTAAGGCCAGGATGATTATGTAGTGTCAATTTTTGAGCCAACACACACTTTGGTAAGTCCCTCTATGCTGATTTTCGTCCAACAGAGGAGGTTGAACTGTGAAGTTAAGGTCAACACAAAATCAATTCACTTTTGTGAAACATTTTAAGTTTGTAGCTACTGTTGTGTATAATCCGTTACTGTTAATGTAACTGCCATTATCCCCGTTCATTCCAAAAGCCTTTCAGCACTTGCCGCAATCTGCTTCTTCATCCTTAACTTTTATTTAAATAAAAACTTTTTTGAGATGCATATCTAAAACATATCAATATCTTGATTGAGAGGAAGAGAAAGCTCTCCAATTCCTTATCAACTTTCCCTTGCAACACAATCCAGTACCTGTACATTAAATTGAATTTACATTAAACTGAAATACAACGACAAATATAACATGACTTTGTTGGGCCTCATGCAGACATTTGGGCTTTGAACAAAGCTCTGCTCTTCCTTTTAGACATAATTAAGAAATGTGTTGAAACCACAGATGATGTAACACTAAACAACATTGTTTTTTTTTTTTACAACTGCCAGTTTTTCTTCAACTGAACAGTTCTTAATATTTCAGTAAAACCAAATATTACATCAGTTTAAATGTGGTAAGTCAAACATCGGAAAGATTAAAGAGAAAGAGATATGGCTGCGCTGAAAAAGAATTTAGATAAACATTTGAAGAAGAATGCACCCTGTTGCATTAATTTTGTGGACTACATTCATAGTCTAATCTACAGGCATTTTATGAGACAAAACATCATCCTGCATGCTCCATCAGCACATGAAGAATGTGCCATTACATGGAAAGTGTTAGAAACAGTGTAAGATGCATATATACGTTTTATCCAATCACATTAGTCGACAAAGGAGGGCTGGTAGAGAACAACAAACATTGAAAAAAGAAATCTGTTTGGTAGACTATTTACAATGCTTCTTGGCAATATATTTTATACTATTGGAAAGCCTGTTTATTTCCATTTTAAATAGTGCCCAAGGAACATGCAGTTATGGGATGAGCAGCACAGCTGAGTATGTGGGTTGCACTCATGTCAAATTTGCCAAATCCAAAACTGCCAATGACAAACAGCTTATTTCCCTGTGGTTACTGACTTGTTTAGAGGATTGGATGATTGAAGTCTAAGTGACAGGGAAGAAACAAGCAATCTAGAAGCAAACAAATAGTAAAGAGCTTCAGTAGTATGTGGAAGAACCATACAAAGCCACAAGAATCTAGCACCTCTTCCTCCTGCTGATCAACAGCCTAGTCACATGCTAAGTGCTTAGTGACATGGTCGGGAACCGGGTGCGGACACCGCGATCGTGACGTGCCACGTCACCCGTTCCCATTACAAACTTTCACCACTCACCTCGGCGTGCAGTGCGGTACCCACTGCGCGTCCGGTTCTCTTTCCATTTACTGATTTAGCCTCCGTCTGGTCATTCACACACAATCGCGCACACACATCCTCCTCCATTCATTCCCACTCACCTGCACTCACCTCCTGGTCCGACTCCACTGCTCCTGTGCGGAAGCGCGCGCCGTTGCAGGGGCAGTACTTATTGAGCGTGGCGCTAGGGGGTGCACTACATGTTGCACAGGGGTGTGTTGTATTTTCTGGTCTATTGTAAATGTGTATGGGTGAGGTATATGTGGTGAGATGGTTTTTTCTAATGTGTGTTCTGTTATTTATCTACTGTGTTTACTATGTTGTTATGTTGTGTTTACTAGTAAGTGAGCCAGTAGTTATTGGGGATATTGGCTTCCCCCCGCTTAATGGTTTACCCCAATTAAGCTGGGGCAGGTGCAGGCTTAAAAGAGTGGCCATTTTGACTGTTACGGAGGGCCGTAGTGGACAGTGAAATGTTGATGGCTGAGTGTTGACTGTGTTGCTACTGTTGAGAGAGCGAATAAATTGCCTTTTGTTGGCTTAATCCAACTCTGCTGCCTCTTGTCTCCACTTCACCTGGTTGCCCTGATCCCTTTTGTTGGGAGGCCACATCGGTCGCCCCACACATGCACTAAAAAATAATAAATCATATATAATAAAAATTAAATCTGACACATTTGGATTTCTTCAGGGATGGGTTTGAGTTAGCCAAATAAAACATGTTGGAAAGTCAACTTAAGGAACTAAAGTTGGTTATTAAATGTTTAGTTGTGTGTTCTCAGTTTGACAAGAACAGAGCATCAGCTCATTATATGGATGGCTGACTTTTATAAGGTCATGCATTGTCACTACTATTACAGACCTATACTTTCCTCCCTCCATTTCACATTGTATGGATGAGAGAAAGGATCTGGGGTACAAGCTTTATTTGCACAAAAAGCAGAACACCGTGAAGATTATTTTTGCCCTTTACACAGGGAATTGTGTTGTCAGTCATTTCTCTTTGAGTGAGCCAATACATATGGTCAGAGTACACAATATCAAAAACATGTGTGGTGTGGCCCTATTTTCTATTAATTACCTCCTCAATGATCCCCAAGTGGCCGCATCACCTCATCTCCCTGGGCCAGTCCCTGCTGTCATATGCCATCAACACTTTCACAACATTACAAACAACACTGTTCGCCACAGAAATACACATGTACTCTAGGTACTGAAATATGGACAGAATAGTCATAAGACTTCAGGTTAAAGGGGGCCACAGCTAGTTTGGGTGTGGCTCTATCATGCACCTCTCCCCGGTGGGAATGAACTCTACTTCAAAGTCCGATCAAACAATTTTTGTTCTTTTCATTTACGTCTACATCTTCAGTATATACAGGAGCTCATGTTCTTATAAGGAGTGGAGCTGCATCAGCAGCAGCCAAAGAATAAAGGGTTAGAAAGCGCTAAGGGGAGTGTCTCGAAGTAACAACAGCCACACACTGCCTCCACAACACCAATCATCAGATTCCTGCAGGGAAAAAAAAATATGCACAGCTGAAGCACACTGAACTAGAGGTTCTTTGTGAGAAAGTCAAAAATGTAAGTGTTCTGTGATACAGAGTGCTGCTTGGATAGACGGGAAACAGGCTGAGTTGGACAGTGAAAGACAGAAGGAGCTGTTGAAGGAGGATGATAGACAGTTTGGCTTTGGTATAAGAAAGCACTGTGACGGGAGAAGCCAGAACCACTGTTGCATGTACTGATTTCCTACCATTCACACACACACACACACACACACAGGCACACAGCGGATTGGATGAAACACACTGGCCATCTTTACAGAGGGAGGCTTTTGTATGCACAAAACCACACGCATATCTCAGTTCACCTGCAGAGCACCTGGGCCTTTCATCTGGCCCGCTCCTTCTGCTGCTATGTGTGCGCGTGTGATTGGGGAAAGATCAGAAGAAACATGCACACCAGAATATGCAGCTGCCTCCAGTAAACTTTGGCAAATGTTTCCACAATTCACATCAGAAATTTTAATGAAAAGGAAAAAGTTAAAAACATTACTAAAAAGAAGTGTTCATTCATTTACTTATTCTTATTCCATTTAAAACAAGTAACTAAACAGTGTCTGTCAGCTACTACACACACCACAGCGTAGGACATGTAGTTCCCAAAAAACTGAAATGGATGAGTGCATTGGATCCATAACTGGAGCGCCACAAGAGAGTGATAAGAATGAGACAGTGGAAGAACAACAACTCAACATCTTTTGGCACTCAGGCAACGGGATCAAGTGTGTTGGAATACTTTCTGTGTGCTGTTTTTTCTATTGTGCTAAAAAGATGTTAATAACCTAACAACAAAGCATGTATTGGTTTTCTACTGCAGAGGTTACAAGGCCTTTATTGGAAGAAGGCTTATGTAAGAGATGCCTTTATAATTGCCTCTAATTAGTATGTTTGTTCATATTTTAATATAAAATCTGCTTGTTTTATAAACTTCTTCTGTTTATTTGGTTTTTGTTTCATAACCCGTCTCCACCGCTACCAGTGGAGTCTTACTTTCAGGTTAGACCTGAGATATGGAGATAAAATAATTAAATCGTGCAGCTCTACTAGACTTCCCAAATGTTATTAGACAAAAAGGATCAAATTCCAATAATAAATCAAGTCACTTCTTGTGGGGGTTGAGTTTGGTTAAGTAGTAAAGTAATAAGAGCTCAACAGGCTGCATCTGCAGTGGGGGCAGCAGGGTGGTGGTGCGGGGGGAAGACTGCCACATGGAGGACGGAAAACAGGGAGGATAAAGGTGTGTTCACACCGGAGGGGATTTTGTGCCTTCGTGAAATGAGATTAAACATGAAGTCAACACGAAGATGTGATTAAAAGCAAAGTTTTGCAGTGCAACGCAATGGATGCAGTTTTGCGATGCAATGATAGATGCAAAGAAAATTGCCTCTTCATGTCCATCGTACCAAGTTAAAAATATTAATCTTTGCTGGTGAATTCATGAGACACCGGCTGCAACAGCCAATCAGTGTGAGATTCTCCAGACATCACTGTTGGCTGAATCTGTGTCCTGATGACTTATCACAAGTCTGCACGCATCTGATTTTTCTTTTCATCTGATGTCAAGACTCCACCTAAACTCTTTTTTGCCTCTTTCTTCCCCCTTTGCATGCTCCTCTGCTTTTTATTCTGTTCATCTTCATTTGACTTTCCTCTTTTCTTTCTCTCCTTCACCCACTCTGGTTTTCTCTCCCTTCTTTGCTTTTTCTTACATCATCTTCCTCTTCTGCTTTTTATTGCCTTTTCTTCCTCCTTTGTGTTTTTCCTTCCACCCACATTGTGCACTGTAACTTTGATTCCAGCTGTCCAGAGGTTATTCACATAAATGAAACATACGATTTTTTTCCCCCCGATTGAAGTTCTAGAAAAAAAAAACACTTCCTTAAATTAATTTAAAATGCTATAAGGTTTTGTGCCTACAATCCTAATTTCAAAAATATATAAGGTTTTGTGCCTACAATCCTAATTTCGAAAATAGCATGTGAGACACTGACTAATTATTTACAGAACAAATACCATAATTATGTTTGTATTTATAAAAGCTTATTGTATTGTTGTAGATGCTAAATTAATGTTCAATTAACTCAAAATATAATAATTTAAAACCTACCATTCATAAACACAGGCATATTATTTTTGGTGCATATATGCATTTTATTATTTCTGTTTCAATACAGTATTACAATGTCAACAATATGTGTGTGGCCATCATGGTCATAATATTGAAGCTGTTGGGGAGTCATCAATGATCACGTATCTGTATCATAGGAAATATTTAACTCAGCTGAGTTGTAGCACATGCAGCGAGATTTCAGGTGGTAGTTTGTAATCTATTCATACCCCACTGCCTATTGTACTAATTATACTTGGTACAGACACTACGGTAGACAAATACATACACAGGCCTATAGTATGCATCAAATTCATGCCATCACTCATGTTATCACTACTATTTATGATACTTGTGCTATTTTATTGATATGGCGTCAGATGTAAGAGTGTTCAAGCAATCAATGCATGTAATGTCTTTGTTGTAAAGTACTTTTTCCATTCCATGTATTACATTTGCTACATAAATAAATTAGGCTGGCTATTTAGTTTTTTAGGTTGATAACTTTTAGTTGATGTTACTAGGATAACAACATTCATTATTTTTGTTAAAGTTTTCAGATGAATCAGAATAAGCATGTTGTACACAAAAACAGCAAAACAAAAATAAATATGTACCTAATTGCCAAGTCGGCACATCACTCAGTTCAGTTCTCCACCATAAAGTTCTGGCTCTGTTTGAAGAGCTGCTTTATCTTGTGCCTTGTATTCCCAGGTTCACCAAAAAATAATATTACCACATTTCATGCAATATTTGTACCTAGCATTACAGGCCTGTAGCTTTACTGCAGAGACAATGGTGTTGCAGTATGGATTAAACAGCACATTAAGCTATTTGTCGATTTTGAAAACAATACATGGCTATACTCAGACACAGATAGACAGGTACTTGGCAGCTGAAATTGAGAATCTGTAGTTTGTTTCCTGCCTGGAGATCCTGGTATGAACCTGAGCTAGCAGGCCTCAAACTGAGTTTAACGTAGCGCTGGAAGTGGCCAGCATTCAGACGGAGCTGCAGTAGGAGGTAGTAGAACCTGCCGAGCTCTGTGCCCCTCCGGAGGGTATTGTGTACTCAGAAACGTTAGTCGCGTTTGCCCCCAATACATGTCTTGGGCTTCCAGAGCATGTATAGCGCAGTGACAGTGACAATATCAGGCATAGAGGATGAGAGAAGTATTAAAATAGGCAGGCTAGCTTGCATAGGGGCAAGGATGCTAATTTCATAAAATGGTCATGTGAAAAAAATTGGAGCAACAGAGTGACAGATTTATATTTGACAAGTGACAAAATTGAATTTATTGAATCCAGTGTGAATGTAGCATAAGAGCAGAGAGCCAAGAGACAACTTGTTTAAATATTTATGTCATTCCATCAATTTAGTCTTTCTATTTCCATCTGCCCCTAATGTTAATATTTACCTTCAGTCTTAGCCCTCCTCTCCTAAGCTAATCTCATATCAAATGAGCACTGCCTTTCCCAAGACTAAAGGACACTCAACTTGGCCAAGTGGAGATTGGAGCAAAGGGGCTACAGGGGCGGTTGTGATAGAAGGAGGGGAAGAGAGTGAGAGGTAAAAACTGTTTATGTTTTGCAGAGTGGTCTGGCAGAAAAGTGACCTGAACTGCTGCAAGAACTCATTTACTTGAGATAGGGATGGCCAGGGTGCCGGATACAAGAAGTATGCAGAGATACACACACAGATACATTAACTGGGAATGTGGTATTAGTGTCTGCTGATGAATCTGGACCTGCATGAGTGGGCTGTGTACAGCTCTCAGTAATACTGGGAGGCCAGCATCAGTCACTGCTGCTACACTGGCCCTGTGAGATACCCACAGAAGGCAACATTCTTCACAACAGAACATAGACCACCTACACACCCGTGCCTGGACAAACCTTGGTTAAAAAAAAAAAAAAAAACATTTGGCCAGACTCCCTGAGATGCTGAACAAAAAAGTTGTGTCAGTTAGATGCAATAGAGAAGTTAAAACAAACTAGACTACAAATAAATAAATAGCTACTACAGCTGTCTCTGTCCAATAGTAACAGATCTGCCTACCAGCATCTCATAAGCTCATTAATAAACACATCTTCTCCATCTTTAAACATAGTAGACATCGTTTCACTTTTACAGGTGCTTAATGCCTTTCAAATGATTCAAAACCTGAAGTTAATTTTTCAAATTTTAGTTAATGAAATTCCTAATTAACTACTGAGCAACTGAGAACCCAGTACTGAAATAAACATATTTTATAGATCTAAGGCTTTAGACCTGACAGCCATTTTCAAGTTATTTTCTAGATTTCAACAAAGAAATATGTTGGTATTTTCCAACCGTCTCCCGCTTTCTCTTTGGAGCTGTAAGTTTGGACTAACCTTGGCAAAGACACCCACAACATGAAGGTATGAATATGAATACAGATTGTCAAACAGATGTGTTGTTGAACCAAGTATCCAAGGTCATAACTGATCAGAATTTCTGATAGACCTAAACGGCTACAAGTGAGCAACACAATCTGCTCTCCCATCCATCACATCTACTACACAGATGATGAATGGGTGAAGTAGAAAGTGGAATACATAAAGTGGTGTGGTAAATGACATTTATATTCTACATGGCCTTTACGGTCACTGAATGTAACAGCACTTTCAAACAGCATGTATAACATGGGCCTACATTGGATGTTTGACCCATCCATTTCTCAATATCCACATAAGGGCTCCCTCTGGAGCGTCCATTAATTGGTACAATTTTATTGATGCTAATATTATTATTGTATTTGATTATTTTCCCAGAATCGTGATCACATCCCCTATTGATAACCGTTTTCTTATCTCAGAGTCTGTGAACACACTGCAGAAACAGTAGACAAAGGGCATTTATGTGACTATGGTTTGTGAAGCAGCACTATTTAACAGCTGTTTATTTTGGAACAGGTTCTCATTACCTGCCTGTCTGCATGGTGCTAAAGTTATTAGAACAGAGGACATTTACTCTTTGTATGGGAATGGACTTCGGTAATAGCGCCATTGGAAAGCAGTGGCACTCAGGAATGTTTCCACCCTTAATAAAATGATCATTTTGCAGACATTACAACTAAAATTGTTGTCCTCTTTCTTCATGGAAAGAAGCCACACTTTGAACTATTTCTTTTTTGATGCCAAGACTCCTCCTTTTTGTTTATCATTGGCATGAATAATGATGATATGCTCGCAACCAAATAACATATTACTGAATAATTTTGCTTTATATGAGGAAATAAAAAATAAAGTAAATAATCAAGAGAGAATAATCATAACCATACAATCCATTAGAATATACTGTATATTGAATGCATAAATACAAGAGGATGTACTTGTGTTGAGTATAATGTTTCTCTTCTATTTCATGTTTATCTTTCAGTTGCTCATTTGGGGGCAAGAGTAAAAAAAAAGCATAAAACACAAAGATAGACACTTCATTAAATTAAACTAAGAAATATACAAAACAAAGGAAAAAACATGAGGCTCTCAGTACATCACATGTGCAAAATAGAGCCTACACATCAAATGAAACATGTAAACCAACCCACAGGAGACCAAGTCTGCATAAACATGTGCATAAATACACCCACAGCCGTAGTTGCCCACATTTATCTATTGACACAAAGCATGTAACAACGTGGAGGCATGTGCTGGTGATATAACGGTATGATACTTGCTTGAATTGATAAGCAAATATCAGTGGAATTTCAGGGAATGGCATTCCTGGAAGCTATTTAGAAATCAACAGATGTTTTGCTCCAATAAACACAAAGCTGCCAGCTGCCATAAGTTACACAAACAAGCACACTTAAACAAGGACGAAAACAGGCGTAAAACGTCTAACCCTAAGACCTGAGATTGCTCGAAGAAGATATTAGATTGGAAAGGAATAAATATGTTTTCCTCTTGGACAGGCTAACAAATAATGAAATGCTATACTTGACTCCAGGAAACCTTAACAGTGTCATATAGTTCAACTGGCTTTAAAATTATCTTGCCAAACAGTGGGCAGTCCAATGTTTCAGCCCTGTGGTCCAGTCATAAAGGCACCACAAGAAGCCCAGTGATCAAAGAGAAAGCTCACCAACAGACTCCGAGCATGTTGAGCCTCTGGCTTTGCTCCAGCACACTTCTATGTCATGGCGACCCCTGATGTTGTTGTTAAGGCGTTAACATACAATTCTGTGTGCACTTGTGTAAGTCTGTGGGAAAGTGTATGTGTAAAATCAAAGACATCTTAGAGATCCCATTACAGCAAAGGTCACAGAGATGAAGTGAAGAGTGAAAAAGTGGGTGAAATGCACACATGATTGAAACCTTTAAACAGGTCAAAGTTTGCTTTCCTTGGTCCAGACACAAAAAATGAACCACTTGATTAGTTCTTGACTTCAATGTCCTCTGTGGTCATGCAGAGATCATGGTTAGATAATCAGCACTATTTCAAACTATCTGGAATTCAGCTTTGTAATAAATAACAATGGGCCGCTAGCTAATTCTGAATACTGTACATATTAAGGAATTTTGAATCCTGACTGTGGACTGCCAAAAAAGACATTGAAAATTAATGCTCTAATCAGTAAAGAAAGAGGAACAAATGTTTTTCAGATGTCACATCATATAATTGTGAAAGGTCTCCGTTGTGTCCTTACCAGAAATCAAATGAAACATTTTGTTCGCAAGAAAATCATGATCTAGACCGTAATAAACTGCAAGGTGTAAAGTGCACTTAAAATCCAAATCCACCCATTTAGAACATTGGCATAATCACGCATCCAGATACAAATGATAAAAGGCCTTGTTGACAAAAAGAAATTCGCTCATAGAAATCAGTTCATTGCTATAGGGAATTCGAGAATATTATTGCTCTGCCTTGCACCATACGGCTGATATCCAAGAGCTCACCCTGAGGCTGAACAACAGTTAGCCAAGTGAGCAGAACCAGTCATGTTGTCCTGGAGGCACGTGTAATTGTGAAACAGGAGGCCCTGCTCTCCAAGTGGCAGTTGCCCAGGCCTTTTTGTTCTCCTCATAGATGTAGCTCTCTACCTAGGACAAATAGCCATTTGTTTAAATGGCCAATTCAAAATCCCTAGACTCACCAAAACTGAAAACAACAGCTCAAACTGACTGCTGTAGTTATAAAGTCATTTACTCTCTTTATTTCAAAAGAGATAAGTAACTTTACAACAGTTGTTACTTTGCAACTGAATGTAAAGGCCATCTTTCTTTTTGTCTATTCAGTCAGAATACCTCTGTTTGAGGCCCCATCAGCCTGCCTTGGTGCTGCTCATGCTGCCAGTGTTTCGTCATGGCAACAAACAAAGCTTTGAAGCTTCGAAGGATTCAGTACAGCCCTAAGCACATGATCCTTGAATTAGAACAGCAATGATGGCCTGGTGTTTCATCCTGGCACACTGGTTCAGTCAGAGTGCCTGTGACTGTCTTTTACAATGCAGCTCCTTATACTCTAGGCTCCTTTAGCCATGACATACCACAGATTACATAACTCTGCCAATGTATGAGCCCCAGGCCTCAACTATCTGCTACTGTAGGCATGAGACTGTCAGGGATACCAACCCCCACCCTTATGTAGATACACAGGGCTTTCACATACAGTGGTCACACACATACTGAACACTCAAAGCCACACACACCAGCTTTGTTGAACAGAGGGGCACAAAAGAGAAGCCACATGACTATTAACTACATACCAGTGGTTGCCTTCTCTAGTGTGCTCCAACACATGATGAATAGCAGATTAGACAGATTATATATTTTCTAGTATGGAGCAAAGGGCAAAAGTGGGAATGTTGGTGGTAGGTGGCCATAAACTCTTGCCATGTTTTAAAACAATATGCAACATACTGTCACACAGTAAACAAATGGTGATAATGGCAATGTTAAACAAGAGTCACAAAATATTCATCTTTTTAAAATAATCACCAAATAAAAAGATTTTTATGCACAATGGTCTGAAATCTCAGTTCATATGAGAAAAATGTTAGTGAACAATTAGCAAAATGTTCTCTTAAACAGACCCTTACGAAAATTAACCATGGCTTTACCATGGGAAATACCGTGGTTTTACCATGGTTTTTTGGGTAACCATGGTTAACCATGGTTTTTTTGTGGTAACCATGGTTATACTATGGTTTTTATGTAGTAACCATGGTTCTACCATGGTTTTTGGATACCATAGTATTACTATGGTTGGTTCATGGTACTTCCAAAAACCATGGTAGAACCATGGTTACTACATAAAAACCATAGTATAACCATGGTTACCACAAAAAAACCATGGTAAACCATGACCCAAAAAACCATGGTAAAACCACGGTATTTCCCATGGTAAAGCCATGGTTAATTTTCGTAAGGGGAGAGACTTGACTCTTTGTTAAGCATATATGCATCTATTCAACTGTGTTATATAAAGTAAATTAAGTAAAACTACAGTCCCCTTAATCAGACACTCAACTAAAGCCTTATCCATCCTTACAGCAAAGTTGGAGTCACTGACTGTAGGCAACAAATCATCCAGATGATGCGGTGCACCAGGGTATAAATCTTCTGCTGATGGCAACTTTAAGGCAATTTAAATTGGCTTCCCTTCAACCCATCACCTGGGATTTATGACAAGGGACAGACTGACCAAGGCAAGGCCGAAACACATACACACCAGCAACAAACCTAGTGTAGGGGTAGGCAACCCACGGCTCTGAACATCATGCAGCTCGTCAACCACATGCAGATTGGGGTTAAGGTGGACCAGTCTTCTTTATATGACAGGTGCTTTCTTGGCTAGTCCAGTTTATACCCTGGGTTATTATTTATGCTGGGTTATTTCATACCTGAACAACAGAAGTTGGAACAGTAGCAGTAGGCTAGAGTTAAATACAACTGTTATTGGACTTTTTATACCATAATGTCTGATTATTTTACCTACTGTTTGTCACCCAAAGTGATTATTTTAACCCTTGACATTATCTGCTGTGTGTGTTGTCCCTAAACCTATCCAGACCTTAACCACAGTGTTGTTGCACTATAAAACAATTTTAAATGTAGTAGCATATCACAGTGAATGTATTGATTACAGCAGGCATTGGGTTGATAAGCACCTAGTCAACATGTGTAGCAGAGCCATAAACCATATCTATGGTCCTGATAACACTGATAACAGTCATTCAATGGGCTGATAATCAAAAAGGGTGCTTTTTATGAAAGATATATTGATTTTTTTTTCATTTTAATATGCCAATACAATTGTATATACATAGGATGTCCTGTGCTACCGCTATTACGAAGAGGGGTATACTTTGGTCCAGAGGCTGTCCTAGCCCAAGGGCTTGAACACACTGCCTGTGTAAGCATTTCATGTGCGTCACGGAGCCTGTTGCTTTTCATTTTGGAGACCATATTAAAGGATCAGAGCAGACACTCTGCCTGCATGAGCCACGCTGTGCATCATTTATAGATTTGGAGTCTCACCTATAAGAAAACACATTGAAAATAAATAAAAGAACCCAGAAGCAGCCATACTCACTTCTGCAGTGTACAAAGACATTGTGAGTCGTTTGCTGTCTCCTGCACTTGGCTTGTCAATAGCATAGAAATACAATATTTCCCTAGCTGCATCATCAAATGTGTGGATTTTAATGAATGAAGCAGTTAGGATTTCATAGAATTTAAAGAAGTGATAGAAAAAGGAGACAAAGTAAAAGCTGTAACTGGAGGTGTGTGAACATCAACCAGTACTAAAGTTTCGCACCTATAAGTGTAAACACAAAGGGTCCGGGTTCATTACCGAGACTTTTGGCAGGCAACTTTGAATTTGAATCCAGGACAAAGAGAGTCTATCAGTCTAACACTGATAGACTCCAAGTTCCACCTAGTTACTATTAAATAATAAAACCTTTGAACCTTGAAATGTGATCCACTGTTGCCACAGCAGAGTTAACACACAATTAAATCACAATATTAAGAAATGCCATAGATCTTCATAATCGGTCCTAGAGGAATTGAAATGAATAGGCTCCAGCCATTCTCATCAATAATATGCATGAATAATTCAATTAACACACAATATTTTAGCTAACATTCCAAGAGGCAGCAATCCTAAATAATTCTAAATTTCAATTTCTAGTGAAACAATTACTCAATTTCAGAGTTATTCTAGTTTATTTAAAGAAGTGACCTACAGTCCAGCAGCAAAATGATCATTCTATTTCATTCTACTGGCAGGAAATAAACATCCTCATCAGTGTGAACATGAGTTGAAGAATTGACAATTAGGGGAGATTTGTTGAAATGTGAATTTGGGTTGGCACTACACAACCCATAAACACAGACAAATGCCTAGGCAAATACGTTGAGAAGAGAAGGAAACGAGAATATTGTTTTTCTTCTGACCTGAGAGGCAGATGAAGGTCATGTAGTCTCCCTGCCCACCAGTGGCCAGGAAGGGGATCTTCTTCTTGGTCCTCCGTCTGACCTGCACAGCAGCAAGCAACTTCTCATCGTGGGGTGTGAAGACCTCTTTGTTGATGGCTGATTTGGCACTCATCTCTGAAGTAGGCAGGAGTCAAGAGCTGGCAAACGGAGTTAAACAGAGGACAAGACGCACTCCTCGCTGAATAGGGAGGAGAAAGAATATAAGAAAAAGTGGTAAATTCCATTATGCAAGAACTGTGGCTTTGGCTAACAGTTAGCTGAGAAGATGCAACTCTTTAATATTGTATACATTACAGAGTCTGGAAATTTAACATTTTGTTTGAAAAGTTTTCTTTAGGGTCTCCCAATTTTGGTCTTTACATCTGCACTCATTAAAACTACTGGACTAGAAAGGACAAAGAAAGTCTCTTAAGTTTGAGTGAAGCATCCTTTGTATGATGATGAACAGAGTGAAGCTTAAGTGATATGTAGCAGGGAGGAGAAATAATCCTGTGATGGAACACTTAACAATTGCAAAGCTTGTGTCTTTTGTCTGTTCACACCCACAGGCCAATCATTTGCCTCAGTCTCCATGAGTACACACACCGTATATCATGATAAAGTAATGACAGAGGGAGTAAAGGGCTCCAAAATGGAGTTTGGTTACTTCGCTCTTTATTGCTGCCAGTCTTCATGCTCTACCTCTCTTAATGCTTTAGCAATATACTCCTTTGAAGAAAGCCCAAGCTGTTAAGAGTATTGGTACATCTCACGGATACAGAATAGCAATCATGTTTCTATTATTGCAACCTACATATACTGGTGAATTTATTTCTTGGTGACTGGAAATATCCCACTGGAGAAACAGCAATATGTATGATGTTGTCTGGAAAGACTCTGCTTATCTGGACTTACTGTGTTGAAGTGTAGGATAAAGTAAAAAAGAAGTGGGTTAATTAGGTCCAAATGCTCTCATGAGAACTATGGAGATTAATATTTGTTTAGCCACACACATTCACTTGAGAGGCATACACACTCAAACTCATACCACCCTGCTGTTGATAAACTGATCTGTCAGTCTCAACCAGTGGATGAATTACTCAACTGTGAAGCAAAGCAAACCATACCACTACACAGTGCTTTCATCAAACTGGCTTACTAACAACAGACCACCACAAAGTTATTTTTTAGCAACGCAGCAAGCTTTAAAATGAATGCTCAGCGCCTGAATTCAGTGATTATAAGAGGCACAAGGCAACTTTTCAACCTCAAAACTTAACTGAAAAGGTAATTGTTTACTGGTGGTCATTGCTAAAGTAGGATTACATCAGCAAGGAACCTTTACAGTGAAACATAAGTAGTATTTGTGATGCTATTATTGGTCATAGTCTTTGCTCTGTGGCAATTTCTGAGGCAGTTGGTGGTGGCCGTTTTGCACTGAAATAATGGAAGTGTGTAATGTGTGAGGCCATGGAAATCAGTTAATAATCATCTCCTCTTACACACAGGCTTCATTTTCTGTATTATTACAGTGAATTATATCTTGCTGCATCATATGCATAGACATTCGGGTAATTGTCTACATTTCCTATAAGTGTTGAAAATTAGGAAAGTCTTGAATAGTAGCTCTACATTTACAAATATTTTGAACAGTGTATGAGCTTTATTGAATATCTTTTTTTAATCCATCCCCTTTACTCTTTGCTATTTCAGCAATGAAAGACCACATGGTAAACGAAAACATGGACCAAGATTTTGTGGAGTGTAATTAGTAAGTCTGGTAAATATGCCTTTCATTAAAAATAAAAAATGTAATAACTTTGCTATTGAAATTACAACACCCTTAAACATGTCCAAATAGTGGTTTTGTATTCAGGCCCATCAAAAGCAGGAGAGCCCTTCAAACAGGGCTTTTAGGCGAGCCAGACACCATGTAAAAATAGTATGAAACTGTGTTTTAAGCAGTGTGTCATACAGAGCTCTGATAAAGATCACAAGACCTGTGCTCTGTGAAAGTCCAACCTCAAAGTGAGCAAACAGTACAGCACTCAAAAGACAGACATTATGTCTTCTGATTATAAGAATGAGTAATTCTAGAGAGATTTTAGTAATATGACACAACCTACAGTACACATTAATACTTGCTGTACGCAAATGTGTTCATCCTCATTCTACATCCTACAGACACTGCCCTAAATGAAATCACATCTTTCTGTCTTGCAATCTATCTTTTCCTGAGATACTCCGTGCACCAAGAAAACAAAACTATAAGTTCAAGGTTAATTAATTGTTGCTTTAAAGTATAAAAATCATCCTAGAGGTAGCTCCTCTCTGTGGAAGCCCTCACCCACAGCACATCTCCTCTTCTCCACAGTCCTCCAGCTGTGAAGGGAGGCTGCCTACATCTCCCGCAAGCTGTCACCAGGCAAAGGGGAGCACATAACCCCCCCCCCAAGTGGCCCACTGAAGCATGACAGGAGGGAGGGATATGGGATGGGGGGATGCAAGGGGGAAAAAAAAAAAAAAAAAAAAAAAAAAAAAAGAATGGGAGGAAGCGGCAGACAGGAACCTCTAGGGAGTGAAATGTAGCCAGCTACAATGCATAGCTTATGGTTTGACTTTGAGCCATTTTATGAAATGAACAGTGCAAGGCTGAGCTGCTGTACAGGAGCGAGCCAAGGCTCTGCATGCTGTGGTGATGAAAACGATGTACGTACCATATATTTTACGGCTGCTTATCAACCTCAATTCAAACAAAGCCCGGTTCAGAAACACTTCATTAACCGTGGCTGTGTATCAAAGAATCAGCGGTGTTCATGCTTGTTTCTTGCTGCACTCTAGTCCAGTGTGTTAATGTGAAAGCTGTTCAGCCAGTGCTCACGGCTCTCCTGAGGCCTCACTGGAGTGTGGTCTTTGAGTTAGCAGCAGTTATGTCTTTTAGGATTGACACAGCCCTGCTCGCTCTTCATCTCAGAAGCCCATGGGAGCCTGCCTCAGCAGCAGAACAGCAGCTGGTACTGTAGAGGAAAGGGGCCCAAACAACAGTGTTGATGATAGTGGCCTGAAGATGTAGCCACACTTGTCACTCTCTTTAATTTCCTTTGGAGGTTGCACATAAAAACTCAAAAGCCAAACCAGCAATTGGCACAGGCAGGGTGGAAGAAGTTGATTCTGTTCACTCTTATCAAGGTTGGCAAAACTACTTTAAAAGTAGACAGAGGTTAAGAAAACAAAACAAAAAGCAGGCCAGTGTTGACTGACTGTTCTGCAGACAGCTTTGGTATCAGCCACACAGCAGAGATGCTTCATACTTCATTATTTAATAAAAATTATCAAGACAAGGACACCCTTTTTAATTCAGTCACTGTTTTTTTTGGCTTAGAGTAATTAAGGTACTGTGAGTTAAACAAATACAATATGAGACTAAATATGTAAACTCTTACAGAAATTTACTAAACTGAATATGGGGATGCTCCAAAAATCCCTCTTGTGTACATAGTTTAACTGCTGAGGTAATATGGGGGTCCCAGCGATGAAGAACGCCAAACCTAACGCAAACAAGAACAGCAGTATCTGGGGCTGGAGCCAAGAAAGACAGTAAATTGGGAAAACACAAGGGTCTGTTGATTCACATGTCACATATTAACCAACAGGTCCACAGTATTTATCGAGCCCTTCTTTGCAGTATTATTTGAAGATAGGAGCAATACATATGGTGCATTTTTTTCCTCAAAAAGCCTTTTTGCTTGCAGGTAAGAAAACAACTTAACAGGAATTAACAGTCTGTCTACGAACAGCAGAGAAAAAGAGGGAAAGCATTCAGAACAATGTAACTTATATCATTAAGCTGAATGAGTAATCTACTTAGAGAAGAACTCCATTACACAATTTAACGCATGATGATATCTGGCAAGATAACAAATTCAAAACAACAATAAAGTCATCCTCTTGTAGCAGGATGAAGATGGCTCTATATAAGGAGTAGGTTTTACAGAAAAAACATCCCACAGCGCACATCTCTTCGTAGATTACATGTTTAGAGAGTGATGTCATACAACCCTGTCACTTCGAGAGAGCAGTATCCAACATCGCCACATGCACAGATGGTAAATGTTACCTCACGTAATGCAAGTGAGAGATTACACTTCACTCCGCTATTTTGTGGTGTCAACACCAGCCTGATGTATTCAAATGTTAAATCTATTTCAGTGCGACATCAAGCTAAATCAACTCTTCTCAATCTCAGATACAGTGGGTTAGGAGTCAATTTTTCTCTCGTTTTTTGGGACAGCAGGATTGATCTGGACAGATGTGTGACTCCAAGCCTTAACCACACGTTTACTGCATACATGACACCATTGGCGAGACAAGAAATTATAGGAAAGTTGTTAAATTGAATGGTACTGAGATCCTAGGTTACTCACGGTTGACAAGTTTATGTTCAACAAAGGCTTTTTTTAGACAATAGGCAAACCCATGTTAGCATCCACAAACTGTGAGATGCCATTTCTGTAATATATATATATATATATATGCCATTTTATTTCTCAAGGGAGCATTAGCACAGTTTGCCTGAAATGCTCAGAGAGGAGAGGGCTTTGACAGTAAAAGATGTAGTTACTGCCAAAAGATTTTTTTTTTGGCCCACACAGTTAATTCGTACTTAAGTGTAAATTTTCTACTGTAAGACAACAGGCATATGATAAGTTACGCAAGCTCATCCCACTGATGTCTATTTTATGGAATAAAAATAATGGAGACCATTAATCAAAAAAAGAATAGCGCTCCGTCAAAGCAGCAGGTTTAATAGGACCTTACTCTTTTCCCTCAAAATGGAAAGAGGTGGAATGATCCATCCATTTTTCTGGGTGACTCAGCTCCTACTGAAGGTTATATAGTTCCAGGGAGGCATGAGCTAACCATGAATCAATGAATGACATGACAGGCTCCCAAATGAGCTCATTCTTTATAGCCCAGCACCTATTGGCAATAACACGTTTGAGAGGGACTGAACAGAGGCGGGTAAACAGCAGAAAAGCAAACATACAGCACTCAACAATGGATGTCTCCAACACAACTTGCAGGGATCATTACCCACAATGACTCAATTATATACTGAGGCAATGGCTTGAAGGCATTAGCAAAACAAAAAGTGGATCTACAATTAGTTTGCATAAGGATAAGATAAAAGTAATGGAACTGTATCAGCAAAAAAATGAGGTAAACAGAAAAGAAATACAAGCATTCTGCCTAACATTACAGCTCCTTCATTAAAGCGGGTATTGCAAAACCGAGGTGTTGTTATGATCATAGCACAGAACTCGTCTTTTTTTGTAGCACGGGGAAGGCGACCACAGCCTGTGATTGAGATTCCTCTGGGACGTAAAATCTTTGTGTTGCCTTGTCATAGAGACTGACAGGCTGTTTTTTGTTCCTCTTTTCATTATATGATTCGCTAAAGATCTTTATTGTCTGCCTTCAAGGATATCTGTCCTCTTTGGCAACAGAACAAGCGGATGCGGTGGACACACAGAGGGAGGGAGCCAGCTTGACAGTTTATTATGCTGACTGTAATTAGACACTGAAGTATGGGGAATGGTATAACCTTATCTTTTATGGTGTGCCAGAGTAAATTAATCCCTGAACTCCTGCATAGGGGGGGGGGCAATATTTTAACATAAGTGAGTTAGTGCAGACCATTGGGAGGCACAAGATTAGGATTAGGAACCTCCCAGTTAATAGGAACCAAACTGCCTCCCAGGCCTCAACCTGTCACACAGATGCAAGGGTGACGAAGTGGTGATTAGATACTCCTCTTATCTTTGGACTTGGCAAAGCCAGACCATTCATTTTTAGAGATATTAAAATCTAATTAACACACAGACGGACTTTTCACTGAGGTAAAGGTTCAAGTAAAAGGACTACGCTTGTTTTCATTGGCTGAGAATGTTTTAAAACTCTAAATAAACCCTTTGAATAATAATGTGGAAAAACACACCGTCTCATCCGGCCACAGCAAGATTGTTTGCAAAAAGATGACACTTTGGAGATGTAATGTTTCCACAATACTTGAGAATCTAATTTTTTTAATTAGCTTGTTTTGTGGATATGCAAGCATGTGTGGTGGGCCAGCCCTACTTTAGCACGCACAACTACAGTGAGAACACTTCTCATTTATTGTGAAAGGCAACACCAAAAAAAGCCCTGTTAAAAAGCCTGATAACATTGTTACACGGAGAGAAAAACGGCCAACAATAATGACAAATGTGTTGGGTTTATATATAAAACAGTAATATTCCTGCTGGTGGAAAAACAACGTCAGAAATGTGTATTTATAAGGCGCAAACCACCAACATCTTATTCTGTCCAGCCTCAATAAACGACTCTTTCGAGGCAATAAGAGGATTTTTTATGCTAAATTAATATTCCAATCATATGAATCACGAGTAAATAGAATGGCGAGAGCGCAGCTGCCAAAAACCACAATAATCTGCTATTAAACGGCCCATAAAAGTGGGATTTCATTTGCTTTTTTTTTTTTTTTTTTTGATTATAGAGAACGTCTTATATAAACACATTTTACTCTTCGAAAGTCTTGTTCCATTCAGGTCAAACAGAGTCTGGCTGCTGCTATTGTGCGCGTTGACTCACGGGAAAAGCTCCGCTAGCTAAATGGAATGCAGCGTTCATAAGTGTTATTGCTAACACCTGCCATTTCAACTCAACACGCTATAATGTTATGTATGTAAAAAAAAAAAAAAGGTCGATACCCTCCACGAGCCGTCTTAAAACAAGTGGCGGGGACTTCCCTCAAGTTGTGACGTCACAACTATAGGTACAGAGGAGACACGGGGCGACCTTTGTTCTTTATAGCGCGAGCTAGACGGACGCGGGAAACTATATAAAAAAAAATAGACATAAAAAAGTTCAAAAATACACGAAAAGAGTGTCGGACATGTGAATTTAAGCCGGGCACAACAATTTAAGTAATTTAGTTTTTCTTTCCAATACGGAGTGACCACCGTTTATCACGTTCGCTCGGACGTGTGACACCTGCGTCAGCACAATTAACGACTAAATTATCCGTTTTTTCCCCCACGAGGAATTCACGCCCGTGTGTTATAACGAGGGAAAAACACCTGGTTAGAAAGTTTGCTCCACTACACAGGTTGAGAAAAATTAACCACCTTTAGTTTATAGAAGATATAAAAGACAACAAATACAACCGCACGTGCACTAACGGTTGATAAACTAAACGGTCGCTGACGCAGCAGCGTCACAAGTTTCCGTTAGAAACTGTGTTTGAATAAAAAAAAAAACGGTTCATGCGTGAGAATTAAAAAAAATAAAAAAACAAAAACAAGAATTAAACGGTTTGTCACAGAGTGAACTCTTCATGCGCAGGTTTTTTTTTTGAAAAAAATACATATATATAAAAGAGTTCCGCTTCGCGTGAACGTTACTCACCGACGTGTTTTCAGCGACGCTTTTCCCCCCACGTGCGTGTCGCACAAATCCGTGGGTTAAAACGTCAGCTGTCACGGCTCACTCGCTCCACAGCCTCCCTGTTCCCCGCTGCTGCTGCTGCTGTTGTTGCTGCTGTTGTTGCTGTTGTTGCTGCCGTCCACTCACGCCGAACGGGGGCATGTCGCGACTGACATCGCGGCGACTTTCACTTCTCACGACAGTTGTTGGGTTTCCCCGCTAAGCGGCGGGAGGAGAGTTTGTTTTTCCTGCTGCCGTTTCTGCGGAGCGTCCGTCTGTGACTGGCTGAGTCTGTGCGTGCGTGCGCGTGTGCGCGTGCGTGTGTAGTAGCAGTAGCAGGTTCCCCACACAAACCCAGCCCGCCAATCACAGCGTGACACTAAACCACGCACGTTTGCGGAGCGTCTCGCTGAAGCGAAGAAGCAAATGTCACTGTTAAATAACAGCAATGAATATAAGGAAAGAGTGTGTGTCTGTGTCTGTGTGTGTGTGTGTGTGTGTGTGTGTGTGTGTGTGTGTGTGTGTGTGTGTGAATACATCTCCAGGCGTCTTGAAAGACTCAAAATCCAATAGTCCACTCAAAGGGGCCCCTCTTTTTGCCATTTTTCCAGTTAGAATTTTTCATTTCCGTTGTCCGTTTATAACAATTTACATGCTTTTATGGTCCAAAACCACCTAGTTAGAGTTATAGCAGCAATGTAGTCTGCCTTCGCACACACATTTAGGGCAATTTCACACCAGGCAATAAAAATTTTACTATTTAGCATATAAATTCCAGTGTGATCAGCTTTTATTTGACCTTTCATCGATATTTAACTTCAAACAAAAACAGGAAATTGGATAATTAGTATCCTCTCCCATGATGCATCTTTAAATAGTTAATTTGGATCTAAGTTTGTCATTCGGAGTTCGACTGATTCTTTCACATCAACAAATAAAAAAAGAACCAAATTCAGCACCTTTGGTTCAGATGGATCGTTTGCATGATAGCTGCTGTCTCAGTGAAAGCAAACCTCCTCTATTCAGAGAGCTGCAATTGGGAAAAACAGAAGTCCAAGCATCATAGGGAAGGCTTGTTTACATGAGTGTTATTAGCTGCCCCTCCTGTTGTGACATCACAACCAGAGACATTTCTTAAACGGCTCGTGTTCGGCCAGGTTTCAGCAACACTACGGAGAAGGGCCTGACACCAGAGTTTACACGTAAGCGCTGAAAATGTATGTTTGTTCATAATAAGGCCCCTATGTGTGTGTGCGTGTGTGTGTGTGTGGCTTGAGCTTCACAGAGTAACTCTGTCTTCTAGTGTCAAGCTCTGCCACAGTTTGACAACAGGCCGCTGCCTTCAGGTTTATTCCTGTGTTTCTCTGTGCTCAGTAAAAAATCCACTTTAAAGGGGCGAGCTGAGTTGTGACATCACAAATAGACTGCAGGCCAATCCAGATATAATATTCAGTTATTAATAGGTGACGTCTTGTGCTCAGCAAGTTAACTTTTGAAATGAATCAAGTATTCATAGATGATCATACAACTTATTATTTAAATTTGAGTAAAGAGTCTAGTTTTGGGCGACACGGTGGTGCGGTGGGTAGCACTGTTGCCTCACAGCAAGAAGGTCGCAGGTTCAAGACCCGCCTTGGGCCTGGGTCTGGGGCCTTTCTGTGTGGAGTTTGCATGTTCTCCCCGTGTCTGCGTGGGTTTTCACCGGGTACTCCGGTTTCCTCCCACAATACAAAAACATGCTCAGGTTAATTGGTAAACTCTAAATTGCCCATAGGTGTGAGTGTGAGAGTGAATGGTGTGTGAATGGTGTGTGTGCCCCACGATTGGCTGGCGACCATCTGGGGTGTATCCCTGCCTCTCGCCTTAACGCGCTGGGATAGGCTCCAGCAGACCCCTGCGACCCCGAAAGGGAATAAGCGGGATAGACAATGGATGGATGGAGTCTAGTTTTTGGATAGTATAAACTAACATGGTTTTAATCTATTCTAACGCTATTCTAGTGCTACAATGCATATAAAATATATACTGTTGATGTGAGGAGTGAATGAGTGAGAACCCCAACTAACAGATGGTTAGAATACATCGACTACAGGTATTTAAATGATTAAAATATAATAAGAATATTCTTTGTTTTCTCTCCAGTCTGAGTTGAGCTCGTGCTTATTTTCATAAAAATCGGATCCTTTTCCTGTGTTTGTGTTGCTGTCCTGTGGGTTAGCGTCTTGTGTCTGATACACTTCTTCACAAATCAGTTTTCTGCAGAAATTCTTCAGTAAGTGAGAAGTGTTAATGTTTTACCAGTGAGATAAAACATTCAGTTTCAGTTTGAGAATGCATTGCTGTATGTTTAGTCAGTTTTTCTGTTGAACTGGGTGTGAGTTGTATTCATTTCACATCCAAATGCTGATGAACTTAATGAGACAAAGATCCGTGTCTGTTAAGTTCATTCAGGAATCAGTTTTCTGTAGAAATTCAGGGCTGACGTTCTGTTTAAGTTCATGCAATTCATTATCCGTATTCTGTTTCACTTTCTGATGCTGTGTTGCACTGTGCATTACCTGTGAGGAGTTTCTGCAGCCATATCAGCGCCAGTTGGAAAGTGAAGAAATAGTTCATTAATGTATACAGTGCTGTGGGGTTGTAGATTCATACTGTGTTTCATATGTAATATTCGACCATTGTTAAAAAATATGTTTCTCTAACTCATTGTGTCATGCTACCACTGAGCTCCAGAGGCCCCCCACCCTCCGCTGATGCAGATTTACAATGCATGTAATTGGTCTGTGAGTTTCCTGGGACGAAAAGCTGCGCCGGTTAAAATGGAAACCGTCAAAACTGAGCAATCCGCTGAAAAATCATCAGTTATAATGAGCTCACGCTTGACAACCGATACTTCATCTCACATTCAGCAATACGCCCACTTGAAACGGCATGATGATGATCAGATGAGCAGTCGTTAACCTACAAATACACAGACAGATTGTTCGCTTCGTAGTAGCCCCGTGATGAAAAATAGCAGAGCACACTCACACAGCGCCATAAAAGGCAAAGGAAACTACCTGAATATTTTCCAACAGCACAGGGCGAGCTGTGTGGGAGGCTTCAGTGTTCATGGCTGTCCCAAACAGACAGCAGCTGTTGATCACCTCACCATCTTTTGTTTCTATGGCCATGCCAACAGAATCCTGTTCCCTGGGAATTCACACACACACACACACACACACGCACACACGCACATAGAGGCGATGGGACCGTGCATGTGTCTGCGAGCGTGTGAGTGATGGTGTCCGTCTGATGTTTTGCTTGGCTGGTTGTGAGTCATCCGAATTCCCTGCAGAGCACTAACTCCTCTCCTGATAGATCTGGCTCCTTTTATAAGGTCTGTCTTCATTTTTTGAACAGACTTGGACACCGCCACCTCAACTGTGATAGTTCAACTTTTTATGCGCTTCTGTTTTTCGCCTTTGGGTCTTCGCGGCTGAACCTCCATATGTTGCAGTGGGAAATGACCAGTTGTTATGTAGCAACAGCCAGAGTATTAAATGATAATAATGATAATACAAATCCACTTGTGTCTGACAATGTGTATTTAATTAAGATTTTTCCTGATTCCTCCAGCTTCCAAAATGTCATCGACATCAATTTGCAGGGTGCAAGGTGTCCTCGTGAGCACACAGCTGTATCAATGGAAGACGTCTTCCACTTTCTCACTCATGAATTCAATTTATTTACTATAATATTGACCGCAGCAAATGCTCCATGACAAATAATTCCCTAATCGATGCGAGGGGGGGGGGCACAAACCAATAATCAGAAGAGAATGTTACTTATTTCTCCAGCCCTTGAAGCTTCTTTGGGGTCAGATTACACTTTGTCTGGCGTCTTGATTCCACACTCCAGCAAGCTGCTCCACCATCTGGTAGAGCATGTGGCAATAGTTAATTTCAAGAAAAATAGAAAGAAGAAAAATGTTTGCTGATCCTTCTTGGACTTTTTTTTTTTTTTTTTTCCTTTTTTAGACTTACCTTCAGAAAATCCACTTTGATTTAGAGGAGCTCTCCTGTTGAGTGTAAATTTGGACGTGAAGGGGAATGTTAAGTGAATACTATATATACTGAATCTGAGAGGCTGCGAGGAACAAGAAGGTAGTGGATTCAGCTCTAGACTGATGAGTCACTTTTTCCTGGTTGAAGGAAAAAAGAGACAGTGGCCAAATGTGTGTGTGTGTGTGTGTGTGTGTGTGTGTGTGTGTGTGTGACACATGTGCAAACACACACACATGCCGAGAGGGTTAAAAGGGCAATCGCTGTTTCCTGCTGGTGAGTTTGGGAATTCAGGCAGCCGAGTCTCTGGGGGCATCGACCGGTGATTTGCTCTGATGAAAGAGATTGAGTCGAGTGGAGGGTCGGCGTGGCGCTGCCCGGCTCGATAACAGGCTGCAGCAGAGCGATTGCCCAACAAACGCTTATTGCTCAATCCCAACGCTGAGGTTGGGTTTTGGACACGCGCCGCACCGCGAGGAGACTGCAACGTCTTTCCAGGTCTTGCTGGCATGGCCCGAAGTTTCCGAGATGTGTTACAGGGCTGGAATCTTCGGGAAAGGAGAAGGAAAATTCACCATCTATTCTGGGTGAATTCGTTTAGACGTAATAATTAAAGGATAACAGGACAAAACTATTTTCAGATTCGTCTTTTTTGTTTGTGTGATGGTTAAATGTTTATTTGTAGAGTGATGTTGGGATTCTTTTATTCTGTATTTTTTCTTAAATTTTTCATTAAATGGCTTAAAACTTTTCTTTTTGTCATGCTGCATGATTCATCATTCTGTGCCTGCCTGTTGCAGCGCTTAGTCATTCTTACATTAGGAGTAATACCTAAATCCAATTTAGTTTCCTATCATTAAGGCTCCCACAGGAGTACTTTTAGCGAGCTCCACCATGCACTGTTACTCCCTTGAAGCCCTCCCCACCCCCACCCCCCAACCCCCTCCGTCCCTCCCAGCAAAAATCCTGGAAAACATAAACATTCTTCCGGCCCACGGCGCTGCAGACAGAACTGGGCTGGATCCGGGAGAACTAGGTGCTCCAGTCCCTGTGGTGAGCAGGGTAAACACGGAGATCTGACCATAGAGGAAGGGAACGGTGCAAGGGACGTAATGACCAGATGACTGCCCACCCCACCACACACACACACACACACACACACACAGAAAACACTCTCCCTGTCTCAATTCTGTCCTTCTCCGTCTCTCCGTCTCTGCACTAATCAAACACTGAATTCATGTGGATCGTTGTTTACTCTGCACAGTGTGAGGCATGAAAAGCACACATCACACACTAGTTACGGAGCTGCGTGAGCGCTCACGAGAGAGAGGAAAAACATGTCTCATTGTGGCCTAGCCGACATGCATACATTCCTTCAAAAGGTGTGTGTATGTGCGCTCTCTGCGAGTTTCTCTTGAGATTCTGTGTGCATCTTTGCATCAAGCAGAGAACATCAAGCAGCATAAGTTTGACTTTTCATTGGAGTCTTCATAGAGTTTTCATGTAACCTGCCATGCACCCTCCAGGGAGGTAGGCCGTGTGTTTATATGAGGAGGGGCGCGTCCCAAACCTGTTTAAACCCGTTTTCGACCTCACTCGTCACGCGAAAAGCTAACATGCACGCACACTCTCTTCATGCACATTTCACAATATCCAAACAGGTCAAGTGTTAGTCGTTAGATAATCTAAGTGGTGTGAAATGAGAAAATATTTAGTTGTCAGATCTGGTGTTGATTTTATCCACACGTAACCAATAGAAATTAGAAACACAACCCAGCCTGTTTGATGAGGGACTACACACGCTACAGACTTTCCTGCGTTATTATATTATCTTTCTACCTGTACATTAGTATATACACTTAGTTTTCAATGCCTGAGTGGACTGTGGTTCGAATCAGCATCAATTTGAATACACCTGCTGTAACAAAAGCTTTTTTTGTGGCGTGCAGAACTGGGTTTTACATTTATTTCATACTTCATATATTCATATTACAATGGTTGTCAAAAGGATAAAAGGAATTTCCACGTAACCGTCCAGTGACCACTGGAACAGACAGACCTATCACATCACATGACGGCAGCAGAGTATTATTCATGCTTCCGACACTGAGATCATTCCCAAACTTGGTTTTGCTTTGCTTAAGTGTGAATTTTTGGGAGCAGCCAAAGTCCGTACCGCATCCTGTCATCAAAATGGATGTTTTCCTTCTTCCCGTGCAACATGGACAAACTTGCAGCGTACGTTCCAGAGTGTTACGAGCTAAACCATGACATTTTATGGGGTGGACTTTGACAGCCTCATTTTGTCAAATGTGAGTTTGAGTTGTGAGCCGCTGAAGTTTGTGTAGCTGTTCAAGCGTGGTGGGCTGAAGCTAGCTGTGTTTGTTTCCACTGAGCATATGAAATACATGCATGTAAGCAACGCTTTAATTACTTTAATTGTGTTTAAAGCAGTTATCGTCCTAGGGTTGTCAGATTAATCTTCATTGCTGCTTTGGTTCTTTGTATAATATCATATAATAATATAACAACAAGTTAAATAAAAAAACTTTTAAAAAACAGCAACATTGGTTTGGTAACGACACATTTAGTTAGTACATAAAAAACTATATTTGATTAAAGTGAGTAAGGTTATGAAGGAAAGAAGAAACTAATCTTACAATATTTTAGAACTTTACTTTTAAACCTGCAGAGAAGACATCAACATCGACATTTTGCTGTCAATTTCTAGCAGTAATCAATAATAGAAAGAGACAAACTGGGTCACATCAAGCATGAAGCCATTAAGGATCAGAAGACTGAAGAGAAAGATAGGAAAGAAAGAGCATTTATGCAAGATGTGCAAACAGTGTTTCAACATGTGTCAGGAGAAGCACATCAGCCTGCCATGGCGTGGCACAGCATTGCAATAAAGCAGACACTAATGAATCCCTATTGTAGATAAAAAGCCTTTTTTTGCGTGTGTGATTCATCAGGAAGTGTTTCACCCCATAGGACAGTGAACACCGTAGAAACGTTTAATCTCACTTTGCCTAAAGGCAGCACCTATAATCTTAAAGAGGTAAAAAAAACAGGATTTTTCAGAAGAAGAAGAAGAAGCCGCTCCTGAATGGAAGTTAACGCTCTGGGTTGTGCCGGAGTCAGAGCAACTCGCCGGGTAAAAGAGTCTGTAATGGAGCCGCGCACCATTAGTTCTCCACAAACTACATCCATCTCCATCACGGCAGCCAGACAGTTGAAGGATGGTGTGCAGCGGGCTAAAGGATCAGGACACCCTGAAAGTCCATCTGAAACCCACCATGCTGAAGACGTCCTTCAATACGACCTTTTTATGTCTCTTATACACCACGTATGCTCAGTGGTAAGTTCGGGTTTAGGTCTATATCCCCTTCCTGCTCTCTCCTCCTGATCCTTTCATTTGCCTGATACCAGCCAAAGGTCGGTTATTTAGCCGATCAATGAGCAAAGCCCTCTGGGTAGCAGAAGGAGCTCAGGACCCGATTCTACTTTGCAAGTTCAATTTGGTCTTTATTGTCAGCAGGACGAGTCATTCCCATCATGCCGCAGGACACACGGGGAAAGACACAGGCAGCGCCAAGACTTTGGGATTAATGCTGATTTATTCCTTATTATGTCTGGATATACGGGAACAGTCGCCAGCAAATTCAGGTAATAAGCAGGGCGCTGAAACTAAAAGGAAGTGGCATTAGAGGCTTTTTTTATTGCCATCGATCCAAAGGCAGCAATTCATAAACATCTGAATTACGAAGTAAAACGCCTTCATTGAGCTGCCCCTGGTGTCCCATTTCAGCTTTTCTACGCACTTTCTTGTTTCCAAAGCAGAATTCCTACTGATTCTGGCAGTGTTATAATTTTTTTTTCTGCTTTTCCCCTTCACATCCAACATGTTCAGGAAGCAAAGACGGGTTCTTGCACCAGCGCTACAGGGGGAAAAAAAAGAACACAAAATAACAAAAGTAATACGATACTTGTCTGATGTTCCAAATGTATTTGTTAAGGGTGACGGCCCTTTAAATCACATTATCTCGGCTAAAAACACAAGTTTCGGCCAAACAAAACCGTTTTTTTTGTCAGTTACACAAGACCCTTTGCAGCAAATAGCCGGGAAAAGGTTCAATTTGACATGTTGCATGAGGTTGGTTGTAATTTGCTACCTGATGAAAGCCTATGTGTGCATAATTTTGCATGTGTATGCACGACCAGGGCCGCTCCTGCACGCCGCAGAAAACGCTGATGCACGTGTCCTGGCTCATGTCAGCTCTATAAACACCATGGACATGACCTCATCAGCTCAGCGGAGGGGGGGGGGACACCCTCCAGATCAGTCCTGAGACTTTAATGACGTGCTTATAATTAACGGAACTGCATGTGTGATGATGTGCTGGTCCACGACTCAGGACTAACAAGGTGGATGACCTAAGGCCTCCAGTCCTCATCCAACCGATGAGACGCACACGACCACTTTTCATGTTTCCACTGAGGAAAATAAGAAGTCGGAGATACTTTTACAGCCGTAAATTTTAACTTCGTCCAGTGTGGGTCATTGACGAAAACGACGATAAATATATTGTTATTCCCTGATATTCTTAAGAAGCTTTTCCTCCAAGTTGCCTAAAAGCTGGATTAACTGACGGCAAAAAGACGAACATCGTGCTGTGTGCTTTTGCAGCGTAGAATTGTTGCTACAGCCCCCCCACCCCCCCCAGAACCACGCAGAGCTCTGACCAGGACGTATGTTTTCTCGCCGAGCCTTTAAACCTAAAGCCGCAGCTCCGCATTGTAATTGATGACATCAAGATAAAAGTCCTGGCACGCTCCAGTGTTTAGCCCAGACCAGGCCTGCTCCATGGAAACATATCTGGACTCCACTGTCCAAGATAATGGCAAGAACATATGTGAGTTCTTCTTAGGGCGTATTTTTCTTTTTTCTTTTTTTTTGTTGTTGCTCTAATAAGGGAATCCAAGAGGTCAAGCCCATAAACCGTAGTGACCCAGCGTGTTATATTTAAGATTGTTTTGTTTTTAATGGAAACAGACTAGAAAGAGATGATGAACCAACATTTTTGCTCCGTTTTATTTCCATAATGAATCCGTTTCTGCTGAGAATAAAAGGCATGCTATTTTTTAGTGCTTGTGTGTAAATATTTGAGTCTCTGGTGTTGCTGCTAACAAACAAACTGTGAAACAAGACCACCCACTCGCTCTGCTGTGGTCTGGCCTCCGCTGTTGTGTTGCTGAGAAAAATGAGTGAAAACAAAACCGTTCAGAGATGGCTCCTGTCGCGTCGGTTTGTCCGATGGATCCCAGCTCTTTGAGGGGTGTGATGTGTGTGTGACGTGTGTGTGTGTGTGTGTGTGTGTGGGGGGGGTAGCGTTATTCAGAGTGAGTGTGTGAGGAGGCAGACTGCGTTGCTGCTGCAGGTCAAACTCTGGGAAAATGGCAAATTATGGCCTTTTAAATGAATTCCTCAGCAAAGAGTAAATTAAATGTCTGTGCAGTGAAGGGGCTGACGTGACTGTATAATGATGATGATGATGATGATGATGATGGTGGTGTAATCGCGACGGTTTATAGCAGATCACCACAACATGCATACACACGCACTGGAAACAGACTTAAGATTCAAAGAATGTCGTAAAGAATGTTTATGCGATTCGCTGTTGATTTACAAGTCAATACATCATCATGCTGAAAAACATTCGCTTTTCAAAATGAAGATGTGATATTGATGGGAAAAATATATATATATGAAGATTGAATTATTTTAAGAAGCAATTTTTGTGCTTATTAATTTGCTTGGAAAAAGTCAGATGGGAAGAAGTGCTCCTGGACAAGAAATAGTCTGGCATGTATCCTCCATATAAAACATCCAATCGTATTTACACATTTTTTGGAGAAATTAAACAACCAAGATACAACATAGCGATTAGTGAACTTTATAGTCGCTGGTAGATGGAATTTGTTACCTTCGGTATCAATCTTCTTATCTAACTCAAGGCCATAAAGGTAATAAATCTTATTCCCCAAAATGTCAAACTTTATTTGAGGAGATTTGGCAGAACACGGTATAAAACCCTCTCAGATCTCATCACTTTCTATCATCTCTGCAGCAGGAATTTTCACCTCCAGCCCTCGTGAAACGTGCTCTGACATTTACCTCCTGGCAGATAGTGACCACAGTTAGAGGACAATGAAAACCGATTGATCCCGACAAGGTCAAGAACACACGGCCTGCAGGGGAAAAGAGAGACTTTTTTTTTTTTCCTTCCAGGAAAACTCGAGGCTGGCATGAAACCGGCTTATCAGCACATCTGCTGCCACGGCTGACATTTCCAACAGCGCTCCTCTTGCCACCGGCGAAATAGGTGAACGTCAGGGACACTAAAGAGAGTTTGCCGCGACATTAACAATGACTTTAACCCACTGTGAACTTCAGGAACGAGGAATGCAGAGCAACACTTCCTCGTAATTGAACTATGCACCGAGGTCAAGCTTGAATCCATGCATTGTGTGTGTTTTTTCTTTCATGCCCTTACTTCCTGCATTTTAATTGTTTCGAGAGCAACAATTCCACGTCACCAGGTGGAGCCATCGCTGAAATATCGTCGCTTCCCATACACCGGGAACACAATAGGCCCGGATCCCACCGGAGGACGGGCTATATAGAGAACATCAGAGGCGGCAGAGGAGGTGTCTTTGTGAGGGAAAAGGCAGGAGAATAATAAGCAGAGGTGCAGATTCGTGTATAAATCCCAGCTACAAACACGTCTTTGATACGCCGCGTGCTTCAAAGGGTCCCGCAGGAATTACTGCCATTTAGAGGATAGGTTTTATCATTTTTACTCAAATCTGATGTGAAACAATAGTGGCTGAGATTGAAACCGGTTTCGCTCAGTGTAATCAATAAAAAAAATCATGTAGTATTCATATAGTATTTTCTTATTTAGCTGCAGTAGAAGTGTAATAACAAAGAGAGGGAACTTGGCACCACAATATTGGGCTAATTTGACTAATTCAGGGAGCTAAGGCTTCATATTAGCTTAAAATATCCACAGGGAGCGCTGCGGAAACAATGACTTGTGCTTTCTGGATCTCCACCGAGGCGCTGGGGAGAGAATCGTAAAAACTGCTTGAGTTTTAGTGCTGTAGATTGCAAATACATCATGTTTGGCGCATCAGGACTTTAAATGAAGCCCAGAAAAGTGCACGAAGCAGCACCTTTAAGGGACAGACTTGTAAACCTACCGTTTAATGGGGGGGGGGATCTCTGACGAGAACAGGCTGTTCTTGCAGAAATAATTTAATTGTTTTTACTGCTTACGTGATCTCACAACTGACTGGAGGGCGGGAAAGTGCTGAGGCCAAAGGCCAATTCACAGCCGTAGCATCTGAGACACAGGGGAAAGAAAAAGGATAAAATGTGCTTGAGCCATCACCTGTGCTCATAATCATCGCGCCGTTCTTCTAAAAATCCACCATTTACTTAACCCATGCTGACCCTTATATTGCTGCTGGCATCAGGTGGTGGAAGCAGCTCCTCGGTTATCTCGGCCACTGACACCTCCACGTCCCCAGGCCGCTCAGCGGGCGACAGGCGGGCGTGTGCAGCGCCACTGAAGCACACACACCGCCTGCAGGCCGGCTACGAATTAATCTGCTTTTTCAATCTGGCACAGGGTTTTTTTTTTTTTCCTGAGATATCAGGTAAACATGTCAGATTTGGGGGAAAAGGATCTGTTGGAAACATATGGAAGGCACTGAGAGCAGCACCGTGGTGGCAAGGTCAGGCTAGAGGTGGTGAGGCGCTGCCCCCTGCTGGACGAGCTGGGCTAACACACCGTGTGTGTGTGTGTGTGTGTGTGTGTAGCACACACACAGTTGTGGGAGTTGTACATTGTAGAGGAATTATACCCAACTATAATCCAACTTCTCCGTCATCACGTTGTAGTTCATCTGCATCCTACACACGGACAATTTCACAAGCAAAATAAATGTGGTCATGTGGGAATTCTGTCTGTAAGAGAACAGTTTGAATTGAGATTGAAAGTTCATTCTATGAAACAGTAGTTTGATTGATTGAAAAAATAAAAAAATCAACAAGGCTTCCATCTTATTTGAAACCTACAATTTCACCTAACTGCACTAGTCCACAGTTTTAACAGTAACACCAACCTATACATTAGGTTCAAAATGCTGTTCCCACACACCTGTGTTCATGACTGAAGGCTGATATAACCAATAACCAGAAAGACCACCCACACACACACACACACACACACACACACACACACACACACACACACACACACACACACACACACACACACACACACACACACACACACACACACACACACACACACACACACACACACACACACACACACCTGTGGCAAATGAATACTGAGCACAATCTGTTTAAATAAAAATTACTTTTATTTTTTAAAATAAATGCATTTTTTACAGTCAGAAAACAGAGCAGCAGGACATGCACTGCTGCTCCCGACACTGGAGGCAAACGTCAGAGGACAAAAAAGAACAAAAAAAAAAAAAACAGACTAGGCTTGGTTTTCTCTTACCTCTGTTCATTTTTGATGATTCGTCTCAAACTCCAGGGTCTAAACAATGTGGTGGTGGTGTGTGCGTGTGTGTGTTTGCGTGTGTGTGTGTGTGTGTGTGTGTGTGTGTGTGGGGGGGGATTTCCTTCATATTGACGTTATTAAATGAAACACTTCATGTGTGACAAAACAAGACATTTAAGTGAAGTAGTTTAAAAAGGCGCTGAGGAAATTCAATTTGCAGCAAAAAAAAGCTTCAAAGAGGATGAGCTAAAAAAAAAAAAAAAAAGTGACTCCGGGCCTCAAATGGACAGAGTCTGCCACGAATGGTTCAATAGGAGGCAGAAAACGATTAAAACAAAGCTGAGAGAAAAAAGCAGCACATTGAGAAGGCATACACATCTGTACTTTTAGAAAAAATATATATAATATGTACTCGACAAACATCTTAATCAAACCTGGAGCTTGAGACTAGTGTTATCTTTATATATATATTCATATTTATCTTCATCTGAAAACTGACAGACCACAACTTAAGCAGGCACAATTCTGAATACTACACGTTGACAGATGGCTTCCCCCCTCTTTTTTTTTTTTTTTTTAAAGAAAAGAAAACACTTCCGACCCCAAAAAGCAGAAAACAACTGTACAATTCTATAAAACCTGTGTTTTTACATTAGTTACAAAAAATAATACTTCATTTACTGATCCTTCATACTGAGGACAGAGGGAAAAAGGTTTGCATATTCATTCTTCAAACTGTGACCTTCTGCTGGTGTGTAATGATAAAACGTATAATAATATTAATGCTAATAATACTATATGGTGTGAGAAACAAAATGGCAATTAAGTAAAGTACTAGTATTCCTCCTGTTATGTAGTGTACATGCACTAAGCGAAGAGACACGAGTCAGATCTCTGGATGCAATTCCAAACATGCTGTGAGAGCTGGCGACAGGCAGACATGTTGGAGAACATCGATACACTCTGCATGGGCGCGTTCCAGATCAAAAACACGCCAATCCCTTCTCTAAGCAGTGGACTGTCTAAAAATTGAGTACAATAAACGGACACGTCCATCTTGAAAAGTTATTTAGCTTAATGTCGAGTCTTTAAATATTTTTTCTTTTTAAAAAAACAAGCGTAGAAATTAAACGGGATGAAACTTCTTAAATACACAAACATTCTCTAAAACTTGTCTTCAAGATACATGGCGGCGTTAGTAATCTGGCATAGTTCAACGTACCCACAAACAAAAGCTTTTTAAAAGAAAGAAATCTTGTTTTCAGGAACACAAGACAAGCTGATCACTACACTTTTTTTTTTGGTGGGATTGGACAAGGATTGCTGCAGCAAGGACATTCAGGTCAGTTGGAAATCAGATTTTCAAACCCACAGGACAGTCATTACCGAGCACGGAGCTGTGGCGTGTTTTTCTCAGCCTCAGCCCTAATGCAATTTCAGGAGACAAGAGAGAATATAATGGAAAGACTTGGACACGAGGAGACTTGAAGAAGGACGACGGTGGACAAGATCTTATGAAACACAGCAAACAGAGACGCTGAACGGACGACAAAAGCAAAAAAAAAAAGGAAATATAACAACAGCTTATTTCATAAAGAGGACTGTATACTGTCGAAGTGCTTATATGTGACTTCAAAAAGATTCATTGCCTTCATAGAGTGGACAGGATGGACACAGTGCAGGGATCAGCCGCCACAACTGTTTACATACGATACCCCCTTTTGAGTGGACTGATGACCTTTTCAGATAAATAATTGGATTAAAGTGTAGGTATCAGTTGTATTATAATCGGTCCAGTTCTAGAAGGGAGACAGAGAGAACACTGAGGAAAGGGGGGCGGGGGATCTTTGGGTGTCTTAAAGGGCTGTCATGGACGTTAAGTTGATGGCCATCAGTCCTGGAGAAGCAGACATGCGTCCTGGTTCAGGTTTGTGTGAGGCTTCTGCTCAATCGCAGGAGTTTAGGTTCAAAGTTCATCTGGACTACATACACCAGAATATTAGTGTTTTAACAAAAAAAAAAAAAATACCTAGTCAGCGTTAATGCAAAAAACCCTCAAATAATAAAAACGTGTCAGCCATAGCAACAGTGGTGTTGCTCTGAGCTTCAGCACAGCTCCAAACAATAAAAAAAGACTGAGAAATAGCACAATAAAATAAACCCATACATACAACGTGGTTGCCCCCCCTCCCCTCCCTCCCCCTGACACCCCTCCTGGCCCCTGGCCACTACCTCCCGCTGGTCTGGGGCAGCTCACACCCAGCCGCTGGTCAGCTTATAGAACATCTCCTCATCTAGAGACTCGTTCTGGTCCTTGGCGCGCGTGGACAGGAAGATGTAGCCCCCGATGAACTCGTGGACCACTTTACAGTCCACCTCGGCGCAGACGAAAGACAGGCTGGGCTCGTCTGCAAACTCCACGGTCACCTGAGCACATCAAGCATTCAAGTTTAGAAAAGTTTGCTAGAATGGCAGGTAACAACAAGTAAGCTCTGCAACGGTTCTGTTCATATCAGGCAAAAACATAAAGATATGACATCAGCAGGGTTCCATATGTCCCCGACCTGCTTGATCTCCCAGTTGACGTTCCACTGCTTCATGTTGCTGAAGCGCCAGGTCTTGATGGCGTCTCCGGTGCTGGCGTCCATCCGGATCAAGCGGTTGTAAGTGATACCAGCCAGCTCCTCCCGCTTCACTCCCTGGAACCTGCAGAGAAGCAGAGGAGAATCAGCTGTGAGACAGAACGATAGAACGACTCGCTGGGTGGGTGGTCGAGATGCAAGCATTAAGACACTTTGGTGATTTATCAACCTTCAGTCATCCATGACAAAACTTACTTAGCAAGGAAATGAGTGATTCCAAACTCCGGCAGGGACTGCCACGCCTGGATGAAGCGCATCTTGGCCTCAATGAGACTCATCTGGGCCACGTTTTGGTGGGCCTCGAGGATCCGGGCTGAAATCTGACGAGCACAGACACAGAAATTGGCTTTCGGTACGCTACGACCACTTAACCCTCAAACACCCCTCCACCATAAACAAGCGTATCCCTTCACCACACTCAAACCACCCAGATCAACACACCCGATGCTGGAAACGAGCTGTGGCCAGCTCCATGAAGCCCACACAGTGTCAGGCAATAACCAGAGAGCCGTCGCAGTAAGAAAAGTCTATTTCATAAAGCTACAAAATAGACAGACAAGCAAATATGATCCTAGGATCCAACTGAGGAAACAGACTGACTAAATGTTAATGAGCCATGGGATACTTCCAACCTGTGCCAGTGAGCATGCATGTGTGTATTTATTTCCCTTCTGTCCCAAAATTCATTTTTGGGACACAAAAGATTTTAGACAAATTAAATATTTCTTTATATGCTACTTTTCCTTAATTTAAAGAGAAAAACAAAAATGAAAATAAAGGCCTAAATAATAGAGATTTTATACTTTGCCAATTCAACCTGCTATATTGCAGTTTTCTCCTCAGCTACTTCGAGCTTTCCTATAAAAAAGTAATCCACCAGTGACTTTCAGGTTGACTTTTACTCTTCCATCCATTCAAAATGAGCTTCTACATCCATTTGATACACGTTTAGTAAAACTTCAGTAGTCCTCGCTCAACTTTATTATGACAGAACAACGCATTTCACGGTGATGGATTACTTCTTTTAGTAGGTTTCTAGTCTCTTCTTCCCATATATTCATAGAGACATAAACTGAATTCAGCAGCTGTGAGAGAAGGGAAACACATATTCAAAAACACATTGAAGCCTTTACCAAACTTCTGGTTGTCTTTGATGAATGGCCTGGCAGTTGTTAAACGCACAGATTTATGTTAAATAGGTTAAAACAAGCAAAAACACCAGCATGGCCCATTTGCTTCACAGACGATCTCTGTGTTATATAATGGAGTCATCTTAATAATCCACACAACAAAGATGCTCCATTCTATTGTGTGATTTGCTTGTCTTACAGTCGCCTATGAACATGTTAGAGCTAACGACAAACTAAGATGATCTATTCTACTGTGACTATCAGACAACACTACGTCATCCAGCTACTTATGGTTATGTGAGGCAACCCAGACACAGAAAGTGTTCAGAGTTTATGAAATCATGCACATATCTAAAAAAAAACAAGAAAACAAAAAAGGGATAAAAAGGCACCCAGTGGACACACAACTTAACTTACCAAATCCCTGATATAGCTTGGCTGAAGAGGGGAGGTAGGGAGGGAGAATGAACGAGATGCATACGAGGGGAGAAAAGAGAAAGGAAGATTGGACAAAGTGAACAAGCAAGTAAGATCAATATTGAGGGAGGAAGGATCCAAAACAACAGAGTAGGAGGTCATACGTGTGATAAAAGAAGCGAGGTAGCGAGACGGGCTGAGGAGTCATGCAGAATTTTAATCATCTCTTTCCTAGAAGAATTCCCCTTAACTCCCCTTCCAGCCACAAGATGGCGACATGTCTCAAGCGTCACACAGTGGCAGCGTCGATCTGCAGGAGTGCCATGTTTCCAACCCCCCAGGAGTTTATTGTCCCCCACTCATTATTTGTTTCTTATGTGAATGTATAGGCTTGGCCGGATGCCATGCAAATCTGTGTGTGTGTGTGTGTGTGTGTGTGTGTGTGTGTGTGTGTATCCGCTGGGAGCTGCGGCACAGAAGTCTCCTCTGACCGGTCTGGCAACAGGAAGTCCAGTTTACAGGGGGGCGGGGAGGGGTCACAGCTGACTGAGCAAACGGGCTTTTCCCAGACAGCTTTTTCCCGCGCAGCATTCCGAGGCACGGCTCATTTCCTGACATCCCACGCCCACTACGCTAGGACATGTGTAGCGAGCGTGAGCACATACAGATATACTGTACTTCTTTCATGATGTGCCTGGGAATACCCCCCCATCAGCACTGGGCTTCTGGAGCCACAGAACCAACAACAGGCACACACACACACACACACACACACACCACGGGCTGACACTCCTTTAAATCCAAGCTGGATTCTGGTCCTCCGGCCTCGGCCAATAAATGCGTTTCACCACAAAGGGTTTCTTTCATCAGTCTTTCTTCGAATACTGAAACTGTCCATATTCTCAGGGAAAAATGCCAGGGGACAGTAACATTTGAGCGATTTCTAATTTTAACCAGTGTGGATTTGATGCTGGTTAGTTAGAGTTAAGAGTTTTCGCAGTTTCCTGTAGGTTAAAAGGAGGAGCTGCTTAAGTAATCCTTTGGCATACTACAGTATTTTATGTACAGGAAAATCCTTTTAGAAAAACTAATGAAAAAAATCTTAAAGGAAAAATAGAGTGTAGAACTAAAGGTTAATAAAAGTGAAGCCAACAAGAAGTAGGACAGGACTCTCTTCTCTCTCTTTATAATGAGTTGGCCCTTCTGACTACATGATCTGACTTCCAAAGACAGATGGGTAACTCCTTGAGTTTATTTGCACAGATTATATTTAAGGGTCACAAAAAGGGAAAAAAAGAGAGATTCACAGAAAGAAAATGTAAACTTTTTTTTGGGTGCATTTGTAATTTTGGCAATTGGTCCTCTTGCTGTGCAGTATGTGGCTCTACAGATGTAGAATTGAGCGTCTGAGCTGTGATAAAAGAACTAAATTATACAGATGTTTCCTGAATTAAAAGGGTTTCAAACTGAAAAAAGTACTGTAGTCCAACCATTTACAGAACTTAAATCTTCTGTCTCAGGAGTCATGTAATTAACTTCTGTTTCCAATAACAGCTGAAGTTCCATCTCAGAGAGTTAAATATGGACGACAACGCCTCTGGCTCTCTCTGCAGTTCAGCTCTTCCATCAATTTCAGTTTCACATTCATTCTCACACCTCTAGTTCCTCCTTCCCGTTTTTATTTCCAGACGTCCAGTATTTTTTGGCCGTTTCTGAGTAACCACTGTACCAACGCCCTACCGACAACCCTCTAACCCCCTAGCAACATTCAACTGCTCAAACAAACCCAGATTAGGTGAGTAAGCTATGGCGAGGCAAACCCCCCCTCACCCACCCCCAGCTAACGGCTATGGTGTGCTCAGCTGTTCCAGTGTACACACACCAGCCTATTGCCTACATGCAAATCCACTGGGCACACAGGAGTGTTTCCTTAGGTTAATTCATTCTCAGTGCCTAAATGTTACACCTTTTTATCAAGATGTCTATTGGCGAATAGTTTCCATCGCTCCGCTGTGAAAAGGCCATAATGTTGTCTTTAGACTAATATGGATATAACAAACAGAAGAAAAAAACCAACAAGCCCAACCCTTTTTGTCTGCATGCAAAAGTCAGAGAAGAATGTCTGATATGAGGAGGTGTACTGTATGCATGTTGAGCGGTTTGGACGTCCCCTGTCCTGGATTCCCCTCGGACAGGAGGGGGGGTGGAGAGAAGGAACGGAGGGCGGAGGAAAAGTAAAGGAGGGAGTAGAGGGAGGCTACATTCCACAGCAGGACAATTCTGATGCCAGGAGGCACCCATCTGGGAAGCATCAGATGCTGCTCCAGTCTAACTCATCAAACAAGTAAACAAGCTCCCACAAAATACACATTAGAGCAGACGGTTACCTTTGTCTCCTTAAACACACCCTTCGCCGTCCTCGATGCTGGGAATAGACTACACTCAGAGGCTGCATGGTAAAGCTCCATAACGGCTTACCTGCTTGTTCTTGTACTTCTTCAGGTAGCGTGGGGACACCAGGCATTCCGGGTTGATGTCGGTGGTGATGGGCTCGATGATCTGCGGGTCAGGGTTCATGTGCTGCATCTTGAGGAAGGACAAAATGTTCTGGACCTCAAGGTTGTATGAGCTGTCGGCCATGGTCTTCCCTTTAGAGGCCAGACGGCATGCAGCCATCCAGTGGGCGTACTGTTTCTCCTGGAGCGGAAAAAAAGCCAAACACCGGTGTTTAAGTACCTACAAACTATATCCCATGTAGTGTGCTCTAACTATAATCTCACCACGTCACACCGAAGCCAGATCTCGTTCATGCCGTCGGCCACAGGGATTAGCAACTTGATGTTGAATTTCTGACCGGAGATGTTAACATCTGGAGTTACCTCACAACCTAAACATGGAAGCCACAGAGTGAAGCGGAAGGAGAGGTTAAAGGTTGGACCAAGGCTTAACACCAGGAGAGAAAAAAAAACACACTATACTTATATGGGCATGAAATGGATTATTTTGTATTTCCGACCTCGGAGATTCATTTGGTGAGCAGGTGTCCCGTGGGATTCCTCTTTACTCTTGTAACAGGAAATTGTGATATCTTTGAATGTGCACCAGTACTGCTTATAGCCCTTCAGTGTCAGTTTCTTGGGTCTGGAAAATATAAAACAGATAGAGGGAGACATCTCAGATGAGAAAAAAAACACCAATTTTTCTCTGTTAGTGGTCAAAAGAAAGAGAGGAGATGGGGTAGGTCATAAATGAGTACAAAGAAAGACAGAGAGAGAGGGGAATAAAAATGAAGGAGAGCTTTTCAAGTGCAACGTCAGCGATGTGAACAGGAGAGGAGCCAGCGTTGGACGTGAACGTTAAGGAAAACCATTAAAAAGGAAATGCCTCTTGATATCATATCCCCGCCCCCGCTCCCCCATGGTTTCATACGGTTTATGAAACAACCACCCAGGGGGCCACCTGCCTGTCAGCAAAGGCTCAAAGCCAAAAATGAATATGTTTTGAAATATTTTTGGTCAAACTCTAATCAAAAGCTTAATTGAAAGGCTCAGCCTGCAAAATGCCCCTTTGGCAAACAACCCGGCCTATTACACTGATGCAAAACAGGCTACAGCTTTCTCGCTTAGCCAGAAAACCTTATTTCCTGATCTTTTGATGGGTTCAACATCTTTTTTTGGACAAATACAACCTTTGCACGCACTCGCACGCAGCTGAACGAACAGGCCTTTTGGATGTGAACTTACTTGAAGACTTTGACATAATCCGCTAGCTCAGGAATAGATGTGATGTCACCCTGTGAGGAAGGGCAAAAACAAGTTTGTTAGTATAAGCCTAGAAAAATCTTACATATAAAGAAATGATTCAAGAAGGAAAAAAATGACCTCAGGCTCAACTTTACTTTTCAATGTCATTGCTCAATAACGCATGTTTAACACAAGGCCACTTATATAATATCTCACAGTTCGGTTTCCTCTGATAAGCTGTATAAACTTCACAGCTTTTCAAGGCGGGGCTGCAGTAACAATGGACAGATATTTCCAGCCTAGCCATTTCAAATACAGCTTTAATTGATTTGGCTTTAGTGTCAGAGATCTCACACCTTTTTGTCAGATAGAGGCCTCATTAAAAAGCAGTGTGAGGTTTTATTTGTGGGTCTGTGTACAGGGTCTGTTGTCCACAGGTCACTGCCACTGTTTACTCGAGTGTCAGGGTATTCTGTAGCATGGCAGTACCAGTGTGTTGGACGTCTTCCCTCCCTCCAATGTGATTTCCAGGTCTGACAGGGCCGCATCCACCTCATCCACCTCCTTCTCACTGTTATTCATGTGGTTGTCTGAAGACATGATTGACAGCTTGTTGATGTGGTACTGAGGAAGAGAAAGAGATTAAAATTAGATTTAATTAGAAATCTTTCAAGACTTCTTTGGCTTTAGCAGAGATTTTTTTTATTTCTTCTTGCGAACGAAATTTTCATTTTAAGATCCCAAGAAACGTACAGATTTTTAAATCTGTGTTGCATATATTCATCAGAAACATTAGTGCGCCTTCTTGCATAAAGAATCCTAAGGATCAACTTAAGTGAGATGAATACAGATGTTCCAAAACAACAACAGTTCTGCTGCTTTCTATAAAGTTTCCTGCTATGTCCGCTACCACAGCACAAACCCTCCAACTGATAAAAAGTGAACAAGTCTGTGATAATTGCCATATAAATATTTTAAGACTCTGGCATCCATGAAAGCAAATAAATTCTGCCCAAACGCATTTAGTTCACCAGTGACAGAACAGTGACTTTATCATTGACGTAGAGGCACTGGCTTGAGGATGGGAACAGAGCTAAGTGGTGGGTGGTGAGGAGGATGAACTGGGACTATTAAGTAGTACAGTATGGGAAGAACATTCTCAGTGTGTCTTTGAACTGTAACAAGCTACATATGTGAGACTGAACCAGACACTCTTACCAACAATGGAAACACCAATTCATAAGGCGATTACTGAAAACCTCACCATGGTTTCCTCTTAGTATGAGTCACAGACACTAAATACAACCTGTTGACAAATGGTATTTATAATGTCAACCTATCACCAAGCCCCCCCCCGCACCAATATATGAATGAACAGCTGTTGGTGAGCTGAGAGGGAGTGATACAGAGGCAGAGTTCGAGAGAGATATGCAAGGCTTTAGCCATCTAAGATTACAGAATGTGGGACAAAGGGCTCTCCATGACACTCCACTCCTCTCCCTCTTCCACTCTGACAGTTCCTTTTACAATTGCAACACTGGGGGGCTTTTTCCTGTTCGTGTAGATGAGCGTACGAGTGAATGAGTATGTGTTTATCCACCGAGGTACAAAGTACATGTGCCCCGACTTTATGACTATTAGGTCAGCTCCTATTTTTGACTCCTGATTGCCTCATTTGTGTGTGCTGCCAAAAGGAAATGACCAGGTGATCGCATGCAGACAGTAGCCAGCAGCATGCTGGCTGTGGCCAATCACTGCTCTTTATTTAGATCTGTGTATCCAGTCTCTTAAGCTAACTGCCTGCAGTCAAGCTCAACCCACCAGTGAAACCTTAGCCAAAATCATGAGCTCATACTACCGCACTGAGACATAGTAGTAGCTACTCAAGTACTAAGAGACAGGTAGAGATGGAGTAGCTTCCAGTCTAGAGGGAGAGTGGCAAGAAATCATATATGTGTAATTATAACCAGTCTGATGAAGCACACATAACAGCACAGAGGAAAGCACAGAGGAAAGGGCTTTTAAAGCAGATGAATGGGCCGGTGTCTTGCTGGGGTGGGTGGTCTGGGACGAGGCTCTGCGTCCTGTGGACATAGATGCTCTATAATTACCCCAGGGGTGAGGACATAGTGGCGTCCTCAGGTCTTGGCACCACGGTTTATGAGAGTCAGAAATAGCAGGGGCACCACCCCAGGACTACAGGGGGGCAACCTGAAGGGGCAGAAGAGGCTCACATCTGTATATCACTTCCACTGATCACCTACTTTTTGCTTTTCCTTTAAACTGGTCTCAAAAACTAACCATCTTTGAGTTTCGAAATCTTGGACAGACCTTATATGTCAATGAAAATAAAAAAAGTCATTTCATTTCTATTAAATGTATTATCCAACGTAATATTTCACCTTTCTTTGTCATGATGACTCACTACTAAGGTCAGCTGTTTTTTTATAGCTTTATTTCCAGATGCATCTTTTAAGTTAATTATAATGAATTATTCATAAGGGTTTGTTTAAAAGCCTAATGGCTCAGTGTCTTTTATAAAGACCATGAGTCAGAAACAGAGTGAAGTGATAAATATTGAAGAATATTGAGAAGCCCAGTGGGAATGTGTGTGATAATGTCCTTATAAAATCTATCTGTAACAACGTTATATAGCCAGGTTTTAGTATGCATGCCACAGCAGAGCTGGCAGCCATAAGGCTGAGATCTGGGCTGGAAGCCCATCCAATTCATTAGCTTGTGGTTGCAAAGGCAACATGCTCATAGGATAATGAAAAGAGGAGTGTAGGTCTTCAAGTTTTAGACCCTGATGAAGCAATTCTCAAACAAGCAAATTAAGATAACCATCTCCATACCTGCAGAGCAGCAAACATCATCATTTCCTCCTCTGTGCATTCAATTTCCTCCAGCAGGATGGCCCACTTGGACTGCTCATAGAGCTGGTTCACTCGGATGGCATCGTACTGCGGAGAGGTGAAAATGCTTTTAACACACATGCAATCAACACAGATGCATGTTCTCTTACTCATACAGCACATGATCAGATGAAGATATATATTTAAATCATGTATGTTCAAATGTTGTATATTGACTTCAAACAATTAGATGGTCAATGTCTTCTTATATGTTAAAAACTATTGTTAAAACAGTGTTAAAACTGACCCTAACCCTTAAATTACAAAAAACAAAAAAATAATGTAACCCACATTACATTTACTCTCCTGCTCGTTTCTGTATCTATGCTAGAGAAGATCACTACTACAAGCTCTGAAACCTTCGTACCTATAAGATAATACAAAGCCATCTGGCATAATATTTCCTCAACAAATGTCCTTTTTTGCTTTGGAAAGTGAAGTTGTTGATGCATTGAGTTGTCAGCTGAACGCACCTTAGGGTTGAGATCAAAGAAACTGTGGTATTTAAACCTCAGCAGCAGCACCTCGTTCTCCTTTACATCCTGCTCCATCAGAGACCTGGATGAGTCCAACCACCTGCAGGGAAAGTGAAAATCAGACAAATGCTCTGCAGCTTCTTGCAACTGGTTTTGATCAACTCCACACCCCTAAAATGTTCTGCAAGCCACTATAGAATTTGTAACAGCGTAACCTAACCACAAACCAACAAACCACCAAGCAAAGCTCACCCCTGGTTGATTTTGGCTTTGTCCAGCAGGGACTGGGGCTTGTAGAGTTTGACCAGGATGTCTGGTGAGGAGATTGGCTGGCTGACAGCGAGGATGCTGGGATTTCCCTCAGAGAGGGGGCTGTCCCCAAACCAGGCAGAGGTGGGAGACAGCGGGCTGCCATCCCTGGAGTCATAGGTGGGGGTCATGGTCTTACTGTATAGGCCTGGGCTGGAGTAGATGCTCCCTGAAAGCACAAAGGCATCATTTAGACATTTGCAGGTCCAACAAGAAAAAAATATATAAATACATATAAATATAATCAAATAAATAAACCATTACATACTTTAATTGTATATACATGTTGCTTTATACTAATGAAGAATACATTCACAAATACTTCTTCAAAATAAAGTATCAGGGGAAAAAAGCACACACACACACTTGCAGCCTAGCCAGGCCAGCTAGCGGTCGACAACACCACATGACGACCAGCCCTGCACTTTTGCAGATGAGCGGACTTAACAAACGTCCTCCCGCTGGTGGCAGGACTGACGTGGTCCAGCATGCAGATGGTGCATAACATGATCAGGTTCGTCCACTTACTCACAGTCAAGAAAACTGCAGGAATGCACTGCACACAGCAAACTACCGCACGACGCGCCACAGAGAGGAGACGGGGAGCACAACGATATGGGAGGGTTATAACAAAAATATATAAGGTTGCAAAAATAATTTCAAATTTCAATAAATTAAGTCAAAATAATAACTAAATGGTAGTATATTACAGTATCTGTTATGCTTTCTTTTTCCCAATAAACTTTACTTTGGCTGCAAAGAAGCCACAAAAGTGATGCTGTTTACATTTCCTGTTGGCTGGCCTTGCAAAGTACTTTTGGCCCCATACCCCTCTATTCCCTTTCTCCCTCTGTAGGGCCTAGGTCAAGAAGCAACACTGACTACGCCAGTAAATCCCTTCTGAAATCAGGAAGTGGGCTTGTTTGTCAGTGTGCATGTGTAATGTTTGTGTTTGCGTGCTGAGGTCATGAGAACAGGGTGCAGGCTGTGGCCACCCATCCCCTTGTGGAGGAGGGAGTTCTTCAGTCGTTCCTCCCCCGTTTACCCCTAATGCAGAGTTCATCGAATCAGGGAGGGTACTCCCATCTCTTGAGGAATCCAAAATATGTAGAGAGACCATGTATAAGGAAGGAGAAAGTTGGCAGCCCGTTAGAAACACTACTATGCCTCCTCCATCCTGTTTACTGACTTGATTTAAACCATAGGAGGTTGTCAATAAATTGAGGCGATTCTAGTGAATGTGATTTTTTTTCTCCACAAAGCTTCTATTTGGGCTGTTGGATGAGGTGTATATTCAGCAGAATCTGGTGTCTGAACTATAACAACAATATAGCAAAAACAGAAACTGACCATCTAACCATCTACCTGACATATTGTCAAGCAAAAACATTCAAGGCCTAAAAAGCAATTCTGCACAGTGAGCAGGTCTTGGGTAAGATGTAAGAAAAGTGAGCTTGGAGCTACATTCTAATGGAGGGCAAAGCCTTTATCATGTGACCACCCAAATCAGCTGACTTCCCCTGGAAGAGCAGTCAGATGACTCGGCTGCTCGTCCCAAAGGTTACAGATGTCATGTGACCTCAACACTCCAGCTGTGAGGGGTGGAGGGGAGGGTGAGGAAGCAGTGCTGAAGAGTAAAGGACAGAGGAAGAGGAAAGCTTACCTTTGACAGGTCCGATGTATATTATCTCAGAGGCTAGGATGAAAAGAGAAAGAGTAAGGGAAACGAAAGGCAGGAAAAGAATGGAGGAAGGCATAGGAATGGCAACAAACATCAAGTGGACAGATTTAAGACACTGAAAACTCTACAAGGACAGGAGGAAACGGGAGAGAAAAAAAATAAAAAAGCAAGAGAATTCAAGAACGAGGAGGTCCGTGGCATTTCCACGGGCACTGCCAGCTACTAGCCTCAGACCGGATGACTCAATTCAGCCTCCTTGCAGAGGGAGATCACCCTGGCATCATATAGACATCCAACGTGGCATGACTGATTGAAAACCCAGGCGAAAGGAGCAAGGCCAATGTGACCCAGCCCTGCATGTATAACTGCAGCACAGATATAAAAGTACTGGCTGTGTCATTCTCCACGCCGAAGGGACAGATAATTAGATACAACAGTCACGTCAAGATGTGGCAGGCCCAGTCTGACTCAATGGACCAGGCGAGATTGTGGATCTGAGTCAACAGCTGGGTAGAAGTAACATGGCATTCCTAAAAAAAAAAAAAAATTGTGGGTTTCCTTGACATAAGTGTTCATACAGGGGACACAGATTTTCCTAAATGGTAAATTTAAAGATGAAGGGTGAAGTTTTGGAAAATAATTGCCCGTCTCTAAGTGGAAATAATCCGTCATATACTTCTTATAATCTCGAGTTTAACATCTAGCTACTGTTATTTTCTCCCATGGTCAGCACTGACCACACTGTGTATATATACACACTGCATGTATTTGAGCCAATACTGTGGCTTTTATTTCTTTATTCACATTTAACCTGAATTATTTATTATGAATGATGGTGAAGAAATGGGAGCTTTGCAACTGATTGGTAGAGCAAATTGTAAGAAAATTTACATACAAACATACATACATATAGTTATATACATATAGTTAGTTTAACCATGGTGAGCCACAGTAAGCCTTCCTCCCGCTCTTTTTTTTTTCTTTTTTTGGTGTGGCGTGTACAGGAGCAGTTGGCTAATGTCCTGATTGCATCGCTGCCTCTCTGCAAAGCCTTGTGATTTCTATCAGGAGACCTGGGCTGAGGGGCCAGCCCTTCCCCACGAGGGACGGAATAACGCCTTTCAACTTGGCCATGAATTACACTCTCTGACTCTAGCATGTGATCTGATAGAGACGATGTCAGGAAACACACACACACACACACACACACGAGACACATAGGGCGTGTGGTCACAGCAGTGAACTGATTCTGTACATTCCAGTCGAAACCCTGTTTTTTGCACCACCTAACAGTGTGATTACGCCTGCTGGGAACGAAATGCATCTATGCCATCTACATGAGGAAATGTGATGATGCAGTTTTGGGTGTGATCATGTGCAGCGCTCATGACCTTAAACTACTTTTTAAATGCTGCTGCTTTTTGTGTTTTCCAAACATGGAAACACACAAATGTATCTGCTGCTGGTATCAAATATGCTAAACATGTCAGAAAAAATCAAGTTTGTCTCCACTGCAAGAATCATGGTGGTTCATCAAGTTCACAACGATAGTTCAGTGCATTTTCCACTCACATGAGAGCATATATATGCACATTCAGCAAAGTCTTAGGAGCCAGCAAACACCAGAGGCCAGGGGAAGGAGACTCAATTCACACAATGAGTCCAATTCAACCTGTCTCATGCTGTTAGCAGTTTTCGTTAAAGCTAACTCGGTGACAGCAGCAGTCTGTTTTGTTCTGCTCCTCCCTGCTTACATGGCTGTACCTCTCCCATCGCTGGCAGAAAAGAGGGAGGAGGGCTAGTAGAGCTGCAGTCGCGTAGCCTGGATTGGGTTTAAAATGGCAGCGTGACCAACTATGTGTGGAATCTCAACCATTCTTCATCCTCCCTGCCAAGGAGCTGGGAGCCCGGGCTGTAGATCCCATGCAGGCCTCAAACTCACACACTCATATTTGGTCACTAGAAGCAGGGTGCAGCGGAGTTATCTTAGTGGTTTTCACAACCACAAACAGACACACAAAGAGGAGACGCTTTGTGGGAGCCAGTGGTACCTGTTATTCAACCTGTTTCTAGAAGAAAGTGAGTTTATTTCATTTCACAAAAAATACAAAAAAATGAACTGGCTTCTCGATGCATAAATAAGGTCTGAAAGTAAAATCTGAATTCATAGACTTAAGATTGTATAAACCTCCTTGATTTCATTAGAAATAAGCATGCCCCCTAATTATGCTTCAGAGACAGAAGGATTCATTAAGACTTTTGTTATTGGCATTAGATCTCTATATAGGAGTTGGTCTCCATCAAATCACCTGATCCAGGGGTTAACAGTGGACCCTCCAGCTGCAGATCATCCTCCTCTGCCTCCTCCAACTTTTTCTTCTTCTTTTTGGGATCACGTGGCTTACGCAGCAGAGATAACTCCTCTGGGTGGCGGATGTCTAAAGAGAGAGAGAGAGAGAGAGAGAGAGTATGGAAGTTCATTTGATGCCATGTTAAGGTTAGTTTGGCTGGTGACATGATAAAACCAATCCGGACGAGGTGAAAAGGCTGCAAAGTCACTAAGAATCACTTGGCACTCAGACGTGTAGAACCTGTGATGTAGGGGAAGAGAGGGATGCTAAGATGAGGGAGCAGTATAAAAAAAATCAAAAAGCACAGAGCAGACTGGTAAGAATTGTAGACAGCTGTGCACACGAGTGCTGGAAAATTGCAAATCCATTTTCTCAGGGCTCCAACAAATCTTGCTTTAACTGTAATCCTCAACTGAGACAGCGCAGACACAACTTCATCTCTTTCTGACTATTCCTCACACACGCAAAACCATTATTCCAGCACATATTTCATAAACACAGAAAAAAATTTTATATTTGAAGAAACACAATAACTTAAACAAACAACCACATCCTATCTCAACATGTGCGAGTACATGGCAGAGCTGTGTGCAAGATACACATCAGACAGTGAGACACCACACTGACTATAATGAGTAAAACAGAGCAGCCTCTCTCCCCCATCTCCCCTCCCTCCCTCGGTCCTGGAGGCCAGGGAACCATCAGTCAGCAGCAGTGATGTTTTAAGATGGGCTTGGGATGGTTCTGATGGAGGGGGGGAGAGCGGCGAGAATGTGTCAGGAATAGAATAGATGGGAGTTAGTCTGGAGTCACATCTGGATCCTCAGCAGAGTTTGGTTTTCTCAAAGCTTCCATATAAATTATAAAAGGTGCAAGCTGATATTTAAGAGCCTAATATAATTATGTTAACTGTCCTGTGCAATACGGTGGCTCTCATATCCACTGAAAGAATTTTTTTTTTTTTTTTTTTTTTAAGATGGAAAGGTGTCGCAGACTGATTGAGGACGATTGCTGAGGGTGTCGAGGTGAGCGGAGGCGCGAGAGAGCGAGGAGGTTTTGGCTCGGTGAGAAGGCTTGTTTGGTTTGTGTAACTAAAGCAAAAGCATTCCAGGAGTTTTAAGAACTACCAGATGGGGAGCTCACCCTCTCTCGCTCCTTCCCTCCTCCTTCCTTCTCGCTCTTGCCGTAGCAGTGAAGCACAAGCCCTGTGCCCTTATACAGCCATGTGAGTTGCAGGCGTGCTGCCGAGCTTTAGCCCCACTGAGCTGTGCACGGAGGCCAATACACACAGTAAAGTGTGTGTTGGACTGTGTCGTTTGGTGAGGCATCACAGAGGCATGTGGCATTTTACTGTGTCACCTTCACTGGTAATTCCTGTAATCTAATCGTCAATACCTGGAATTTATCCATCTGGGACAAATAATATAAATATATTCAGCTCAACTGCTGTATAACATGAATGATTATAATTATCCATAGGGGTCTACAGATCGAATAACACACATTCTGGCAAACTTTAAAGTCAATGTCTGCTGACACATTCAAGTTGAGTATTGAATTGTATGTTTAGAATAATTTAAGAGTTGTGAGACCCGTGAGTGACTGTTCTAGTGTGCGAGAAAGCTTGGTTCATTTTCATCAGCAGAAATGACACCTAGACAATAAGAGCCAAATCTTCCATCCAGCAGACTTGTGGCAGTAACCAGGCCTGGAGCCAGAAGGAAAGAGAAAGAGGAGGAGAAAGAGAGAGAGAGAGAGAGGGGTTGACAAAGAGCCAGCTGGGCTCGCAAGATCTACTCCTTGGAACACATGATTCACTACTCTGAGTAAGGCCAGCCGCAGAAGAATCACAAACACCGTCACATTCTAAGTTTACAGCCCTGAAGTTTACCCTGCAAACAGATAAAGACCCTACATGGACAAAAAAAATTAAAGAGCGGTGATGATTTTCTCTTTCCTGTTGCATACTTGCAACTGGAACAAGCGGTGCCTATTGGACTGCAGGAAAGATTGATCAATACTCTGAAAAATAAATCAAGAGCTTGTCCCAGGAAAGACTAAATAAAAAGGAGCACTAAAATATGACTAACATTCAGTTTCAGTCCGGGAACGGGATAATAAGCACATGCTGTGGACATCTTATCCTTAAAGAATTTAGCCATTAAAAAGCACATATCTTTGGCATTCAGAAGTGATGCTATGACTCAACATGCCACTTGAGGATCATAAAGACATCACTTTCACTATTTTCCACCCTCACTTTAGGGGAAAAACGGCATTCCCTGACAGTAATAGGTTGATAAGAACACCACAGGTTCTATTCATTCATCTAAGCAGGAGACTCGAGGTGCGAAAAGGCCACTCAAAAAAAAAAAAATTCTGCTCTTTAATTTGGGGGTTGGGAGTGAGGCCAAACCACACTCCTCCCATGTTATGACAACACTGGCCAGCATACTGGAGCAGACCTCAGGTTGATGGGCCATAAACTTGCCGGACCCAAACGATGAAGCAACAGTCCCACATGAATCTAAAAAGGTTTTGGGAGGACAAGAGCTCAAAAATACTTTTTTTCCCCTTTTCTGAACTGTCATCACTAATCCTCAGCATCTCCCTGCAGCCTCAATAGCCACGTGTATCCTCTCAGACACTTCCTGTTTCCTGCCCGCTCATCCATTTCTTTGATCGTGAATCCAATTCATTGTAAAAATGCTACAGGCGACATGGTCGCTGCTGTGTCTTCGTTTTGCCACATGTGGAAGTAAAGGAGGCTTACTTAAAAATATGCAGGGCCTAAGTGGAGCAGCCTGACTCTTGTTACCCTGAAGTGGTGCTTTGCTGAGAGAGGCAGTCTTATTTTGTTGCACCCCGGGCTCCACAGTCATGTGTTAGTCAGTTGTGAAGACCACATTTTGTGTGCGAGCTGACAGGAAGTTTTAAACAGCCCGCTTGTCAAGAGCGAGTCGGAGTACGTGTGAGTTCAATATGTTGGAAACATCTAAGTGGTCTAGACAGGGCAAGCACATCTGACTACAACTCTACAGATGAACCTTTACAAAAGCCTATTTCAAAATACTACATACCTCACGTTCATACTTTCATGCAGCATGGTGCCAAATACCAAAGCTGTAGCATTCTTGGGACACATATGGTACCTGTCAAAAGCTTGGAAACCGACTCATTTAGAAGTTTTCCCCTTTATTTTAGTTTGTTCATACTTCCACATGTGTTGTTCCTTGTATATTGTTCTACAATGTAGAATCTAGAAATAATGCAGACAAACCGTTGAATGAGTAGGTGTGTTCAAACATTTGCAACAAACAGTGGAACATCCCTCCTCACTATCAGGATGTTAGCGCTGCCTAACACAATCAGAGCTCAAAACAGGAGTGGAACTGAGTGATTTCATGTTTTACAGTGGCCTGAACTTCTGCTGAGTCCTCTCTGTTCCCAGCCAGGACAGATGGACCGTGTCTGTGTCAGGACGTGGGGCCGTACACAGCTGCCCTGGACATGGGAGAAGCACAGCGGTGATAATTGGTTTTATACGTTTAACTTGGGAGTGTTATGTTGATTTTCTATGCTTTGCCTCTGAATGGGGCTCTCCCTGTCCCATCCAGGCTTCAGAGTTTGAGTTGCACTTAAAAAGAAGATGAAATCAAAAAAAAAAAAAAAGTTTGAGGTTAGACATAGTTTGTTTATATTACAGAATAATACAACAATCATGTCATACTATCATTAAACTGTTAAAATAGTGCAAGAGTGGGCGGAAATTAAAACAGTACTCTGTTTAAAACAGGAAATGGCTTTTTTGTCACCATCTAAGTGGACACAGAGCAACAAGTACAATCTTCAAATAGATTATGAGGAAAAAAAACACTGATGAGGAGTTGCCAATAACTGTCTTTCTCTCGCTGTATGGTCCAGTATGTCTGCCCCTCCCTTTCTGCTGTCTGGAGCGAAGGCCAGTTGGACAGGCCTTGTCTCTTCCTGTCCCCTCTGATTCTCTGTGCAGCTCACAGACAGCCGGCAGAAAATATGCACAGGAAATTGTAAAACTCAAAGCTGCCCAGATAACAAAAAAATTGAAATGCTTTCAGGCTAGACGGGCCGTAAGTCAGCTGTCATACCCTCGCCGTCACAGTTATGAACATTCCCATCGTTTATCATGGGTTTCGCTTTGTGCAGTAATGCGCAGTGACTGAAATGCAACAGCAGAAGCTCGTCACACTGAGGCGCCCTCGCAGCCACAGTACATCTTGCAACAACCTGGCACGCGCCTAGTCAGCCAAAAGCAATTTGTCCTGAATTTCTGCGGAGCGAAAATAGATTTATTACAGAAGCAACAGACACATTCCTAACCAGGCCCGACCCAGGGAAAAGCTACATGCCTGTTTTTCCCTTATCGCCATACCACTTCTTTCAAAAACAGCCTCTTTGTGTATTTACACTCATAAAATGTGACATTTGTTCTTTTCGTTTCATTAGAACCGCTCTACAGACAGCGTGACCTTTTTAAGAAAATAAAACGCTCCGCTGCTGCTGAATTAAAAACAAGGGTACCTGTAGAAGCCAATAAAAACAGGAAGCTGCCACTGGAGCCCCAGATCCTGCCTGCTGAACGCAGCACAGTGACACAACAGGTGTGTGTTACGGCCCTGCTTGACTGAAGGGTATAAATGAGTAGAGGGGGTTCAGAAACCCTGCAAACCCTACTAGAGACAGTCACTCAGAGGTAAGTGCAAGGGGCAAAGTTTGAGCTTAGGAAAAGTGGGCGTGAACAGGTTAGAGGTCACTGGGGCCCAGTGTGTGACCTCTGACCTTTAAGGACCAACAGTCTGTGTGCGACTCTTGGGTACTAGTTACACCAAGGAGGGGATTTTTAAATTTGGACCTGGCTGGTAAGCAAGTATGAGTTATTTATGTGTACATGCATTTGTACTCTGGTGTTTTAGGACTGGGACAGATTGATAATCTTTGTTTACTAAACATTACTGCAAGACCTGGTTCCAAGGACATGACTAACAGTCAGGAGATGCGATTCCAGCATGTAGAAACTAATGGCCAAGAATAAAAAGTTAGAGGAAGGACCTGATTAGCAACATCTTTCCAAAAATAGTATCACAGACGTTATGTGGGCACCAAGTTTAATTCCCTTAAGTGCTAATTATTGTCTTTGCCAATCTCTCACACATCATCTCGTGACTGTTTTCCATATTTCGACTTTCCCAATAAACGAGCCCTTTGGTTTCCACTCACTGAAGGTTTTGCAGATGTCGGAGACCGCCTTGAAGACGCGGTCAGAGAAGTTGACCTTGACCTTCATGTGCTTCATGTTGGGCAGCTGGAGGCGCAGCAGCTTGTGCTGCGGCGTGAAGAGCAGCCGGGCGTCTGCCTGGATGCCGTACTTGTCCAGTGTCCAGTGGGTTTTCAACAGCCATGTCTTCTTCTTCTCCCACCACAGCGCGTGGTCCGACCAGTCCTTCTTCACATCTAAAAAATGCAGAAAAGAAAAAGCTTAGTTTTAGTAATTGAAAATGACGTGTTGTTTTACTACACATGCTTTTCCTCTTGGTAATAGATAAATAAGTATCCACTTTTATTTGCTGACACCAAGGTGGGAAAGTTAGGTAGAGCTTTCAGTCTTTTTATATCACACTGTACTGACCCAAGCCAACCAAATATGTCCCTCCGGGGAAGAGGATCACATTTGGGGTGAAATGGGGAGGGTCCAAAATGGGTTTGCAAAGGGCGGTGAAGTCAAAGTGAGAGGGAGGAGAGCACTGAGTGTGTGAAAGACGTGGCTGTTGTGTGTGACACCGCGGGGATATCGGGTTCATACCTCCCTCTTTGTTGCAAAGACACGCCATGATCCCTGTAAAGCGGAGACAAGCCGACCAAAAACCCCACATAGCTTTCAGGCTTTCTCCCCGTAGGGACCTCAACACAATGGGGACGGACCTGTGGTCTCATGGTGTGCGTGTCTGACTTCAAGGGGAAGGTAAAAAACCGCAAGGGATTAGAGCGAACTCAAAGCAGCTGTTTGGCAGATCACCTTGCTCCAGTTTCTGTACCAGCACTACTGTGATAAAGGCTGAATCGTGTTTGAAATGACAGGGACTTCAAAGGGAAAGTGAGAAATGCTCCCATTGTCACAGAGAGTGAGAGTTCCTTTACATCCACGTCATATGTATGCCCTTAATGACATAATTACTCAATAGATCCAAGTGTTAGGCTGCAGGTCAAAATGTTTTTTTTTTTAATTTTAGTTACTGTATGTTGATGTTAAATAAAGTATTATTAGTGGAGTGTAATTGTTGTGACAGTGTTTTTAGCCAATTACAATTTCAGATGTTCCCTCTAAATAGTGATGTCATTAGTCCGGCATTAGTCCAGGAAGGCGCTTCCCGGAGCGGTGTCTCATTTCCTCCACCCACGTACTGCCTCCCCTGCCTCACTCCGGGTCTCTCTCCTCACTGAGTCACTGTCCAGACACACACTTTGGTTTGCTTAGTCATCTGAACTCTTTTACTAAATATACCGCTGAGGCAGCAAATGATATTAAATATCCTGAAAAAAAACTAAGAAACCAGTCAGCCGGATGACAATAACACAGTTTATATACGATGCTATTCAGGTTTCCATTAGACTGAGATGAGGTGCCGCGTTTACATGTGCTAAATGTTAAGTGGAAAATTATGACATCTCCTTGAGTCAAAAACATGCATTTCTTGATGTATCGAATGATGTATGCGCAGAGTTTCAGACACTAGTAAAACATTTATAAACCTCAGTGGATTTATGCTCTCAGAATATCTGAATGTAAGGTCTCTATAAGCATGATTTGTGACATTGGGAACTAGTTCAGAAGTCGAAAGCTTGAAACATCCCCTGCAGATACATTGAGAACGGACTCATCATGAAGTAGGAAACATCGTTTGTCCAGCAGTTAAACTTTTAAATAAATTATATTTTCATATGCATAGATTCTGGAATTATTATTGAGGAAAAAAAAGACACAGAAGAAATTATTTCCTAGTTAGCTAAACGTTTTTGTACCTACAAAACACTTAAGTACAAATATGTAGTTAAAGCATTAAAGTATTAGTGTGAGATGACAAATCAGGGGATCACTAAAGTGATTAGACTGACTGATAAATTCCCGGAGCCTCACCACTTGTTTGTGGTTTCAAAGGAATTAAAATATTTATGTGTGAGGTCTTTCACTCCGTTTAGTGCCAATTAATGCAGAATTCCTGAGGTTAGAAAAAGTCAAGAGCTGCGTTATGACGCTCATTAAGTAAACACATCTGCTTTATACTCGAAGCTGGGAGCAACATCCCACAGGCGCAGGGATTCTGATGGACAAACCAGAAACCCCTCTGAGCCATTATGCATTGTATTCAGTTCATCGACATGGTGCCGCAGGTTTTTCCATCATCGTCAAACTGGTGCTTGTTGCCTCTGTTCATCCTGAAAGGATCATACACTAACATAGTTGCAGGACAGGGGGACGATCTTGAATGTTGCCCCATGCTGTTCCCCTCCATCTGTCAATCAAAACAGCTTGGCGCCATGGTAACCTAAACCTTGAGTGCCCTTCTGTTTCTATGTACCGCTTTCGTTTTCCTTGACCTCAGCTTCACATAGGGGCGCCCATATGTGTTGTTGACACTCTCCTGCTGATCCCGTCTAATAGCTGAATGAAAAGGATTAGCGGTGGAGTATGTGAAGCCACAGATTGGCTGCTCAGAACCTGGAAACAAGACTGCTGTGATGCTAGTGAAGCAGACCGGGTTGAGGAAGAGATTACGCCGGTGATTAGGATGAGAAAGAAAATCCAAGAAAAGAAATGGCCAGCAGCATCCCCGTGCAGATGTCATTATGCAGGCCTATGACTGTGTGAACGGGATTGGGGAGGGTTTGTTTGTCAAGCTGTTGGGGTTTTATATTGTTTACTTCGGTGGCAAACACTTGGTACTAGAGTGAAAACATTCCAAGCTTCCTTTCAGGGACCATGTGTGTGTTAGACTAGCAGCATGGGGTCTAGCTGTCATCGCTCCTTCCTGATACCTCAGCTGTGCGGAGCACAACTTCATTGCTACCGTCACAGAAAATTCTCTCCTAAGTGCACTGGAGCTATTAAAGGCTGAAATAATGAGAGGCAGTAAGGAGGGGAAAATTTGAAAATAGACCTGGATGTATTTTCATAACTCTGCTGACAGTTTTTCCTCTTACAACCTTGTAATTTGGGGTGTCTGGGAGCAATGCAGAACAGCTAGCATTAACGTTTGGCACTCCGGTCCTCACCGCAGACCGTGTTCTATAGAAACGGACGCATACTCAGCATGCATGACCACCATGCAGTCTGTGGCAAGGCATAAATGCACGTCTTGGCCAGTCTCAGTTCCCCTCAACGCGCTCCCAATGGCCCATGTTCCACCGCTTCTCTATACGTCTCCGCCCACCCACCAAATCCTAACTGGACACGGTGTTTCCGTGTGCTTGCTCGTGTCGTTACGCAGTGGTTCCATGTGTTGCGATTGGCCGATAGTGGCCTGGGTAGGCACTCATTGGGTTTTTTCAGCAGCAACGTGGTAACTCAATCTATTGAGAGGAAGGGAGGGCCATGAGGGCCAATGGCAACTCCTGGCTAAAAATACAGCCTGCCAAGCCTGACGTAATGCAGCAGGCAGAGGAGCGGGGGCCTAAGTAATTGGGTGCATTAAGTGTGGACCCACGGCCCCTCAATGGAGTCGTGTGTGTGTGTGTGTGTGTGTGTGTGTGTGTGCGCGCGCGCACACACAAGGAGGTCTTGAAAGACAAGGGGAGGGGAAACAGAATGGGAAAACCATGTTTTATGACCTCTGCAGGACATGAAAGATGATACAAAGATTGAATGTATCAGCATTGAATGAAAGAGTGTGTGTGTGTGTGTGTGCGTTTGGGGATCCGTTGAGGATGTTCTTATCCATCCATTAACTACATTAGCTCAGTGTGTTTGTGCGTGTGTGTGCTTTAACAAGCCAAATTAATCTATAAATTCTGTCAAACCGAGCTCTTTTCATTCACCGCCGCAGCTCTCGACCCAGAGACCGCTTCCTCTGTTTTGTCACCAGATACCACAACGAGAAAATACAGCTTTAAAAAGTCACTGCACCACGTAATAGTGCAATTTTCTTTTAAGCAAACAGACAACAAACCACTCTAATGCACTTGAAGCAGTGCATTGTAAGCACAGAAGTGGCCGGTTTGAGGTGTCCATCTTCCTCTCCTCGAGCTCACTCCTCTTCACTGACTCCAGCCTCTATGGTGTTTACATTAGGGGCGGCCATGTTTATGAGGCCTGTCTGAGGGGGAGGGGACAGGGGAGAGGATGAGAACAAGGGAACGAGAGGAAGGGTACGAAAAGGAGAGATGAGGAGGATGAGCGGGCGACAGGGGATAAGCACAAATAGGGTAGTGAGAGCAAGTAGAGGAAGGAGGAAAAAGTTGTTGTTGTTTTTTTTATTACTTTTTTTATACTACACATAAATAGCCTTTTGCAAATTCTTCTTCTCCATAAAAAGAAACTGCCTCTCAGCCCGGGACAAAAAAAAACAAAAAGTAGAGTCAAGATTTGATTTTCTGGTCCTTCAAAATGCTAAAACATTTTTTTAAATGTGTTAACTGAGGAACCTGCAGTCATGTCTGGACGTCCGACAGCTTTTAGGCTGTAAGTTCATGTATGTACAGTCAATGGGCCTCAAACTGGATGTGATCTACACATTTTGTTAGTACCTACTGATTTCTGGGATTCAGCAATATTTTCCTACTTTTCCTCTTCTCCACAAAAGTATTCTTCTTTTCAATCTAATTTAGATGGATTGGTGAGTTTATGGACTAAGGATATACTATCAGTTCATTGATACTGATAAGACTATAAAAACCTGTTAAGTTTAAAGAGTTTATACAGAAGATCTCCAGCATCAACATGCAAAATAATCCTTTAGCAACAGATATCAGACGTCTGTAAATGTCATTTTCTATTAGATTTAACCTTGTTTTTCTTACAGCCTTTTCAATCATGGCCATGAGTATTTGTATATGACACCTGGTGCCTTTATTTTATATGGACGGTAGTCATGCTAATGACCGATCAGCCATGTCTCTCCAATTAAAGATCAAGACGGATTCATCATTCAGCACACCCCAATAAGAGCAGATTAGGATCGTTAATAAGGTTTTGTGATTCTGGAGTCGACTTTGCATATTTTTTTCTCTCAATAGAAATATAAGAGAGATTTAAGAGAACGTCACTGCATGAGACCCAGTAATGAGTCTTATCTACCTCTTATCAGGCTTTGATCAGCGTAGCTGTGATTGTCAGCTGATGCCCTGAAGCAGCACCCAGGCGGGTGATGATTTAAGAGATGACATCCTTACAAGTCAGGATTTTTCCATTGTGTTTGCACAGTGTTAATAATGATGCTTTTAATTAGATGTCAGTGACAACCACGATCGCAAAGTGCGAGGCTTCGTCATAAAACCCTCACAGGCGGGGGAGGCAGGCCATGCCGTTTCCTTGGTAACTCCTGACGCCACGGGGGCAGCAGTGCGAGACGACAACTTGTTTTTACACACAACAAAGACACAGACCTGCAGCACTGTTGTCGGTCTTATTCTCTCGCCCTCAAACACACGCACAGCTTATGCCCTTCTACAACAGGAAAGCTTTTCTCTTTCTAAATATATTCCATGTTTGTAGCCGGGTGAAGGTCGGTATTGACAAGCGAAGATACAGGAAGCAACTGTTCGCTGCTGTCCTTAAATTAGATCTACTGTAAATGGCCTTTAGGCACTCACTAGCTCACGCAGTTGGGCTGGATAGTATCAACATGAAATGCCTAACATGTATACAACAGATTTGATAGAGACAGGTGATGACAATATCAGTATGGCAGACATGAGATAAAGAGTCACAAAGGATTATAAGGAACACTATGATACAGAGCATGTAAAAGCACCATGGTTTGTGCTGAAGACAAAGCAAAACAGCAAAGTTGTCATTGTCACTACACGTCAGCCGCAGCGTTGGTATCTGAGAAGCTGTGAAACTGGTTTTGGACAGATAAGCTCAATCCAAGATGACCTTTTAACAACTTGTGTTATACTCGCCGTGTACAGGTTCCATCTGTGACACCAGCAGAGATGAAATCATTGACTAATGCGCTGATCTATTCCAGCCACGTCCCCGAGGTACTCGCCAACCAATACCATTAAAACTCAAGTGCTCGCCATTGACAGCCTGAGTGGGAGCAGGTTAGTCCTTTATTATGCAACAGCTCAGCTCCCTGCCAATAGTTACTCAAACCACCAAACACGCCGTTTATCACTGGCATTAAAAATGCAAAAATACAACAACACAGCAGCTTTTAGACCAAGGTTCTGCCAGGAACATTCCACGCTGTCAAACCTGACCTCACAAAGGACTTACACAACTTAACGTACTAATATAGTAGGTAATGACTGTCCCAAAAGGTGCACACGCTGGTTGAACTCTTTTCATTTTCCAGAGTAGGATGAATACACACCTACAGCATCTATAGCTTAAATAACATATAACCTACCACAGGAGGACAAGAAAATAAAACTGAGATAGCCAATCAGAGAGTTGTGTGAACCTGGAGACGTACGGCGAGGTGGAGGAGGCTCTCATTGAAAGTTAAGCACATTTCCTTTTGAGTGGAGTGAATCTGAAAATCTTAAAGGAAAACCTAGGAGGCTGGTAATGTAAGAAGAGAGTGCAACATTGCTGGTTTTTCCTGCATCAGGAGAGGCCAGAGGGCTATTAGAGGAAACCTCCTTAGAGACAGATAGTTTGTATCCATTTGTGTCATATTCCAAACACAGCAAAACAGTCACGGTGCTCCCCCTCCGCCCCGACACAGCTTTATACAATTAAGTGTTCAGGGACTCGGTGCAATAATGACATTACATAGAAACTCTGGGACTCAGATCAATGGAGCAGATAGACAATATTCATCTGTCCTTCCATCCATCTATGTATCCTGCCAGAAGGCCCCCTGGGGACTGTGATAAGCCATCCCACTGATATCTTTGTGAGGCGAACAACAGGAAGTTTCTAGTTGCATCTCCCCTGAAAACCAGCAAAGAACTGACATGGTAAAGTGAGATTTCTGCATATTCGCAGCTTGTATGCAGGTCTTCAACAATAACAAGTCATTTTTCCTGGCTGCACCTTTTCAAATTGCTTTGATCACTTGCATGTGCACTGCAAAAAAAACAAGTAAAACAGGTTTGATTCTAAGAAACTTGTCTTATTTTTGTCTAAAAACTAAATTAATCTTGTATTAGAGAAGCAATTGTATTTTAAGGAACTACAGTATATGCTAGTTTATATTTATATATACTTTTTAAAGACTTTATTATTTCTGAACAGACCTCTTTCCTGTTGCTCTGCTCTGTTAAAGGGAGAGTATGGAGAGAGGTGTCGGGATAACTAGGAATTAACGAAATGTGGGCTAAAGACCTAAACAAAAAAGTGACAGATCAGTTTACCCCTTTCACACCCAGGTGTGTGGTGTTATAACAACACGGTGTTCTAACATTTCCTTCCACTGGATCCACTCTGACAACAGGACAAAGGCAAAGGGCTCCAATTCCCAAAGGAACCATGGAAGCTCGCTCCGCTGCATGCTTAGGATGCCAAACACATCTAATTAAATCCACCATAATAGGAACAGGAGGTTCTTCCATGCGTGAATGGGAAAACCTAGCCATTTAATTAATGGCAATTTTATCACGCTATGCATTTAAAAAAAAAAAAAAAAAAAAAAAAAAGCTGTTAAAGTCCAAATTCTCCATTCAGCTGAAATTGCCAATCAAAACATAGGTTAAAAAATTAGACCCACAACAGAAATATTAATGCGGGTGTCATAATAAAACCTAGATATGGGAAACACTGGTCTATGTGGGAGCATATATGTGGAAGTAGAGAACAGCACAATCACTGCGACTGCAGCATCTCCCAAGTGAAACAGGAAAGCTCTGGCCTGGGCAGGACCGCTACTTAGGCTAACTACTTCCTGTCCACAGAGATTAGAGAGCAGGACGATCACATGGGCTGCCAGGCCATTTCTCACTTCACGATGCCGGACCGCTGGGATGACTTCACATTTGCGATCTCATTACACAAGGTGGCTCGCCTATGCTGTACCGCCACGAGAAGATGATACATGGTGTAGAAATGTGCTACTGATGAACAATATTGAATGTGAAGCTCTTACATCACTAAGACAATTTATGATCATTATCTGACTCCCTGCAAGGAATAGAAACCCATCTTTTCCCTCAGCCCAACATAGTCATATCCTTCCAAAAAAAAAAAAATGCAGTAAACACAGAGGACAGGAAGGCGGGTAGGCAAGGAAGGCAGAAGGGAGAAGGCGCATAAAAAAAGCCCAGAGGAAGTTCAGCATCCTGTGTTAAATCTCTGCTGTTTCCTAATGAACAACAGTGCGACCTGTGCTCCACCTCCCATTCCCATTCAAGCCAGAGTAGCCAATAGTAATCTACTTAAACATATTGAACCCATGAGTAAAAATGACTTTGGAGAAGTTTTATGGAAGAATTTATACTAGAGAGGCATATTTTATGCCTAACAGATTGGACACCGGGTTTAGGATATGGATGGATAAGGGAATAAGAGTTCTATTCACAGTGTTTAAAGAGCTAATTAGGTATTTTCTTACACGCATTTAGAAATCGCATTATGACTAACCCTCCAATTTGTCGGAGAAAGTGTAAAAACCAAGCTGCTCACCGTTATCATGTTTAAGACATTAATGGGGGGAAATACACAATGCCCTGCAGGATATTTTTATTTTTCATACTTTTATTACACATGAGATCAGAGAGTAAAATGAATATTTCCAGTGCAAACCTGAAAAGTGCTGGAAAATAAATACTTCATGAATGTACTTCTCTAGCCAGCAAAAGTTCATTACAATGGACATTCATTACAAGAAAAGGTTGACAGCCTTTGTTAATATCACTGTTGAGATATTTCCTACTGGGAATAAAAGGGTCAACTACGTAAAATACCAGATTTTTCGTTTATCATTTTAACTCTTCGGCAAAGATTGTAATAGATAAAGGTTAAAGATCACTTCCTTTGTTTTCTGTTAATCTGTCTTGTTGATGTAAGAGTGCCTTTGCTAAAACACACTGATTGTATTTATGTTGAAGGCGGATGTATGATCTATGACACGTGACTGATACAGTACGCTGAACTGCAATACATGGAGACGCTTGTTGGTTGCAAATTCTGAATGTGCCAATAAAAAAAGAAACTATTAAAAAAATTAATTTGTACTGCATTGTCAAACCAAAGCCATCTCCCTCTAGTCAACATGAGTAAGCCTCCTTAGCAGCGCTAAAAGGACACAAGTCAAAATAACTCGCACACAGTGGGGCATTATCTTAAAAAACAAAAAAGTTTGGATATGTAGGTCATTGCAACACATTTTCTCCAACATGCAGGAAAAGTCCTGTAAGCCTGGCTGGTGGTGCAGCGCCCACAAAAGCTGCAGGCCCCTCACTGGAAACACCCACACACTATCAGAGTCACACTACACCGATTAGTTTTGCTCGCTGTCTATTTATTGCACAATGAATAGTCAGCATACATGAACCTGGGTCAGAAACCATTCCTTTTCCTATTAAGAAAGTGAACAATGGCTCCTTTAATGTTCCCTATGATCATCAGACCTTGATACGTGGCTGGAGGAGTGAGCAAAAGTCAAAAATAATACGAGTATTTCCATCTAAAGATATTTCAATGACGAGGGAGTGAGAAAGCGGGAAGAGTGAGGGGTAAAGGGGGGGCAGGCAGCAGAAAATCCAGTAATGACGGCAGCGACCAGAGAACAGCATGCCAAACCCTGGAAGTCATTTCCTGCTTCGTCGAAGACTTTTATGGAATTCTAGCAGCGTGGCTAACGTCACAACGAGACGGAGACAGAGGGAGCGAGGGCTCACATCTCCCTCCCCTGATAACTCCCCGCTCTCTCCCTCCCATTCCCCTCTCCGTCCAACCCCGCTACGCTCAGCTGTCTTCTGGAGGCTAAGCAGAGCCTGGGGGGGCTACAGTAGTGTAAATGCTGCGATGTCGGCGCACAAAACTTGCTTATTCGGGAGTTAGTTCAAATTTGTTATTCTTATCCATGGAGTTGACAGTCCTGATAGTCTGAGACCTTGACATATAGAATCCATTAGCACTACAAAAGCCGGCCTTTCAGCCTTTAGCGCATGCAAAGTAGCAACGCATTGATAGCACGAGCACTTACTGCGAGCCACAGTTTGCCAAAACTTAAAGGGCTGTGATTTGAGAACAATCCCTTCAAATCCAATAAAACTCCCGCTGGCTAATGTTGTTTGTGCATTATTTGTTTTCCCCTTCTAAGTGGCACGATATTAGCTTTCAGAGACACTTTTGGGGGGAAAAAACAAACAAACATCAAAGTCAAACAAGGCATCAATGATGGAAAGCGATGAAAGGGTTGCGAGGTACCAGAGGGTGGTCATTCATCCCGGGTCTCCTGGAGGGTTTCTGGGGAAATGGGAGCAGCGTTCACCACCGTGATCAATAGCTAAGTGCTTTCCTGGCATTTGTCTATTTAATCCATTATCGAAGGCCATCTGAGCCTGGGATGTGGACAGGAGACTCGCAGCTCACCGGAAAACAGTTGAAAGATGGAAGCAGGATACATGCAGACGAGACACGCGACCGTGCTCACATGGACAAGCATGAAACACAAATACACCAATGAAAACACTGGCTGATGTCAACACATGGTTCGTCTGTCAGCAGATACACCTGCAAACGTTCACTGCATTTAAATAATTAAAAAAAGCATGCAGCAATAAAAATTCATGTTTTACCAAGAAAAGACTGAGCACCTCCAGGCTTGTGGAAAACCTTTTACTAAATCCTTTCTTCATTTGGAGTGTGAGAAGGATGGGGGGGGCAGACAGATTTGTCATTGAACCAGGATGCCCTTTCAACGTGAGGCTGACGCACCGCCTGGCAAAACTCTGGCATCTACGTGACCCGTCTCACAGCGCCCTGCGTATGTGTGCATATACGCTTGCATATCTCTATGTATAGCTACCACAGCGGAGCAATCAGCATATCCAACAGAGGGAATGTGATGGCTCTTTAGACGTGTTCAGCCAGGACTGTGCACTGTGCACTTGAAGGTATTGAAACAGGTTACTGACAACAGAGAAATCTGAAGACTTTTCTCCCCACAGAGGGGTTAATCATATTAAAAACAGCCTTCTCACTATATTCCTTAACCTTGGACCCAACTTTCATTTATTTCCACCAGTTTCAATCATGAGCTTTGCCTAAACTGTAAATGACAACAATCTTAAGTAAATATTGTATTTTCCAGGCTATTGAAAATATTATCTGGCTGCCTGTTCCATGCAGACAACGTGCCTGACCTGAACAGTGTGCAGTCTTCTGCAGAACGTGGCCATGTGGAAAACCTGTGTTGTGGATAGGTTAATAATTGAAATGCAAAAACGACCTGTTGAGGAAGCCTAGTAGGGAGCCGGCGTGGAATGAAATGTCTCCACAGTCACTTTTTTTTTTAAGTCTGACAAGTGGCATCATTACCAAGAAACCTTCACAGTGGAGTCTTCAGTCTATGTCCTTTACTGCAGTGTGCTAACTTAACCGCCAAAATGGTAGTAGTAGTAGTAGTATGATAACGAGGAGGGGATTTCAATATGTTAAAAATAGTAACTCGAGGCTGGCGTTGCAGTACTATTTTGATAAACACGCACACTCACTCATTTCCTGTTATTTCATTGCAGCACATCAACAGCCAACAACCAACCATTGTCAAGAAATCAAAACCAATGTCAACAGTGGATGTGAAAACCACAAGCACCCTGAATATAGCAAAGTAAAAAAAAAAAAAAAAAAAGGGGATCAAGTCACCAGGAAAAAAAATGCTTCATCCTCAAGAAAAGAATAACAGACATTATGGATGGTGAAAACTAAAGAAAAACAGTCAACTCCCATCCTATCGAAAATTACATGGCATGCAAGCACATCCACAATATTGGACATACGTGGTGCAATCGTAAATGCATATGGTCATGTTTAACTTCTACAGGAAAAAAAAAAACTATTAAAAGTACCATGCTGTTATCTTTCATGTTTCACAGTCGTAACAGCAACCACCAAAGGAAAAACTTCCCCGACTCTACATCTTGGAGAAGGTAAAAAAAAAAAAAATTCAAGGAAAAAAAGGAATTAATAACCTTCAACTAGACCTCAACAAGAAGTGCCAACACAACTCGATAAGAGCAGGTCTTGAGTGGGTGCCGGGGCAGGGGGGACCAATGAATTTGTCTTTCTCGACACGCGGCAGCAACGCCGCGCTCGCCCAGCGTGGATGCTGCACGGCGCAGACGACCGCAGAGAACAAAGACTCCAATTATGTGGCGCTCAAACAGGAGAGCTAAAAACAGAACCGTGGAGCAGGGAATAAAACCTTGGGAGCGCTGCAGGAATGCAGAGCATTCGAGCGCCATCGACACACAACACAACACACTGACACTCCCGAATCTCGCCGCCACCATCGCTGACCTTTCGCCAGCCTCCATGAAACAGGGCAGTGTTCAAGTGGCTGGAACAGAGGACTTTTATGCTTCCTTGCACCCAGGCTTGTCAAGTGCAAAACTGGAGATACAGTGTATGACCCAGTGCAGGGTGGGGTTGGGGGACTGTATGGTTTCTTTATACCAAAGGTCACTGACCTGTGTGCACTGCAGGGTAACAAAGAGGAATCTAAACCTCTGCAAGGACACAGACCTGCCAGAAGCTGCTTAACCTGGTTCCAGATTTTCCCTCTCAGAAAGCACACTCCTGAGTTCAGAGTTGAATAATGTCTGCTTTTGAATTTGGCCTCTATTCAGAAACAGTTTGTGCTTTTGGAATTGTCTCATGGTAGCTCCTTTGCACAGAGAAGTATTTATTGCCTAAGAAAAATTAACTGATAACACGAGTCAGCCGTCGACACGCACAGAAGTTCTGCTATGGCGGCACGGTGCAACGAGTTCAGATGCCTTTACCGGGTCCATATCCAGTCTGTTCCAAATGGAATGCATCCTAAATGTGCAGACTCATGATCTGACGTGGTATGCCGTTTTATTATGTGTTTAAATTAATCTACCAATGCTCTGCTTAAGCCCGTTTATTACACTTTTCTATAGCATGACAGCAGCGTGCACTCATACCTAGTTTCTCCACGAGTTTGAGCATGACTCCGCCTATGTGGATTTCCCCGGTGACCCTCAGCGACACGTCCCTGTGGAGGTCGGTGACATGCATCTTCAACTCCCACGTCCCGTCGGCGTAGCAGCCATCGGGCATCCGGATCCCGTCCAGCGCCATCCTGTCAAACGGAGCCACAGTTCAATTTCCTCTTGACCCATCCGAGGCTTCTATTCTGCATTTATCTGACAGTTGTTTCTCACTCATTTTCAGTTAAAATTCAATGGACCTTTTAGAAATAAAGTACCCACAACTATATAAATCAGGAATTGGGAGTGAGCACCTTTTCTTTACAGTAAACTATCAATAATTTAGACACAATGAAAGTCTCCAAGCGTAGATGTTTTAGCAATTATAAAATTATAACAAATTTTGTATGATTATTGCATCAGGCTGATAATGTTTGATTTGTATGCTATGCGCTAGATTGTTAATATTAATATTGTTGGATCCATGAACAGCTTCTCAATTGATTTTCCACTGATAAACTCATGTAGCCTGTCAATATTACGCCAAGAAACCGCGGTGGAAAGTAACATAGCAAATCTACTTAAGTACTGTCCATAAAATAGTCATTTTTCCCTTCTAAATTTCTCACAAGATTTCACTTCAATCGATTTATCCAATATTTTATCAGTCAAAGACTATAGAAAAAATCCAAAAAGTGAAAATAGATTTAAAAATTGTTTCCCCCCCTCTTCTTTCCTCTCCCATTAATGACTGTCCTGATCCCTGAGATTCACCTGGTGACCCACTGGAGGGGCCCAACCCTTAGCTTGGGAACCACTGGACCAAACCAGCTAACTATATATAAAGTAGTTGAAGCTAGCTCCACCTCCAGCAGCTACAAGTGACTTACAGACTGATACCTCAGTATTAATTATATAATATCAGGCAGGGGCACCAAATTCTGACTTTTACTGCAATACATTGAATTTTTCCTTTAGGATATGTAACATGGTATTTTTTCCACTGCTCTATTGGCAATTAAAAAAAAAAAAAAGGCTTCACTTCACAAAGACAGTTTATGCGTATTATGATGCTATTTCCCTGCTGATTGAGTATAATGTCAGAGTAAATCCTGGTTTAGCCTTTTATGAAGTGAAGGTATGAGGCTTCTTCAACCCTGCAACACATTGCACGTTTACTTAAAGTGTACTCAAGTACAACTTTGAGGTACTTTACCCGAGTATTCCCATCTGATGCTACACTATACTTCCACTTCACATTTATCTGACAGCTTTAATTACTTTTCAGATTCAATAGATTCCATAATATTTATTTTAATGTTCAAGTATCTGAAAATTCTCTCACATATAATTAGTGATTGAAACTAGTAGTATAATATACTGTCTGAATGCAACACAAACTGCATAACGAGCGGTTGTACGTTTGATACTTCCAGTACATGTAGCTGATAATACTTCTGCACATTAACTATCACTGTGAATTCAGGACTCTTACTAGTCATTTGTTGCCTTTAGCGGCAGCGGTTCTACTTTTCTCCGGTGAAGTATCCGAGTAGCTCGTCCGCCACTGACATGACGTGATTCAGCTAAAGCTAATGAACATTTGTCCCTGGAGAAAACGGAGATGAAGAAGTGCAGCAGGGAAGGAGAGAAGTTCCTTAAAAGGGAACCAGACGCGCCCTGTCCTGGAAAGTCGCTACCAGAAAATATAGAAAAAAAAAACGAATTATAGCCTGTATGTGTCATTCTTTGATAACAGGGTGTCCAGTAGAAGAGTAAACAGCCGTCTAAAATCGATAAACCCGGCCGAACAAAGACGAAGGCCCGCGGCTACAAGTTCAACAAGAAGCTTTTTTTTGGCAGCTTTTGTCTGCGCTAAAGTGGCGGTTCACCTGTTAAAATAACGGGAAAGGCTCTGACAAATAGGCAGTGATTATGTAAGCGGAGCCGCCAGTCTGCATGCAGCGGCTCCCCGGCAGCCTGTCGCTAACTTGCCTGGAAGAAGAGTCTTTAAAAAGAAAAAAGAAAAAATTGGGGAAAAAAAAGCGAAGTGAAGCGGGGAAAGTTGACGAGTGAAGCGGCGGTTACATCAAAGCGGGAAATAAAAAGGGGAAAAAAAGCTACAACGTAGCGTTTGTGAGCGCGAGCCCCGTTAAAGGACGAACATTTAAATGTGTTCACTCACCTTCACTACGACAGGAAAAAACACACACGGCCAAACAGTCGACTACACGGTACGCAGCAAGTCCCCCCTCTTTCCTTAGATCATGTATGAAGTTTTTTTTCGGACGGCAAAAAAACCAGAGAGAAATCCCCGAAAAAGTCGCAGAAGAAGTGAAGTATCCCAAAACAGCGTTTTTTTTTTCTCTCCCCCAGCAAGCTCGGGCTTAATGGAGTCCAGCCGTCCCCGCTTTTCTCCCTCCCTCTTTCCAGCAGCGGATCACGTCACTGCTCCAATCCCACTTTTCCTTTCATACTGGGAGCTGTCCTGTCGCCCACTGCCCCCCCCCCCACTCCTCCCATGTCACCTCACACACACACACACACACAGGGGCACGTTCAAGACTTTATCAGGGTGTGTTCACGTGTAAGTTATGGATTAAATCTCCCATTTTGATCCCTTAAAAATCCAGTTTTAATAATTTTATCATTACCAGATCAGTTATTCTAACTCTTAACACACTGAGGAAAAAAAACTTTATAGTGATGTAACATTTTTTTCTCCCTATTTAAAAAAATATATTAAAAAAAGGTCCATGTGAGTTATTTACTTTAAAGCAAATACAATAAGTCTCGTGCATAGACAGATTGAAGGAGCCTTTGGGTGTAATTTCATAGCAGATTGTGGCAGGAATAATGGACATGCAGTTCAGATCTCCAGCTGCCTTTTATGGCAATAGTGTTGAGTCCTGCAGCAGCATCCAGGGACCTCTGGGTCATTAGCCCCGGGAGCACCAGCACACAATACCAAGATTGTTTTACTCACTTTTACACTTTGAAAAAAAGCTGAAATCAGTTGTGAATAAGCAGTTTTTTGACTGATGCAAAGAAACTTCTGACTACTGTAACTAACAACTGTACCAGGTAGAACTGTTGTCTGCAGTCTGCTTTACACACTGCTGGGGGATTTAACCTACAGACGTGCATATTTCATCACTTAATATATTATTGAATCTTATTCTAGAGTGCATTAAGCATAACTGGCTGACGACAAGTCATAAAAATACAATATTTATCATTGCCATGTGATATAATGGAATAAAAATGAATATACTACAGAGTTTCCATTTGTACTTAAAGCACCCCCTCTAAAAAAAAATGTGTTTTGCTCGTTATTACCTGGCTCGGATGTTTGAGTTTCACTGTGCAGAGGTGGGCTATGTGTTGTGCAGGGTTTAGTTCTGGAAGGCGGTTTTCACATTTACCCGCTGGAAAGTGGAAAGTTTCTCCACCGCGCTCGCTGTATAAAAAAAAAAAAAAAAATCTGCCTTTAAATGATAGACCCACAAGCAGGATTGTAAAAACTAGTTTGGAAGCTAATGTGGTCCAATACCCAAAGTATTACACAAGTGTGATGTGGAAACTTGAAGTCTCTCATGCTCGAACGCTGAGAATGGATTTGTCAGTGAAGTTGAAGACATCTGGTGTCCAGCAGTTAAACTTTTCAAAAATGAACAATATTTGCATATTGATGGATTCTGGATCTTTCAACGAGAGAGACGCAGATGTACTTATAAGGATTTTAATGACACAGATACTATTTGGAGAATCTTTACAAGTATATATATATACATATATAGAGATCTTTGACATTCATTCCTGCCTATATCCACGAAGCTTCCCAATATAGCAAGTAATGTAGTTAGTGGCCATCAGGGATGTGCAACGTGTCATCATTTGTATAATATGCATGAGTGATGTACAACATCTGCACCAATCTATAGCCTAGTCTGGCAAGACAGCCCTGTAACTACGAGACACACTGTGTTTAGCATTTGACCTTTTCCCTATGCATCACAGCGATGGGACATTTGGTTATAAATAATCAGCGTGCATGCGTTTCATCACGGTGTGAATTTCACAGAATTACTTTATTAGCCAAATTCCTGCTAAAGTGAAGATAAAGGTCTGCCGGTTGTTGCCGGTGTCTTCACCGCTGCAGAGGAGTAATGGCGTTCAAACGGCCGTACGACGAGTGACGAGTTTGGGGGAAAAAGGTTAAAGAAAAAGCTGCAGTCTCCATTCTTTCCAGAGCAGCAGCACTCATGCACACTCTATCCAAGCATTCTGCAGCAAGGGCCCATGAATCATCGGCGTTTCTGGCTCAGACCCCCGGTGAACTCGCTCAGCTCGAGCACTTCAGCCTCAAGAGCTCCAATCCTCAGCTCAGGAATCCGGGCCTTTTCGACTACGGTCCGCATCAAAGCGATTTATAACCTCTCTCCGAGCAGCCCTGACCCCCTCGTCAGCGTCTGGCGGGCGACCCATTGCCTTTTATAGGCTGTGTTTTAATTGGAGGGTAAACATTAGAGTCAAGTCAGATGCAGAGCAGGAGAGTCAGATAGGGAGCGGGTTTGGCTGCTGATGTGGATGAGGAGGGAGCAGAGGAGGGCGAGAGGCGGGAGGGACGTGATGAGAGGCCTTTGAGAAGTTTACACTGGCCGCATGACACGACTTCAGGAAGAAAAATCACTTATTTGGCATTTTAGGCTGTAGGTGGTGGGATGTGAGGGTGGGTGTTCGAGTGAAATGACATATAATCAAACTTTTCATGCATTTTATGGCAATTTAACATAATGCTGACATACATAAATAACACAGTCAAGGCACACAATTATTATTAAGAGCAGTAACAATTGTGAAAATAACTTTATTAACCAAGATGGAGAAAAGGTTCTTAACAACAGTTTGTTCCTTTATTAGCTTTAGATGACTGACCTCTCCTGGCCAGACACAGAACAACAGTAGTAAAACACATGATATATTAGTTTTGTGACAACCACCTCTAAAAAGGCCCAGCCTGTGCAGATGTTGCTAAACTGCATTAAAGTGCTAGTATAGCTCATGTTGAAGCCACAACAGCTGGCGGATTACAATACAGCCTATTCATGATCTATAAGTCCGCTTTGTTATTCACATCAGGGGGTGTCTTGGAAAGAATCTGATCCGAGTTTCAGACGAACAAATAGCCCCATTGTCATCCGAGCTTGGTCTGGAAACCAGCAAAGACACAATATTCCTCTGATGATTCCAACCTACTCCTCCTACACCACAGAATAGTTTCCAAACGTAACATTTTTCCGTGTGTATTATCTGCGTGATATGACAGAACGAGGAGAAAAAAAAGTACTCGTATCCAAAAAAAAGAAATGCTTTTAATAAAAGGAAATAAATACAGTGCTTTGGATGGCAGTTAGAATCCATTACAGGCATGGGTTATTGCACAGCTCTAGGGACAGACAAAGAACACTTTCCTGGACATCCATTAAAAGTTAGAGCAACGGTGGTGCCTGACACAAATTTAACAAAGTTCATTCAATGCACCCACAGTAAATTGTATGGTTTCTCTTTTTTCACCCAATGATTACATATGGCTGCAGGCCCTTCCTTAGTAACATCTAAATATTTCACTGTGAAGACAGACGGTACAATTGCTAGTTTTTGTTTTCTGAATAATGGCTTTAAACTGGTGTCAACAGTGTTAAATCTACAAAACATGTTAAAGTAGACGTTTCCCTGATGCTTGTGGTGCCTTTTAACAAGAAAAATATACTGTCATCATTCAAAATGCTGGAGTCAAACTCACATGTCTACACAGATTTCTCAGGTTATGCTCTACAGGTCAGTTGATAAATTTCTAGTAGGCAGAGTGAGCACAGTTGCAAATTCTGTGCTTTAATCAAGAATTGTTCTAATGGAAATTGTGCAAAATTTCACATTATACATTTTGGAATCACACAGACAAATCACAAACACTGGCGGAAAACATTGTCGTTATTGTTAAGCTGGTCTGTCCACACTCCTTCGGTGTCTTGTTCACGGTCTGAACCCACACGGTGTGATTTAAGGATGCAGAGGCAACGATGGGACTGTCCTTGTATTTTGCATTTCATGACTAAATGTCTCAAAAAGGTTAATCGCATGCATGCCGTCCAAGTCACAAAGTTCTTTTGAATTTCTGACCACGTTTCCGTTTCGATCACTGCATTGTAACACATGCTCAGCAGAGAGGAATTTTTTCCTACATTGTTTTTGTGCAGTTCATAGCTGATGGATGTATAAGATCCACCAGAATGTGGAAATGTAGAAACACTCATAAAAACTCTTATTTGTCCCTGCTTCTTTACTACTTCCAGACTTCTCTGTTAACCGGACATCTGAAAGGCAGTCTGGTTTCAGTCAGTAGGCCTTTGCACACATAACAGACTTTGACACCAATAACTGGTTTCCATTAACTGGCGGATCAGTCAACAACAGCCCTTGATTGTGTGTAACAGTAAAGCAGCAGCTTGCACCATAGCAAATTAGAATAAGCTTTTGATAACTACAATAATAATAATAACAAATAGGACACAAAGAAAATTTGACACCGGCAATAATCAAGTTCATAACATGTAACTCCACAATGATTAATCTTCCGCTTCTTCATCCGTTGCAAATGTTCTATAAATGATTTCTTTTGAAATCCAGAAACAATCATGTGTGGGTTTTTCTTTTTTTTAGCCATGACAAAGTTTTTAGGTGCATGTTGGCACTCTCTGCAATGTCCAAAATCAACATACAGTTAATATCACAACATGCAAAGTGAGTAAGCTTTCTAGCTTCAGTGTAACGTTTACTGGGAGTGTTCGTAAAAGGACATCTTTAAAAAAAAAAAAAAATCAACATATTTACCATCATTATTAGTGAAAAGTTCTTATATATGCTCTGACAAACCGAAGGCAAAATTCACAATTCCCAAAGTATTATATTTTTTTGAAAACTAAAATCATAATTTGCCGTCCTTAGTTGTTCATAGTCTCTCAATTTATGGGTCAATTTTCAGGTTGTGTCAATTAGGAAATCAAACATGACTAATGGTAGGAAAATATACGTTTAAAGACTTAAAATCCTTCCTTAACATACATATAAAAAGATACATTTTCATTTCATCTCAAGTGGAAAGGGTGAATTGGTCACCAACTCAACAAAAGAAAGGCGAACGAGATGTGATTAACTTGTGTTCAATGTATCACAAAAGCCTCAAAATAAAAAAGCAGCTGCTTTTACTCCAGGTGAATCGCTGTTTCATGGAGCATCAACAAGCCTTAGCGTTATTAAAGCCGAGCAGTGGAAGCTAGACACATAAATGTTATTTGGCCACAAGTTTGAACCCCATTTTTATCAAGATGAGATTCAGGTTTATATTATCAGAGCCTGAAACTCACTAGAAAAAATATCTTTTTAAGGAAAAAATATGTCTAGTTCTTTTGATTTTATCTAGATACCAATATAAAAGACATGAGAATTCCCTCCTAATTTATACTTAATATAGAACATCAGAAAATAATCACTTTAAAAATAATTTGAGTGAGTGAGATTATTTTTAGTGAGACATTTCTCTATTAAATGACATCCAAGAGAACTGTAGATTTGGATTCACAAACTCTGTAAGACAATCACTGTACGTGTCTATCTACTGTTTAAGGGAGGTGATTTGCATTTTAGGTTACGAGTCTCATGTGGTTGTTGACCTTTGCTAATGTCACATGGACGTTGCATTAACATAAAGTGATGAACTGTGGGAAAATTCTGTTCTAGTAAATTGTACAGTACGTGAAAATGTTGTAGTAGTTGATGCCTTTAAGTTAAGAGTCAAACATTGTTAAAAAGAGGCAAACTTCTTAAAAACGATAATCAGAGAAAGAAAAACTGAAAATGAGTATAACCTATTTGTTATGTCTTGTCTTATGCTTTCAAGACATTATTAACAAGGAATAATGCCCTCAGTTTCTCTTCAGAAAAACTCAACACAGAAACATTGTTTGGCTAATTCTGAAAGGCATTGCTCTTGCTTGTTAGCATTATGTTTTTCAGATGTAGTTGCTAAAGGTCATGTCAAGAAGATGGAAAAGATCCAACACAGAACTGACAGCCTCAGTGACCAGGAATCAGGCAACTGTGTTAAAGGCTACAGACTAAGTCTGCAGGAGAGTCTCTGGATTGAAGCTCTAATGCTATGATACGTGGGAAGTTTATTCACACTAAATCAACAAGTGTTTAAGTTGGGGTTGAAGGATGGAGCTAGAACTTCCTGCAACTGGGTAAACTAACTCATTAGACTCCTATTCCACATTTATAAGTAACTTGTGTCATACTGGCAAAGGGTGCACCTCCTTAGGGGTTCCTGGTCCAATACTGTCACCCTTAGGGTGAGTGACTGTGTACAAACTACACAAAAGAGACAAAAATGCACTTCTTGGAATGAAAGTAGGAGTTTCTTTGTCAATGATGATTCCCAAGTGGAGAACAGGGAGATATAGGGAAAAAGAAGATTAGTGTGTCTGAAGTCTAGCTTTGCATCTTGTCAGAAAGATGACACCATTCAAGTGTGTGTGACTGTAACTTATGGACCGCCTCAGTCCGGCTCGGGGTTGTCTTCTGCTGGGTCAGAGGACGTCTCCTTCTGTTTATATATGAAGGTCAACAGGAAGAGGGCTATGTCATGTGAGCACCAGTAGCCTGTGTGCGAGGTCACCGCCGACCAATAGCGGCTCTCCACCAGACCCTCACGCAGCTCAAAGTCGATGCGCCGCTCCAGCTCCACTGTAGACAGAAACAGCCACATAACCATTGTTATTTCCATAAATTAAACTGGTTAGGTAATCTCTAACATTTTCCCAACATGCTTTAAAAGTGTACCACTGAGACAATAGCGAGCCATTCTCTAGGACTGTTCTGGTGGAATAAAAACTTGGGTAATATAAGTGAACTAACATGATGTGTCAACAGTAGGTGAGGTGGGTCGAATCATGGTGGAGAGGCCGTACGCCGACTGGCTCTCTGTCCGCTTCTGCTCCTCGTCCTCAGTGCTCACCACTCCCTCGAGTCCCAGGGACACTGAGGGCTGGCTGTTGGATCGCGAGAAGCGTGAGAAGAGGATGCCTCCAATGCCCTTCCCTATGCTCGCCGCTCCTACAGTGGGAGAACAAATGGGAAAGAAAAAAGGGGTTAGCTGTTGGGATCAAGTCCAGGAGATTTCAAAAGAGAGGAAGGAAAATAAATATATATATAAAAAATGTATTTGAATTATATGGGAACATGGTCTTTTTGATCAATTCTCCATCTCTCCACATGATGGCTCTGTTGATACAGTACTGTAATCCAAGGGAACCTTTTCCCACATACTTGTAATAGTTGAATAAAACCTGTTTGGCCTGTTTCTACTCCTCTTCTGAACAATATAAAACGACCAGTTTGAGAGCTGACATTTTAAATGATATACTATGACAGTGTCTTACCCAGTATACTGGCTTTTCCCAAATTAGTAATGGACTCTCCGTAGTGCCTTCGGGCGAGGACAGGAGAAGTGCTTGGGCTGGGGCTGCTCTCTGTGTCGGATGCTGTGTCTTTGACTGGGTTCAGGAAGGTGGGCCGTATCTCATCATAGGGCGTGTTAGTGGCACTACACCTGATGGAGAAAAACCAACCCAAAATATTCATGACATATAGAAATATACTGTGCGAGGGATAACACAAAGATTGGAATATAAGATTCAAGCACCTACCAGTGTATTTGAACAGGTGCAATATTGCTGTAATGTTTTAAGATGAGAGGCTCCAGCCTGTAGGCCTGTGGAAAGGAAAAAATAAAAAATAAAACATTCAGCCAACAGATAGGTGACTAAATCATGTTAAATCTTTAAAGACAACTGTTCCTAGGCCAGTAAACAGTGCATTCCTTCAAATAAAGAACACTATACATGTGTGTGGAATAAGTGAAAAATAGAAAAAAAACAGACAAGAAGAGTACAACTACACTTGTTGTCATAACCCTGAGAGTATCTGTATGGGCTGGGGCAATCAGAAGAAAAACTGACCACAGGGTCTGTAGGATGGAAGACATTGAAGAGCCTGCTGCAGATGGAGGTGGGGAGGATGTGGTCCTGGTGGCAGCTGGTGCCAGGGTGGATCCCCCTCAGGGCCAAGAACACAGCCAGAGGAGAACCCATGCAGAAGAAGTTCTCCACCTGAAAGACACAAAGTACTAAGATGACATCTATGTCCTAAAGGGAGTCTTTGTTAATGGCAAAGACACAGGGTCCAAAATAAAAGCAGCCGCCAGGCGTCTGTGCTGTGCTGGCGTGGCTCTCTACACCATTAAAGATACATGACACACTTTGAGCAGGCTCATTATTTCTGACTATCACATCACTAGGCAATTAAAGCATATACAGACAAGTCAGACAGATTATAGACCCATTTAATAGTTTAATTAGCACACGTATGATAAACTTGTTATTGTTACAAACAAGTTTAAAATAAAACCATGTGTGGTACTAAAGGCCTAGGTGATGTATTGACAGTGTTTTAGTTTTTTTTTTTTTTTTTTAATAATAAACACTCAGACGGAAAGCTGTAAATTAACTGTTATCTATTCATAATTGTCGCTTTCAAAGGTGCTTAAGATGAATTTGCACAATAAAGTGAGTATAAAGTACGAATTTTTATTCAACTAAAACTGCATGATGCAGTTTTATGGGATATAAATAATGTTTCACCTTGTTAATTTTCTCAGTTCTCCTGCCACTAGCAGATGGGCCCAAAACCCAAACAGATGCACTGAGATCTGATTTTTAATAAAATACTAACACATTGATCTTTATCTGTTACATGTGTTTACAGTAAAAAAGAAATGATTCCACGTAACAAACAAAAAAGAAAATGCTAAAAGGTATCTGTTTTGAAAGTCGTATTGTTATATATGAAGCGTATATTATAATGTATATATGTTTACAGTCAGGTGTCTTACCTTAAATTTGAGTGCTGGTGGTGCTGACGGTTTAGAGGCTTCCAGTGTTTCAAGTTGATTTTCCAGCTCTCGTAATCTGTTAGGAGCAGAAAGGGGCACAGTGTACAACTGGCTTCAGAGAAGTTTCTCTACAATCAACTACAACATAAGGCTCTATTTATAGTGCTACATAACCTATTATCATCTGCAATCACCTCAAGCCACCCAGACAAACCAGTTATCAAACAGTGCTTGTACCTCTCAGATGCATGCATTTTTCCAGCGGCTTGTCTTCACTAAGATAATGGTACACACTAAATGATATTGTAGAGGCAGAGAAGGTGTTGCAAGCGAGCTATATTAGAAGCATCTTTCCTTTCTTACAGGTTTTAAGTAATCAAAATAAAGAGGTTTAATCTAAAACGTAGAAGTTGAGCTGCTGGTGGGTTAGAAAACACTCTAAACTATACAAAACGTTCCTAATAACTAACTCCAAACATAAATAATATATATGTATATTTCATGTATGCATTTTGTATGGAATATAGGATTAAGTTCCCCTGAAGTGGGGATTGGTTGAAAAGCAGGATCCGTATTTATGAGTGCAGTGAAAATGTTACCTTTGGAGTATCTAAACTGCCTGGTATATTGTAATACCTTGACACTGTATGTCCCTCTATCTGTCCCTGTACCAAGATACCTTGGTCGATTAGCCGGTCTCACCTAGTTCTAGTGTGCCGCAGCTGCTCTAAAAGATGTCTCTCTTCATAGGACACCCAGCGCATATCCAGCTGTTCTTCCACAGCACGGTGCTCCTGCAGACAGAAGCGCACAGGATCCCAGCCTGTCATGATATCGTAGGTGATGACGCAGCCGAGAGAGTGGGACACAATGGACACCTTGCCCCCCTTCTCCTCAAACTCAGGGTTACGGGTGCAGAAAAGCGTATACAGTCGGTTTAGCTCATGTGTAAGGCCCTTAGTGATCTACAAAGAGGGAGAAAGAGAGAGCAGATGAAGGAAGATGTTATGAGGGAAAATTGTGCGTCATAGAAAAAAGGTGTATATATATTTAAATGTGAGAATCTAACCTCATCACGGTAAAGGGGGCTGTTGTAGTACATGATGTCCATGGCACTGCTGTTGAGGAGGTCTCTCAGTCCTCTCACTTTGTCTGGTGTGATTGAGTCTACCGTATCTACAGAAATACACAATCACAGCACAAAACGGAGGATTAATGCCACCCAATGGTGTCTGTAATAATGCACGTAGTCAACAAAAAACTTGTTTTTGTTGACTACGTGCCTGGCCTGGATCGCACCATGTCGCTTTATTACTGCATTAAATGCACTGCATACATTAGGGCAGGTCCCACTGACACAGCAAAACAATTTAAACACATGCATTAGACAGAGAGGTAACAAAAACACTTGAAAGCAAAAAGCAAACAAATGAATAAGAATTAAAAAAAACATGCATGCGCTCACAAATACAATCACAAACCTCCATCCAGAGCCAGTTTGGAGCGCCACTCCACAGGTAGGAACTCCACATGTTCATCATTGTGCTCTGAAAAGTGCTTCTCCTCCATCTTCCTCACACCGTCCCTCAGCCTTAAAAGACACACAACATGCACAACATTCAATACATATTTATTTATTTATTTATTTAAATCAGAGGCAATTTTGATAGTTATATAGTGTGCACATATTATCAGTTGCTTTGACAACACAATGTCATCAGTACACTGTTTGGGCAGAGATGTTATATAAAGACATATACAAAGACACTGTATATAAAGATACATATATAAAGGTTCTGAGCGGTTGAGTAACATCCTTTACATATATTTGGCCTTGCTACAGACTTACTAGAGTCTGGGTTTGTGCTCTTGACTGTCAGGAAGAGAAGGATGACACTCATTTTGTGCTCACTGATGCAGCAGCTCCTCTTATACAGCACACACACACACACACACAATGGCTGTTCTATATAGGGCAGCATTAGTGCAGGATGCACTAAATACACAAAGAGACAAGGCGAGGTAGGGTGTTGTTGACAGGGTAAATGGAGGCTGAGAGGCTTTTAGGTGACTGGGAACCTCACACAGGTTTGGCAGAACTATCTACAGGCGAGAGCGGAACTTAAATGAGCTTCCTGTGCTCTCTCACAAGGCTCCTCTTGCTCCTATGGTGACATTAATTGGGTAGTAATTTGCTGTGACATAACAGGTTTTGCAAAATGCTTTTAAAAGAGACACTCCCTGGAAAGAGGAAACCTGACATATAAAAAAGAAGGACTGAGATGAAATTAAATCCAGGTTCTAAAAGGAAAAACAAGGAACAGGCTAGACAAGTCAAATTGATCTTTCCTCTTTGCTGCGGAAGGCGTGTACAGTGTAATCCACAGGGAGTTGAGAATGAGGCTTAGAATGCTCTGCAGCTTGACGTGGTCTACTTTACCTTCTTAACTGGTCTAAGCCGCGAGCAATGGCCCGATGCTGACTTTGTGACACAGAGACACACATATGACTCTGGTCTTTATGTTCTTTAATTACTACCTTACAGGGCGAGTACAGTGGTGCCATTCACAGCCAGATAAATCCTCACATAAGAACTGGAACAGAGAGAAGGTCTAGCTTAAGTAACAATTGAGTGCAGATCAATTGTCTATACATTGATAAGTCCCAGTGAGATTTCATTGGTCTATCACTTTACAGAGAGGCAACTTCTACTTTTTATAATTTGCTTTATCAGGTTTCTGATAAAAACAGAAGTGAGCATTGTGCTCAGTATGTAAATATGCAAAGAGTTCCTCATTAAAACTTTAGGCCTTTGAAAGACAGACAGTAGTAGGAGGTTAGTTAAAGGATCAACTAGCAGTGTGATAGTTTCGGTTTTATGTGCCAAGGTCCCTAGATATCCTATCCTCTCCTTACATGCGGTTTCTCAAGTTTCAGTGTCTTGGGGTGTTTTTTGGCTACCACACTGCAGGCACATTAACAATATGAGGGATGAGGTGAGGGAACAGTGAGGAAAGACAAAGAGGGTGACAAAGACAAAGAGGTGAGGGATGGAGAACAAAATTTAAAAGATGCAGGTGCATTACTATCCAAAGAAATGCTTGAAGTATGGGTAGATTTAGAATGAACCAAAGAAGAGGAACAAAGTTCAACACAGTTCAACACATATGACTATAAGTGTGAGAAATGGATTGTGTTTGGCACAGAAGAGAAAGGATTAAAAACATCACAACATCCAAGGGAGAGATTTCTACTAACTATCGTTAGCATTAACTTGGGGTGGTTTAGGTTTCTATAAAAGTAATAAAAAAACAAAAAAAAAACTTAATAAAATAAAATGATCTTATTCAAAACTTCCACTCACATTCCTGTGTTTTTAATAATGCGTCCCTGGTCCATCTTCTGTCCAATCCCATGAACCACAAAGACAACGTGCGTAGTCTGAGGGGGTCTGTCCTCTGGAGAGGCCTCCTCAACAAAACCTCGATGGAGCCGAGTCCCACTACTGGAGGCTGGAATAGAACAAAGAGTGCAGGATTAGATCGTTTTTTTCAAAGCTTATTATTTTCCTTTTCAATTATGTTACAAAGCATTTTTAAATAAATATGTATGTTTTACAGTATTTTCTCTGCATTGCTAAATAAACATAACTTCTCCACTTCTTCACCTCTCAGGTCGTCTGGGACAGGTCTGCCCTCTGTTCCCAAGAGTCAGTACTAAACATGGAGAAGCAGCTTTCAGTTTTTATGCCCCACATATCTAGAACAAAGTCACAGAAAACCGCAAGTCCCCTGCAACTCAGTTTTTTTTTTTTTTGATTAAGATTAAAGATGTTTCTTTTTGACGTTTCCCTTTGTTAAATCAAATAATTAGGAGTAATCCTTGCCCTGCTTTATGACTTCACAATTTAACTCATTACTATTATAATTCTTTAGTTTTGATTTCTAATTGTATAGTATGAATTGAGTTGAATATATATATATATATATATATATATATATATATATATATATATAAGGAAAGCAGCTTTATATATATATATATATATATATATATATATATAAAGCTGCTTTCCTTGCCTGGAAGGCTATAAATATATATGTGAGTGATGGTGTTTAATTACCATTACCAAAGAGGCCAGTAGGTGAGACAAGGTCCTGCTGTGACTATGGCCCAAGATCCAGTGGCCTAGAGGGCTGAGTGAGTGTCCTTATTTAGATTCTATAGTCTCGTCCAGTCATGTGCTCAGCGGCAAGGTGATAGAAGCCAAAGGAATTTACTGCTGTCTGGATAGCACTAAGGAGATTTCCCTTCACTGCGCATTTGAGTGTCAGGGGTGAATGATATAACCAATACCTGATTGCCTCTTATAATCTGAGGGCAGGAGATGAAAATAAACCATAGAGCTTGGAGTTTGTACATCACCTTAGAATCATCCACACAGATCAAACATCAGACCTGAGGTCAAACTAAAGTTGTCATCTTCTAGGTACACTCAGGCCATTTTGATCAAACCCAGCCCTGAAACTAACAGATGGACACTGCTTGATTTTCTGGGCTAATCCAGTTAAGCAACTGGATTGTACCCAGTCACATTTAAACAACTGTTGAATAATGGCAAATGGCAGCGCACTGGATGCAGTAATAAGTATGTCATGCATGCGCAAGACGAGAGGAATAGCGGGAAGAGGTGTGGGCTAGGGCTACAACTAATGACAATTCCCATCAGTCGATTAATCTAATAATTACATTATATACTTTCTAGCGTCATAATCCATTTCTCTAGTACTATAGAGATAGAAAAAATGTTAAAGATCAATATTAAAGCCATAAACTGTTAAAACAGGATTTTTCAAAGTTTATAACAGACACAGATGTATATGATATGAAGTCGTTTGTGGACCGTATTATATGGAAAGATAGGGACAGTGTGTACAGTACAGACCTTTGGAGAAGCCAAGTTTCTGGGTGACGGTTCGTGCAATTTTGGAAGTGGTGGCATCACTGTAGAGGTAGACCTCGTCCACGCTGTGCCAATCCACGTGGGTCCGACTCAACTTCAGACTGTGGATGGCTAGTGGGGGGTGGGCAGTGAGACAGGAATGAGTGAACAGATAGACAGAATAGAGGAGGAAGAGTCAGCAAAACAAATGTCATCACACATTCAATGGTGAGCGAGAGATGGGAGAAATAGGAATAACACCAAGCAGTGATCACCTTTAATGCAATAGAAAATACAGCAAGGGTCTAGGATTGATCTATTTAAACATCACAATCAAATGCAGTCTGAAGCATTGATCTGCAATTGGCAAGAATAAGACACCAAACCACCACACACCATAATTGCATATTTCAGCTCTTGCTTGTCCCTCCTGCTTACATTTATCATTCACGTATTTATGTGCTTGTGTTTTGATAACAAAAATATTTTCAAATCAAGTTAAGTTTATATGAGGATGTTGCTTCAAATTGTGAGGCAGGGACTAGAACAAGTAAGAGCAGAGGTATGGCTAGAGACATCACTTTCTACAGGAGCTAAGAGTGATGAATGAAATTGGTTGACTTGAGAGATTTATTTCTGTCCGTGAAGCATGTCCTGTGCAGTCAAGTTCATCTTGATGAGATGTGGCATTGGTCCAGTAAACAGTCATGGTTCTTTGCACTGCTCTGAACCAATCTGGGGATTAAAACCCTTAAGAACAGGATAAAGTACTTGAAGAAATGCAATCTTCCAGATGACTTTTTGCTAGCTTGAAACTTATAAAAAAAAATTGGTCAGACAAATAATATGAAATTAAATGCCAGTGCCTAACAAATATCGTAAAAGTACTACGATATTTCTTCAAAAAGCAAAAGTACATTTGTACATAGTAAATATTTCAACGAAAGAGATGGGTGTAATTTGGACATACATTATTTCGGATATTACTGGGCAATACAACAGTAATGCCATTTCAACTTTGTCTGTGTCTCTTTAAACTTGCCATGTGAATAAATAAAACAAGATACAATTTATATCCACAGAGACAAAGTATTTGCGTCACATGGTGAAGTTCAGCTGTGCCTCTGAGGCCCGGTAGGCTAATTTCTTCATTAGAAAAGCATGACTGGTGGGTAGAGCGAGGCTTAACAGTATTTGCATCGTCACCGCACCCTGTTCACTCAGACCCTGTTTCACCACTGTGGAAACCAGAGCATGGACGTAGAAAGACAAGCATGGTCTGGAAGAGCTTGTAACAAGAACAAGTGGTTTTGAAGTAAGGCGCAACAAACAAATGTGACATAAAAAGAGGGGGAGGACATCTGAAATCATTTAGTACATCCTTTGTCCCAGCTTGATTAAACAATAAAACAAATGTCCATTTGGTTCAAATACAATAGGAAACTAAGGGGAGAGCCCCCACAAAGTTTCCAGTCACATGTTTCCATTTAATCTTTTTTAGATGCTTAAATGAAACCACTCCACTCCAAAAGAGAGACTCATGCTTGTTTTCTACCACACTACACACATATTACTAAACCACAGCAGCAGCAGCAAAGGGGAGCGATCCACTCTTCTGAGAAGAGATACCTTTCACCATCTATATTGGCTACAGACTCAAACAGTTTAAAGTGGCTACCTTTCACCTCAGGCACTCACAAGTGAAGATGTGGGAGAGAAGGATTTGTCGTTAGGGCTACACACACGATAATACAAGGGTGGAGGAAGCCACTTTAGATTGTTAAGCTGCATTTGAAGCCGATTCCACTGTAAAACAGGAGGAGACCATCTAGAGTAGAAATCATGTTAAACTAATCAAATTTAATGTTGGTTTGATGACATGTAAGTGGACAAGACAGAGATCTGTAAAGAGTTTGTACAAGGACATTTCCTGTTTTACAATGAAAGGCAATGCATTGTGAAAGGACAGGGAAGACCAGAATGTACCCATGAGCTGGCAGTCAAGAGTTTACTGAGAGAGTTCTCTATCATGGCTGTGGGGGTCTTACAAAGAGAGACGTGGGGTGAGAAGCTTGTGAGAAAGGCATGATGGGTGAAGGATGTGACAGGGAGTTGAGGAAAAACTGTAAGCTGTTAAAGTAACAGAGAAAGTTGAAAATAGTGTGAGTTTAGGAAAAGAGCAGCAAGCATGGAACAGGGACGGGGGATTAGAGTGTGCTATGGAAGTATGGGCCTGTGACTTTTGTTTTATAAGGAAGAATAACAGGCTACTTACAATTAGTGTTTGGCTAAAAACTGACAAACATGCCAGCTAGGTCCCCTACATAAGGTTTCCACTTCTTATATTGAGACAAGACAGAACATTAATGTGCTGGTAATTCTGCATCAGTACATATGGCAGAACTGTAGTTCTCTAAAGCAGGGCTTCTGTTATGTATGGGAAAGAATCAAATGTTTGATAAGACATAGGTTCTCTCAAAGTCTATTTCAGATACAGTACTAAAATTCAAGTCAATGTCGATGGGAATCCACTGTGAGATGAGGACACTGACCCCGAGACCTCTCAGATTAGCACATTTGATGAGGGTCAATACATCCAGAACTAGGACATTGATGGACCTCTGAGAGGCCGACTCTATACAACATGTTAGGGGGCTATAGTAAAAGGCTACAAAGGCTCCTCTGTTCAGCTCATCACTCTCCACAGAGAGCTTTGTTCATTGCCTTTAGAGCCGGAGCTGGTGACAGTGGTTCATTAATGATATGGTTGAAATGCCAGAAGGGATGGGAGTGCTGCAAGAAAGCCGTGGGAGAGAAAGAGGTGACAAGGTTGGGCAGATAAAAAGGGGGTAAAGTCAAGTGTTTTTTTTTTTGTTTTGTGTTTTAAGACTAGCTTATTTGTTTCTGATTCACTAGTGCATCTTCTCTAGTAGCTGAGTGAACCATGCTGTCTATTCTCTATCCCAGCAGAAATATTGGGAGACATACAAACAGGTTCCCTCGAAAAGCAGCAACAGAAGTAGAACCAAACTCTGGGTCATGGCACAAAAGGGAGAAGGTCTAGCAACTAGGCCCAGTTAGGGCTGCAATGAAAAACTGGGAAAGCAGCCTAAATCCATTTAAACACAACCATTTCTAACTGAGCCTAGGTCTAGCTCTAATCTAGATTTTAAAGGTCTGCACCACAAAGAAAGGAAATATCTAGTTTCACATAGATCTAAGATCTACAAGGAGAGGAAACAAGCTAGCAGATATAATACAGTAGATGAAAAAGACAAAACGTTGTATTTCACAGTACCTTGGCAGCGTTTGCGCTTGTGACATGTAGTTTTACCACTCGTCTGATATCCACTCCATTTGAACAGAAAAGGGAGGTAGAAAGGGGGCAGGTGGGAGAAAACTAACAACCAAGAGAGAGTGAGTAACGGCCATTACTCCGGTGTCAGTCACACAGGCTACCACTGTCATCACTCTTGAAAAGGCAAATCTATCAAGTAGCACTGCTATCAGATGACCACTTCATGGCCCTGGAGCCTGGTGGCAGAAGGAATACCTTCACCATAGGCTTAATAACCTACAGTCCAATATGCAGCGCTGCTTGACAAATGCCTGAGATGACTGGGGTAGCTCCTAAATTACACTATATATTCTTATAAAATTTTACTGTAAAGGAAAGAATAAGCATGCCATTAAGTTCAACACCGTTTCTCACACAACATTATGTTTGTCAAGACTTGAGTATGATAGGTAAAAAATTATAATAAATGTGATAAAAAAAAAAAACTTTAGAAATAAAAAGTAAAACCATCAAATACATTAAGGGACATAGAGGCCACATGTTGGTATCTTCAGACTCATTATTGATATTTTTTGTGATTTATTTATTTATTTTTAACTGATACAAATAAATCTGTGCCTGAAGGTGCCAAGAATTAAGTCAGAATGAAGAAGGAAGGCTATCTTACTACTAATAATATTTTATCAATGTGAAACACATTGTAGATTAAAGAAAAGATATTATTTATGCACACACTCCTGTGATTGTGCTGCAACATGTTATGAGCAATATACTGTATATGTAAGACTGAAAACATTATACAGTGTTTACTTGAAATAATAAATAATGTTTTTGCTCTCTAATTTAATTCTTACACTTGCAAGTGATAGTGTTTTTACAATGTGGATAGTATTTGTACTATTCTATATAGTTTGGTCTCAATAAAATATCATATTACCACATTACTTTTACAACATATTAGTTATAATAATTACATACTAGTTAAAAATAAACTTTAAAATAACAGAAGCTCCATAAACGTATGGAAGTGGAAGTCTTAATTTGAAAAAGACCTTCTCAACATTTGTTAATCAAATCAGCAAAGTCCACAAATTTCTAATCTAATTTAAATTGGGATAAATCATTATTTCTGTGATGACACACCTAATATTGACTTGCAATTGTCAGCAGAGTGTCTGTCAGTAGACGTCAAAAGGTTGAAAAGGAGAAACCTGCTAAGTGCACAGAAGTTTGTTTCCAGTAAAAGCTATTAGTGAGGTCCATTTAGGCGTAAGCAGCACTGATGGATTCATCCATAAACACACGCTCCCTAAAGACTGAAATATGTAATATTGTCTAAAGGGACAAATAGCCTTGATTTGTGTCGTAGCTTGTAGTGTATGGTTGTCCTTTGGGTTAGAGACACACTGCTTCAGGTCACCTTAAGACACCAAGGAAATCATGTATGACTCATTTCCACATCAGAACAATCCTCACAATAAGGGGCAGTTTTAGACAACTGAAGGGCCATTTAGATACAGGAAGAGTACATTAATTAATAGTAAAATCATAAATAACACTTAATAATATCTCTATTTGTTAGATGTGTTATATATCTGTTATTTTGAGTGTTTTTTCCCAGCTTCATGTGCTGGTTTAGATTAATAAGTAGGCTGTATATGAGTGTTCACAAACAAACCTTCAGGCATTGCCTACCTCAAAAATACCGAACCCGCTGAGCGCCAGCGTGATATTTCCTTGACGTCTGGCAGGCTGACACACCCTACAGTTTCCACAGCCTTACTGCTTTATACCCACATGCACACAGTTCAGACAAGCTTAAAATAGCTAAACACAATCCCTTTTTGATTAAATATGTTTTTCCTTCTTTCTATTTTATATTTATTGCTCAGTCACACTCAGGGGGAAGAAATCAGTTACATTAAACCAAGAAAAATGTTTACAGTTGGGTAATATAAATTATAATCAAGTATAATATCCTTGTGGCCATTTTCAGTGTCAATAACTGAAATCAGAGGTGTAATTGCCTCGCAACTGCCACAAGTTCACCCTATGTGACCGTCTGTGAACAGTCAATTTGTCGCTGCAATCAAATGGCAGCAGTCACTCTACAAAGAACGTAATAAACAGTACCATAGACAGGCAAATAAGGGCTGACGAATCTGGGAGGTGGAGGAAAATCATAACACATCAACATCATACAATGTAGAACTACTGCATGAATTCTGATCGGACATTCACACCCCTCCATGAAGAGAATTGGTTAGAGTCCATCTATCTTTTCAAATACATCTATTATTCTTCCTTCTGATACTGTGAATTAATTACTGACAAAACAACAGTTATAGAAGGGCATAAAACACATTTATATTGTGTCTAATGTAAATGTTAATGGATATATGTATTTTATGGGTGGGCGCACACATGCAGACACAATCTGCCACATTTTGGCGTGAGGGGTGACCTGCACCATTATTGATTGTTTTCATCATTGTCCATTCCCTCCAACAGACAAATTAATTAATCTGATTATTATTTCAGCTTCGACCTACAATTGTTTGTGTTCATATTATTGATTCTTGACTTATTTTTTCAATTCAAACATTGATATTTTACATTCAGGTAGTATGATATCTTTAAATATTAAATTTAGTTTATTCACAAAAAAATGTGATTCATGAAAAATATGTCAGTAGAAAAATGTCTCAGGAAAGAGCAGGACATCCGTGTACGACATTGTGACGGTATGCCTGCATTGCATGCTGGTATGCCATATGTGTTCTGCTTCACTAACCTTAAGTGTCAGCTTGCTGCTAAGGCACAAGGAGAGAGAGAGGATAGGAGGAATAAAAAAAAAAAAAAAAAGATTGGGAGGAGAGACGGTAAGAGATAGCGGGGGAAATGTATGTGCTGTCAGCACCGTCAGAGCACAGCTCGCTCCCTTTATCATCCATTTATCAATTGGAATGTGGTTCAAGGCAGACTACTTATTGGTACTAGAGCTTCAGATTATTAGTTACCCGATAAAATACTGTGATTGCTCCCTTTAACAAAGGCAAGGTGAATGAACAGTTGTTTTAACGTTCAACTAAATAGAAGAATGCAAACAATCCGTCAAAGGCGGCAGAAAGGTTCCAAACAGAAGCAAACTGTTCCCACTTACGTGAAATGAATTCAGTTAAAAATAAATCTGGGGTTTCTCACAACGTGATGTGGTGAGTAGATTTATACAGCACTATTTATTCACTATTCTTGCAGTAATGCATCTCACCCACAGGACAAGCTAAGGTCATAGGACTCGTGTGTTGTGCAATGGCGGGGCAGTCTAGTGTTTAAAAAAAAAAAAAAAAAAAGGAAGGTGTTGTGGCTTTGAACTACTACTTTAACAGACAGATTATCTGAATAGGATAATTCTGTCCTCTGTGAAAATGATTGTGTTTATATGCTTATGTGCATATCTATTTGAATGCACGTGTTCAAGAATACATGTACATAAATACTAGTTGAACAGTAATGAGAATTTACCTTTGTCCTAAAAGGTCCAATCTGAGGAAGTTATCAGGAGCTTTAGCAATGACCAAGTGACAAATGGTGACGAGGCAAGCAAACCTGGTCAATGTATTGTCATTACATTCCTCTGCTTCGCTGGTGGCTTTATTTATAGGCCTTTATTTATTCAGAGTAGGGATAAAAGAGTCGGGCAGCAAAAAAAAAATAGATAGATGGATAGATTTATTAAATACATCTATAATTGAGTCGCTGAAAGAGAAGCTGATTATGACTCGTGGTTTAACTGCAGCTATATAATTTAGGCTTCACAATGTAGGACTGTGCGTGTTTCAATTACTTTGGTATGTTTGATGCATGTTTCTGATTCTGTCACACTCATCCACTCAGAAACCCACACATTCATCAGCAGTCAAGGTCCTGTAGATCTGGCCGCCTTAAGGAGACTGCTGAATCAAAGAACCTCTTTCTTATTGCTTTCACAGCTAAAGCCTGCTACATTTTGCCTGAGCCAGCCCCGTGAGAGTACGTGCCAAAATGTGCAAACTGCACCTGCTGTACGTTGGGATGATGACAGGACAAACCCTACGCACACATAAATGGAAGCACCTGTTCCATTTATTCCCCTTTAACCACGCGTCAATGCTACAGCGGGTAGGGCTGTCACATGATTGTACATTTATGACGCATGTTTTCCTTTTGCCTTTACGTCACTATTAATGAAATTTAGGACTAAAATAACACCTATGGGAGAATTTCAAGTCCTTACTGTTCTAACACAGCACCGTGTAAGTATTATTTTACAAGAACCTGCCTGTCTGAAATGAAAATACTGCAGGGTTGATGAATCCACCAGTACCAAGGTGTGGTGTTACTAATAAGAAAACAGGCATTCAACTTTAAGACATCAAATGAAAAGCACACATAGGTCCCATAAATACATTCATCATCAAAAGATCTAATTACAATCGTTATAGCTGCTTGTATTTATTTAACACTGTTTCAAATGTTTTTATTACATAAAATAGCCTAAATAATAGATATGATTTCAGAAAAAGTTTGCAGTAAACATAAACATTTTCTCTGTATTTCATGCTATATGAGGTTGTATGCATTAGGAATTTTCCATATTTGCATATTGTTGCCATAAGAGGAAAAAAAAAGGTTACTTCAAAATTGTTTTAAATATAATAATGATAAAGTTCACTTACCCCAGATAAGGAGTTAATTTTTTTTATTTGGTGAAAATTTCCAAAAATTTAGAATAAAAGGCAACCTTCAGTTACAAGACAATGAAGCTCACCTGTCAAATGTCAATGAGCAAAAGGGACTGACAAATGAATATTCTAGTCATTTGACTGAATAAATTGTATGTCCTTCAAAATTAAAAGCCCCAGTTTCCCGTTTAACAGTAATAAAACATAAATTTAATATCACAGCTTTTTGGAACAATGAAGAGAAAGTAACTGTTCCCATATGGCAACACTATGCAATGGCAAGTGAATGGATGATTCTGGGCTATGTAGTTCGAACAACTTTAGCCTTATTGGTCTAGCCGTGCCCCGTCCCGGAGCTTACCATCTTTACTGTCGACGGTTCTCACAACCAAATCTGTTTCGAAGGTATCCTGCATCTGGTGTCCACGGAAGTGGTTCAGGTGCTCATGTTCGATGAAGTCACTCTCCTCTTCCTCTAAAGGGAGCCACGTACCATCAATGAACCACTGGCCTCTCATCACTGGAATGTGGTCTTGTTCTGTATGACAGTAAAGACAGCAGTCACAAATGCCGAAGAATAACACTTTTTGCCGGTGTGTATTATATTGCTGAGAAAAAACAAGGTTTCATCCCATTTGGTTTTGCGTTTTTGAGTAACAGCGCTACTACAGCTACTTTCAAGGAACCATTGTTCATCATCTCAGAATGTGTTGGATAATGTAAACTCATTCCCATTTAGCCCAGGTCTGGCAAATCCAGGAGGGGCAAGTCTCCATGGCTTGTGGAGACAGGCCAGTTTTAATTACAGTCTTAACTGGCATCATTAAATGATTCACTGGTGAATAACAGTGTAATAGCAAATCTAACTGTAGGCACGCTTTTTAATTACTTTCCATACCAGGAGAGATTACTCTTCTGGACAAATATTAAAAGAAAGAAACCTCTTATTTGCAACAAGTACAACACGAAGTAACAGTCTGGTCCACCATGACTTCAAGATAAGCAGACACACAAAAGACTCAGTGATAAGAGGCTCACAGTAGATACTATTCACTCATTTGTTGATGAGGTTCATGTCTCGTCAGAGAAGATAAGCCTGTGTGCGTTACACGTTTCAAGTTGTGGAGCTGAAATATGCAGCTAGTACAGATAAAGGTGAATAAATTCCTGGGAAGGGAAAATGCCTGGGAACCTTACAACATCATCCGTTTCAATTTCTCATACCAAGATGTGTTTATTTATATATATATATATATATATATATATATATATATATATATGAAATATGTTCTCCTTAGTTCCTTCAATTGTAAAATAAAGTATAGTAACACTAAATAATTATATTTAAAGATAAACTGCTGTAACATATGATCTTAAATAAATAATGCTCAGTCAGGTGGTGATGGTTCTAGGGAAGTAACAATCATAATTTGAAAACATAATTTTTACTTTTAAGTGATAGTGTGTTCTGATGAGCATCTGATCTCCTGTTACTTTTCTTTACATTTCTGCATTTCTCCTGACTCAGACTGCAGCACTCCCTATGCATTCTTTAACCATAATTTGAGACTTGATTGCACCACCAGAAATACAATTTTCTATTCTGTGATCAAAGTTTATTTAAATAATAATAGTTACTCACGCTTCCAGTAAACCGGATTGCATCCCCGCTCCTTAACGTCCACCTCATAAAGGCCTCCCCGGACACAGACCGGCTCCACGTTGATTTCAATGCTGACAGGGTCCCTCTCGCTGGAGGAGGCGGTGGATGTGTCCAGGGAGCCCCGGCCTCCGTGCACGCCGCCGGGCTTCGTCTCCCCCGGCACCGCGCCGTTCAGCCCCCGGCTGTCCACGCCGTTACTGCCGTCCTCCTCCTCGCCGCCGGTGACCCGTTTGCCCGCCGCTCCGGGGTTCAATTCGCAGTATTTCCTAAACGCGAGCTCGATGTTGAGCGAGTCGTGCCCGACGAACGGCTTCCACGTCTTCTTGTCCTCCTTGTAAAACCAGCGCACCTCCTCCGGACCGAGCTCCGTGACCACCTCGCTGTAGCGGTGTCTGGAGCTGTTGGACCGGGACCTCTTCCTCCTGTCGAACAACGGACCGGCGCTGTTCGCGTCGTTGTCGCTGTACTCCGGCGGGCTGCCGTCGAGGTAGTCGGTCGGGGGGTCCAGGGTGAGCAGCAGCTCGCCCTGGGCGCCGTGGTGGATGAACGGCAGGTGCCCCTCCAGCCCGGACTGGACGGAGGACATCCCCGCCCGCGTCGTGTCGTCCACGGGGCTCATCATCTCGTGACAGCACGAAAACACATCGCTGCTCAAATCCAGATCCCACTCCTTGTTGTTGTTGGCGGCGTCGGCGCTCCCCGGAGAAGAAGAGCTTAATATGGACGTTTTGGTTGTAATGTTGAAGCTGCTCATAACTACTGGAGCGAGCCAGCCTCACCTCAGGCGAAGCGTCGCGCCGCAGCTCTCGGGGGACAACATGTTAGTGTTGTTAAAGAGACGCGAACACCGGATAAACTTCGCTTCATTGAACGCAGCACGGCCGTCGCAGCATCGTCCTGTTAGCTCGCTAGCCGGCTAGCGAGCTAACGAAGCCGGTTGAAGAACTCCGTGGCTAGCTTATTAGCACTTCTGCAACGTTAGAAACGGAAAACCGTTTTTTTTTAATATCCTCTTCTAATTCACACAAACCCGCGTCAAACCACTTTTCCGGTAACCGAGCCGTTAGTCTAGCTGGACTCGGAGCGGTGTAGTTCCGTTGTCATCGTACTTTGCGCGTTCCGAGTCTCCGTGGAATTTCAAGATTCACGCGTTGTCCAAACAAATATTGCATAGAGACAGTAGTGTCGTGCGCGTGCACGCGGCTTGACAGCTGACGCATAGATCACAGGATCCAGTCGTGAACGCGCACGTAGAGACTGCGCACACGTGACGAGGATTTCTTTCATTTTTTTTCTTCCTCTCTTACACCCGCCTCCCCTGGCATTCTGCTCTCTGTGCAGCAGATGGAGCCAAACGTCCATTCATTTCTCCACGGAATGGAATTTAGATATGTGATTACGTGACTTATTTCCAAGTGAAACTCATTATTTAAGGTTTAATTTGATTTGAAATTTTGATTGGATCACAGTAAAGCGAGCGTCAAGATAAATTAAAGTGCATCACAAAACATTAAAGAGGCCCTATTTCGATATTTTAAGTTAAGTTTTAATTCATTCAGCTTTAAATGTCGAAAAATCACCTAGTAGCATCACTGGGTGATACTAGAAAAAAAACTGACACAATATAAATAGTATTTTTTGTGATATGGAAAAACACAGGAATTACTCATTTATTTGTTGCATCAAGCTTCTGCCCAATCCAGTCAGGAAAATGTCTTGAATTCCAAGAGACTACTGACTAGTGCAAATTGTTCAATTGTGGTTATGGAGTCTATTTCTGCGGTTCTGATTATGCAATCATTGCTTCGGTTGCCATCATTGCTGTTTTGCAAGAGGCTACAACGGCGCCTCTGATTGGCTGGTGATGCTATAAACTGCAGTTGTGCATGGAGAGCCTGCATGTCACATACTCATGTATCTCTGACAACAGCCATGCAAGTTTTCATTGAATAGCAAGCAAACGTGATTGAGTTAATTGGCATCATGCAGCCTTTCTTCTCTCGCAATCACTCTGAAAAAAAAACTGTGCCCAACTCCTGTTGTGACATCACAACAGGAACCTTTTCTAAGCGGCTTGTGTTCACCCAGGTTTCAGCAACACTGTAGAGGAGGCCTGACCACAACGGAATAAGTGGGTGGTCTGATTTAACGGTTTGTGTGTTAGCAGAAACACCAGAGAATTAAATATTTACACACAAGCACGGCAAAAAGTGGTTTTGTTCATTTTAGAGCTCCTTTAAAGGACTAGTTCACACTCAGGTGCTCACATGAACATGCAAACAGGTTTTCCTCACTGTTATAGTTACTTCTGAGGTGCGTTGAACAGGGTGGTGTGTTTGCGAACGGGCCTGTGTTCATTTATGGTTGAGATAAACATTTGCAAACAGTGTTTGAGGAGAGGTGTTTTCACCAACGCCAATCAGCACAGCTGCTGGACGATAACATTTACAATTATCTTATCAAATTAGATTTTATCTAATTTTGTAGCCTTTCAAAAGGATGAGGCATCACAGCAACATTAGTAAAACATTACTATGGTGAGAGATAGCCTATTAAGATAAGTGTTATTTTTCTTGTGTAGCACCATCATTTTTTTAAACATCAAACATTATGTGATTTTTTTTTCCCTATATTCTGCCCAAGCAACAATTTCAGGTGAAATAAACTGCTCCCATAATTATGGTTGATTATTAAAACCGATGAAAGTGTTAAAGAAGCAGTGTTAAAATTAAACCATATTTATATAAAATGTGTAGTTGAATGCACCTCTGTTTATTCTGGCTATTGAAAGTCCCATATTTTACACTTTCCAGGGTTATTTATGAAGTTGTGGCAACAGTAGTTCTCAAGTGGTCCTTAAAGCGGTGCCAGAAAAAAGGAGAATCATTTATTGCCCCCATAATTCCACAGTGACAGAATGTAGGATCATGATAGAATAGAGGACTCTCCTAATTTAAAATGAATAAATACATTTATTTAACTAAGAAGTATTTATTTGCTATTATGTGTGTATGATTTTCCCTTTGCACATGGATTTATTTAATTTCAAATTTATTATATATTTTCTATACCGAGGTGAAAATGAATGGGGTGAGTGAATAGATAAATAAATGTTTTAAAAAGTACTAAAAGGGGAAATAAAATACACAAATTAATTTTATAAATTAAGTAAATGGAAAATTAAATAAATACGTAAAAAAACATCTTAAATCATAAATCTTATGAGATGGTCTGTTGTCTAGTTTTTTTGAGTTTTCAGGGTTCTTGACGTGAAAATGTTTGAGAACCACTGCCCTACAAGATATATTTGTGGTTTTAGGAGATAACAGATATTTATTATTTATTATTTAAATAAATTGGACAGCTAAAGCTTTGTTAGATAAGATAATTAAGATATTTTTTTTTAGTTAATAATAACTGCAAGGGGAAAAACAACATGTTCCAATAGTAATATAAGCAACTGATGTGTTTTAGGACAGGCCTGAAAGGTCCTTCCTCTTTCTTCACTCTTTCACCATGCAATGACCTGACCGTCCGCTGGAGAGCAGCAGAGACCTGCACATAATAAAATAACCACATCCCAGCTGGCCTGCTGCTTTAAGGAATGAAGTAGGTAGACTTTCTAAAATCACTACCAAAACTTCCATGGTCTTCAATTTCCTTTTTTTTACCCCTCTCTCCACTCCATTTATTTTATATATTTTAAAAATAATACTTTTCTTACTATTATTCCTTCACAAAACTTGTCACTATTTCTCACACACTGAACATATCAAAATGTCAGTGATCAACCATTTTGCATGTGTGAACAAATAACTAATTTAAAACAATCTGAATAAACACCCCGTTCAAATGCGTGATTAAAAAATTAAAATGAAAAAGAAGCAAATAGCAGCAGTGTAGTTGCATCTGTGTAGGTTTTAGTGCACAAGAAGTTATTGATGTCATTTAACTCTGTTTAATGATGCATGTGGTGCAAGCAAAACCAGTTACACAACCTGTATGCATGTGTGTCTCTTTCTCCTTTATATCTTTGTATGCATGTGCATGTGTCGGGATAAATATTTTTATTCAAGTGCATGTGCTTGCATAATATATGTTTTGTGTGGTGCTATTTATGTGTGTACTGCTGGTCCAGGTGATCCTAGGGCCATGGTGAAGTCTTTGGGGAGACAGATAGAGAGAGAGATAGACAGAAAGAGAGAGAGAAAGAGAGAGAGATAGATAGAAGAGAGGCCCAGGCAGCTGTATTTGGAATAAACAGACATTACCCTGCTGTGTTCTAATTTACTGCAGAGTGGGAATTAAACTTTAAACTCGTCCCGCCCCTCTGCAGTCCAATACTCCACGCTTCTGGCCATCAACAACCACTTGCACAATGTGCATTATTAAAGTGTTACTCCACCCAAAATCTGTCTTTTCAGTATCAAATTCCCACCCCCTGTAAGCTTATACAAAGACACAGCTTCCGGAGGAGCAATGAAATTCTTTTAGGGCTATAGCAAAATGTGGAATTAGTGTGGGTAGCAGTATTTTTACAACAAAAGAAATAAGCTGAACTCCTATATAGACTGTAGAGAAGTGTATATGTTGCATGAACAGTTGTAGACATTTCTGTGTTCCGTCCACCATAAAATCTCGTTCACTGTTTTATTTCGTTACAAATGACTGAACTCAATTTGACTGCAGCCACTGATCTACACCAACAAAGAAGTGATTCATATTCAAAAGACACATTTTGAGTGGTGTTAAACTTTAAAGCAGGACAAATCGAATCACACTAACAGTTCTTTACAATCCAAAACTTTCAAAAGGCTTCATTACTTTTGATCAGTTATGAGTTGATGTATGGAGAGCGCTCTGCTATCCCAGCAGTCGACTCCACATGAACATATAATAACGGTATTTTCCAGATGATGGTCATTAAGCATTGCTCTAACATTGTGTAACTATCTGAGTGCAAGATTAATTCACATTGCAGTTATAGTTAATGTGTATGACCAGAATAATTACTAGGTTAAATATGCAACGAGGTCCCGCCAAGGGCTTTTCTCCCACTGCACACTAGAGGATGACATGTGGCTTTCATATAAGAATTAGTCAAATTCCTCATTTCTGGCAGTCAAACGCAAACAGGTTGGCTTCTCTCTTTCTTTCTCGCTCCATGCTCTGATGTTTTGCAACCACCAGGCCCACCACCTGGATGAGTGGATGACAAACAAACTGCAAATCTTCTTTCCAGTAACTGACCAAATAGATATTTATAACCAGCTGGTCACCTCCCCCACCCACTGGGCCCCCCCTCTTCTCCTCAGCCACGGCTGTGAGAGCTCCCTTTAAAGACCAGTTGTGTCACTTCTGGCTTTGTTCTTAAACAAAGAGAACTGCCCCTCATCTGCCCGTAATTGGGCCGACTCTTGGAATGTGCTTGATGTCTCCGCTCGGGCCATTGCCGCTTCAACAGACAGGCAAAAAGCTGCCGGGACACGGGAGATGAATGAGTGAAAATCCGTCCATCCATCTCCTTGCTTACTTTACTTTCTCTTTTTCTTCACCTTTCTTTTCTTTTGTTTTTACCTCTGTTTCACCCTTTCTTAAGGCAACACATTTTCTCAAGGTAGAAAATATCCCCACCAGAATAAGGAAAACACTCTCATGGTAAACGGGACAATCTGCAGGTTGACTTCATTGCGTCGCCAGGCTGCACCACCTCGCTAAGGCGGGGTGGTTGGAAGGCGCCACAAGGCCGATCCGCAGTGCATGTCACTCGCACTTACTGAGGTGATGTTGACCATGGGCAGATGGTTGAGAGGGGATTGGAGGGTGTTTACTGCATTGTTACTAAAGGGAAGCAATTTAGAGAGTTCAAATTCCACTTGCAAGGAAGGAAAAATGTTGAAACAGTAGTTGGCAAGCTCCCAAAAGCCTGAGCCCCTAACTGTTTTCATTAATAGCAAATAATCTCAAAGTGCTTACTCTGTATTCTGGGAAACATTATGGTGTTATGTTCGAGACATGTGCATCTGGGAATTCTCCGAGGATTAGTTTGGAAATTTGTCTGTAGCAATCACACAACCCCCAGGTGACACGTTTTTAGGACTTTTGCTCTCCAGCCACAGCAGCTCTCGCATCTGCGAGAGGTGCTGTGTATCTTTGAGTGTTTAAGCAACCTTGTCCACAGAATCCAACCCTTTGGTTTTGGTCATGACTCATTTACTCCTGAATCCTTCACCTTTCACCCCCGGCTCCACTCTCCATGTCACTAGCTAGCTACCCTGGATAAGTAAATACATGAGGTAATGTGTGATTTTCGTCTCCACCCCCGAAGCGCCCACCCGCCTCCACCCACATCCAGAGGTGATTAAACCAGAGCGCGGCAGTTTTAGGTGGGGATGAGTAGGTGTGGTCGTCAGGGTTGTGAAGGGGAGGAGCCGGTATTAGACCAGGGCAAATGAAGGGGAATTTCAAGGCTGGTTTGGGGCAGCTATGATGGAAGGGAGGGGCACGCACAGGTCACTAACAGGGCCTAAAGCAGACACGTCACAGCCCCGCTGATCCGTCTGGACTGAGCTTCCTCCGTCCCTGCAGCCATGTGGCCGTGGCCGGGCCCGGCGGCTCCACCTCCGATCGTTTGTCTGGGCTCCAAGGTTCCAGGCGGGTGAGCAGCCGCTGCCTGGTCCCGCTGTCCATAACAATCTCCTCCAGGGCTACCAGACCCATTGTCATTCACAATCCCCGCCACAATTCGCAAGTTCTGACATCCCTCCGCACTGGAGCCTGGCCTGGGCTGGGCTCCCTGGCTGTTGTCACCACGTTTGTTTGTGTGAGAGAATGCGAGCCTGTCAGGAATAATAAGCCTTTATATGTGGCGGTATTTTAATTATAATGTGTTCTTACGAGAGAGTAATGAAGTCTGTTGTTTGCTCCTGTGTTGCTGCTGCTGCTGGATCTTTTGTCGCGCTGTGAGGTTCACTAGTGAGCCTGTTTGCAAAGATTTAGATGCAAAGATTGCTAGCACACGCATGTCTGTGCAATTAGTTTGGAGCAGGGCTCAGAAATTATCAGGTTATATCTTATTTGTTTAATATGTTAAAAAAAGGCAGTGAATCAACATTCTTTTTTTTCCCAGTGGTTATGTGCTTTGCTACTTATCTGGGAACTTCAGGACAAAACTCAGGGGAGTCGCTGTACCTGCTCATCAAACTGTCTGCAAGACAGACTATTGATTTTTAAAATGTCTAACTATCCCTTGAACATAAAAACCAGACTACTGCTGCTGCTCCTTCCACTTCGAGTGAAATTGCTTGGTGTAAGTAAGTCCGAGCCCCTTCGTGATGGCCAGCTTTAGACACCGAAACGACTCTGCAAAACCGTAAAGTAATTGTACGTGTATGTTTTGATGTGCTCACTTCAGCACGTCATAATAGAGGAGCCCCCACTCCTTCACATGCCAGCCCGGAGGAGAAAGAGTATGTGTCCAAACATATTGAGAATTCCATTTTAAGAGACAAGAGCAATGCAGAGGGCACGGAAGAGTTCAGAAAATGGGGCGGCATGTAAATTACAAAGTGTGTAAATTATTACTTGTGGGTGACGTTGAACATTTTGCATTTCAAGCGGTATCAGTCACTTTCACCTCCGCGTAAAAGTAAACTCGCCGGCGAAACAGACAGCCGTGGAGTGGAAAAGTGCCAGGAAGATTAATGAGGTGTGTCTTTCCTTTCTTTCACGCTATCCTCCTCTTTATCCCTCTGTTAGTCCGTGCGGGCCGTGGGTCGATGTGTGTGGGGGTCCATGTGGGGCGGCCTGATGGGCTAACAGGCTCAAGTAAACAAGAAGGGGAGACAGCAGGGTGATGTTCCTCTCACTCAGCCTCATACATATCAAACACCGGGCTAGTGTTACCTTGTTTAGACAAACACCTTCTCCGGCTCATTTTCCCCAAATGCAAACCTCTTCAACACCCACACCAGTAAAAGCTGTTTTCTTACCAAAAGCGACACAATAAATGAAATGCACAGGGGGCCTGGCCAAGGCTGCCAGCCCAAATCAGATTTTTTTTGGCATATCCAGATTTCATCTAGATTGATTTTAGAGAATAAAAAAAACACATATTTGGATCCAAACCATATTTGGAGGTGGTTTGAAATATGATTCCAATCTGATTTCTATATATGCATGCAACACACAAGCACAGTGTCACACCAAGCGCACAAGAGTGGCAGAACACTTCCACAACGGCTGTCAACTAACCTTTCGTTGGTATGGAACAACCATACCAACGAACCCCCCCCCTCTTTCCAGGAGTTAAAGGATAAGATAATATGAAGATGGCTTCTATGTTTGGGAATTTGATGTCTACCACTACCAGCAGAAACAGGAAGAAGCAGCATGTTTATCTCGTGCTTGAACATAAGAAAACCAGGGATGTGGGACTATTTCTTGGCCGGGGCACAGAGACTTCCCGGACACATTATAGCGAGGTTGCCTAGGCGACGCTCCGTGTTTGTCCGTGCCAGCACACATTGTCTGTGTTTGTTGCTTCCTGTACCTGCAGTAAATGTTCACACCGCTTTCTTTTATCTTCTCCTGCAGGAAGGATGATAATACCCTTGTAGAGCACAAAGGTTATGTATAAAGCATTGTCCGCGAGTAAACGCTCTCTTTCAGATCCGCCTGTCATTTAGAAGCTGAGTGCTCTGCCCTTAGGACCTCCGTGGCCCTGCGCGGAGACCTACATGTGTTGGGCCGATCCGCGGTGTTTTCAGATGATGTTTCACACTGTCAGGGTTGACTTATCTGAGTGGGGAAAGTTCCCTGGGAATAGACATATCCCACAGACAGCTTTGGAATGTTTTTACAGAATGGCCTGGGGACCCTCAAAGACGGGTATGTTCCAGACTGCTGCTGTAGTAACCAGAGCTAGAAACAGTTCTTTTTTTTTTTTTTTTTTTGTCAGTTTGGTTTGTTTCAGGGTTGCTGCTACTGTCTATTTTGATTACTGTGTAATCACAGTACCTGACATTCTCAAATAGGGCCTCCAAATGATACACGGTTATATACCAGCTTTCCTTTTCACTACATCCACTGTCTTGGTCCGGTGTCCCTAAAAAGTGGCTCTGCACAGTTGAATTAATTGGACTATCACAGTGGGGGAATTTTCACTATGAGTCAAACGTGTTAAAAATATATGTACACAATAAAATTGGGTGTTTTCACAGAAAATGTCCACCAAATTGTACATGATTTATGATATGAGCTTAGTCGAACACTCACACACATGTTGTCATTCTACAAAGATGTGGTCGGGTGCCCATCTAGAGGAGGAAAAACAGAATTCATTGTATCCTGAGAATGGACCAATTTCTAGTTGTCAGAAATATCCCCTTTTTCAATTTCTTTCGTCTCCCCCCTTCCCTCTTCCCTCCTCTTCCCTTCCCTTCCCTTCCCTTCTTTTCTTTTCTAAGAGAGGAGCTGAGAGATGGGACCGCAAGTCCCCTCAGAGGCTTGGTCCTCCATCAGTTTCCTTAATGGATGTCAGATGTGTGTGAGAGGAGGCCGTAGCGTGAGTGTGTTTCATGTTAGTTCTCAGCGTGATGAGCAGGGAAGCAGCTGGAGATGAACAGAAACCGCCCCGGCCCCCCTTACAATACCTCCATTTTTTATCCCCACTTCTGTCCTTCCAAGTAATTCTCTCCTGCTTTTCCCAGTATAATATATTGGTATTAATAAAGGCAAACAAAGGCAAACCTTCTGTAATGGGAGAGGAGAGGAGGATATTTTGGTTTCCTGGAGAACCAGACGGCAGCCCCTTTACTTCTTCTCACTATAAATCTCGTGGCAGTTTCAATGCTTGGATGGTCATGCTCTGTGTTAACATTTTCCTGAGTTGATTACAAAGGAGTTCAGAAGAACTGCTCTGTTATTGCTTAGAGCCATGGTACCTAATAGTATGCTACAGTGGAGCACTTCAATCGCACGCGCTGTCATACAATATCAATTTGGACCGCTAACGGAATTTGTTATTCACCAAAGCAATTGCCGCACGGAGATGATTCTTTACTGTTACACGACTGAAGGCCGAGCCCCTTTCTGGCAACGCAACGCTCATCCCAATTGCTTAATAGGAATTCAAGTTTCCCACAAACCTCTTTGTTGGAACAGCATCCTTTTACCACTAGCGTTAAACACCGCAGCTCACATTTCTTTTGCCTTCTCAGGAACGTTTTATTTGCATCTCTTGAGGTTTTTTTCCTTTTTTTTTTCCACAATACTGCTCCTTAGGGAGAGCTGGGGATGAGGACAGTGCTTGGGTTGCTGAGCCTAATGAGTGAATAATACCGAATAATGTTGTAAAGTACGATTTTATAAGGTGACGGAAAATAAATAACTCCAGGTGTTTTGTGAATCTAATGCATGAGTCAAGATGAGTGTTTCCCACTCGTCAACAACACTGAACTGCTTAGTGAGTAAGGCTTGGGGGGGGGGGGTGATGTGTGGGTCAAGCCACCAAGTGGAGCATGAGGATATGAAATCGTGCTCTGTGTGCATGTGTGTGTGTGTGTGTGTGTCCACACGAGGGCTTTCAGGTTGTTTTCATAAAAAAAATTTAAATTCCAAAACGGGACAATCACTTCTCCTTAATCTTCTTTTGTTTGGCAAACTACAAAAAAAAAAAAAAACCTGAGCGTCACAGCCAATATCTGGTTCGAGTTGGAACAGACGGCGTCACAGTTTGGTTCGTTCTCCCTTACATGTTTTTTTCGGCTGCGCGTCCGTCCGCCGTTTTCTAGAAGCTGTGTTTTTAAATTTAGCCCCGGGCAGCGTGCTCGTAGAAATAAACACAGGGGCAGAAGAAAAAAAAAAAAAGCGGTATAACACGGATGGAGAGGTTCTAAGCGAGGGAGCCGAGGGCATCCGGGGTTGGAGCAGGTTGGCTGATAGCTGGGGAATTCGAGCGGGCAGCCGGTCGGTAGGCTTCCCCCTTTTTTTTGCTGCGCAGGACAGGGGGGGGGGGCCTCATTATATCTCTCTCCATGTCAGGCCCTTAAGTCCATCTCCTCAGCGCCCGTTCTGTTTGTTTAGAGAGCCAGAGCCTTTTTAAGCTACGTTTGGCCTAATGAGCCCATTATCTGTCAATGATCCACAAAGAGGCCCTCCTCTCTTTCGCTCCCTCTCCCTTCACCTCCCTGTGTAGTAGCGCCCCCTCTGCTCCCCCCCATCCCCTCCGCTCACCCTATTTTTCTACCACCCCCCCTTCCCCTTTTTTCTTGCGCACAACTGTACCCTTTTTCTCTCCCGTCCATCTTGCTTAGCTCATTCTCTCCTCCCTGCTCACCCCCCCTCCTTAAAACCTGTCACATACTGTGCTCATTCCTCTCCCTCAGGACAACAGTGTAACCTCCTTCCTTTTAAAAACACCCGCCTCCATCTCCTTTGAGGCAGCGCGTTTTATGTCGACGTTGGGAACCACTCTGGTCCGGGTTTTAATGGCCTCACACCTGCAGACGTTGTTGCCTCTCTTCATCACAGCTGACAGTGTGAGTTAACAGTAGAAACAGAGGGCAGTTGTCTTCGGGAGAGCGCCGGGGAAGATTTGTGAAGACCCCATCAGGAGCGCGATACTTCCAGCATGTTGACCTTGACTTTGGGAATAAAAACTGTGTCTGGCTGCGATTTCGTGCAGCTCCGTGTGTTTGTGTGTGTGTGTGTGTGTGTGTGTGTGTTCATCCGTGTCAGTCTGCATGTTCACGAGTCTTATTACAGGTGTTACAGGTGTGCGTTCTGCAAAAAAAAAAAAAGCCTCGCAACACGCTTGCACACAACCCTCCCCCATTTGCAGCCACAGCCACAGGAAGCTGGTGTAGATCAGCTCCCGTTAACACTGAAGACTTAATTATGGTGATCTGGTAATAGCGGAGAAAATGGAAGGAATGCTGTCCTCATGGCCATACTCGCAGCAGGATTAGCTGCACGAGCTGCACTCTCCAACCTCCACAAGCTCGACGGCCCCCCTCACAGCTACTTTTGTCTCGCCCTGCAAAAGGAGGAGGGAGAAGAGGAAGAAAAGAGGGGGAGGGGGGGGAAGACAAAGAAAATTAATCTGCTGGGTGCAGGATCTTAATTCGATTTAATGAAGGGAGCTTGAAGTCTGAGAGGCTTTGCTCTCACACACCTCCGCAGACTTGTACACACGCACACACACACACACACACACTCGCTCAGCACTCACTCGTGTAGGTCTTATTGATCTGTTGGAACAAACCCTATTATGGGCAATTATGTTATTCACCAGCCATGGCAAATCCATTTCTTTGCTTTCATTACTTACTAATACATGGAAAGGAAATCTATTAAGCTTGAACGTGATGCTTCCTGTTCACATTGAGTGTGAGATCGGAAATCTTTGTTTCCGTCCTGCTCTAATGCTCTCACATCACTTTGAACCTGAAAGAAAACACTTCAAAAGAAAAACGGGCTCAACATTTGTTCATGTTTTCCCCCCCCTAACCCATAATTGACCTCGAGAGGATTTGACTCCGAATATGAATTTGTGTACTTCCAGAGACTGAGTGTGATTTTAATCTGCTGACTTCTATTGCGCTTTTGTCGGAGCTTGGGCTGAACTGGCAGAGCTGCAGAGCTGAGGATCAGTCGGTGCACCAGACTTTGCTGCAGAGCAAAACAGTCACAAAGGAAAGCCTCTCTTTGCACCCCCTTATTGCCCCTTTTTCTCTCCCTTAAAAAAAAAGAACCAGCAAAACCAGTCTCTCCATCTCTCCACCATTGCAGGAGAAGCCCATTACTATGTTCATCTTCTCAACGTTTGACAGGTGGAAGTAGAACTTTGGGGTTTATGTTTTAATTATAAAGAATTCCAGATGTGAAGGGGGGCTCATAAATTAGAAGCAGAGCTACTCAAATGTCTTTTTTCAAAGGGACCAAGCGGGTCAGCATCTGCTTCTCATTGTAGCCAATGTTATTAAGGGCCCTGACTACAGAAAGGCCCAAGTCCCCCGTCTGGCCCCACAATAATTGACACTATTAAATGTGCCTAAACAGATTTAGAGCGTCCAGAAAAGTTACATTTGTCTTGCAGAATGACTCTAATCATCTATTTTAGATGGAAGGGACCTGAAGGAGGAGGAACCAACCACCTAATCTGATACATGATAGAGAGGGAGCGAGAAAAGACAGGAGGTAGAGCAGAAAGCAGGAAAAAAGCTGGGGAAAAAATGCACAAATACAAACAAATTAGGCCAGAATGGCTCTGTGTAGGAATGTCAGGGAGGGCGGGAGGGAACGGCAGAGAGGAGGAGAGAGGTCTGAATTGTATTACCACACTCCAGACCATGCTGCTCAGGCTGCAGCGGGTTGCGCTGAATGCACACGGATGGCTTTACAAAAGCACCAGTCATGAAAGACCATCTGCTCCACTCCTCTGGTGATCTTTTAAACCCACATTAATGCACTTTTTTCTCTTCCTGCAATGATGTGATACATTGAGCGATTTGCTCTTTTCTCCGGGGTTCGATTTCGTTCTGTTGGCCCGGTGTTTGGGAGTGGATTTATTTAACAAGGTACGGGTTAGATTCCTCTCGCGTTACTTTTTGACGGGCATGTTCGAAGCCTCTTCTGCCGCTGCAGAATCACGAGCAGAAGCGGAGGGAGACGCTGTGACCTGATTGGCTGCGGGAGCCCCGTTCGTAGTTGATTTTGGCCAGTGGGTGAAACTGGGGTGCAAAGGGGGGGGCTGGGGATGCATATGGGGGGGTGTAGAGGGTCATAAGGTTATGCTTGGGTTGGTGCGGGGGTGCAGTGTTTCTCTACCAGTGCCCCCACCCCTCAAAAAAGGGAAAAAAAGGATAAAAAAAGAAACGACCCCCTTCATCCAAAAAGTGGAGCCAGATCGGCAGAAGTAAAGTGGGGCAGGAACTCTCAGGGGTGTGATTGAAAGGGTGAGAAGTTAATTTGGCAGCTTTTCCTCCTCGCTTTGCTAATGTTTCCTCTCAGGACTAAACACCCTCAGCACCCCCTCCGTCACCTCACCTCTCCAAACTCCCTAACCCCCGCACACCCCGCTCCCCCACCACCCGCTCACCCGGCTTCAACTTCCAGCCCCGAGGAGCGCTCGCACACTGCTGCCGCCCTACCTGTGCCATGCTTCGCTTTTTCAAACATCCACACGCCTTGTTTCCATTTCTCACTCCCCCCCCCCTTCCTTTTTTTTTTTTCTTCGTCTTTCCTCCATCCTCTCACCATAAGCTGACCACCCCTCCCACACCCTCATGAAAAAAGCACCCTTCATCACAGCGGTGCACGCTGACCCGAGACGAAACCTTTTCTCCCCAGGAAACATCCTGCTCTGAAACACTTTGGCTCAAGTGTGTTTTCTCCTGGGACATGGAGGGAGAGGGGGGTGGGGTTGGCTGGGTGTGGGGGGGCGGGGGTGTCTGAGGTGATGGTGGTGTGGTACTTGAGCTAAATGGAGACCATGTTGGTGTATCTTCACGGCCTGTCAATCAGGAGCCCGCTGATGTGTAGGGAGGCTCTGCTACAGATCTGGAGAGGATGAAGGGTCATGTGGGGCAGTTGCCGAGGTGGCGGCGGCGGTGGGTAATGGGGTCGATGTGTACATAAATGTGTGTGTGTGTGTGTGTGTGTGTGTGTGTGTGTGTGTGTGTGTGTGTGTGTGTGTGTGTGTGTGTGTGTGTGTGTGTGTGTTACATGGCAGAGAACCGCATGGTGTCCTTGCTCTCCTCACTCACCACATGCAGGATCACTCCCATCAACAGGCGAGTGTTGCTGTGAGGGGAGCGCTGCTTGTGGGGAGGAAGGGATGGATGGGGGGGAGGGGGGGGTTAAGCCATATTTGCCATTTGAAAATGCATCTTTTTCTCTGGATTTGTGTCTCCAACCTATGGCTAGGATGTGTTTTCTACCATTTAAAACTAATCTTTCTAGAAATGTTCTTTGTAATCGTAAATCGTAAAAGTTCTACTGCCTATAAATCTATCTGCAGTTCTACTGTAGTTTATGTCAATACAACCACATTCACAAACAACTACTCATCTCTATGTTTTTTTTTAAGTATTTTATTCTTTATTCTTTTTCTAGACATTTATATTTTATATTACAGGAAATATGTTGCATTATATATCTTTCCTATTTTGATGTTTGTTATTTATTACTGCACATTTGGTGCACTTTTTGTTGGCAGCGCATTGTATTGTATTGATGTTGTTGCAGCTGTGTGTAATACTATTGCCCAACTTAAATTTCCCACTGGGACAATAAAGAAAATTTTATCTGATCTTGTCTTATCTTATCAAATGCTCAAAACCTGAGTGGGAACAAGTTTAAACTGCATACGAAAAAAATAAATGCACCTCTCCCAGAGAAAAGACAGCTGACAGAGACATCTTGATCCTGCTTCAACTCCAGACAAAGCTCTTATGTTCTCTGTTTCTCTCTCACATGGAATGAAATGATGAAATAAAGAATCATCACCAGAAGAGATAAATTCACAGTAATGGAAAATTATATAGGGCGACACGGTGGTGCGGTGGGTAGCACTGTTGCCTCACAGCAAGAAGGTCGCAGGTTCAAGACCCGCCTTGGGCCTGGGTCTGGGGCCTTTCTGTGTGGAGTTTGCATGTTCTCCCCGTGTCTGCGTGGGTTTTCACCGGGTACTCCGGTTTCCTCCCACAATACAAAAAACATGCTCAGGTTAATTGGTAAACTCTAAATTGCCCATAGGTGTGAGTGTGAGAGTGAATGGTGTGTGAATGGTGTGTGTGCCCCACGATTGGCTGGCGACCATCTGGGGTGTATCCCTGCCTCTCGCCTTAACGCGCTGGGATAGGCTCCAGCAGACCCCTGCGACCCCGAAAGGGAATAAGCGGGATAGACAATGGATGGATGGATGGATGGAAAATTATATCGTAGGCCTTGGTGCACCAGCTCACATGATTGGTAATCTTGATTAGTAGGTAGCTCCTGACCTATGTTCAAAAACAAGTTTCTATGGACATTTCTCTTGTTCGGCTATAATCACAGACTGTATAGAAAAATACATGATGAAAAAACTCTTGTTTAAAGAACTAATGTATAGTTTAGAGAAATAAGGGGGAGAGAAGAGAAAATAGAGGCCATGGAGCCGATCAACGTTGGCCTAAGCTAAACATCTTCAGTCATTAGACTGAGGGAAAGAGCGTGGTTTTTAAACAGGTAGATAAACAACAATATATGAATGCCATAAATGTTGCTCACAGTCTCCATGAGTGAGGTAGTATCCTACAGTACATATCTCTGACGCAACTTTATAAAGTTCAGAAAGATAAGAGTGAAGGTCAACGGCATGTATATCATCACTTGGATATGAAAACAGAATTTGATGAAATATGACATATGACGTATTTGGTGAAAGTAAGCAAAACCGCCGAGAGCACCAGTTCAGTTTTGAGCATATTGACAAGTGGCCCCCTAGCATAGGGGCCTATATGATGGAGGGTGGGGTTGTACCGTTGGGTTCCAGTAGGACTGACATCACCTTGTAGCTGTAACTTATTTTGCTCCAGCGGACTCCGCTGCTTGTACTAATCAAACATACTTGTTGGCTGAGGCTAGTCACTTTGCACATACGCCCATGATCTCAGACATGTACCTTTAGGCACACATGTGCGCACGATGTCATACAACGCAAAAAAAGTATGATCTCACACACGCATTTACACACACACACACACACACACATGCTCATAAGCAGCGTCCCATAAATTTCTGGTCGCCTCCGTGCCCATAAGTACGACCCGGGGTCCCCGTTGCGTGAGCAGCCCCTTTTTAGCCGTGTTATTTCCCGACATTCCCAGACAATGTCCACGGAGGGATCGCAGGAATCTCACGATAATCTCACAATAATCTGACCATGATGTAATCAGATGTGACACGCTAGCTGCAAGCCTGAGTGTTGTTATCCATGTCTGATAGTAAATCTTGTATCAGACAGATAACACGATATATTGCAGCTAACCGAGTTGAAGTATTCTGACTGCTGTTGCTATGTGATAGTACATAAAACACTGTATTCTTTCTAAATACACTGTATAACTGCACATGTATACGAACATATGTTTTATAATTGAATTCATATATGTGTTGAAGTTGCAGGACATCACTTCTGACCATCTACAGGTTCTACGCCACTAGAGGAGAATGTGTGACATTATTGAAGAGCATGTTCGTCTACACTTCTGTGTTTCTGTCCACGTGTGTGTGTGCATATGTGTGGATGCATTCCCTCCCTCCCCGAGGCTGGCCTGCGGGCGCCGGATAGGAGCCCACGCGGCTAACACACTGCAGGTTGCAGCGTGAGACAGGCCAGGTCGGCTGGTGACAGTGTGCAGCCCCTCTCCCGCCTCATTTATCTGCCATGGCGGTGGACAGAATGCAATTTCCTGCGAGGGGGAGGCCGGGAGTGGGGGGGAGAGGGGGGAGGAGGGTGGTGGCGGGTGGAGCGGTGAGGAGGGGGGGGGGGGGATGCAAAGAACATCAAAGGACCCTGAAAGCTATCAGGAACTTGAGTACTGCCAGCGCTGCGTGCCAACTCGCCAGCCCTCGCTCACCCTGTGGTGCACCCGGACATCGGCTATGACTATACACACACACACACACACACACACACACACACACACACACACACTGTTCACAGTGTTTGTTAATATGTGAGTGTGTGTGTGCGGGTGAGGAGGATAAAAATACCCCCCATTTAGAGGCTCAAACACCTTGAGCTGGAGCACTCAGGGCAGCCATTAGGCATGTTGCAGTATGAGGAGAAGGTCACAGTTTATCACCCCTGCCACCCTACCTCTCCAGCACCAACACCCGCTCGCTCTCCCTCCCTCTCCGTCCCTCCCGCCGCCTCTCGCCCTGGCCGAGCGTCCTCCCGCTGCTATCAGCAGAGGTGAGCGGACGGGGCAGGGCGGGGAGGTTCGATTAGGACCATTTGGTGCCGTGCATGTGTGAGCACTCTGTAATGGAACTTCTAAATGAGAAGCAGCTTGGCTGTATTTGTGTGTATTAGTGTACATGTGTTCGGCTTCTGTGCCAACGCGGCTCCTCGTCTCACTGTGATTCAGCCTCCCCTGGATTCTCAGTGTTGACAAGCATTTTTTAGATCTTGCTCTCAGCCCCTTATATTGTGTATTTGTATGTGGTTCATGACTGTGTGGGCAACTTCAATTCATCTTAATGCACTTTTTTGTGTGTATTTGAACGTGTTCCTGTCAAATCATCTGTGAATGAGGTTATAAAGCAGCACTCCCTGGATTCCATTTCTGCTTTTCCTTTCTGGCCTACTCCTGACTTCTTTTATGTAGTGTTAAGCAGGCACTCTGCACAGAGTGGAGGAAACTGTCCTTCCATGTTGTCAGAGTCTGAGATCATGTAGCAACTGAAAAAATCTAGGTATATGTAGAGAGATGAGTACGACATGCAACAAAAGCATGTGGCTGGAATTCAACCACAAACATGCACTGGTATGCATCAAAACATACATTTGCATTTAATATAAGTGCAAATTGTAGCTGAAGATGTTTGACTGATCTTTACACAAAGCTTTTGCACTCCAACAAAATTGCATTGGGTGGTATTTCTGTTCGTTTGTTATATATATATATATATATATATATATATATTTATCACAAATGCGTGAAACACTTTCTGTTGTTACAAATTCTATTGTATATACATATTACACAATGATTGTACAAAATGATAGCAGCTGGCAGCTGGTTAAACAGTCAGCAGGGCTGACCTCTGCACATCCAAAATGTTTGCATCTATATGACTTAGCTGGGCCTCAGACAAACACGACATTCTCTGCATACAGCAGCCAGCTGCATGGAGGAGACTCCTATATAGACCCTATCTAAGGCCTATCACTAACAGGATGGCTGGCATTGCCGATGGAATGCTTTTGTCTTGGTCTGTGCATTACTGTGTGTGGGAGGTCATTCAAGTGACCTCCACTCATTGCCTTCCGCTTTCACTCAGTCTGGTACATTTGTGCATTTCAGCACGAGACCACCTTACTTTGTCTTTCAGTACCAGCTCTTGAGGAGACAGTTAACCTGGTTACTTGAAAGGCTGGAGCTGGAGGTCTGGTCGGGGCTGGAGAGGGTTAGACACTGGGGGTGGGATATCTTATCAAGGCCATCAGAAATGCCTTGTCGGCAGCCATTCATTGGGCTTGGGGAAAATAAACCAAACTGCCCTGCCTCCCTCAAATGAGTTAGACAGATAACAGCAGACCACGGGGGTCCCCTCTCCCCTTTCCCCACCCGTCTATCACTCTTGCTCCCCCGTCTCTCTCTCTCTCCCTCTCTCTCTCTCTCTCTCCGGCTGGTTTTATTGGAGAGGAAACAGAAAACAGAAAGCCTCAGTGTGGGAAGCCACTTGTTATCTGAGAGTCTTGGGAATCGAGGCCTCGGCAGAGGCTTCACTCAGCACACTAATGAAAGCAGGACAATTTGGCCGCTTTCGTTCCCAACAATGCCCCCATCCCCATCATAGTGCAGGTACTCCTTCTGCTCGCATTTGACTCCCATCCCCAGCTTCCTTCAGCCACTCCGTGACCTTCTGGTCCCTTTTGGGTGCAAAGCGCCCGACCAGTCCTGCAAATTTGCTTTTGTTTGGCTAGTCTTTTGGAAATGCTTACCTGTTGCTCTAATGCCACTAAAAATGTCCAGAAAACACTTGTCGCCTCTAGTAATGTGCAGTTATGATAAGCAAGATGGGTCTTTGCTTCCAGCCAGCATCATAGATGCTCATTATTTGCTATATATTTGCTTAAAATGAATAAATGTGATACAGGCCTCAGTTTCCAGTGTTTCCAGTGTATTTGGTGAAAATGTAATTTGACTGTCTCAGAGCAGATCCTAGAATGTATTGTGCACAGCTTGTTTGTTTGGCCTGGCCCTATAGAAAGCATGATGGACAGGTTTTCAAAAGTCACACATAGCCCCTTGAATCATAGAAAATCCTCTCTATTCAACAGTTCATTAAGGCTCGAAGATTTAAGTTTCCACAACTAAACAATGCAGCAGAGATCCAATAAGTTCACCTTTGTTTGCCACATAGCTGAGGTTTACCATCCCCAGGTGAGCGACTGAGAGCTCCTCTCTGTTCCGATTCCCTCCATGCCGCGGCTCTCCCAGCGGAGCCGGGGCAGGGAGACAGCGAGTCCATTTGAATGCCGTGAAGTAAGGTAAGACTTGGCCGCCGGGCATCCGGTGAGAGGGCTCAGCTACCTTTGTGGTGGATCCCTGACAGGTCGGGGCGATGCACAGACCAACCCCTCCCATCCACTTTCACCTGTGATATTGTCCCAGGTGGAGGGGCGGAGGAGGAGACAGCGGGATAGGTGGAGGGGCTGCAGCGGAGGCACTGAGATGTCCCCATAGGGCACGGCTTCTGTGTAGCTCGATATCCCAGCGGGCTTTGCCGGCCTCCAGAGAGAGGTTAAATGAAGCCAGGGCTGTCTGACGGACAAAGGCCGCAGGTCAGCACCCGGCCCTTTGATCCATTCCTGCCCTCTTCAGACCACAGAGCCAGACCTTTTTGTTTCACCTTGCTTTTTCTATCCCTAGGGCTAGCCCCCTTTTTTCCTCTCAATCTGCCCTCGACAATGGAGTCACTTACAAAGCTCTGAGCGTTGTATGGTCTGCCAGTCACCAGAGGGGAGAGGTTTCAAAGGGAAGGCAGTGGGGCTCAGTGTCTCCTCGGTCCCCAGTGAGGAGATAGATACCGACTCTTTCAGTCCCCTGTACTGGGCCACAACCCCACAGCTGCACACAGCACTTTAGGCCTTATCCAACAAAGACACAGCGAAGGGAAGTCCATTTATAGAAGTAAACAGTAGAAAATGGAGCAGTAAAATTCGTCGACACATGCTTGACTCCACCTCAGTAGCTTAGGGTGAAAGGACCAGTGGTTTTGACTTTTCTGGCTGAATTGCACCAGCGTGGTGAGCACTACAAACCCAAATGTCCTTCTGTCCATCCCTGAGCTAAGTACCTAGAACCCATTTCCATTGGTGAAGATTCCACGACCATAAGTTTGAATATGAATTTTAGAGTAACCAATACATTTTCAAAATGTGGTCACATCTTTTGAGAGAAGGACCTGTGCGCAGGTCGCAACCATTTAGGGTTTTTTTCTTCTTAAGTTCTGTTTCAAAGCATTTTTCCAAGCAAAGAGGCAAAGGATGACCAGGCAAAGAGGAGAAAAGGTGATAGAAGAGAAGAGAATGAGAAAAATAGTGACGTTTCCTACAGAAGCATGCAACAGTTAGCCTATAGAGACATGCATTGAACATGAATATTTTAAGGTCATGTACAGCTACAGTATATAATATTTATATCATAGCCTAATTTTCTTTTAGGCTTTTCAGAATAAAATACTATTTGTGTTCATGGTAAATAATTAAAGGACAGCACTGGGGTCATTTGCACTACATTTGAATTAGTGATCATCTTATTTCATTAAATATGTTTTTCAGGTTGTGTGAAATTGTGTTTATAAAACATATTTAAAATTGGCTGAATCCTAACCCAGGCCTTATAACAGCATCATGTTCTACAAACAAAATTTGTTAGAATGTATTTTTAAGTATTTTTTTATGTGTACAGCACCATGAGTTAGAACTACTGTATGAAGTGTTTGTTAAATAAACAAACATGAAAACAAACATATTAAAAATGTTGGCGATGTCCACGTCTTGTGGTAAACAGGCGAGGTACAAATTAAAGGATCTCTAGCGTTTCATACAAAGTCCAGCAATAAACTAGGTTTTGATCGTCTTGTTAAAACTTTAGATGGAAGTGTAAGATAATGACAAGCAGACCTAGGGCAAATACACAAAAGTATTTAGAGGGTTGTAACTTTGCAATTTCAGTGCCAAAAAACAGCTTGCTGAAATATGACTTTCAGTTTTCTCTTTTTTTTTCCCCATTTCTCTCTAATGGTCAAAGGGGGGGGGGGGGTAGGATTTATCTTGGAGCTGCACATGCTCCTCAGCAGATGTAGAAAGACAGAGCAGAGCTAACATGTTTTGAGTTTGTCTCCAGCCTGTTCTCCAGCCAAAACACTCAGGTGGAGCCCTGCTCAGAGACCACAGTCGTATAAAAGCCCAGAAGTAGTTGACACTTTCTCCCTCCTCTGCCTGTCCCACTGTGCCTCCAGACCTTGAAGTGTCAGGACACCACTGCCTCATCGAAACTTTCACGTTGGCTGAATCCCACCAAAAACAAAAAAAGGGATTTCTTTCTAAATGGTAGCTTTTAAACCAATGCAGGAGGTCGAGGAAATTCAAGTCACCGTGTGACATATTTGGATTTTCCAAATTTTGTTTTACTACATGCTGGTAGCAGCAGGTCGATTGAGACCTTGGTCAGGACGAACGATGACAGTAGGCCTATGTGATTCATGAAAGATCGAATCTGGATTCAAAAGTATTCCAATTGAATTTAATTAATCGTAAAGCATACTGGCATCCAATATACCTAATCCGGTTATGGGAAATGCTCGGTATATTCAATTTTGCAACTCGTAAAGTCATAAAATGGTAAAAAAAAAAAAAAAAAACTGTTCTACTGCACAGTCCGTGTTTGTGGTGGAACTGAAGTTTTTATGGTGTCTCCCATCAATAAAAGGTATAGCCATGTGTGTATGGGTTTGTGTGTGGCGGGGGCCTTGAGTGAGGGCCACAGGGGCAGGAATGTAAAGGCTGCACTGGGGGCCTCTGTGGTGCTAATGGATTAACAGTCCAGCTTGGCATGCTAATGGAGATTGTCTGTGATGTAATGAGCTTCTAATTAGGTCACCTCTGAGCTTGACCCTCTTGTAATGAGGGGGGCAGAAGGGAGAGGAGGGGCCAGGGGCTGGTGATAGCACCCTGACCTGCAGGTGTGAACCGGCCCGGGCTGTAAACAGGACTGGACATTCCTGGCATTCTCAGCTCAGCATCCCCTCCCGAAACTCCCCTCCTCCTGCCTGCCAATAACCCGTCTCTAGCGCTATGGGTGGATACACACACAGAGAAACAATTGGAGCCACATTTCATGCTCCAAGGTGCTTCCCGGTTTGGCTGAAAGAAAAAGAAGTTCCCTCGGGTTCAGCTATTCTTTGATTGTCGGACACAATTTTTCTTTATGATATCCCTTTCACACTGGGGTGTCGCGGCATTATGCTGTGACCTGGATTCAAATGCTAAAGGGATCTGCAGGAGGGGAACTATCTAATTAAATGTGTAAGATTCTAATCAGACCGTCTTATTGTAGTGTCTCGTCCCTGTCTGACTGCCCTCTGCTTGCAGGGCCGTCATTTATAATGTGGTTTGCTGTGTGTGGCGCATCAGCTCCTAAACCTCTGCTTTCTCAGACTTTCTCTTTCTCCGCCTTGGCACAAAGTGGCGCACTGATACCACCCCAAAGCCCGCTGTGACAGAACAAAATGGCTCTTTATTTCAGAGGTGGAGAATAACAACTAGTATGCCACAAAGCAAGCGGAGAGGTAGAAACGCATCCATCTGCCATCAATACAAGTGGCCTGTGAACAGATTCCAGGATGACTGCCAGCTCTGCACTGAAAATGCACTACTTATGGGCATTGAATTATTATAAGTGTCGCACAATTAGTCTAACAGAGATTTTATAATGTGATCTGTATAGTGTTGGATAAAATGTAAATTAGGAGTATCACCCATGTTTTATTTTTTGTTAAATGAAGTCGAATTGTTCTCAAGATATATCCTATTAAGGTGCATTGGTTCTCACCGACCCCCCCTCTTTAATTCAGAAAGGTTTCCAGCTGCAGAATAATGACCTAAAAATTAGTATTTTAGAGTGTCTCACTTCCATATGCAGTTTACCACTAGCAGCTCTGGAAAGTGGGCGTGACAAGACCGGACCTTGAATCGTTTAAACCATGTGTCCGAATATAAATCCAGGTCCGGGACTGTCTCCAGCCAAAGGCTGGGCGTCTCTGCCCGCTGCAGCGGCTACAACAACAGCCTGTGTTCCAGCTGCAGTGGTCGGCCGCCCGTGACCTGGCTCTCTGTGTCCTGATCTTTCTTGATCAAAAAATGAGTGATCAGAGTCCATCGCTGGTGCCATTTGATATACTGGATATAACCAGTTCATAGTGCTCTCTAGGCATTATGCTGTGACAGTGTTCAGCTTTAGCTGAGCTTGAAAACTAGTTTATCTCAAATCAAATTTTGTTAGATGATTAGTCACAGGGCCCACGCTTCTACATCAGGTATAGGAGTGAAAACGGCGAATGAATTGAAAGTTGAGATTGCGTGATTTGTGAATGTCTTTTAGTCTAAACGCAGGTTTAGGGTGATTTAAAAAGTGCCTGTGTCAAGCTTTAGCGTTTGTTGTTCTCCCAGGGACAGATAGGATCAGTGTGGGTTATCAGTCTTGAAGGGCGGTGACCAGGATGCATGGAGCTTGAGGGGGAGTGGTATGATGAATGACCTATAGGAGCTTATTGCTCTGTTTGTACTGTAGCGCTTATCAGATGCCGGGGGCATCCATTCACCTGGTCGGAGTGGACCTCTGAGGATAAAAAGTGTGAGTTGTTTTGTACGCACGGTGGAGAATTGATTCATTATGAGTGACGGCTTCGAGCGAGATGAGAAAATGATGATAAAGTTTAAATGGTGATCAGGAGCCGATGTCACCCGAGTAGCACATTTATCCCACTTCTAAATCATAGTAATGGTCATAAAGGGGCTTGAGTGCAATGCAGCATAAGTTAGTTAGTCAGTTAAATAGACTCCACACGGATTGTAAATAAAAACCTGAAGATTGTTCACCTCCAAGGCTGATCTCCAAGGTGGACAAAATGAGCTGCCTCAACGCCATAACATTTTATTTCTAAAACCTGTGTGTTGTTTTCACCTGTGGAGGCGACTGGTGTTTTCCTCGGCTAGACCTCTGAGGGCGGGGAGGTGCGGAGACAGGAACCCCCAAAGTAGTAAGAGGACACTCTCTTTATCAGTCCCTCGTTCCCTCTCTTCTTTTAGTGGCCTAGACTCATTAAGCCGTCTTTAAATGGTCCGGTCTTAATGAGGAGGCTTTTATAGGGCCTCGGGCCTCCAGGGAATAATCAGACTCCAGTAGGAAGTCGTCTGTCCTGACAGGTCTGCTCCTTTTCTCCGGCGGTGGTCCGGCCAGGCCCCAGCAGACCCACCTTCCTCCGTCTACCTGTCTTTTTCTGCTTTTCTGTCCCTTCCGTCTGTTCGCCAGTGAGGCTCCTGCATCGAGTTGTCTGGTGACATGATAAAAGTCGGCCGGTGCCCGGTGCTCAGGCCACTTGCGGGTCTTTTAATTGCCTCCTTCCTCCCCCTCGGCCCAGCCGGCTGCGGCCCTTTTTTTTTTTTTTTTTTTACGAGGCTCAGGCCCCGGACCCGGCGGCTGCTGCTCAACCTTTCAAGGGTCTTCCTTCCCTCCCGGGGCATGTCCCTCTGCCGCCCGAGGCACCGGGACGCCTCTCAATATTTTAGATGATACCACCGGAGCTGTACTAACATGTGACGCAAAGGTGGTGAGAGATCGAGCACAGATAGGAATAAGGTTTCGAAAAGGTTTGATACCTTTTCTCACAAAAAATAAACTGTGACTGACAACCCTTATGGTTTAGACACTACAGAGCAAACTAATAAACTTGAAACTTCTGTTCTATTTATTTCAATAAAGCTCGCTCGTACAGCTTTACTTGCGTCTAGTGCTCACAAGACAGCAGTGTTTACTTACTCGCTTAAGTAGATAATGAAGATTCATTTTATGTGTAGCTTTTGGTGATTAAATGCATATTCATCAATGTCATGTCAGGCGATGCTGGATCGCGGGTGAAAGCCTATCCCTGAACAGATGTTTACCACAGAGGTCAGAGAGCACGCCGTGTTTACATCAGTGGGTTTAGGACGGACATGTTTAGAATTGGAAATGCTGCTGTAGGCAGTGACTTTAATCAAATTACTTTTTTTTCTTTTCCTCCCCCTTCTTTCCTCCTCCTCTCTCCTTCACTCTATTGATGCTCTCAGGAACCTTCTTTTTGTCTTACAAGATTCAAAACAACTGCTGCCCAGCGTCACTGAGCGTATGTCACTTCCTGCCTTAGGGTGAGTGTGGCCTCTCCACTTCCTCCCTTATTCATTCCAGAGGAGCACTCTGAAATGCCGCTCCATCTGAGGGAGCAGCGGGCCTTGTTTCAGCCTCAGGGCTCTCTAAAAGGCATGCAGATTGTGATTTGGAATAAGATATGTAAATCTGGAATGGCCTTTAGTATATTTCTAAGAGGAAAGTTACTCAGCAGCTGCTTTTTGTAACTGTGTCTAAAGTCATGCCTTTTAATTCTTGGCAAGAGATACAAAGAGGGGCTGAGAGGAGAGAAGGGAGAGGCATGGCTTATGGGAAATGGAATGATAGCTCAGACCAAAACAAATTGTTTCTGGTTTCACTTGGGCCCGACCCTATTATCAGGCTGAGTGTCAGATCAGGCAACTGCTGGAGCAGAGACAGTCCAGATGGAAGGAGAAGAAGAAGAAGAAGGAGAAGGAGAAGAAGGAGGAGAAGGAAAAAAAACAATTGGAGACAGTTTGCACTTGTGTAAGGGGGCAATGCTGTTTTAAAGTCCAATTTCAGAAAGTTGTGGTCTGTGTGTGCTTGTGTGTGTGTGTGTGTGTGCTGCGGAAGGCCAGTAGGTTGAAGGTCAGGTCTAAGGCCATGGGTCTTGCTCTGAGAGGGGGGGTGGGGGGTGGCCATTACCTCCGAGTCGTGGACACGAGGGAAAAGTGAAATCCACTCTCAGATCCTAATGATGTTTTCTTTCGGAGTGAAAAATCTAAACATGTCCATCGCTCAGTAACGCGACCCGACGCGAGGGGTTGGAGTCCGGTCACGGCTTGTGTTTCAGCCGCCGTGGCTCGGGAACGACGCGACGAAACCGTGGCGTGCAAAAAAAAAAAAAAAAAGGGAAGCGCACCGCCGCGCGCGTCCCCAAGTTCAGGTGTCTGACATTCACAGATCCAGTATGACTGGTGCGGGTGAAAAGAGGAGCTGTGTTTACGGGGATGGGTGTGGCATACGAGCAATAAGTCATGTCAGACACCAGCCAATGATGATAATTTATAGCGTTTTCACTGGAGGGTGTGTGGGATCCTGCTCCAGAAAAACCCTGCTGTTGTAATTAAGTGATACTTAAGCAAAAAAAGGAACCACTTGAGATTTTTTTTTTATGCTGCCTTACTCGCTGTTCCTCCCCTCTCCTTGTTTTACTCCTGTAATTGCATCATCACACCGTGTCTTCACTTCCTTCTGCTCGGTTCTCAAGTGACACCTCTGGCTGACTCACAGTGATACCTACGTGGTGTTATTATGGCTACCGAGCAGAGCATTTGGGTGAGGCCCACTCTTTTGTTGTTGACAGGATAGTGGTGATTAACGTGCCTTCTCCTGACCCCAGCTGCAGCCTGCTCCCTCAGCCCCCCCCCCTCCCCGGTCCCTGCTGCTCCCGATGCCTGAACCTGCGGCCCTAGAGACAGCCTTTCTCAGCCTCCGCTGCATGTGTTTGTGTGCACATGTGCGTCGCTTTGTATGTTTGGGAGGCAGTAATGATGTGTGAGAACGGAGGTCGCCTAATCATCAGCTAATCGCTTCCTATAACTTTATCGCGTTTCCACTGTTTTATAGAGAATAGCGTGGACCGATCCTTTTTCCTTTTTTTCTTTTTTTCCTTTCATATGGAATTTGACTAAATGGTGTGATGTCACCCATCCCCACCCCCACCCAACCTGCCTTGGGGCACCATAGACAAGGAAAATTAGAGGGGAACTTTCACATAAAAGACCAAGAAGGCTTGGCTGGTTTCAAACTGTATCAGGTGATGCAGGAAAACAGGTAATCGCGGGCAAGGTTCATTTTACTCAGTAGCGAAAAATGTATTCAAAAAAAAAAAAAAAGAAAATCCTGGAAGTCGTTTAAGTCTCCTTCCAGAGTGTAATCAATTTCTCTTTAGTGCTGCCCTGATGGAGTGGTATTGACCACAAAGCCTGGTACAGTAGTACCGCATTAAGGTTGCTCTGTTGAGCGATGGCGGATTAAAGAACAGGCCTCAGGGTTGCTCCCCGCGCTGGTTCTGAAACCACCCACTGTTCCCCCTGTGGTTCAGCTGCGTGTGGGTGGAGATGTGCATGCAAGGTGTGGAAAGTGTCTCGACATTAAAACGTCTACCTCTGTAAAAGGCGCGCCGAAGCCAAACCGCCACTGGAACGAAACTCCTAAAAACTCGCCGCAACAAGCCACCTTCCACCCCCCCTCCCCCCTCTTCAACCCCTTCTCCTGACTGTTTGCCCCGAAACACAAACCCCGGCTTTATTTTCACGGCAGAAAACAAATATTAAGTGCACGGCTCTCTGCTTTACCTCTGCTACTGTGTATGGGCCCGGCTCTCGCTCGCTTCTGTTCCTTCACGTCCCAGATATAATTATAGCCGTCCACGGCGTGATTATATGTTTACTCTGGAAGCTGGCCGACTGCCTGTCCCCAGTCCCTGAGGAGCTGCCTCTCAAAGGGGTTCCTCTTGAAAAGCACCACAAAAGTGGCCTCGGCGGTGCTCGAACACGTACGGGAGCAGATAGGATGACTCGAGACAGGGATGAAGATGCCGGGGAGAGAGAGAGAGAGAGAGAAAGAGGAGAGATATAAGTTATAATATCTATTTATACGGGTCTGTCCACCACACCAGTTTCTCGGCTTTTGCACCCGAGCGGGCTGGTTAGCAGCGTCTGGCCAACAAGCAGCAGACGCAGGGTGGAAGGGAGGGTTCTCGGGAGTCACGAAAATGAATGCCTTTAGAGGCCGACAATACATTTATATTTATACAGACATCACTGCGTCAAACACGGCTTCTGCTCTGGAGATGTCAGTTATTGTTAGCATGAGGCTAGGAGAGAGAACAATGAACAAAGAATCTGTTTGCATCTGTCTTTGCATCGTTTACAGGAACTATTTTAGGAGTTCTCACATTAAAACAAGTTCCTAGAGATTCTTTATATAGGTGAAATCATAGCCATACTGAGCTGATTGAAATAAAGTGTAGTTTTGGTGTTGGCGTGGTCAAACGAGGTGTTTTTAATGACTCTGGACAGAATTTGCAGACCCCTCATTCATGTTGCCTAGCAATACCTATTAATCTCTCCATGGCTGCTATGCATAAAGGTCCCGTTAGGCCAGGCAAAGGTCATCATTCCACACCTAATTAACACTCCCTTCACTCCTCGTGCACACACACACACACACACACACACACACACACAAACATGCTGACTCTGCATTTACGCCATGTGCATTCGCTTTAAATGAAATATAGCAGCTTATTCGAGGGTACAGTAGAATGCACCTTTGCGGCAAAAGCTGGACCAAAACGTATGCTTATGTCATGCTTTGACTTGTTTACAGTTTGGTATTTGTGAAGGCGGGCAGGGCTGACCCGTAACGGTGAGTTGACTGGTAATCCTCGGGAATTTTCTACAGATAATCACCCCCATGCCTCAGAACTGTGGGCCAGTTTGACAGGAATGAGAGTAAAAGCTGCACACAAAGAAAGCAAAAAAGCAGGAAATCCAGCGGCTGCTATTGAATCTTTTTTTTTTTTTTTTTTCCGACAGTGTCTAAACAATGGATATTTTGTTGCTGGGCACTCGGAGGACGGAAGGACAAGCCAATAGCTGACTTCGCAACATTATTTTTGTTGCGCTGTGATCATCAACATAATGTTTGCCTGAGGGGGCCACAGAGTATATGTTGGCCCCAGTAAGGTTAAAAGTTGGATGTGCACAGCTTGTATATTTGTGGATGTTTGGTTGTAAACTGCTCTTGGTTTCCAGTTACCTAATTTCCTGAATGAGAACAAATAAATAAATACACACTTGCATAAGGGGACTTTAGACGGCAGGGCACACTCCGGTTTTATCGCCATAATTCTTCCTCCGCCGACCTCTTTTTTTAGTGAGCACACATCGGTGCGTGGATGAGCGCGCGCGCACACACACACAGGCGTACACACACACAGATACTTTTAGCTGCAGACATACCGAAGCCCACGCATCCAGGCTCGCCTCAGTGCTGTCCTTGTAATGGGGCGGTATCAGCGCTCCCCGAGCCCGGGAAGGACGATAAAAGCCAGGATAGCTGGGTTTTATCTGCTCTGCTGAAAGTCAGCCATTGACACTATGCACTTTGGAGGAAGTATCACTCAGTAGGAGGACCCATCTATCCTCTCATCTCCTCTCTGACAGTTCCCTGTTGCTGGAGCTAGATCAGAATTGTATTATCCTCCAAGTACATATGGATGAGAGAGTAAGTCATAATATCGGCTATTTCTATTAAATCCATTACTATCACTATAAAACTCAAGTGTCAACGTGTCAATAAACTACTGGAATTGAACGAAAATTCTTCTTTCCCGTTTCTGTCCAAGAAACTCTTCTGGCTGTTGTAATAATACTATTATACTCATGAAGCTAAATGTTGAAATCCAGTTGAAGACCATTGACCATACTTACACTAGGTGGACCTAATCTTGGTTCCAGATAATCTGGTTGAACCAGTGGCTTTACAACCTGTTCAATGTTGGGCTTGGTCGTGGCGATGTGTTCTCAGACCTCAGTGAGTATCACAGCAGAAAAGAATGGCGACCAAAACCACAAAAGTAAGATCTCCATTGTAATAAATTGGAATTATCCTTTCAGCTCTGTATAGCTGCTTATAGCCAAGCAACTGTAAACGACAGGAGGGGTAGCCACGCCGAATTCCTCGCTGACGGGGAGGTGTGTGAAATCGGAACGGCCGGCCTTATCTACGGTGTCCACCCGGACTCACTTATAGCTGACAATGACTCAGTGTCTCCCATCTGGGCTCTTTATCCATCCAAACTGGTCGTTTTGTATTAGCATTGTAGTGAATTCAATTCTTTCGCAATCGACCACTTCACCAACGGCAACCTCGACAAAAAAAAGCCAATCACGGCGAGCGCCTATTTTCGCCGACGGACAAAAGGAACAAAACCGGAGTCGGTGCGTTTGTCCGCCATAATTTGATTGCTGACAAGCGAGGGGAGGAAGGTCTGTCAGCTTAGCGACGATACCCAACAAAGGGCAATCTCATTGTAAACGTTGTAGCACTCAATTGCTGGATGATGGGGCGCCGGACAATGGAGCAGCAGGCAGCGCCGGGCATGGCGAGGGCCCTCCCCGCGGCTCTCTACAGCAGTAATGACAGCCTAAGTGCCAACAGCAGGTGTCTTCCATTCAGGGCTGGGCAGGTTAATAAAGTTTCCCCGTGAAAGTCAATAAACAAGAGCTTGTTCACACACTGGCTAATTGTACTCGTTCTTGTCCTCGCTCCCTCTCCCCCCCCCCCCCCCTCTCTCTCTCTAGCTTTCTCGTTCGCTCTCTCCCGCAGGCCTCCCGGTCGCTATCTGTGTCTCGTCTCCTCTCCGCACCTTTGCAGCTTGAGTGGAGAGGAAGGACGTGGTAAGAGAGCACGGAGAACGGAAGCGAAGCCGGAACCTTCCAGTTCGCATTCCGTGAGGAAGAAAACCCGATCCAAAATGGAACTGACAACCTTGGTCGTCAGTATATTATGTGGTTCACTCGATTCGACTAGAGATGAATGGTAACTAAAAACAAAAGAATAAATATAAATGTTATGAGGGTGACTGTAGACCACATCCTCTGTGCTGGTAAATCATCATTGCAGCTGTATTATTGTTTTAATACTAAAAAAATGAATCATTTAAACTTGTTTGCTGACATAGATTAATTAGTCTTTAAAGATGTTTTTTTGTTTTTCAGATGGACCCAGTAAAAAAAAAAAAAAACTTTAATAAATGCAGTAAGATCTGGTGAACAGTGAGTAGGCCACTAGTGGCATCAGAGTAACACAGTTACTTCATTGCATGTCAAGTGTAGACTGTGAACCATTGATATTGGACTCTTCTGCAAAATCCCAGATTAAGATGCCACGGTTTAAAACATTCTCTTTCTATACAATATTGGAATTTGGCATATGCAGAGTGATTCAGTCGTTCTGGAATAGGCAACTAAAGCACTACGGAAATGTTAGAGTGAAATAAACTGCAGGTCTTTGACAGGACATGAACTGTGGTCCTGCTGCGTGATGGTCAGACGAGTCACATGTCTGGACAAAGCTCCCATATCTCCAATAAGCCTTACTGTCCATCAGAGGCACCAAACCTTGGGCATTTGGATGCACATTGTGAGGTGTGGAACTGCAATCATCAGCAACCATATTGCAATAGCAAAAAACAAAACTATAGCAATGTGGGGGTGTTTTCACCCCAAACAGTCCATTCAAACCAAACCAATTTTTGTTGGTGTAAAAGCAGGAGTCAAGCTTGGGCACATGCTAAATCAACTGGACGGAAACCTCCAAAGAGACATGGTCTGGACACCTCATTTGTAAAAATAATGCATCTCCTCTGCCCGATATGACGCGCTATGCGTCTTCAGTCGACTCCAGTGCATCCGCACATCGTTCTCCAGACGCGACTCATTCCGCAATTGGATATTTTGTCAAAAATCGCCAATATAGAGGATGTGATTCACAGAGATAAGAGCAAGTAGCAATGTGTGAACTTGTTGCGTCATAGTGAGTCAGGATTGGATTGGCCTTATTCCCCACTGGAAGATAAAACGTCAATGAAGCGTTAATCAGCACGGTTTTTGTTTGCAGGTGTGAAAATCTGTATGCTGATTAGAAAAAACGTATTGGCAGGTGTGGATCAAATATTCAAACTACCATAAACTACACTATACTTTTAAAGTTATTTTGGGCCACTGGACTTTGACAGAACTTTGTTAACACAGAAATATTGTAGTCTTGATTTATTCTGTATATTGACCCAATAGATTGGGGGGGACCATTAATGTGTAATTTTCTCAAATGATCTACTTTAACAGATGGAAGAGGATATTCAGGTTGTCCAGTTCATATCAATGATATGACTATAATACTGTCACAGTCACACTAGAATATACAAATCAGACCACTAAGCATGATATACAGGGAAAACGTATTTTTGTGTGAATTATTTCAAGAGTCGTCTTCCATCTATCAAATCTTTCCTATTACATAATCTATTTAGAAATAATTATTATCGGCTGGGGGAGCTGTGTGTTTCTCAGCAGATGGAGGGGGACTCGTATTGAGCGTCTAACTCAAGCCTCTGAGCTCCATCTGTAAAAGGAGACGAAATAAACGACTCCTTATGTTAAAGAAGAAAAAGCAGAGGGCAGCAGCCGGGAACGTCAGTGGAAAACCTTTCACGGAGAGGAAGAAAGAGAGAAAGGAGGGATAAGGAGGAAGAGGAAGAAAAGAAAAGAAACTGCCACACCACAACCATGCAGCAAATTTGTTCAGTGCAGTGAACCTGTGTTCTGTGTTTGGGCAGGCAATAAGCAGAATGGGCGAACATGAAATGATATTTCAGCGCATTTATCTTGATAAGAGCAGAGGATGTTGAGGCGTAATAGGAACAATATGGCTGGTAATGAGAGGAACAAGGCACGATGGAGGAGTAGACATGGATTACCAACATTCCTCTTGATGGGGTTTTATGGAGGAAAAAAAAAAAAAAAAAAAAAAAAAAAAGAATAGAGCTCCCTGGTTTATTTGATTTTAGAGGTTGTGGTTGGGAAGGAAAAAAGCTAGATAAATGCATGTTTCATCAAGGCTAAATATTTCCACCCTGTGAAAAAATGCCGGAAAGCAAACACAAGCCAGATTGTGGACTAGTGGTAGGACGGTTGTGGGTATTTGTTTACACGTTGCTGTGTGTGTGTGTGTGTGTGTGTGTGTGTGTGTGCCTTCGCAAATAAATACCAAGCCCAACCGCTCTCCATGGCATAGCAGGTGCTTCTAAAACAATGGGAGCTGTTTACCGAAGCTGCTTCCCCTGCGTTAACTGTGAAGTGTTTAACAAATAGAAGAAGAACGTGAAGTGAACACATTCACCGCTGACAGGTTTGCTAAAAGGCTTCCATCAAAGTGAAAGATTTCCTCATAATCTGCTCCGCTGTCTTCACATGCCAAATATCTGTAGCTCCCAGTTTTGTTTTTCCTCCTCTCTTTTCTTCCTATTTCCACATTAGCTGCAGATTCTCAACATAAGGTTAAGTCTCGCCCTGTTCTTACTTTCATATGTGGCATCATCTTTTTTTGTACAAAAAGGAAATGTCTGTGTGTGTGTGTGTGGTCAGACAGACACAGTGATGCAGCTCAGTGGCGTGTTCACAGTTCCCGGCGTTGGGTTTAGTCAATCGCCTGCTGTATCCACAAAGCCAGCGGCTCCCTCGCATTTCTGGAATGACTCACATTTCTCCTCTCACTACTGTCCTCTTTTTAATTATTGCTGATATACCAGCACAGTCAAGGCACCCCCCCCCCACCACCACCACCCTTTCTCTCCTTTCCTTTCCTCCCTCCCTGACTCGTCTTTTCTGCCGCGTCACTGTCGGAAACTGAGGTGAGATCAAGAGAAAGCAAATCCACTGAGCTGCGGTGTAGAATACTCCCTCCTCCGTCATCTGGACTCCATTTTGTTTCCTTTAGATGTTATCTTTCTTGCTTTTTTAAAATTTTTTAATGTGCCCCTTCGCAATCAAACAATAAGAGTGGCTAGATTAAGGACAAAAATGAACCCTGTTATGTGAGCGGATTACACTGTTTCAAATAAACAGGAGTTGTAAGACGAGAACTGTTAATTTTCTCAATGCCAAGTCCTTATTTCATAAACAAGATTAAATACCACTTGATGTCATCACCGAAACATGTTTTTCCCATGCCCTCTGACAGCAGCGCTGGTATACAAAAACAGACTCACGTCCAGGGACTGGAGAGATGAGATTTTATCCCGCTGTCAGATCCATCGATTTGGAAGGAGAAACGATCGAGGCTCCTTAAAGCCACCAATTAGGTTCATTGTCTCATTCAACCGGTTTTGTGAAATAATGTCAGCAATGTAAAGTTGGACAAACTACCACTCTGAGGATGTTAATTAAAATCTTTGAGGCCGCAGAAATTACTTTTTAATGAGGTTATTTTTTTTTTTTTAATGTCGACCATCATTTCTTATGATCTTGATGAACATCTGTAATCAGCAAACATGAGATCTGGGAACCAGATGACATCAGCCAAACATTTTTACTTCTTCTTTACTTACTTTCTTTTTGTGATGTGCGTGTCACAATTACTCATATGGATGAGCACTAATGCTATGAAAACATGATAAAGTACTATAAAATGACATTAATAGGAAATGGGCTTAACTTGACTTACAGTATAATACAATTACTTTTGTCACTTTTTGTCCTTTTATGTACTTTGGCTGATGTAAGTGACTACTGCATCTTGCAAGGTGATTCAAAATAATTAACCACAGCAAAACACTTTGCCTTAAGATATATACAATACCTCTTACAAAGTAGTAATTTCAGGTCAAAATGGATGAGGAGAGTTGGCTGATTGAACACATGATCCATGGCAGATCAGGTTGAAAACTCCAGAGCAGGTGAGTTAGTGGACCTTGCGTAGAGATGAGTTTTGTGAGAACTAATGAATCTGGATCACCCATCCTTTAAACCCAGATTAAAGCCTGTTAGTGCGTCCTGTTTGGTGCCCCTATCTTCTAGAGCTGCTGGATTAGGATCTCAGCTAGCAGAGGAATGTATCGTCTGGACCAGAGGCCGATTAGCTGGAACCTCACCTGCAGATTTATTTCCTGGGTGGGGGAGTGTCGCTGGGTAACTCGATACTTTCACACATTATCCTTATCACGTCAGACCTGGGCTAAATCACCAATGTAATGGCTGCCATGTTTTCCCAGCTCGCCACCTTCATCAGTTATCTCTCTCCCTCTCTCTCCACCCCCCACTCCGCCTCCTGTCTCCCGGTCCTTGTCTTTTTCTTCCTCTTTTTTTTTCCCTTGATTTCCTCCAGTCTGCCCCACAGAGACCGAGCCAGAGCACCTGCAAGTGCTCACTTTGAAAGATGTTGCAGGCCCCAAGAATGCGCGCAGTAAACACATGAGAGCTGTATTTATAATAAATCAGCTTTATGGCCCTCTGATGGAGGTGATATCAGTGAAATTTATGCTGAGAGACCTCGCCGTCTTTAGTGAAACAGCTGCGAGATAGCACTCCCTCCCCCCAACCCCAACCCCTAACACACACACACACACACACACACACACACACACACACACACACACACACACACACACACACACACACACCCCACCACACCCCACCGCCCCACCCCATCCAATAGCCTGGTCTGACTGGGGTTAGAGAGCCCAACACAGTCCTCTCTATGTGGCGGGGCATGCGGTCTCTGGAACGGTAACGTCCAGACTGAAATAGAGTGTGGGCAGGGTGGCGGTAGTGGGTAGCTGTTTGTGTGTGTGTGTGTGTGTTTCTGTGGTTGTTTGTGTGTGTGTGTGTGTGTGTGTGTGTGTGTGAGCACGGAGTCATACGTGTATTTAATGCAGCCAGGGTTTGCACAAATAGCATAAGCCTGGACCGGAAGAGAGAGATTTTATTTTTTTTTTTTAGGTGGATGAGTGCACTGTTACTTCAGCTTTAACTTATCTGGGTTTTTGTGGGAGAGCTTGACTTTCACCTAGAAAACACAACATTCCTCACAATCCTGGACATTGTTCCCCCTTCGCGAGCGCATCCAAAAGCTCCAAATTAAAAACTTTGAAAAAACCTAGATTGAAACCAAACAAAAGGAGCATTTAACAAAGACGCACACACACACACACACGCCGCTACTCCCTTGATGATCCGGGCCGCTCCGGCCAGCCCAGATGGTTCCTGTCACTGCCTAACGAATGGACAGAAGACAAATTTAAAAGCATTGATGTCACGGCCGTGCCTGCGTTGCACGGTTTCACCTTACAGAGCCCGTTCTCATCACTCCATGATGAAAGGTGACCACCCGCCATTATTTGGTTTTGCAACAGATGCAGGCAATAATAAGAGCGGCCGAGGCACGATGGTTAGACGTGTTCTTAAAGCCTCTAAAACGCTGTGGAGTTACACATAATCAAGCCCCGAAATAAACGGCGTAAACAGTGAATTACTGTGCTTTCCTCTGATGTCATCTCCTGCCCCGTCCTGCCAAGAAGGGTGCAGCAGCTTCTGTAAATGTTTGTTGTCCTTTTGTCAACAAGCCCCTTCTTGAGGAGCCTTCATTCAAACATGTCGGCTAATTCGGTTTCACGCCGGAACGACACAAAGGTGGACGAGCTAAATCCGACGGTGAAGTCGACCTCAGGCTGCCGGACGCAATACGGATCACGTAGTGAGGAAAGAGAGGGATGAGCCACGGGGGAAGTGTTGCCTCAGCAGAGCAGCAGGTGAATGAGTACAATCAGGAATAGGATTGTATGGATATGTGTGTTTTACTAGATTCAGGAATGACTAATACATCCACATGCCAAAAAACACTGGATAGTGATTCATAATACTATGGGACAGTGTGTTACATGCATACCATAGAGGCTTTTTAGACTTAATATTTAAAAATTTGGGCACCAAAAAAAATAAATAAAAAGGATATAGTAGGGCCTAGCCAACAGGAGTATCTGGCAGGGTAGAAAAGACATTTAGATTACACTGCAAAAACTGAAAGGGAAAAATATCTTGTTTTTGGTACAATTAGTCCAATATTATAAAAATGTGCTTATTCCTCTAGCAGATCATTTTGCTTATTGCATTTCCTGATTTGGTTGAATTTGTTGAATTTGACTAATATTTTCTTTAGAAAATAACGGATTAAATTTACTATAATCAAGAAAAAAATATATATAAGATAAATAATCTTTCTTACTATTATACTCTTTTTATAGTTATCTTTCTACCCAATATTGGAATAATAGTACCAAAACAAGATGTTTTTACCTGTTAGGATTTCAGTTTTTGCAGGATGCAGTGTGATAAAGACTTAATGGATCAGTTATATTAATGAATAAAATGTGAAATTTTCGAATTCCAAAAAAAAAAAATACTCTACAAATAAAAATTTAAAAATTGAAGAAAGGTCGGTGGCTCGTGCAGCAACATTTCCTCAGGGTGGGTTCTGCTGGTGGTATTTGGGACTACTTACTACTGCAAATGTGTGTTTTGCGTGTAGTTGAGGGTGTGTACATTGAAGTTCAGCCAGGTTAAAAAAAAAAAAAAAAAAACACTACAGCTCCCATGAAGTTTTTTACCAGTACAGCGGAGCATGTGATCGACATCATCATAACTGCTTCAATATTATCCATTACTGCATAGCCTGCTGCTGCTCTTTTGCCAGACGACCCCGCTGTGAAACACGGTGACCTCATAGAAATAAATGAGGGTGATGCTCCAGAGTTCAGGGCGACACGGGTCTGACTCAGATCTCTGAACCGCAGCACAACTTTCGCTTTGCCCTGAAACGTTTTAATTTGCGCCTATATTCTCTCGCCGCGTAAATAAATACAGACGATAAATAAGAAGTGAAGTCATAGAAAACAGCGGTGTGATTTTTTCCCAAAGCAGCAGGAACGGAGGAATGGGGGAGGAATGGGGACCTGTGAGAAGCCTCTCTCCTCCTCCCTCCTCCTCCTCCGTCTCCTTGGTGTTCTCGCCTCCTCTCTCCTGCTGTGACCCGGGCTCCCTGTGGATGGGTGTAAGGTGCTGGAGAGGGAAAGCGACATGAGTAACGCAACAAATTTGGCAGTTAACCCAAAACACCAACCGCAGGCGTGTTTGAGGTGTTGCCACGGCGACCGGCTGGCCCCGGCGGCAGGGAGCGGGCTTCCCGTTTTTTTTTTTTTTTTGCACCTACATCTCCCGAGGAGAGGAAGCAGCTTGGGATGGAAGGTGTCGGTTACATGAACAAAGGGGGGTGGAGGGAGTGAAGGACATGTGTGTGTGATTCGATTTAAAATGAACAAAATGAAAACACACACACACATCATATAAGACAAACAAGGCAACAACACATAAAACTTACTAGTGTAAAAAAAAAAAGATGATCCATTGCTCGGGGATGTTCTAAATTGTAAAATGTAAAGTTCTAAATTCCAGGCTGTTCACAGCATGATCACCAACCCAAAAACACGAACCAGTCGAAGCATCAGAACGGCTACTCTTAGCCACCCGAGGTTCCAGGGAACGTCAGTAGTTAGAGGGTTACACGCTGTGATATCATGAGAGGTTGGCCGTAAGCAGGCTAGTTCAAACGGTGCACGGACACAACACAACTTTATAATCACAACAGAACTCATAGCCCATGGCTATCTCTCGAAAAAGGGAACAGAAGATAAGTCTTTTCCAACAAGTCTCTCCTATGAGAACCCCTCCAGTCCCTGGGTCACTGGTATCAAACAAAATAACTGACAAGGTCTCAGTTCAGTCTTTCTCCAAGGAACTATTTCTCCAGGTAGGTCCTGCAGAGAAGTAGCGCCGTTCCAACCGTCCACAGGGTTTCTCCAGGAGAGTGAAACCACCAGCTCTCTAACCTCTGCACACAATGTCTCAACTCCACACACACCAACACAGGCAAGCTCAGACTGCTTTATATATCAGCCCTCAGGCAATCAGCAATTACTAGCTACACCTGTGTTAAGACTGGTCGAGTTCCCACCTCCACCATCAGATGGAGCCATATCTGGGAATGTGGCACCCTTCCAAAGGCTCTCATGATGTCACATTTCCTCCCCCATATGACCGACGTCCTCGTCGGGCCGGAGGAGGTGAAGAGGACCTCCCGTCGGGCAAGTGCATCTGCGGTGCCATGGCTCTTGCCCGCCCTGGCCTGCTCTTGTAGGCCCTCACCTTGAGCTGCAGGTTCTTGACTGTGCCCTCCAGGCTCTTCTTCATGTCAAGAAGGCTGGTGTTCTGAGAGTGAAGCAGTCCGATGCGCTCTCTAGCCTCAACCAGCTTCCGCTCAGCCATTTTGTGCTCTCTCTTCCCCTGCTTCAGAGCGGCCCTCAGCTCAGTGATCTCAGCCAGATTTGTGTTTACACAGTTGTGTCTTACCTCTGCCTCTGCGAGGTCTGCGGCGTTGCCTCTCGTGTGTCTCCGCCACAGTGGGTGGAGGGCTGGGCAATCTCAGCTGATCAGCACTGGTACCGAGTCGACCACCCCTGCACGGGTGGTGGCTACAGTGAGCTGAGTAGTAGGGTAGTCCCTGGTTTCTCCATGGATACAAGAGACGGGGAGTACCTTATCAGCCCTTAGGCTTCCACATCCTGCTGATTTACAGTCACTGGGCAGGTAGGAGGCTGATCTGGGGCAGCACTTGCTAGCCCAATGAGCGATGCAAACAGGTTGGTCGAAGGTGAACTTGGGGATCCTGCAGTGGGCATGGGCTCATCGCACTGGCAGGAAATGTGCCCAATCTCCATCGAAAACAGTGCTGGGTTTCCCTGTCCCTCCGGGCTCTTCCTTGTGACCGCTGGCTCCTCTCCATAGGTCCCCCTGGACCATAACTGGACCCAGCTGTGACAGGGTTAGAGACTTCAGTGCCTCTAGTACGGCCTCCCTCCACTGGGAGTGGGGTTGCCCTCCTGGGCTCCATCCCGGAAGCGCGGAGCATCTCCGTCTTGGTCTAATATTTCTCCACCGCCTCTACAGTGAGGTCCACTGTAGTAGGGGCTTGTTGGCCGATGCTCTGCTTTGCGTCATACAGCAGGGCTCTCAGGTAGGGATCCACCGCCACCACCATTTCCACTATGGTCGCTGCTGTATTCTTGACCAGTTGTGAGCTTGTGCATCTGTGCACGTGGAGCCTAGTCTGGTCGGAAGGACCAGTTGTGAAAGCGTTGAGCCAGTCCAAATTGGGTAAGTCCACTCCTATTCAGAATCTCCCTTTTCAACCCATCATAGTCTTTGACTTTACCCGGGGGCAGGTCCTGGACAGCATTCAGGGCCTGTCCCATGAGAAATGGGGTTAAGAGTCCAACCCACTGCTCCTTGGGCCAGGATTCTCTGTCCGTGGCACCCATCTTGGAGAGGAAGTCACTGGCCCTAATTGGGTGGCGATCACGGGCAGCCATTTGCAGTTCTCCTCCTTTCAGCATGTTTGCTCTTCTTTGCTCCTCCAGCTGCACCCGCCTGTGCTTGAGCCTGCCGGCCTGCTACAAGGGCTCTCAGAAACTCTTCCATTTTGATAGTTGGGCAATTTAGACAATCGGTCCAGTCTTTTTCCAAGGAACTACTTCTCCAGGTTGGTCCTCCAACCGTCCACAGGGTTTCTCCAGGAGTGAAGCCACCAGCTCTCTAACCTCTGCACACAATGTCTCAACTCCACTGCACACACACCAACACAGGCAGGGTCTGCTTTATATACCAGCCCTTAAGCAATCAGCCTAGTTATTAGCTACACCTGTCGTAAGACTGGTGGAGTTCCCGCCCCCACCATCAGATGGAGCCATATCTGGGAATGTGGCACCCCTCCAGGACACAGCCTCTCATAATGTCACAACACGTACGCTGCTTCCTGACCCTATAGTCGGGGTTCTGGTGAAAATCAAATCCTGAATAATGTGTTTATGCATACCTTTTTTAGATCCCGCTCCCGGATATCCCCGCACGTATAAATAAACAGAACATTTCAAATGAACCCTCGGATACAACGTAAAGTGAGCCAAGCCACAAAAAAACACAATAACTGGAATAACATAGACACACTCGTCATTATCCTGGCTAATATCGCTAAACCAGTAGTAGCTTTTTTTTTTTTTTTTTTTTTTTACTTTTTTTCCAATAAGCTTTTGATTCGTTACTTGGACAACAGAATACGATGTTTGCCTGCGTCATCCCAGGAGTATTTGTTTTTTCTGAATGATAAAAGGACACAGTCATTATAATAAATTTGATTTTTCCGATGGTGAGCAAGACTTTAAGTGCGTGTTTTTTTAACTCCGAGATGTCGGAGAAGAAAATCCAAACACTCACTATTTGCAATGTCATTCTGTGCCTTAACCCCAGCGCTCGGCCCCTCGAGGGTCTGGCCCCCGTCTACGCTTCAGTTTATGTGTGTGTGTGATCTCCAGCTGCAGCCCTCAAGTACGCTATACTGCAGTAAAAAAAAAAAGTCTTAATGCTCCTGACTCATTTTGGAATCACCAACCCCCCCTTTTATTTATTTATTTATTTTATTTATTGTCAGCGGAAAATTTGTGTCATGTCAACTGGCCCCGGGGACCATGTGGTGAAACACAGAGAGGAGGAAATGTGGCATCAGTTAGCTGAATCTGTTACCATGTCCCTGAAAATTACAGCGGATAAATCCCACTATTTTCTTTCCCTCCTCTCTTAAGCTTTATTTTCGTTGAAAACATGTTTGTTTGTGGAGATTGGAGTATCTTTCACAACACGGCCACGCTCCCTCCAGAATTCCGTTGCGTGGGCATCGCAGCCTTTTTTTTTTTTAATTTCGTGAAGCTGGTTTTCACCAAGGAGCTTGATTCGACGTGGAATTACAGGTAATATGACTAAGTGTGCTTTTAAGAGCTTCCCAGCAGTCAACAACTCGGGTTACATCCGGCCTCGTAACTATCTGATTTAGGATCTTGCTCTGGCCCACCAGAGGTGCAGACCATAAATTTAACCAGAGAGAATCCAAATGAGCCTGCGGATTCATTCATGAATCAGATTCAGATGAGCGCTGATTACATTGAACCGTAATTCTGGCGATTCTCTCGTATTTTAAACAAATACAATGAGAAGCTCAAAACCAACAATGATTTGGTTCTACTAACATTCCATCCATCGCCGTTGTCCAAAACCTATTTAAAACCACATAAATGAGCCATATTTTTTGGGCTAGGTGACATGTTTCCTCCCGTACGATGACTACAGCAACCGGCTGTTTTGAGCTTTTAAGGAGTAACAGTTGATTTTGTGACCTATAAGTAAGAGTGAATGGACTTGTTGCCGTGAGCTACAAGCGCAGCAGGGTAGTCGGAGAAACACTGAGCTGGACTAACACTTTTGTTGGTTTTGGTCTTTTTCATGGGATTTGATGTAGAAGGACATTAGCCCCATCCTTTAACAGGATGACCTTTCATCCGGACAACACGGTGCGTGCACGCACACACGCACGCACGCACGCACACACACGCGCGCGGCGTGTTGTGTTAGCGTGTCTGCGTGAGCGTACGTGGGGTAAACTGCATCCCACCCCTGAGCTGCTGCTCTCAAATCAAGGCCCCGAAAGTAAACAGTGCGCTGCCAGAGGACCTTGTTTATCAAATCTGCAATTGCACACATAGCGCAAAATGACCTACAATTACAAGCCCAGCTAGAAATTAAGTTTTCAGTCAGCCATCCAGAAAAAGATCATAGGATATCCTGCAAAAGGGAATTCTTCAGTCGCCCTCCCCTCCTCCTCGTACCTTTTTCCCTCCTTGAAACTTGGACACGGCTCGTCTTCTGCTTTTTAAACTCAGCAGATGTGGTGACCCTCATATGTGAGTGTCCGGACATGTACATGTCAACGGTGCCAGAAGTGGAGGGTCCAAAGGGGGCCAATTTACCATCCACACACACTTGTTTTAATCCCTGATGCGCTCAGTGCCTTTACATGCACCCATTAGAGATATGTGTTGTTTCAACAGTTTTCAGACAATTGGGTACAACTCCAGCATTTTCAAACAAGATGGAATAATCGCATGGCTTTTTTTCATTCCATATGCGATGCACACCGTACTTATTGTGCCAATGAGGCTGTTCTTCTACTGAGAGTGTATTCTTCTTCTGCGACCAGCTTTCTTGTTGTTTTTTATCACATAGCCCCGTCGTAGGCGTCATCCAGTCGCTGATCGTTAATCTGAATAACGCGTTTAACACATATCAGTTGTCCTGTTACACTCCGATTAAGGCAATAATTTGTTTTTCGAGTGTCATGTGAACGTACTGACTGTTCCCCTGCAAGTGCCTCTATATCACAGCATTTTACAACAGTAAAAAAGACATTAAGTCAAATTGGACAAACAGGAAAGCAGGAAAGCAGGAAAACATAAAAATAAAATAGTAAAAATATTTACATTTTAATCTAATCAAGAGGTCTGTGTCCCACAAACCAAATACATGCAGTGTACAATGAAACTGATGTTCTGTTATTAAGCTAAGTTTGCTATGTTTAACTTAGCTAAATAACTTTCAATAATGATAATAGACTGCATGCTTCTGCAAACATGTCAACAATAACCAGCGCATAAGAATGTCAAATACGCCCAAATGAATCCGATCTTCAATATTAATGATGTCACATCCCTGATTCCCACAACTGGGTTGGAGCCTGGCTGCCCAACAGTAGAATTACTGCAGGTGAAGTAGCACGACAGTAATGTTGTTTTCTGATTTATCATTAAATATGGTTTTGGGTCCTGGCTGCTTACAACACAAGGACATCGTTAACATTACTATTGCCTGCTTGCTGATTCTTATTACCAATGTGTAAACTCTTTGTTTTTGGTTTATTGAACAAAAACGCTTGTATCTAATCACAGGACTAGTTAGCCGCGTTGTGTTTGGAATTATGCGGCCACCCTGCCAAAGCTGAGTGGTCTATCTTCCCCTAACAAATACACACACACACACACACACACACACAAGCACACACAAACTAACACACACTCACTTTTTGGCCCCTCCTGAAATGAATCCAGTGCCCCTGGTACGTGTACACGTCCCTTCAGGGTCACGCAGTATTTGTAAAATTTCCCTCCCAAAAAACAGCCACAACAACAAACAAGCAGCTCATACTCCCAAACACAAGAGCTTTGTAGCTACCGGCTCTGCCAGGATATTCCGGACCACTCCTAACACGTCAGCCATTCCAGCAAAAGCAATTACATGCTGCAGCCCCGAAAGCAAAGTGGAGAGGTTCTTCTCTTTAAAGTGTGTAAAATTCCCTCCTAGTTTAATTATGTGGTCCTGGGTGGAACCTGGAGGCTACGCTCCGCTCTTCTCCAACATAAGTGCATTTTCCATGGCACAAGCGTGCAACATATTGGTTCCCACAGAGGGATCGGAAGCGTGGCGGATCCCGAAACCTGGGTTACGGCATTCCTGGATCCCTGAGCAGTGTGGTGACCTAATCGCCTGACCACCTACTGCTCCGTGCCAAATCCCGAGCAGCAGGCCAGACACCCCTGGAAGTAACATCCGACTGCACCATGACGTATTACGTCAGGAGTGAGTCACTGGACACTGAGCCTCGGTTGGAACAGCTTTACATGCTCACAAACACAGGAGCTTTACTCAGGCTGGATTAGGACGGGGGAACAAACCCGGTCACTGAAAGGAAAGTTGTCATTTTTGGCAGCCACATACAGGTCATACTGTTAAAGAACTTTTAATCAGGACTGTAAGAGATAAGCAAAAGGTTGGAGACTCCTCCTCACATAATAACAAATAACCACTGGCTGGGTTAGAATGCAATAAAATGCCACTCTGCTCATTTAAAATCACTTTTACTCCATAAACATGATTTTTGGACATCCTCAAGTCAATCAGGAGCTTTTTTTTCTGGATAATCTGCAGTGTGACAAAAGTCTCCCCTCTACTCTGCATCCAGCTGTTGTGCAGTGTTGATGTTACCAACAAATTCACTTTGACAAATATCCGAGCTGGAGACCCCAAGCTGGATAAACAAATCGGTCTCTCCTAATAAATCAATTCCTGTTGCTTTTATTAGTGTTTTGACATATCAGTCAAGAATGTTATTAGTCAGTGAGCTGATTGCACAGCATCTGTAGATTACTCATGCTGCTCAAGCCTATGGCAATAGACTAGTTCTATCCACTAACTATATATATATATATATATATATATATATATATATATATATATATATATATATATATATATATATATATATACTACTACCACTACAACTACTAAATATTCCTGTCATTTTCTGTTGGGGTGCTCAGATTTATGGATATGCCTACTTTTATTTAAGTAATTGTTGCATGCTTTCTTGTAAATCTTATGAACATCTTTTCACTTCGAGAGAGACAGAGTTGACTGTGAACTCAATGCAAAAAAACAGACAAAACAAGGGCCATTATAATTTATTAATCCCAGCTTGACCTGGTTAGCTGAGTCTTGGCCATCGTGCTGATCCATTCTGATAAAACTTCTTTTTTTTTACCATTTCCCAGATTAAACTCACTCCGTTTTTGGAATCCTGTCTCAAATAGTCAATAAGCGTTGAATCAAAAAATTAGCGTCATATTTCCTATTCAACTTTTGAGTCCAATTTTTTTTGCTATTGACATGAATCTTGACTCTCTCCTGACTGTAGTAACAAAGCTTAATGACCATAAAACACTGCTCTAATGTATGCTGCAATCATCAGCAGAAAAACCTTTTAACAGTCTACATTAGTAACCAAGTGTGTAACTGTCCATGCTGTCTGCATTGATACTAACCATGAACAATGCTGTTGGAGACAACAATTTCAATCAACGCTGCAAAAGTTTTACTTAGTTTGCAAAGGTTTTGCATGGTAATGCCACCATTTTCTTTCTACACTGCACATGCACTGCAAAGCAAAAGAACAGGTGTAGCAGTGAGGGGGAGGTGGGGCCCTTAGCGAACAGTAAACAGAGGAATGCCTCAGGTTGGAAAATTACCAGCTTTGTCATTGAATTGATCATATTACTGTTGATTTAATGAGTTAGGGATTTTGTCTTTTTTTTCTTTTTTTTACAGTTTCAACACACTCCTCTCCTCGCCCATGATTCGCCCACACAAGGATGTTAGCATATCCCAACTGCTTGGAATTCCTTCCTGCCATCCTGGGAGCACACACTGCATTTTAAAACTTGTTGGGCCCTTTCAAGTTTTATTTGAAAGTATGTAATTACATTCTCCGAGGAATAACAGGTCCCCGGAGTGATTTATATGCCGTATTAAATGCTGTGGTTTGAAAATGCACTATTGACACTCATTTAAGATCTTCTTGATAGCATAAAACGACTGAGAGTCAGCCAGTGAGATGTAGGGAAAATATAATATAAAGAGGTGGCAGGTTTGGGAATGAGGGCAGAGGCTGCGAGCGTGCTCCACCTCTGTAGAGGCCTGTGTTGTTGTCTTCCTTCGCTGTGGTCTCTGGGATTGGCTGTGGCCGCTTCCTGGTCTGCTGATGATTTATGAGGTTAGACACTCTGCCACAGACGGAATTAAAAAGTATAAACGACGCGCAGTTTGTTGTGTACCGCTGAGCTCCGACACCTTCGCCTTTTCTGCTTTCAGCCACGGTCAGTTAAGGTGGTACATGTTTCGTTTTGAGGGATCGGGAATAGCTACCGAGCTCTTTGAAAAGCGAAAGTGAAATATGGAAACGGCTTGTTGTTGAATAGCAACATTGTAGCTTCATAACCTGATTTTGAGACTATTACATAGTTTGATTAGGCTCAAAAGAATTCTATTTTGGTCTCAGAAGGAATTCTATTTTGAGACTCCGGTCACAAGACCTCTCAGAGCGCTGTATCCACATCTACTTTTTTATTAAATTACGTTCTATTCTGGTCAATTTCCATCCATTCAAGTCTAATCTATTTTTCTCCCGAGCATCAGAACACAAAACTTGTGAGGTTCTTTATCACTAAGCAGCACCACCACTGGAGAATTTATTGGCCTGCCTCTCAGGTCGGCCTCTCAGGGACTGCAGTGTGGGTAGAGTCAATTCCCCTCTCAGATTAAAGGAGTATCTTCAAGTGCCAGTCCAAATGGTGATAAAATAAAAAAAGGTTTTTTAATCCAATGAGAAAGTTTCCCAGTGTCAGCCCCCCCCTAGAGTCCCGGCATAAGGCGTTGCCCCACTCAGGCAGCGTCTGGACAGTGTTGAAGCCCGAGTGCTTCTCCTTGTGCCCCCTGAGAGAGGCAGAGAAAGGCCTAAAAAAGCCCCCCTTCCGCCACTCACTTGACCGGCTTCTTTTGATAACATCTGGCAAGGGCAGGTTGGACGGGAGGAGATGGAGGGACATTAAAGCCGTGTCACTCACTTGGCAGCCAGCGGCTTCACATCATTCACAGACTGAACCACAATCGCGTCCGCTGGAGTGTCACTGACAGTCTCTCTTTCTAATGGGTCCAACGATACACCCCCGGCAAGAGTGTCCTACACTGATGGCTTGGCACGGCCGCTTTTTATTCTGAACACAATTCCCGTTATCTTATCGTTAAAATGTCTTCGCCGCTGCTGATGCCCTTTTTGGTATTCAAGCCAAACTTTTTTTTTTTTTTTTACAAATGTATTTCTGACCTCAGAACAAGGACCAAACTGCAAGAAAACCTTTAAACCTAAACATTCTTTGTAGAAGGAAACTTATAGTGTTTATTCAAACCGCGGTATCTGTTGAAGCAGAAGGGCCGGAAAAAGGCTATTTTTGTTCCGGTAAAAGGAGGGGGGTTGCAAGTAAGGGGGGCAAAATGTGAGTTTCAACACAGCCCCCCCACTAGAAAGGCTCCAACCAATTCAACATCCATCCCTCTCCATTTTCTTTCTGTTTACTTCTAAGTTCATGAGTTTACATGCCAATTCCATTACAGGGATTAAAATAGTTTGTCCAATCCATCCTCAAACTCTTGCTTCCCTTGTCCTTTTCTCCCTCCCTTAACCCCTCACACCACTTACAGGCTTTCAGGTCCCCGGGCTGGGTATGGGGGGGATTACAGGACGAGCACGCCGCAGCCCCAAGACCTACAGAAACGGGAGGCAGCTGCGTTGGAAGAAACGTTCCAATGGAGAGCCCGAGCATTAGTGAAAGCTGAGGTTTGATCAATGGCCGCGACGCGTGTCCGCACTAGTGTTCGCTCCGCCGCGGCGTCTCAAAGAGAAGAAAGGGAAAACGAAGGTGTGTTATGACATGGGTCTCGGGGTCCAGGGCGGCCGGGGCACCTTTGAGCTGCTGCTGATTAAGAGCTGGTGTTAACAGGTGAGCGGCTCCGAGCAGGATTTAGTGACACAGGCACAGAGGTGAATTCACCCCGGTCCAAATGGCCAAGAGGCAAATGTCAGCAGACACTGAAACTGAGCTCTGGAACTATGGTCATCTGGCTTTAAAGTGAAGTGGTAACAAATACAAGCAATGAGGGATGAAATCCTTGCATTTTCTACAGTTTAAATGAGTTATTTTTTGGCATATTTTCCCAGCCTGTGGGATCAGAGGTTCACGTCGCGAGTAGTGAAATAGGCCTGTGAGTGGCTGCCTGTGGGTCTATACCACCCGCAGTTGGTAATCTCCCTTGGAACTGAATGGGTTTAGAGGGGCTAAGCCCGGTCAACACCTAGGAGGGGAACGTCCGTCCCTGCGTATCTTCAAGTGCTGCCGGCAGCCTGGTCCGTGACACGTCGCCGAGGCTTCTTTAAAAACAGGCCACGCTGCTTGATGCTCAATTGAGCGTTGAATTGAAAGCGAACCTTTGAAGTCGACAAGGTCACCATTTTCATTACCTTGCCGTGCCCCCGCTGCAGTTTTGGTAGCACTACTTTGAAATGCTCCATATGTTCTACACAATATTTAGTTTTCTTGCACTTTCCTCACTATTCAGTATTCCTGCCCTGTTCCCTACAGCCTTGTTTTTCAAGTAAATTTCCAGTGGTATCTACAGGTATTCATATATCAAGATCTGCACCACATACTACAAAATGTACTTCTTTCTGTAAGAGTCATTTCTTACTCCTGCCAAACACACATTTGCCTCGAGATAGACAGGTAGAGAGAAACATTATTTTTATTGCACATAAAACAAGCCGTTCTACATAGCAGCATACAAAGGCTAAAATGCTGATATAGAGCGTAATAAAAATACTTGTGCATGTACCTAATTATTATTCACATATTTTGCTATACAAGATGATGGCATGTTTCCTAACAGTTTTACAGGAAATTTGGCTTCAGAACATACAGTATGTGTACTTGTTTTTAAAAATGTGGATATATGGCACATTTTTATTTGTTAAAAAAAAAAAGAATCAGGAGACTCTGTATATTGTAAAAAAACAAACTACACATCCTAGAATGTTTAAGACTGTGCATTTTTTAACATGCTGTGTTTAATCTGTTTCTGTCATTCCTGGTGAGCTATATCACCTCCATCATGTTTGACGGGTAAGCGCGTGTTCTCTTCTTCATAATCACCAGTACCTGTGCAGGTTTACAATCGGTCCGTGACAAATTTCTCCATAACTCTGTTGTTATTGTTTTTTACATTTTTTTTTCCTGCGTAACTGTTTTTGAGACTTATCTGTGGTTTACATCTTGTGGTGATGCTGGTGTAGGCTTGTCCTGACAGCTGTTCCTTGCTGCATCTACATCACGCTGACGTAATATCTCACACATCTCAGTAACAACGCAGAAAGACTGTGTTGATTCTGTTCTATACTGAAATAACATTTATCTAGCATTGTTCAACATTATAAAGTCCCTAGTACACTGCATCACTGTCATTGGTGTAGATTTAAGAGGGGTAAAGAAGCAGGTGAAACATTACAATGCTTTTTTAGTTTGCCTCAAACAAACAAGTAAAACATGCCTGTATCTCTGTTGACTAAATGAGAAAAATTGACTAACAGCATTTGCTGCATTATATTAAAAAATAGACAGAATTGTCACCTGGTGGCTGAACACTTCACCAAACACTTCAAGACACTTCACCATAAATAAATACAGAAAAAGTACAAACTGGTGCATGAAAAAATCACAAGAAAGATGATTGTTCTGATGATTGATGTTCAAAAAGTTCCAAGGACATTCAGACCCCTCGACTTAAAGTCCTGTCCAAAGAATAAAGTAAATCACATTTCATATTAACTTGGTCGGTACATCCATGAACTAAGATGCACATAAGACTTCGTATCACAGTACAAACTACAGTTTTAAAAAATCACATTTTGTGACAATAGTGCAGCAATTCTAAGCCATGTTCTAACTATAATAATGTTACATGAACATAATAGAAGTTTATAATTGCTGAAATTCCAGTAAGCTGGAACATTTGTTGCTATTGCGGAACCTTCAGCTGTTTTCAATAAAAAAAATGTAACTAATAATCTCATGATATCAAATCATGCGGTGAGGCTGACAGAAAAAGTTATGTTTGATACATTTTTAATACACTGGTGCAATATCAGGTCATCGCAACGATCACTCCCAGCCATTACGAGTTGAAAGGAGAAACATAAAATATGGATCCCACAGGAATGGCTGCGAGTTAAATCGTGCATGACAAGATCCCCACCAAACAGACACAACACAAATGGTTTTAGTAAACGTGTGTTGAAACGAGACAATCACAGCTTGAGATCCGGCATCGAGAGTCATGCTGAAGGTATGCGCTAGAAGGTGAGGAGGCCTGAGTCACAAAGCACATCATATAAAAAGCCACACACACACACACACACACGTGCATGCACAGATGCACACATACGATTCAATTATTTGGCAACTTTTACATAAAGGCTTGCATGGCATGGGGAATTATCGTTCAGGTCCAGTGGACCTGAAAAGCTAAATGGGGCAAAGGGATTTATAACCGAGGTTTAAATCTCGACTGCCAACGGTGATTAACATTATAAAAAATAACCAAACTGGCACAAAGTGCAAACAGATAAGGAGTAGGATTACACATGTAAATGTAACATCATGAAAATCGTCCCAAACGTTTTCCGGGGTAGATGGCTGTCCCATTCAACATGGCCTCACGGCGGTTTGAAGATCCCAGAGTGATCTGAAGCGGATTTAGGCATTCAAGAAATTAAACTCTTTTTCAAATAAATTTAGTTGTTTATTTATTATAAAATATTATTATTATTAATCAGGGTAAATCTTAAGGTTAGGATAATAATACATTACTCAGTATGCAGTGTATCAGACAGCTATTCCCCATTGGTAGTATGGAAGTTCACAGGAACATGGAATCTTGGCAGAGACTCAAAGACGAGGAAATTCTGCTTATAGCAGATCAATAAGCACGATGGGTGTTATCATTGTGAGTAAACACAGTTGAGACAATATCAAGGAGATTGTGAAAACCTTGCACCTGACCCAAAAAGCGTTGCTTGTGTTGGTGTCTGGGGATGCACTAAATGGGGAGAAAACAACACAAAACAAAGCTGCAAGGGCTGTTTTGAAATAGCTAAATGTTGTAATGCTGCTGGCTGTTCATCATTAGATATAAATAGGAGCAGAAAGTAGCGGTTCCATTTTTCAGACACGTTAAGGGAAAACAGATTTCTCTCTTTCTTTCTGGGCAGCGCTTCGGTCAAACAAACAAGTAATTGCATCAAACAGGAAATTATCTGAGAGAAGTTTTTAAAAAGTACGAAGAATATTAAAAATGCAATTTTATAAGATGAATATGTCAAATTAGTGTGAATGGATGCGTTTGCATTTATATTGTATGTATGTATTATATAGTATGTATGGATTTGTGTATGTGTGTGTGTGTGTGTGCAAGGATAAAATAAGTAAAAAAAACTCATAAAAATGATTGTTTCACAGTTCCACTTTTGTAATGTGAGTCATTCCAAAGATATTCTAGGACACTGGTTCCCTGCAGAGTCAGGGGTCCCAGAAGAGGGTCCATTGTACCCCTCCTAAACCTTCATTCACCACACTAATGACCACAAGGACATGTGTTACGCTATTATATTATGGGATTCAAGACAAAACTTTCTTATATAAAGTATCATCTCATCTGCATCTAGTATTTTGGGTCATGACCCCCCCCCCCCTCCAAACAAAAATGTCTCCACACTAATATGATCCCAGATGAGTAAACGGCCTCAATAAACACAGAAGCTGTTGAGTTGTAAAGGACTGGGAGCGCTTTGGATACTTGTGCTGCCGTTACCAGGGGGGCCACATCTCTTAATAAATGTCCCCTGCATTGTTCAGAACAAAAAAAAAATAAAAGAAACACATTTTTTGGGAGAAAATCCATCTGTAATTGGCGCCCCGAAACTTTACTTTGGCTTTATTTCTGGGGGAAAATGGAGCTGAGAGTGTTCTGTGTGATATATTAGAAGCAGGTCAAAATAAAAAATGTGATGGCGCAAACCCACCAGTGTAATTTTTTCATTTTTGTGTGTGAGATTTTTTTTTCTTTAAATAAATTAGATTTTTGACATTTTTATTTGTTTGATTTACTTTTTTCTTATGTAAAACTAAAACGTAGTCTAATTCTGACATTTGTTTTCCTTGTATGATTTCATACATGATCTGTTAACCTATATATTTATCAGCATATTTTACTGCACATATTCTATAAAGGTTTCAGTCTTTTATCTGGACCTCGATTCTAAATTGAATAAAAAATAATATTTATTTATTTTTTTATTTATGATGTCACCCGTGTCAGGGTCCCGGCGTTTAAAAGCAGATTCACGTGATTGGATATTCGGTGCGTCAGCTGTTATATCCGCAAGTCAAATTGCGGCGTTTCGCGTAATTAAAACGAAAATACTGCGTCCCTTTATTCCAAGCGGAGGAGGAGAGAAGGGGGGTTATCCAAGGTGTTTGAGACAGATGAGGGAGGTGGGGGTCGGGGCCGGAGGAGGAGGCAGGGTGCGTAAATAAAAACTGCAAGGGGCCATAGATGCTGGATCATTTTGGAAAAGTCCGCCCGCTCCTGCGCACCGTCCGCCTCCGCGAGCCGCAGCAGAGGGACAGGAACGCCGCCGCGCACCCCGAGCACCGGCCCGTCTCCTCCTGACGGTCGGAAGGGGCGTCGATAAGGGATTAATGGGCCAAGAAGGCGCTCGGCTTCTCCTTTAAGGCTCATTTCGGCGTTTTTCGGCTTTGCGCCTGGGACTGCCTTACACCTCCCCTTTCATTTTCACTTCATTCGAGGATACCTGTACCTCTACTGATGGTAAGCGCTCCCCACACTGACACTGGCACAATTCGCACGCAACAGATTAAGCCGTGCGGGGTTTTTTTTTCTTTCTTTTTTTTTTTTTTAGGAACGCGAACCTGTTGAATAACAGATGTCGCGGGCGTTCGTGACGCGCGCGACGTTTGCGGACTTTTTTTTTTGTGGCGTTTCCTTGCGCTCGTAGGCGACTTCGCCGAGAGTTTTTTTTTAAGAGGACGCACGCGCGCACGTTTAACACAAATAAGAGTGGTCCCCGATGAAATAAAAATAAATACATTTAAAAGAACACGAAGGCTAAAATGTTTAATAGCCGAGAGTTGAGCGGCTACAAAGCAACACGGTGAGGTCATTTCACAACACAGCGTCCAATTCCTCTGAGCTGCTCTTTCCTCAATACGGTTACAATATTGACATTAATCGTATTTGTGAATATTTCCACAATTTTTAGCACAGATTTGTGCCCGATTGGACACCTGCATCTGCTTCGGCTTACGCGTAAAGTGGAAGATGGAGATGACACATCATGGTGGTGTGTTTATCTCTAACTATTATTAATTTCTGCTTCGCGTTTATCTACTAAAATTACACGTGGGTAATTGCGCTTTTCTTTTTTTTTTTAAATGCCACAATTTATCTTCAGGAGCTTCATGTAAAAGTCCGCTCAAGCATACTTAAAAGTAACGTGGCATAAAGTTGCAGCAGATGTAGTTGGAGGGCAGAATTAAATGCATTAACATTAAAGAACTAATTATTATAAGGCGGATTTGTGTCCTTTAATAGAATAAAGCTGCAGAGGACCCATTTTGCGGCCTGCGGGCGCATGGCGTCCTTGGCACACACCTTTACTTTTCAACTCAAATTTGTCTGAGGGGAAACAAACTCGTCAATTGTTGAGTGTGAAAGCATTTTTTTCCCCTTTATCTCGTTATTAAAATACCGTGTGCGTAAGCGAGCCACTTCTCTCACTTATTTCAGGGAGGAAAAAAGGTGTTTGGCACATGTGTTGACTTGTTGTTCGGGCTACCTGGTGTTTTACATGCTGTTGTTACAAACTGTTACGCAAATCAGCTGCGAGCATCTGACATCACCGGGGCTATTATTTTCCGTCATGTTTTCATTTCTCGATATTAGTCATCTCAGGGAAAAAAAAAGCCCTGCAGCTCATCATTTATCTGACTTCGAAGCCGCTTTTTTTTCTGTTTCAGAAAATACAGCTAAAACCATTAACCTCGTTCTTAGTGATCTCACTGACTGTGAATGTTCTCAGTGTTGAACTGCACACTGGGAGCAAATAAATTCCGAAACCTACACTGTTGGACAACAGGAGACATCACAGGTTCCTGTCTTATTTCTTTCAACGCGTAGAGGATACTGCATTGGTTGGACACCCTGGCCCGGTGTGAAGCCCCAGTTATTATTTAAACTGCTTTCCGCTCTCGCTGAAACCCAGTTGTTATCAGGAAGATAAACAAACCATTAAAATTCCTTTGTTAAAAAAGGATATTGTTTGGATTTTGTCGCCCATCATACAATATAAATCTGCATTCCGTCTGACCTGAAGACCTAAATGAAATACAGCGGTTGACTACAAAACACAATTCCCATGACTATGAACGTGTCTGTAAACTGATTGCTGCCATCTCAAATGATAAAAATCAGGCCAGAGATTTGTCTGTTCCCGTGGTAACCTGCTGCCCTTCTCCCTCCCTCCCACCATCACTGTCAAATTCCTCAGGAAACACATCTGAAAAGCCATGTGCATAGTCTGATCACATTATCTCTGGTCAGAGAAAGAGAGAGAGAGAGAGAAAGTTGCCAAGGGGGATCGAACAAAGCCAAGGGCAGTTGACTGCTCGGGCCTAATTGCACCCTGGTCTGCATTTGTTCTTGCAAAATATGTCTCTGTCGGCTGCTCAGTCCAAATATCTTCCGAGAGCAAAGCTTCTTGGTGCTTTGTAATCCGGGGGAAATCTCATCTCACTGTCCAAAACCAGAGGAGTAGCTAGAATTTAAAAGATGCTGATAAAAAAAAATCATCTGAGCTTTTGTCACCACCATCGGAGAATAAAAAAAAAAAAACACAGGCAAGCTAGCATGAGCACAAATGCTTTTTTTTTCCGGAGTTTAAAAAAAAAAAAAGTTTTACTCCCTGTCTGTCTTACGTCTTCTTTCATCATCATCGCACCACTTTGAGTGTCTGTCTGTTTTAGCCTGCAGCTTTGTCAGTGGCTGGTTACAGTTACAAGATGTTCTGTATGGTCAGTGTTTTTGAGTGCTATGAATCCCTGTAATCATGGGAGAGGCCCTCTCTGTACAATGAACGTTTGTTGTCAGAGATGTGCGCACACACACACACACACACACACACACACTCGCTCGCTCACACTCGCGCACACACACACACGTTATTCCCCCCCTCACCCCCACCCACCCCATGGGTAATAGAGCTGATCATGTTCTGAACCCTCCTCTCTCTTTGCCACAGTTCTCACGAACATGCAAACGCTGGCACACACTCGTGCACAAGTGCAGACTCACGCGCATGCGCATGCACATGCACGCCATTTAGCTCTCACAAGTACACACACACACACACACTGGATCTTGTGTCATGACTGAGAAAAAGAAAGGGGGGGGGGGTCAATCGGAGGTCAAAGTCTAATGCTGTTAGGAAAAAAGATCCTTGATTGCATGTACAGTGAGCCATGCAGGGGCCAAGATAATCGCACAGATATGAACCCAGACATGCTCACACACACACAAACTGTATGTAACACACACACACACACACACACACACACACACACACACACACACACACACACACACACACACACACACACACACACACACACACACACACACACACAGTGTTCCTGTTAATGTGCATCCTCACTGTGTAGTAATGTTTGGGTGCTTTCCAGCAGAACAAGATCCAAACGATGACCAAAGACCTACGTCGTTTTGGAGCACTGAGTTGAAATGTCTGCTCCATAGTGCTGTTGTTGCTGTTGTGGTCACTTACAAATTCAGTGATTTTATTAGTGTGATTCAGCAGCATTTGGCACATTAAATGATGTGTGAAAAAAATGGACTCATTAGAGCCATAGAGCTGCTGCACTTGTTGAACTTGACAGAGGAGACTGTCAAAATTGTATTTATTTATTTTTAAATGTCCATATTTGAGTAAAATATCCGTGTGAAGCATAAACCCAGTAAAAGTCTCAGAACGTACGACCCCTCCACCGGTGACAGTGGTGTCAAAGAGCAGAAGGCCTGTCATCAGCGTCACTGCAGCCTGCGTGAGTGGGGAAGCGTTAGCAGGGGACGAGGCTCTTTTCAGATGCATTTCGTTCCTTGTCTGTGATGGGTGATGATCAGTCAATGGGGACCAGCAGAGGGGGGGGCGTGGGGTTAAAGGTTGAGTGAGTTCACTTGGAGACGGTTTCTGTAAGCAAACAGCCCTCTTGTTTTGGATATAGATTTGAGCACTCCTGATCAAAGTGCTTTTATCAGCTCTGGTCTGTGTGAACATGGGAGGAGAGGTTCAGGTTGTTTGTTTTTTCCATTTGGTACTTATCAAATTTATTTTACTCTTGTTGCATTATATAAAAGATGATTTTTTTTAATGGGTATCTGGCAAATTTCTGCAATAAATGTCCTTCAATAAGGCGTATTTTCTGTGTAAGGGATCTGCTGTCTGTGTTATGGCACATACCTCCTTACATTCCAGTTACAGTAAATAGCTAGCTTAGCCCATGAGTCAAAATGATAAGCCTTAAAGAGACACCGGGTCTCTCTTTTACCCACAAACACACACACTGACACAGATATATACACATTCTCCCTGCTGCTCTTCAAGTAAATACCATGGAACAACCTCAAGTGTTTGCAACTGCATTCAGTTTATAATTTCCCTGTGTTTTTTTCCCCCGTATCTCTCAGGAACAGGGTCACTCCATCGTTCTCCTGCAGCCACCCAACGACACCTAACATTTCCTGGAAGAACGTGTCCATTGCCAGCTCCCAACAAACATGGACTGTTTTCCCATGCTTTATTTTCTGTCGGTAAGTAAGCGGACGTGCCATTTTAGATTCTCGTGGCATGTGACACGTCGCTGCATCTTGCCCTCTCCTTTCTCCGCTCTATCCAGGGAATCACAGGTTTCTTTCTGGCGTTCCCCCAGACCTGAACTGAAGGTCGCTATGGGGGTGGGGGGGTGCTGGGGTGAGCTACTTGCACGCGGGAAAGCGTTGATGGAGCAGACTGTGAGGGACCGCAGCTCCTTATCGAGTCAAGAATTCGCTATGACCCCGGGGCTGTGTCTTTTATTTGTCTAATCATAGTGGAGGAGGGAGGAGACGAGGGGGAGGGAGGGGGTGAAGACTGGCCCTCAGATTCCATTCAAAAAAAGTTGGGCTCTTCAACCAGCTGTTTACCTTTGGAGGATGTCGCCAAAGATAAACTGCAAGTGGTCTATCTGATCGGGGACTGCTTTGCTGTAAACAGACCAGGCTGGACTACTAAAACCAGTGGGAACAGTTAAGAGAAGGTTTTCTGAGCAGGTGAAGACACAGAAAATGGGCAGACAGACCGTTTATATGGCAGTCAAACCACCGACTTTACTCATTCTTCCCTGTGTTGCTGCATTCTTTCCTCTCTGCTCTGCTCGGTCCTCTCCTAATTGTGCCTTGTGTCATCCGCCTTCAGAGACATCATGATTCCTGGTAATCGAATGCTGATGGTCATTTTAATATGCCAAGTCCTGCTGGGAGAGAGCAACCATGCTAGTCTGATACCTGAAGAGGGAAAAAAGAAAGTACCAGGCCTGCAGGGTCGTTCGGCCGCTCAGAGCCATGAACTGCTGCGGGACTTCGAGGCCACGCTGCTGCACATGTTCGGCCTCAAGAGGCGGCCGCGGCCCAGCCGCTCGGCCCCCGTGCCCCGCTACCTGCTGGACCTCTATCGGCTGCAGTCGGGGGAGGCTGAGGAGGCCGGAGCACACGACATCTCGTTTGAGTACCCGGAGAGGTCAGCCAGCCGAGCCAACACTGTGAGGGGCTTCCACCATGAAGGTGAGGGGGGGGCAGGAGGATGTTTGATCATGTTTTATTTGCATAGTGATGTTTCTAGAGTTTAGAGCAGTTCAAAGTGCTTCACGGATGCCTGACAAGCAGATAACAAGTGTAGACCATCAAAACCACCCGACACAAAAGAGAAGGAAAAGAAAATGTGAGATCAATGCACGCGAGAAAGTAAAAAAAGATTTAAAAAAAAATATTGGCATCATGTGCAGTTGGGAGGAAATAAAAAAGGACAACAAAGGGGGAAAATTATTAATGTATTATGTCATGGCAGAAACATTACAGCAATCATTTTTGTAGTAGTGTATTTCATTAGCATGGGCGAGGGCTGCTATTCAGGGATAAATAAAAAAAAAAAAATCCAACTACATCCCTTGAAACATGATTGTAAGGCGGCTCCACCCATCTTACCATAACCAAAGAATCTAAGGATGCGGTCACCAAATACTGTCTAAAGAGGGGCGAAAAATTTCTGCTAGACAAGCTCTCAAGAGCCTCTTTTGACAAAACTCCTGCGTGTTTTGGTTAGCAGCTAAAGGGAAAGCATACCTTCATATTACTGACTTACACTTCTCACCCCACCCAGCAGAACATGGCTTAAAAAAGCCCAGTCTTGGCCTGGAATCGGAGTGTGCTCCTCTCTCATGTCTCCAGTTTATATGGAGGGCCCTTTTAGAAGGACCTTCCTCAACGTGCAATTATCTTTAATGCTACTCTGCAGCCTTCTAAATAAAGCCCCTACTGCCAACAGTGTGGGTGCTGGGAGCAGACGCTGCAGCCCTCTGGAGAGATGGAAAAACAGTCTCAGAGGCCGGTGCGATAGAAGGACTGGAACGCAGCGCACTTTCTGTTTATTGTGACTTGGATCTGCTTAGTTTTAGTGGCATAGGCAGAGGTTTCAATTAAGCTCGGAGAAACTCCAGGTTGACTGATCTGCTGAATGTAAATCGAGGCTGGAAAGCTGGTCTGAAGTAAATGCTTAAAAGCAAAAAAAAAAGAAAGTTTTTCTAAATCTAAGGAGAGAGACGTGTAGCATGGTGAACTAGAAAACCGGGCAGCTTCAGGGCTACAGAACATGTCCGCCCATAGGAGGGAGGCAGGAGAGATGAGTCAGCCTTAATGCGGCTTGTCAAACTCACTGCGATCAGTAGCACATGACAAACACTCGCTAACACGGCAACGCACCAAAGCTAGAAGAAAGAAGGCCGCCGCTGGAGCAGGAACTTCTGCTTTTGTGATGCAACGTGTGCGCGTGCACATGTGTGTTTGAGTTTCTACTGCTCTTTGCAAGCATTTCCCCTCCTTCTTGTACTTTTTTTTTTTTTTTTTTTTGCTAAACTATGTTAATAATACGCTTCGAGGCCTTTCGAGTGGGAGTGTTCGCTGTCATGGAAGCACCTTTGTGCGATATTGTGATTCAGTTGACTGATCTGGCCAAAACACAGTGAGGTCGGCACCAGATGAAAGGTAAATTCATAGATTTATTGGTTGTGTGTGAAACAGGTGATACCTACTCGCTTTTTCATTCATTTTAATTTTCTTTGTGCATCAAACTGCAGAGCAGCAGGCAGTACCAATAACATGAGAGGGTGTGTGACTGTGATTTTCAGATTTTTTTTTTTTACAGGCTGAGAGTGAGGATTTGAATGCAACGTGTTCCCTCCCTAGACCCCATTTTCCCTGTGAGCTTCAGATGAATGAGATTCTACTGTATTGTCTGACTGCTTAATGATTATTCATGATGAAAATGATAAATGTCTTAAGTGAACAAACTGCAGAGCTAATCAAAAACACAGCAGGTTTTAATAATGAGAACCACCTGGGTAAGATTAGGGTCTGGGTGTGAAATAACAGGGGTGGATTGAGCAGGAAAATAGTAGACACAACATTCCTTTCCCCAACAATGGTGATCTTGCCAGAAATCTGCAGACTGAGCGTGGAACAGGGAGCCTCCACTGTGTTTATACTGTAGCTGTGGTACGTTAATCACCACCCTCCTTGTAATGCGTGTTTCAGCAAAGTGCTCAGGGAAAGGCATTGAGAGAAGTGCGGGATAATCCTTATAGATAGATAAGGAAGTGTGGACGATGTGTATCTGCATTCTTGAATGCCTAGAAGTTCTTGAGAAGTGCGCATGCACATTATCTTGCGTCAATTAGGTCGTGGGGGGTGTGAGGTGTGTCAGCCCAGAGCAGTGTTTAATTAGTTTTATCTGCTGGTATTGTCAGAATCTTTGGGGGGCAAAGAACAAATGAACAGGAGATGCTGATATCTTCATGGAAACATCAATATCTGCATTTTTCAAATTCACAAGATGTTCATTTGGAGCAAAGTGGCAGCCCTGTTGATTTTTGATACAACACGTAGCAATAGTAATTAGGAAGTCTCCTTCTGTTCATTTCCAGAGCACATGGAGAGGGTGCACGAGCTGGACCACGGGGAAGCCGCGCCCGTCCGCTTCCTGTTCAACCTCAGCAGTATCCCCGAGGACGAGCTGCTCTCCTCCGCCGAGCTGAGGCTCTACCGCCACCAGATCGACGAGGCTGTCGCCAGCGCCCTCTCCGACGACCACGGGCTCCATCGGATAAACGTGTACGAGGTGCTGAAGCCGCCGCGGCCCGGGCAGCTGATCACGCAGCTCCTGGACACGCGGATCGTGCGCCACAACATGTCACGCTGGGAGAGCTTCGACGTGAGCCCCGCCGTGCTGCGCTGGACTCGCGAGCGCCTCCCCAACCACGGGCTGGCCGTGGAGGTGCTGCACCTCGACCGGACGCCGCGCCACCAGGGCCGGCACGTGCGTGTCAGCCGCTCGCTGCACCAGGAGCCCGGCGAAGACTGGGAGCAGCTACGTCCCCTCCTGGTTACCTTCGGCCACGACGGGAAGGGTCACCCGCTGACCCGCCGGACCAAGCGCACCCCCAAGGCGCGGGGCCGCAAGCGCAACCGCAACTGCCGGCGCCACGCGCTGTACGTAGACTTCAGCGATGTAGGCTGGAACGACTGGATAGTGGCGCCCCCCGGTTACCAGGCCTATTACTGCCACGGGGAATGTCCGTTCCCGCTGGCGGATCACCTGAACTCCACCAACCACGCCATTGTTCAGACACTGGTGAACTCTGTGAACAACAACATTCCCAAGGCCTGCTGCGTGCCAACAGAGCTCAGCGCCATCTCCATGCTCTACCTGGACGAACATGACAAGGTGGTCCTAAAGAACTACCAGGAAATGGTAGTGGAGGGCTGCGGCTGCCGCTAACACACACTAACTAGAACTTGGACTTGGACTGGCGACTTGAAAAAAAAAAAAAAGAAACATGGACGCTAAAACAAAGCAGAAGGTCTTTACTCCCAAAAATGTTCACTTGGACCCTTATTTATAACTTTTATGTTGAGGTGTATGTTTGTCTCACTTTTTTTTTGTTTCTTTGACAATATGATCATATATTTTGACAAAATATATATATTTATATCTACATATTAAAAATAAATTGAGTCCTTATTTTAAACATAAAAAAGCTGTACAACTTTTCATAATGTACATTAGATTGTATAAGTTTTTTTTTTATTGAGAAAATAGTAAAAAAAAAAAAAAACAATCTAAAAAAGTAAAAAGTTTATTTACTGGTAATATTTATTGCTTTCATATTATATACTTTTGGAGAAAAATAAAAACATGAATTGCTTCCAGTAATACATTCAAACAGATCACAAGATGCACCCGTTTGTGTATTTGCCTAAATTAGAGCACTGCGTGAATTTGTCACAACACTGATTTTTTTTAACGAATCAGTTAAAATAATCGGAAATGTACATTGACTTTAATTAACCTCTTTACCCTGATATTAAACTGATCATTTTTATAAGGCCCTTTAAAGAAAATCTATTTGACCTTTTCGTAAAATATCTGGGGGTCGTAGTAAATCCCTATTACAGTTTTAACATTTTAATTTAAATTCTAAGTGGCCTTTTCAAGTGTGTTTAAATCACTTTTGAGCTTAACTGAAGAACAACAAAAAAAGCAGAGAAATCTTTCTGACGCTCTGTCTTTCCCAAATAAAAGAATGTTTGCTTTATTATTTGGCATTTCACCAACTCTGAATGATTCACACTTCACCAAAGAAAGACAAACAGTGGAAGTGGTCGCTCTGTGCTTGCTGCATTATCTCAATTTTCATCCTCTTTTCAGGGGACAGTCGCTGTAACAGAAATGGTATGCCATTTCAAAGATAGAGGGCCTTTGGTTCGGGTCTTATTGTTCTCAAATTTCACTTTTATGTCAATTAGGCTAACATGTGGTGGTTGGACACTCGCTAATCCAATTGCAGCCGGGGCGGGTTGTTGAGCCTGACTGTGGGAGAGTGATTCTATTGTTCTTGACGTCCCCACATTGGGGGCATGATTGTGGCCGATGCGTCCTGCCCTGATACGAGGCGGCTGAGTCCTCAGAAGAATCAAAGGTTAGACGCTCTGTCTCCTGCCTTTGTCTCCACGCCGGCAGAGCAAAGACGCCTGTCTCCAACCTGTGCCCCATCACACAATAGGCTTCGACATCACTTATTTACAAGCTGATGGCTGGCCCAAATTATATGATAATGTTTAGAGAGAGCGACTCCTTTGAACTGTCGGGGGGACGTTGGCCGTGCATTGTTTCACAGCGAGAGTCCTGTACATCAGCAAGTCTGAGGGACAAACCCCTCGACAGTATAATCTGCACTTTTTTAAAGAAACTTTAATACTTTTAAGTCCAATTTAAAAAACTCACACTTAAATACATAACTTGTTTTTGTTCATTTGGATCTTACTTACTTGTCAGATAAATTAGGTGATTTATTATAATAACAAGTCGGGTCTGTTCATTTTTTTCCCCCCTTACCGGAGCATGTGCAGGCCCTCAGACCTCGGGCCCTGCATATCAGTGTCAAAAAACAAAACAAACAAACCAAAAAAAGAGGAGGAAAAAAAGGGCAGAAGAAGACAGAAGAATTTCATTTTGAAGTGGCTGAAGGCAGAAGACGAGGAGCCGAAAAAGGTGGGAGGTACGTGTATGTGTGTGTTCGGGAAAACAAGGGAGGGGGGGGGGGGGTGTCTTTCCAGCAGCTTGACAGTGCAATTACAACATTTCAACTGATCTCCCCCTGAAAGTTGAGATAACATCAGCCAGTTATGGTAATTGTCTGCCCGTTCATTATCCCACAACCCTACACAAAGAGGGATGCATGTTTATTAAAAGGCCCGAAGAGGGACGTTTATATAAGCCCAGCACACCCAGCGAGCCTGCCACTTAGTCCACCACCGGCCCTTCCCCGAGTCCAGAGGAGGAGGAGAGGCGGCGTCATTGGCCATGTGACCGCTCTCGACTCCAGGAAACAGACGGACGAACGTGAGAGTGCGTGACGGAAGGTGGGTGGGGGGGTCAGTGTGGATGTAGGGGTGGGGGGGTTGGGGGTCAATTACGGAATGAGTCCTTAAAGACAGATTGAGGGCTTTGTCATTTCCATGTGACGTGCCACTCAGTCTCCTGTAAGTGCTTGTTCTCACGCAATTACAGGTGAGTCATTATGCAGCGGGTCTATTGACACTGCTCGACTAATTGACTGGGTGAAGTCTTCAAAAAGCTTTTTATTTGGACGTTCCGCCGTAAAAGCCCGGTGTTTATAGACAGTAAACCTCCCCGCAAGGAACAAAGGAAGATGATCTTCGCTTGCAGTGCCCTGCTTGAGTGGGCGCACTCCATACTTGGATCCCTGGAATCATCCTCTTTCCTCCTCGCTCGCCAGATGTCAGGGATCCGGACGTGCGAGCGTTGGCGTGCGTGCAAATGAGTCTTTTGAGTAGTCTAATTTAAATTTTTTCCGTGCATATAGGGAAATCCTTAAGTCGATTTAAACACTTTTTCGAGACCATCTCAATGTATTATAATAGCCCATCACCACTTAAAGTTGCACCTAATGTCATTTAACCTGTTTAATCTGCTGAGTCGGCCACAGCTGTGGATGTAGATGATGATGTTTCAACAGAAGCTGGTTATAGACGCTCTGTGTCTGACGGTGGCCTCATGACTAGCTTTATACATTTGACATCTGACAGCGACGATGTCCATCGATGCTACGCTCGCTGACCTTTTTTTTTTTTTTACAAAACAGTAAGACTCCCAGCTGCTATCAGCGATGGGCTCCAGCTTGTTGCTCATTCCCCTCGAGGCCTGGTTGTTAACAAGAGTCAAGCGTTGGGTCTGTTAAAATCGCCTGTGCATCGTGCAACCTTATGCAGGAGTAAGAAAAAAAAAATGTTTTTCACCTTCTGAAACAAAACAAAATACCTTTCTTTAGTGGCAAAAACTCTCCAACTCACCCCTTGTGTAATCTATCATTTGGTGCATCCAACCCCAGAATGTGTGAATCTTGTCAGAAGAATTTACACAAACGGTGTTTTGATTTTAGCTGGCTCGTGATTTACTGTTACCACACGTGTAATGTTTATAACCCACCTGTGTTGTCTGACAGCAAAGATATCTCAATGACAAAACATTGATGCTGCGGCCAAGTTACAACACAAACTAAGTGATAAAAGAAAAACTGAGCAAAGTTGAATCTGCTAAAGTGTAAGTTCAGAATTGTTCAAGTCCGTCTTAAAACAGTAGTCAGGTAGCTAATAGGGGTAATTAAATCCTCCTGTTCATGCTGACCTTTAAAGGTCTGCAAACGTGTGTGCAATGTAAGGGATTGGGGAAAGCAAAGCTGACAAGATTTCAAAGTTTACCTAAAGATAATATGAGGCTTCATTTCCGAGTTAGTCAAAAAATGTTTTCCACAGTTTTTTTTTCTCCTTCTGTTTACCTGCAGAGAAGAGAATCATAACAAAAAGAGGAAATTTGGTACTAAAACAACAATGCTGACTTGATTTGACAAATCAGGGCAGAAGATGACTCATGTTATCTTCAAATAAACTTTGAAATACACTTTTGCTTAGAAGGACAGCTGCAGACTCTGTTCCCTATCACTCAAACTCAATTAAGCACTATGAAGACATCTCTTACTGGCCAATGAAGAGTATGAAAAAGGCATGAGATGGTAATTAAGGCACCTGACTGTTGTTTTAGGACTATAAAATATTGTAAAGTAAGTGCCCAGAAAGAGAGAGAGAGAGAGAAAGATCTGGGTCTATGTTTGCTTGTTGCTCTTCATTTTTGAAACTATCTTAAACACCAAAATTGAATTCTATTCAGCCCTATTTCATTGGAGTGGCTTGAGTTTGAGAAACATCTCAAAAGCTCTTTGAATAAAACTAAACACATCAAACACAGATGAAACTAGAGCTAAAAATATATATATATATATTTCATGAACTGACCCTTAAAGACAAACACAACAGCAGTGTTACACCAGAGCAAGTGTTTATGGTTCCTGTGTTGAGGACAGGATGCGTCACACTGCGCTCCGCTGCAGTCCCAAACTGGAAAGAGTTAGTCGATGCTCTCTTGTTCAGTCCTCTGTTTGGTGGAGAATCAGGAGGGGCGACTGTGATGATAGCTTGTGTCAGTGCTGCTTGAGGTCAGGGCCTCTCGTTTCAATCTCCCACTCATACACACACACACAAACACACACACACACACACTTTCTTATACTGTTATTATCTACCTATTTTTCAGGCTATATCATTTTGACACAAAGACACATACACACGTTCGTGCACAGGCGTGAAACCTTAGACCCTCCCCGCCGTCCATCTGTAGGGGTTATCTGCGTGACACCTCCTCTCACCCCCGTCTGTGACACATCTCCACCCATCACACACACCTCCGCGCCGGCACATGGCAGCCGGGGCTCTCCACAGAGCGTTTAAGGGGGATAAGGCTGTCATCGATGGAATACTCTGACCCCGGGGTCACCGGCACAAAAAAAAAAAAAAAACGCATTCACACAGGCGTTTGCTGCTTACAGTGTGGCTCGCAATCAGTAACAGTATCGGAGAGTTTTACTTGCCAGGGTTCACGCAGAGGGGACGTCATCGTAAACGTGTCGCTTCAGGCATGAACAATTAGTTGATTAAAGGGCTGGGAGAAAATTAATTTGCAATTTTTCTTATATCATTCATTGACAAGTTTCACATATATTGGATGGCATCAGGTTGAATCTCTCAAATCATCATCATTATATATAAAATATAATAATAAAATATATAAAACCATTTCCAATAATGCAGCAATGCAAACTGGTTTAGCTTGGTATTACTTTAACTTATCCTGACTTGTTGACTGTGAACATACACAATCCTTTCCAAATGTAATAATGTTGGTGAGCAATTATAATCGATATACAGTATAATCATTAAAGGAAATAGTGTTTAGTTTCAGAGTTATATTTTATCCTTAGGGACTTTGGTTGAAGACAAAGAAAACACTACTATTAGAAACCAAAAGACATAAATTAACAGTACAGTGGTTCTGAGTGACAGTTGTTAGGGTAATGGTCATTCTGCTTGCCTTCTTTTTAGCTTACAGCGAGTGTGTGTGTGTGTGAGTGTGTGGGGCTTGCTCTCACACACACACACACACACACACACACACACACACACACACACACACACACACACACACACTTTTAAGTATGTGTGCACAGTCGCAAATCTGCAGTTGCTTGGTCCGTGCAGGACTGTTAACACCCCTGGTGTCTGTCAGTGGTGTCAGAAGAAAAACAATGGAGCCCTCTCAAAGAAAGCTTAATAACAGTAATTGCTGCCTGAGTGATTAGAAAGAGTATCAGATATTTCCATCTTGACAACTGTTCCCAAACAAAGCATACAGGAATGGAGGGTTGAGGCATGGAGTGTGAATGCATGTGTGTGTGTGTGTGTGTGTGTGTGTGTGTGTAGTGGGGGTTAAACACTGTGTGATTAAACCCCCCCTCGACAGTCGTTTCTCCCACCAAGCCTCCCCGACTGGGAAAGGGATCACAGTGGAAATTTCCACTTGTCGTAGAAAGAACCTGCGGGTTTAAAAATTTGGTGTCAAGTGCCAGTGTCGCTGTGTGGACGGAATGCTTCTTTTGTGGGTGAGTCTCTGGTGTAATTTCGGGCAGGGCAGGGTGTCCCTGCAGTAGGCCTTTCTTCCTCGGGCCCTGTGCAGTTTCATTAGATACGGCTAATGAAAAGATGGCTGCTGGACAGCCCGGCCCCCCGACGCTCCTCTGGCCTGTATTTAGAGCCCCCGCCTCACATCTCCCACCGAACAGGTGTGCTGGCTGGCCCTGCAGCACTACGCCGACTTACTGAAAACACTTTTCATCCTCATCCTCTCTCTCCGACAGGCTACACTACTTTTATGGCATTATTTTACTTAGGTTTTCATCGCCCAAGCGCAAAACGGGGGGGGCTCCCTCTGTTTTAGATCAGCAAATATTCAGTGTTTTGTGAATTTAAATGGCATTTATTTTAAAGAGTTTTGTTAGTTTTTACAGTAACATGTTTGTGTTTGTTAAGGCAATAAATCTGATGGATATGCGGAGAGATTTGCTGGTGATATACCAAGTCAATCGGTCAATCATCAATCACATGTTTCTACAGTATCCCAGAACCAAACACTAGCTCCAGAAACAGTTTCGCAGCCACCATAGTTGATGGGTTGCAATCTGCAGCCTCGCCACTAGATGCGTCCAGAAACTACTGTACCTTTAATTTGTTCTGAGGTGTTTATCGTGCTACAATTCATAAATATGGATGTGGGAACCTTACTTTTACACACTTTCACCTGACGGAGCCATTTGTGGTTTGGAGCCAGTAGCCTTTTCATCGAGAGTATAAAACAATTTGAAATATATTGATGTGGCTATTTAGCAAATGGGAATATTTATTGCCCTACAGACGGTTTTTCTTGCTTCTGGCAAAAACAAGTGGCAACGTCATGCATCACATAATATTCTCACATCCTTGTCTTTATTTACACATATGGCAGGAAATTATCGCTCTGAAGCCTCTGGCAACCTGAGATGTCATAAAAAGCTTCCTGTAATTAGACAACTGCACAACTGTGCCAATCCACTGCTCCCGTTCCCTCCCCTATGAAACACTAATTTGCCCTTAAGCATGATAAGAGTTGATATACAGTATGGTGTCATCCGGGGATAGCTCATTGTTTTTCTCGGGGGTTAATTACAGAAGCCCGTTTCATCTACTGGCAGCTTCTCCCTTTTCAGGTGCATAAAAAAAAAAAAAATCCAAGAAGCGACGTGGTGTTGGGCTGGAGCACGGCCGGAGTTAGATCTCAGTGTTTATTTGCTAACAGACTCCCTCTGTGTTCATACGCTGACCCTTTTTTGTGGCTCTCTGAGAGGCAGGTGGATTGTGCCCGGGGCTTGCGGGCTACAGTTTGAAAGCAACGACGTGAAACCAGACACGTAACATGACCCCGAGGCAATTAGGCCCACAATGAGGACGTTTTTTTCGCATTCGCTCCCTTTGTGTTGCTAAATACTATTTAAGAGCAAATAAAACAAGGAATCGTTGGCGCTTTTAGCGGCAGGCCGGGTGCGTTTTTTGACGAATATGTAGCGAATCGCGACAGTTTCACGTGGCTGAGTGGCGGATGATTGTTGTACATAAGTTGAAGGAGTTGCTCTAATGCGTGCCCTCTGCTTTGAAGTTACCCCTCCTTGTTGTCCTGTGTTTTTGAAGTGTGTCTGGAAGCAGGGCGGGGTGGACAGGACTGGAGGATGCAAGACTAATGGAGTCCATTTCGGGTGAGTTTAGACCCTCTCACATGTTTTTTAGACATGCTGCAGAAGCCGGAGAGGTACGTGGAAGGGCTGGAAGAGAGAGAGAGAGAGAGAGACCCTGCAGCTCCTTCCCTCCTCCCTTCCGTTGCTATACTCTTCCCTGAATGGAGTGTGTCTACCAGATCTGCCCAGGATGAAATGTCATATCTTAGACTGATCCTTATCTCTTAATCGCTTCCTTTGTCTCCCATGATTCCCCAGACCCTCCCTGACTTCCCTCCTCGGACGCGGCCCTTTGATGTGTCAGCCACAGTTAGAGACGCTGGGGGTGGGATATTTGTGGTGTGTGTGCATGCATGTGTGTGTGTGTGTGTGTGTGTGTGTGTGTGTGTTTTAAAGTGGCGGTCTGGTTCTGCTCTGAGCTAACAGGAGCCTCAGAGGTTATCAAGATTCAATAGTGGAAGGGGACCACTGCGAAAGGGGTGGGTGTGTTAAGGCTGGTGCAAAGAGATGGTGTGTGTGTGTGTGTGTATGTGTGTGTGTGTATGTCCCTGCATGAGTAATGTGCAACACGGGCAGTAATGTATATCTGTGCAATTCAGCATATGTGCTTGTATGACTCTGTTGGGGTGAAATCCAAAGCTAATTACACATCAGCCTTTACACTTTCTCTAGGGCCACAAGCAGATGTCTGCAAGGTAGACACTCAAATATCAAACAAATGTTGGAAGTATCACAGAAAGAGTGCACACACAATGAATAATTAAAAAAAGAGAGGCTTGTAAAATTAGGACGTTTCTACTATGGATTATTTGAGCCATATCCTGTAAATGATTTTGTTGGTGACTTTTACGTTGTTGGTGAGTAGAGAGATAATGACTTACACCCTTTTTATCATAGATTTGATTTGGGGGGATAAGCTCAGTGTTATTTTTGCCATTGTTAGTGTTAGCCTTGAGCTAATGCCACTGCTGTCCTTGCTGTAATATCAGATAGATTGGCTGAGTTCATTACCATTCTCAGAGTAGTATAAGCAAGCAAGCAAGAATTTCAACTCAAGATAAAACACTGTTCACTTTTTTCAACCCGAAAGCTGCTGCTGATCCAGTAGGTTTAATATTTTTGCCCCCCCAAGCCCTACAGTTGGCCCCTGAACATATCAATGCTCTGACAATGTTTCCATATTTATACGCAGGTATAAATAATTCAACAAAAGAAAAGCTAGAGCGGCATGTGGTCTGATCTAATACACACAGTAGATAATATTTTTGAACTCCCCCACCTTGAGTTGACCCTCCGCACTAATGAATTGTCCACATGCACCTGCAGTTCAGTGTTTGCATTCTTGACAGCCACTGAAAATACTTTCGAAAGCAATGGATTCAGGGCGAAAAGTTTAATCTGTTATTCTTTCATTCTTACATTTTATTTCACACATATACAAACACACATAGTGGTTTGCACATTTATGTACTAAATAAGTGCTGCTAGACATGATTTATTTACGCACACACACACACACACACACACACGAACACACACACACACACACCATTCACTCATACCTACTGGCAATTTTGTATATCCAATTAACCTAAAATGATGTATATAATAGAGAAATGACATTAAATTGAAAAAACTAGTGAGTGAGTGCAGACTTTTTGGTTTCATTTGGGGTGAAAGAGGATGGCTGCTTCAGGATTGTCCCTGTCTCTGTGTGTCTTTGTGTGTGTGTGTGTGTGTGTGTGTGTGTGTGTTACTGTTGTGTGAACATTTGTGTATGTGTGCATAGGAGCGAGCTGTAGTATAGGACTGTGAGAAAAAAGGAAAACACACTGAGCAACATGGAGAGCTTGTTTGAAAAGGCTGATATCTTACAACACATCTTCAAACACAAATAATGTATGTGGAGGTACCTTTAAACATGTGACTACATAAGAACGGAATCTGTTTTCTATCACAGCTCATTGTTGTTTAGTTGGCTTATTGTGCCGATCCAACATCCGGGGACTCGGTCTTTGGTCCCTAAAGGAATCTCGGGCTGAAGCCAAGGGTGATGGGGGCACATTGTCTGCACCCTCTGGTGGCAGGATGCAACAGCACAACCTGCCCTTTGTACGTGTGTGTTAGTGTTTGTTAATCTGGAGACAGTAAGAGAACGTGCTTCCCCAGGTGAGAGCACAATGCCATGTGTTTGCGTGGGGGAGGCCATCCTGCATCAGCTGCATATCCTGACAAAGAGACCTGGCTTACAATTAGAGGTTTTTTTTTTGCTTCAGCCAAAAGCAACATTGTTCATTTCAATGGAAGAGCGGGGCCCCCAGTGGGTCTTGAGCCACCTGGAGATGAAGGAGGGCGGAGGCGAGTGGAAAGTAGAGAGAAGAATAACAGCATTACTGTCAGAAAGAAAATGTCACCATGAGAACAGATTCATCAACATGTAATGGTTAAGGCTATTATTATCGCCTTGTATGCAGCCCGGTGTTTTTCGAACCCTAAGTGGATTTTCAAACAAGGGACTAGCATTGTTTCAGCCACTGGTGTATCTGTGTGTATTTGCACATCCAAGCTAGTGTAGAGAGAAAATAAGCTAGCACTTTCCCCCAGATTTAGGTCTAAGCTTGAATAAACTCTGACACTCCCTCCTTTGTGAGTGATTGTCAAGAGGCTGTTTGTTGCTCTTGGCATGAACATACACAACTGTATACGTTTAGCCATGGACGTCGGGGCATTCAAGAGTGAGATCATTAACATATGGCCCGAGCAGTTACGGCCTGCAGCCATGAGCCCTGGGGGACAGCCTAGCTGTGTAAGTGAATACTGATCATATAATTTAGATATTATTACCTCTCCTCGAGTGGAAAAAACATGTTCACTAAGTACATGCACCAAAGGGTAAGCATGGGAAGGCCAAACAAACAAAATCAGACACTGCACTTGTAATTTTTCCTCACAAAAAAGAAAAAAAAAATCCAGAATTTACAGATCTAAACTTTTTGGTTACATGGCTTTCTGCTGGAAACAGCTTGTGTGTGTGTGTGTCTAACCATGTCAAATTTAAACTTTACACCTAGAGATAATCATGAACCTTTTTTTTTTCAATTTGCCCTCTGTAGTGTAGTTTTTTGCCTCACGGAAGACTTGGAACGGAGGAAAACCTGTGAAAGCGTTCAATTAAACATTTCAGCCATCATAAAAAAAAAGGAGGGGAAGAGTCACGCCAAACAAACAGACGCGTTGCCTCGGTAACAGACAAAACCCCTGGTGAGGTGTTGCATATGGGCCCTCCAGACTAGAGATGAGTGTCGGAAGAAGTCAAAATGAGCTATAAACCAAAGCGTCACCAGAGGAAGGAGTTACATGAGCTGACAGACGAAGGTTGACAGTCCTAGTGTCTTGCACAAACGCGGGGAAAAGGTTGAGTCGAATGACAGTATAATGAAGAGCAGGCCGTCCCAGTGGATGTCTGCTCTACTCCATACAGGAAGGGGCTTTCCAAAACACTGACATTCATTTGTCCTTTACGTTTGGGAGAGGATGTACACACTGTGCGTGTTGCCTGGGGTTCACATGAGCTACCGCCACATGTTGGCCTTCATGTACCTGCCTGCCATCCATTATATCCATTATATTTTAATGATATGTAAGAGACGCTGGAGCGGAGAGATTGAAGTTTATGGTGTGATGTGATGAATTCGCCTTGAAAAGGAACAGGTAGAAATCATGGTGGCTGCTTAAAGACAGGCAGGTGACTAAGGCACTCCATTTGACTGGGCAACACGTGTGTGTGAGTGTGTGTGAGTGCATCTGTGTTCCTGTGTGTGTTTGTGTGAGGCTCGCGGCCACAGCCGTGCCCGGAAAGGCTTGGAGCACAACCAGTCATTAGGAAGTCAGGCCGTCTGGAGCGCATTATGGGCTGGGTACTGTAACTCTTACAAGCACAGGCTGCTATCAAATCAGGGATGAGGGTAAGAAAGATTGAGAGCGAAAGAAGGGAAAAAATCATCATATCTGTGTCAGATAATAGATACAGAACGGGGTAGGAGCTTTAATGGCTTCCTTTAGCATAATTGTTCCTTATGCGGGACACTGGTAGCAACTTTAGAGATTTCCTATAGCTACAGGTAGTGAAAGTAGGATAAACATTGTCTGGGAAGCAAGAAAACGGAAGTAGATGGACAGAATGGAAGAAGAAGAATTAATGGGGGAGGTGAAGAAAAAAATGAAGCTGAAGAGCAGGGTGGCCCACATGTGTTTGTTGAAGTGTTTCAGTCCTCCAAAAGAAAAAAGGGAGAAAGTAGTACTACACGGAAGAATGATGGGATGGCTCTTCAGCATAAGAAAAGAAAAGGAGTTCCCAGACTCAGACAGCGTTGCGTTGTTGGCCACAGCTGAAGTTTTGACTGCAACTCTCAACAATTTGACAGGTTTGGTGCGTCTAATTAGTGCTTACATTGTTTCTGTTTAAGTTTCATAAAAACGGTCATGATTCACTCCAGAGCCGAGTAAAAAAAAAAAAGAGACAAAAAAGAAAAAAAAATAGGCATGTTGCTGTACCATACATTTAGAAGAGAGATGGATGAAAGTAATAAGTTATAATAAGCAAGATTAATCTAGCTCGTCCATGCGATTAGGCTAATGATATTTTATTAACCTTTTCAAATTGCAAATACCATTAGTCAAAAAAACTACACTTTTGCAAGACTGGCCTTCAATAGAAGCTGGCCATGCATTTTGAGACTGAGGTTTTTTGGCAAAGTGGACACTGTAATAGGGGATCATAGCCGTCATAGTTGCCACACATGCACAAAATAATGGTTCAGCTACCCTTTCTACGTCAGAGCTGTTGTCTTGCTTACAAAGAAGCACCAACTACAGGACTTTGTCATTTAAAAGGCATCTGCTAAAATGTAGTGGTATCTGACAAAGACTTGGCTTGGTATAAACATATTTTATCTACACATGAAGTGCAGAAGAAAGGCTGTTAAAGGTCTGTCAGTATGTTTTTCTGGCATTTAACTGAAAAGAGGAGTTTTTTGTGTTTTAGGGTAGTTTCTATCACTATTATTGACTTAGTGAGTGTGGAGTAAGTATGTGAAATCTTAAAATGCGTATGTTTGGTGTTGAGTACCTCTACAATTAAATATCCAATATGAATTGTCTAGATTTGTGTTAAAGTTTTACTTAATTGTGAATAAACTCAAACGTTTCCATAAATTTGTATTCTAAATAAAACTTGTATTCTGTTAGGGTTATATTTTAAATTACATTTTTTCAATAATATTTTTTTGTCAAATATTTTTAAATATATTCAACTGGATGAACAATTTCTGTCATTGAATTTCTGGATGTTCCATAACAAACAATTAAACTCGGCTCTGATTCACTCCAGAGCCGAGTAAAAAAAAAAAAGAGACAAAAAAGAAAAAAAAATAGGCATGTTGCTGTACCATACATTTAGAAGAGAGATGGATGAAAGTAATAAGTTATAATAAGCAAGATTAATCTAGCTCGTCCATGCGATTAGGCTAATGATATTTTATTAACCTTTTCAAATTGCAAATACCATTAGTCAAAAAAACTACACTTTTGCAAGACTGGCCTTCAATAGAAGCTGGCCATGCATTTTGAGACTGAGGTTTTTTGGCAAAGTGGACACTGTAATAGGGGATCATAGCCGTCATAGTTGCCACACATGCACAAAATAATGGTTCAGCTACCCTTTCTACGTCAGAGCTGTTGTCTTGCTTACAAAGAAGCACCAACTACAGGACTTTGTCATTTAAAAGGCATCTGCTAAAATGTAGTGGTATCTGACAAAGACTTGGCTTGGTATAAACATATTTTATCTACACATGAAGTGCAGAAGAAAGGCTGTTAAAGGTCTGTCAGTATGTTTTTCTGGCATTTAACTGAAAAGAGGAGTTTTTTGTGTTTTAGGGTAGTTTCTATCACTATTATTGACTTAGTGAGTGTGGAGTAAGTATGTGAAATCTTAAAATGCGTATGTTTGGTGTTGAGTACCTCTACAATTAAATATCCAATATGAATTGTCTAGATTTGTGTTAAAGTTTTACTTAATTGTGAATAAACTCAAACGTTTCCATAAATTTGTATTCTAAATAAAACTTGTATTCTGTTAGGGTTATATTTTAAATTACATTTTTTCAATAATATTTTTTGTCAAATATTTTTAAATATATTCAACTGGATGAACAATTTCTGTCATTGAATTTCTGGATGTTCCATAACAAACAATTAAATTAAAAAAAAAACATTAGTATTAGCTCAAGTAGCAGAATGATAAAAGCAATGGTGGAACATTGCTTTAGAGAGGAGGAAACATCTGCAAATAATACATCTCCTGGTAAAAAAAATCATGGACATTTGGATTTAAAATTATTAGAAACAAAAACTGAGTTGACTTTAACTCCCATGATCCCACGCTACTTTGTGACATCATCAACTCCGTCTTTTGTTATTGTTTTGGTTGAGAAATCCCTAGCGCCAGAAAATTACATATTGTGCGTTTAAATCGAGTAGTACTAAAATTGGCCTCAGCGCCATCAATCTGAGTTTATATGAATATAAATATGTTGCCATACACATGCTCACTGCTAAAAGTAGAATGTGCTTTGTAACAGGAAAGGAAAGACACCACAAGTGGTCAAGAATGCAGAAGCTTTATATGATAAAACACTTGTTGTTGACCCTGTCAATCCGAATAATTGTAGAGAGGGAGCCAGATAAACAGCATACAAAGATAAGAACGTAAGATTTTTTTATAATTATGGGGGGGGGTAATCTACAGAAGCCATGAGTAGAGGCAAAGTGACTGAAACTGATGTTTTCAGACTGTATAACTCTCCTCAGGCACTGACACAGACATTTATCAAACTCCCCCATACAAAAGACTGCGTCAAACATATCCACCCAACGCTACAAGTAAACTTCCAACACCACAGCTGGGAAGTCAAAGTTCACAACCATCCTGACAGACAAGACTTTTTTTTTTCTGAGGTCAAACACATGAGTCCTTTATCCACTGATTTTCTTTTTACAGAGAAAATAGTGTTGCGTTTTGGGTCCCAAAAAAAAAAAAATCATGAGTCATCGACGTGCATCATTCAACCGCAAAAATACAAACACATTTTGCTTGGTGAGTTTGGTGAGGCGACAGTGAGTCAAGCCTCTGCAGAATGGCAATACAATGCCTAATCATGTTTAAGACAAAAAAAACTAGTTTGTTGATTTATCAGTTGAGTTCAGTGGATTTTACCAGAAAGAATTCCCCTAGCATTATTGTTCTTCTCCTCCAGTTTAAGAAGTGTTTTTTTGCTCTGTAGCTTCAACTTACGAGACAATCGGAGCTGGAGGCTGCCATTTAAGGCATCGTCTTTGACATCTTGATTTCATCCTGGTGTTCTGTTTTTTGATTTAGCAGCAGAAGAGGAAAGGAATTGCCTGGCAAGCGTCTGGCCTTCATGTTACAGCAGTCGGCATATTGAAACACCTGTTTTGATTTATTGTGTTTGGGTAGTTGGCAGTGGATGGATTCCAGCACACAGCTTCTTGCACATGCACTGCCAAGAAAACACACACACGCACATGCGCGTGCACAGCCAAATAAACAACAAGCGTACATATTTGTACACCCCAACGCACATGCACGTACACGTGGACACACACACATATATTCACACTTACACACTCTTTACAAGTTTTACAAATGACTTTGGTTGAAAGATCAATCATGAAAGCAGACTTTCTGGAAGTCTGCCTTAATGCCTTTCGTTTCTGAGCCTCCCCCTGCTGAGCACAGGTGCACTGGCACACAGTGCAGGGAACAGCACAAACCAACAGAGAAAAGAATAGTGTAAGAGAGAGGCTCATACCTCAGCCTGCCCTGAGACCACCTTTGACATGGTCCCACCTGTCAGCTAACCCGCACCGAGCCCCCCCTGTTCCGTGAACCCGAGTGCATTAAACCCAGAGAGCAAATGCACTGCATAGCCTTTTTGGTCCCGTGCCAAGGTTCCTCTCTCTGCTGGCCTGTGTCTATCTATCTGGTGTACAGACGACAGTTAAAGAGAAACAAATAGATACACCATCTGGCAGTTGTCTGGCCTTAGCTGTCTTTGGGACACATGATGGATTCTATCGGGAAAAGACGCCAAAACACAAAATGGCCGAGGTCAGTGAGTTTAGGAAATCCCAAAAGCGGGAGAGGGATGCGGATCTTCATTGCTTGGAATTTCAGGAAGACTTGTGCTGCGGATTTGGATGCTACGTACGTTGGTATTCAAAGTCGTTCTGGTAGTATCGCATTCTCTTGTTTTCAAGAGGTTTGTGTATCTTTATTGTTACATCTAAACAGAATCAGAGTGAACAAACAGCACGTCTCTATCTTTTGATTGTGGCTTGGCCAGCTGGCAACAGCTACGCCCGTTCTGGCGGTTCATGGTTGTCGTCACGTTGACGCATGTATACGCTATCCTAATTAGACGGTTGGGGGACCCAGATGACCGTTTGCCAAAGGCCAGACGGGGTTCTTCCCTTTCCTGTGTATTACAATATGACATCACAGTCTGGGTGCCAGGACACCCTATCATTGGTATGGTCGGGCAGGGCATGATGCGTCTGGGGAGTGACTGGGCCGACCTCAGGATCCCGGTCCACCACCACGCAGGCCAGGCTGACGGCGAAGTAGCCCATGTGCCAAGGAAGCGTGGGCTGTCCCACTTCAATCCAGGAATTCTTATCATGTTGACTTTTCAAAAGGGGATGCACCACACTGTGGTTTAGTCTGCAGCTGGGACAACAAAGTGATGAATGGAGGGGCTAGTGAGGAAGGGATATGCCCACACACTCACCTCCTCCTTCTCTCGCTCTCTCTCTCTCTCTCTCTCTTTCGCTACGCCCTCAATCAAATCACACACACATACATACATGAGCACTGGCCTCAAATCCTGTGGCAGCCATCCGGGTGGAGAAATTTGCGAGCTGTGGGCCTCTGCAGAGCCGCTCTCCAGGGCCGTGGCCATAAAACAAAAGCACTTGTAACATGAAAGAATTCCTGCAATTAACAAGAGGAAGTGGAACATCTGAGAGACGATGTTTGAATTCTCAGTGTGCTCTTCTGGGCGAAGTGTCAAAGCCGGGGTGGCTGCTGCTGGCCGATGTCCCCCCACCGCCCCCTCCCACCACTACCACCACCACCACAACTACCCCACAAGCCAACCCGCCCTCATACACTTCTGTCAATGCTAAATGTACTTCCTGTTCCCCTTTACGCCACCATGTCTCAGTGACCAGTGAGACCTCAGTAAAACATGTCCACCCTGAGTGCAGGCACCCACAGCGCACTGCTCGGAGGCCGTCAAGGGCTTCACTTTGAACCTGGCAGCTCCGAGGAACATTCCTGCCTTGAAAGGTTTATTTGGTTATCTCTGCAAATGTCCTGAGGTGAAATATACTGTTAAGTAAACTTAGCTGATACAAACCAGTTGTGGGCATGCAATAGTAAACAGATTTTAACCGCTCATGAAAAAGGTTGCTGCCTGCGTAGAGCAGTGCACTGCACACTGTCTGCCTGCAAATGTCAGAAATAGCAGGTTTTTCTCATAATGCGTAAAAAGGTTAAGATGGACTTTTGCTTCGAGGCAACATGGGGCTTGAACTTTTTACAGCGCATCTGGTTTTGTGTCTTACTATTGTCCCCTAAACTTGTTCTACACTGATGATGACAAGACTCAATTTTATAGAAATGAGAGCTTTGTTAAAGTGACTGCAACAATTTGGGTGATTTATTGTGGAAGTTTGTCCCCTTACAGAGTGTGCAGAGGTGCAAACTTTCTTTGTGAAAAATGAACTGTGTCCTGAGTGTGTAACCTTCATATGTGTGTGTTTTTGTGTGCTTTTTTTTTCCAGAATTTGGTCTGCATTCATGTGGATAATTATAACTTTATGGAGATTTTTTTCCCTCCCTTCCTTACGACCACATCTGCAGCAGAGGCAAATAGTAGAGGAAAGGGTGGAGGCCAAACTTTCTTACTCTGTTTCTCTTTCTATCTGCTCCCTTCCTTCCCTCTCTCTCTTCCCCTCCTCCCTTCTGTCGCTCATCTTCCTCCCTGGCCCGGACCACCTACGTTAGGAGCCTTGGGTGGACCCAGAACCATTGCTATCAGCGCAAGTGTACTCAAACGTCCCATAATGACTTCCACTTAGAGCCAGTCCATAAACACTCTCAGATGCACAGAGACACTCTCTGAGGGCTCAGTCGGGCTGACTGCATGCTTTTCTCCTCCGCAGAGGCTGCACTCACTTAGCTAGTTTCCTTAATTCCTCTCTTAATAGGAATCTGTTTGTTTGTTTGCTTGCACATTGGTTCAGTTCTGTTTATTTGGCTGCCCGTTTTATGAGATTCAGTGTCGTTCAAGCCACCCTAGGAGTAGTCCTCAGCTTGTGCGTGTGTGGCAACATTCACATATTAAACTGGAAGCTTTTTACTGTAACTCGTTGAGTTTTCCGGCAGTGGTTAGACCTGCGGTGACGCTACCTCCATGAAGATTTGCTCATCAGAGCGGGTTCCTGAGTTGTGCACTACATGTCCCACGCCTGTGGACGATGATGTCACAAGATATTGTCTAATTATATTTTGCGTGATGCTAAATACCATGAAACTCATGTAAACTGCAAGGGTGGAGTTGACATATTCCTTAACTCATAGAATGACCTAAAGCTAATTTAAGTGCAGAGCGCACTACGATTGGTGTATTGCAACTTTGAAGAGGATAATGAGTAACTACAAATGTCAGTTTGTGTTCTCACTGATGTCACTTGTAATCAAAGTAAGTCTTTACGCTCAGGAATTAGCAGCAAAATGCTTAACATATTCTGTCTACTTACAACTTACAAGCCCTAATTGAAAGTTAGGCATTATGTGATCACAATTGATCAAATGCTCCATCCGTCCATCCATTTTCTTCCTCTAATAAGGATCATGGGGACTCCCTAGCCACTTTGCTCAGCTCCTGCAGGGGAACTCCAAGGCCTTCCCCAGCCAGTCTCTCCAAGGTTGTGCCCAGAACACCTCACCAGGCAGGCGTCCAGGAGGCATCCTCACTAGATGCCTGAGTGAGCTCATCTGGCTCCTCTCAATGTGGAGGAGCAACACTTCTACTCTGAGCCCCTCTCGAATCACCCTATCTCTAAGAGAGAGTCCCGGAGAGGAAACTCATTTCCGCCAGTTGTATTCTTGATCTCGTACTTTCAGACACTACCCAGAGCTTCTTCGCTGACTGGAGTCCACATCACAACAATCCTGCTGTCAGTCTCCCGCTACATCCTACCCTTACTACTCGTGAATAAGACCCAGAGATACTTGAACTCCTCAACAAGAGGAAGGATTTCACCTCCTTATGCACTCCACCTTTTTCCGACTGAAAACCATGGCCTCAGATTTGGAGGTGCTGATTCTTACCCTGCCTGGTTTTATCTACATAAAGATTATAAACAGAATCAGTGACAAAGGCATCTCTGGAGGAGGCAAACAAGTCTGATTATGTACTAGATGACGTGTACCAATGGATCCGGTACCCCATACTGCCTTTTCCACGTCCATGAAACACATGTACTGGTTAGACAAACTTCCATGCACCCCCCTTGGACCACACTATGAGTTTAAAGGTGGTCCACAGTTCCATAACCAGAAGGGAAACTGCATTGCTCCTTCAGGATGCAAGTTTTGACTATCTGACACACCCATTTCTTCAGAACCCCAGAAGAGACCTGTCCAGGGAGGCTAAAGAGTGTGATCCCCCCTGTAGTTGGAGCACACCAAGTGAAGAAGAGGAGATCCCCCAATAACCCTGGATGTTGCAGAGTAGTGTTAAGCCCCACAACATCCAGAGCCTTGAGGAACTCCAGTCAGACCTCATCCACCCTCAGGTCCTTGCTGCTGAGGATCTTTTTGACTTCATCAGTGATCTCAGCTTAAAAGACAGGAGAGTCCACTACGTAGTCCCCAACATCAAAGCCACCAATTCACCACCAGGTGGTGATCAATTGACAGTATGTATAGTCATTGTTATATATTTAAAGTTTTTACACGACAATGAAGGTCTATGGCATAGAAAAATCACTTGTATCAAATGACATTAGAAGGACCAATCCGTCTTGGTTTTCACCACACTTGCAAGAGATAAGAAAAGCGCAGAATATCACCAGATTTCCTATCCTTTGATAAAACAAAATCTCTTATTTGATAACCTCACATTTGTAGACATTAACTTGGAAATGATCATGACAACGGGAATGTCAGAGATGCACAGTGACACCACCTGTATCACAACACCTGGAGTTTATCTACCAATGAGATAAACACAAATATTCACACATCATTCTGCGCAAAACCTCCTAAACGCATCAAACAGTCCCTGTTGTCAGAGATTAGACCAACTATCTCCGGCCTGCTGTGACAAGAGAAGGAGATAGGTCTTCCAAAATTACATTTTTGCCAGCAGACTGTAAAGACCGTTACGTGACAACAGAGCATCCCCTGACGACTGGAGAAAGAGGAGAGGAGAGAAAATAGAAGATTGAGATCAGCTGCTCCGCTCCCATCTTCTATCTATGTTGACATTTCAGAGTGCTTTATATCATGTCAGAATGTGGTTTTGAAAATGTGCCACCGACATTGTGGTTCAGAAGTTGAGCTGTGGAAAACAGATCTGAATGTGTCCCGTGTTTTGTCTGTTTAGGATTTCCAAACCAAACATGAATAGATACTGATATTCTATATAAATGACAAGCATGTGCATGTGCTCATGTTCACACACAAATCCAGAAATGAATCAAAGGCAGAAAGATAAAAAAAAAAACATCCAACAGCCTCTTTCATCTGGTTTGTTTAGAATTTTTCCATCTCGTGTATATCCCTCTAGCAAAACTATGCATCTTGTTTTGCAATCAGCTCTGCTTTAATCTGTTTGGGACATTGTCTCCCCTTCTATCAGTACACAGGTGAGTTATCGCTGCAGCCTCGCATCCTGCCAAGCGTGGGGTTTCACAGCTCAGGGGCCACTATCTGGACTCGCGCTAAGCAGATATCGTCACATGTGGGCCAGAGGGGCGGACATGTCCACAACTCACAAGATCAGACAGAGCAGTAAACCCTGCCACGATGTGCCTGCTCTGAGGCCATGTTGCAAACCTCAGGAGATTACAGATGAGCAGATTCAAGATATCGAGCGTGCTGAGGGGCAGGTGGGTATCGAGGCAGGGGGAAGGACGCAAAATGAAAATGAGATGTTGTGCTTTGAAGTGGAACATTATTTGGGTTTTCTAACACCTAAAGTTTTACGAATTACAGAGAAGCGATGTTTTTACTTAATGCTCTGTTTAAAACTCCAACTTGGAATTTAAAATATTCTATGAAAACCAAACAACAGAAGATAAAATCATTCAACTTATGACATTTTAATCGGAGCAATGTACCTGTAAGCTAAAAGTGCATTTCAGCCATCCTAGTGATCCATTACCGTGGTTTTAACTTTTGCTGCATATCATTCCCCCTCTTTTCTTCTACCAACTTTCTAATAAGAGCAATGTTTATTAGTGAAGAGCAACATTGCTTTGTGCTAATCGTTAATGCTTATATTGGCCTTGTATCTGTTTTCATTTTATACATGTGTTATGGATCCAGTGAGATATTTACTCAAAATCTGGTCTTGATTTAAAGACACCTTGCTACCGTGAGACAAGTTACAACAATGGCATGTAGTGGTAGCTTCCCACTAAGGGTTATACAGAGTTCCCCAGAAGGTGATTCAATTACAACTGTGAGTGAGTCAATTAGTGTTTGTGACTCAGTTTGTGGTTCCATTTCCTCTGTGAGTCACCCAGACGGGCCATTGCATTTCCCGCAACACTCAAGAGACTTTCGTAGTTTGTTAGGTAACCACTGTTTGGACAGAATAGCTTCCTTAATTGACCTCTCGTTCATGTTTTCAGTTAAACGTTGTATCTGCCTGGTGTCACTCAGCAGGGAACATGAACTAATGACGTCGCCCTCTGTCACTCCTGAACAGTTTGTGTAGGGTGGCTATGATGCTACGATGATCCGTAACCTCACTCTTTTTACAATCTAACAGGATCCTGAAGCCGCAGCCATAAAATCTAAATATCAATTTGATGAGTACTCCATGGGCTGTAAGTTAGTAAGTAGTCACTGGGGCAACATCCACCCATCTAGGTGGTTAAACAGAGAATTCCTGAGATAATGACATACAAACCAGCATTTTAGATAATATAGGAACACAACAAATGTAATTAGCCATTAAGGTACTTTCAGACAGTGACCATTAACCACTGTGCCTGTTGTTAGGTGATGTTGGTGTATTGTAGTTTTGACAGGCTGATTATGTGTTCATTGTTGTAGAAGACGTGTATAATCATTTGTATAAACTATTCCTGGGAACACATGAAGAGTTCAGATAGTCTACTAGTTACTAGTCTTACTCAAGAGTGTCTGTAAATCTGAGGCTCTGCATTAAAATGAGAATTCTTAGAATATTAGAACTTTTGCTAAACCTTTGAAATTTGCTAATCAGCCCACAGTTGTTGCGTTTCACAGTGACTGTCAAATGTGCTCTTTACAACCTGCCGCACCATCTCCTCAGCGTGCTCAGCATCTCTACACTTCTACATTGTTTGAAGTGTTTTCTGCCACTCAAAAATTGTATGAGTCCGGATTCACTGTCCAGTTCATCTTTAATGTATTCTAAGTGTGTTCTGTTGCTCACTGTTAATGGATGGATGGATGGATGATACATTTCTGTTAATATTTCATCAACTCATCAACTAACAAAGCAGTGACAAAATGCCTTGTCTACTTTGGCACCTGTCACATTAAAATAAAGAAATGGAAGCTATGATAGCAACTGATCAGTGTCTGAATATAAAAGAGGGGTAACAAAACATAGTTCATTCCAACGTAAGTGTCAGCAGATTCAAAAATTGTGTTCCTTTGTTGCAAAACATGCACTTTAGGTCTTGGAAGTCAACACCAAAAGGGAGAAGCAAGCATGACTTTTTTAAATTTAATCAAAAGACATGGCCTGATTCACTGTACCCTCACACACTTAACTCACCCCCTATTATGCACCTCCATCTCTTGGGTGCTGAGAGCAGAGAATTTGGAACAAATGGCCCATCTGCTTAAGTAGTTTTGCTGCTGCTGCTGAGTACAGAGAACGGAGAGTGTTTTTGAGTGCTGTTATTGTTATTTAACATTAATAACAGACTTCTTCTCTATTCAGGTTCTGCTCAGTTCAATGTGTGTTTTACTGACGTGATAAAATGGTCAATATGCGTATAGATACACAGGGGGTGGACGCAAATCATGACCACATGTACAATCTAATGCAATTCACCACAATAGCTCCCTTTGTGGTGCTTATAGTGTTGATATGCTGTCTCTATGGCAACTTCTGGGGTCTGTTGTTGTACTTAATTGTATCATACATGTACTCGTATTTTGTCCAAAGCTGCCCCTGATGTTACTGATGATTTTTAAAGTTAGCAAACTAAACACAACTTGTTACACAGGAGTAGTGTTAGTAGAATACACTCTGATGCAAGACAAGTACGTTTCAGAATAGCCATGCTTCATACCCCAACACCACAGTGGACACACACACACACACACACACACACACACACACACACACACACACACACACACACACACACACACACACACACACACACACACACACACACTCACTCTAACTTCAAAGGAAGCAGAAATTATAGCCTGCATACTAACTGGGGCCTGGCATACTCTCCTTGGCTCTCTCCTTGGCTCTCCTTCATCTGAAATAAATACACTCGCAAATACAAAACAGGCAAATACAAAACCAATGAAACACATGTTTTCTTGCAGGCCAAACCTATTGTTTTTCCTTTAATTTCTGAGGCAGTGGGGTGTATTTTTTTAAAAATCAGGTGTATTTTTGTGCATAATTGTAGCATACACAACCCTTTCCTAATGTGCAAACCTAACAAACCAGTTTTTTGCATTCTTTGTTATTTGTAGACATGCGAGTGAGGCTAACGCATGCACACGATCATGGTATGCTTGGTTTAACGTTAAGATACCCACACGGGAAGATGAGATGATGTTCCTTCAAATTTGTCCTGATAGCTTACTTTTTTTCCCTGTAAGTTTCACCAACTGAGATTAGCAACATGCACAGTGCCAATCCTGCATGTTAGAAACCAGATAACAGTCTGTGTGGGTTCAAAGTGTTAACAGCTACCCGCTTAGAATCTCCCCATTCCCATCATCCTGCTGCAAACCGTTACTATCTCTATTCAGTTCTTATAATTTGATGGAGTGATGGTTTCACTTTGGGCCTTCTCAGATAGGACACAAAATATGGGCATCATATTTCCAAGGATCGTCACAATATATTTCTCCCTGGAGGCAAAGCTAAACAAAACCATTCCAGGGATTCCTGGGCTCTGAGTATTATCTGCTGTTTGGACCACCGTCCACGAGTGCAAAAAAAAAAAAAAAAAAAAGGAGGCAACCTGCAATCTTTTAAAGATGAGGACTGAACATCCAAGCTGTTGCACACATTATTTTGATGTGTCAAAAAAAAAAGAGAACCTTAACAACCGTGAGGACGGTATGTTTTTTAGTGAGCCGGGTTTATAAACTACGTCTGCTTTCTTTGTTTAGAGAGAAATGTTCTCTCTCATCTTTTTCTTCCGCTATAAATCAGAGACCACAATGGCACAGTGAATAAAAGTCAGGGACAGCACAGCTCTGTTGTTCATCTCACCAGCGAAAGCAAAGTCTGTGTTTATGCTTTCATACATTTGTTTGTGCTGACTCCTTGTCTGTCTGCCCGACAGCCTCGTCCATCCATCATTTGAAATGTCTTTATTTTCGAAACACTTGGCATGCTTGTTTCAGGAAATATAAACTGCAGAGGGAAATATCATACCCTTGTTAGTATAAATGAAATTCATCCCCCTTGTTTAGTAAATGTTTTAGGGGAATTGTGGTGGATATCATCAATTTACACTCCATCTTTCCTCCTCTCTGTAATAAATAACCAAAAGTTCAGTATACAGTTCAATTCCACAATGACAATTCAGTTTGAGTTCAGCAACAAATTAGTTCTTTTTGTCACTTTTTGTTTCTTTGGTTTTGTACTGCTGAGTTCTTTTCTACTTTTCTGTCTAACTGGGTGCGCTTTAGGTAACATTTGGTAATATTTGGATCCAATAAAAGGTTGGCAACAATATAAACTAATGCCAAGTTCAATATTATCACTTTATAATTTGTTTTAGCCTTACAATAGTCCTTACTGCAACCAAAGCACAATAGTACTACAGTATATATCAATAATATAAATTCTCAGTTCATTCACTTTAACCAGTTACAACTGAGTCTTTCTACAGACACTTGACAAGATTCGGTCAGATGATGGTGCAGAGTATTGAGTTATAAATAAAAAAAGATAAGACCAAAGTGGGCCAGAATTGGGGTAATATGTTCTTTTCATTTAATGTTTGTCAAACGCCTGGCTGCCACGTTCTGAACCAGTTCAAGTCTAGTAATTACAGATGGGAGTTATGGTGATCCAGGCTGGAAGAGATAAAAGAAAGGCTAATTTGCTCTGCGATGTTCTTAGGCAAAGCTAAACCGATTTTGGCAATATTTTTGAGTTTTAAAAACAAGACTGAACCAATTTCTAAAAATTCACATTTTCATCGAACACAACAACAAATTTCTAGCAGATGGTTTTATATTCTCTACTAAATTCCTGAGGTATGGACTAATACTCTTTGAAATTTGGTCTGGGCCATTGACCAAGATTTCTGTTTTGTCTATATTCAGCTATAAAAAAAATAAGTGACATACAATGTTTGATACTAGTAGATGTCTACATTTTCCAGATTTTAAAGTTCATATTTGAAAAATGCAAATCAAGTGTGGCTACTCATTCATGTGTGTGGATGTGGTCCAAGCTGTTTCAGTTTAAGCATTACAATCATCTTAACATTAACCCTAGCATGAGTTTGAGAGATTTAAAAATTCACAAAATCTTTAAAATTCAGTAGCAAAGCTATTAGTGCGGTTGTCCACACAAATATTAAAATCTCCAGCCACTAATGCTAAATTTCCACTATATGGTACTGGCTCAACCTAAATCAACCCTACTTCATCCTTACTTTGTTCTCTATTACTGATAGTAGCCCTGCAATGTAGGGTGTGGTTTAATGCTTTCTGTCTGAGATGCTTCGTTCATAAACAAGGAAGTGCCCCCATATGGTTTAAGACCAGTTTAGGATGAGGGGAGGATATTTGATATTTCTTTGATGTTTAAAATAAAAGCTGTTTTAATAAATATCAGGGAGAAGCAAAGACAGCAAATATCCAACAGCAGCAGTGAGAGAAAGAAGACAGGCTGATGTGCAGTGTGTGGCGGCGGTTATGCAAGGTGGCTCAGCAGAAACAGACAGCGGTTGTTGAGAGTAAAGGTGTAAACGAATTAAATAAAACTTGAAGAATTTATGTTCGAAAGCGCTCATAAATAACCATCAAACACTCAAAAGAGGATTTACTGTTGAGACAGATGCACTTGGTTTCACGAGGGAAGAGAATTTAATTTTCCCTTCTCCGCTCTCCAGGGGAAAATTAAACTCTCCAGCCCTTCGCGGCGGCAATGCAGCAGTGAATACAAAAAACGACCAAACAAATCTGTGTTGCGTTTTTCCTCATGAGTATGAATACTGTGTTGCACGTAATTTTATGTACTACCACCACAGTGCCTAATCCTGTGTGATTCAAACAGCAGGAGGTGTGGGCGTGTTTATTTGTGCTAAAGGTTCTTAATCACGTACCACAAGCTCTGTTCATTCACTTTGTAGCTCGGTCAACTGCTGTGGAGACAGGTTGGGATTTTGTAAAAGTTGAGGCTATCTCAACTGTCATTTTTTTTTCCTGGCACTTCTTGCAATGCGTTTTTCCCTCTTCATTCACTTGAATTGGTGTTTTTTTGCTCCTTGATCAATCTGGATTCACAATCAGGCCCTCGTTCACACTGTAACTGCTCGGGTAAACTCCAAATTCTTACCAACTGTCCTCACTTTCTAATTTAGTGGTCAGTTATTACAAGGATATTTTTTGTTTTACTGCTATCAGGATTGATTACCGTATTTTCAGGACTATAAGGCACACATTAAAGTCTTTGATTTCCTTCAAAATGTGCGGTGCCTGTAGTGCGGTGCGCCCTATGTATGTATGCAGGGGAAAGTGTGGGCATGGATTGTATATAAAATAACAGGGATGTGCGTTATGCAGAACATCGATGTTTTAACAACCCTTAAAATGGTAAAGAGACACAATTATAAAGCAGAGTTTAAACTGAAGGCAATCAGCTATTCTTTTCTTTCTCTATTTTTAAATATATTTTTATCCGTATGTGCTTGTGTATATATCTATTTGTGTATATGAAATCTGCGCCCTATACCTTATGTGTGTTACACATAGCATTGAGAATGCGCCTTTTATTACGGTGCGACTTATAGTCATGAAAATACAGTATTAGGAAATTCATGTACACCAACTAATGTGGTTTTGTGGCCTTTATGGTTACTATGAATGCTGCTTTTTTTAGAAAGTCTTTTTCTGCCAACAGTGGTCACATGTCTGACTGTTTACATCTGCAGGATTTGCTAGTAAAATCTGGTTCTGACCAGATCTAGACTTCTGTGGTCGTCTATAGGGAAAATATCATTGTGTAAACCTTGCAACCTTCCTTCTCTGAGTACCTCAGTTAGAACTACTTAGTATGTAACCTGGTCTCCATCCTGTCTTCATGGTGTACCACCTCATCATGTAGCTCCAATCGATTCCATTCCCTTAGCAGGAGAGGGAGCTTGTTTTCTCCAGGTTCCATCTGGCAATCACAGTCGAATCAGCTCTCTGCTTCTCTTTAAGTTCAGAGTGCAAAAGGGAAGGAATGACTGGTACGCCATGCTGGTCCGCTGCAGCACAGCTCTCAGGAATTGCATTTGCAGACTGTAAGGGACTTAATAAGTGTGATACGGTACCATGGTTGCTAGAACAGGGGTCATATGAAACTTCAACAAGATGATATTCACAAATTGCTTTGACTGCATCCCGGTTCACCGCTGTTTGGGTTTCTGTGTCAGCTCAGTGATGTTCAGTGAAGCAGGCAATGTACTTGTACCCTTTCTCTGACTAGGCATTGATATCCATGTGGCCATCTGGAGAGGCCATAAGTGTCCAGGTTTTTTGCTTGACTACACAATATTGGGAGTCAAAAAGAGTGCAAGCCATCTACATCCAGTGGCATCTAACTGTGCAAAGGTGACTATGTACATTTAAGGGTTACTGCCTTTGACAACAGTAAAGTGATTACCATAAAAATATCGGGACTCCCTTCGTGACAGCCCTTGACTGGCAAAATCTGTTTTAATCAATCTGTCAGACAAGGTAATGCACAATTGTCTGACAGAAAACTGTTTAGGAAAAACTTCAGTCATAACTCCTTGAGACAAATGAATACTCACATTAATATGCTCTCATGCTCCATTCTTGGAAAAAAAATGATGAGGTCATTCAAGAAGACCAGAACTTCCTTTAAGTTCATATCTCTTACACATTTTTCCATTAGTCTCTGGAAGGTACCAAGCACATTTGTTATGCCCTGCAGCATGTGGCTGAACTTCCAGAGTCCTAATGGAGTGACAAATGCTGTGTTGGGTTTGTCAACTTTGTCAATTTGAATCTGGTAATATCCAGGTGAAGGTTACAATTAGATAAACTATTTCTTTGGTAGTTTTATCCTTTCCTCCCCCACTCTCCATCACATAATGCTTTTTTCAGTATAGTTTCTCTTACTGCTTTCAATAACGAAGTCTGTTCCAAACACACACACACACACACATACTGTACATACAAAGAGCCAGCTGGATGAGGCCCACCCTGCAGCCTGATCTTGTTAGTAGTGTGGTGGAGAGTGCAGCCACACCTCAGAACAAATGAAAGAAAAGATGGGACGGAAAGAGCGCGGTGCTCTGGGTTCGACCCCTTGTCGCTCTCACGTTATGCTGAGGCGTAGACCAGGGCTCTGTGGTTATTTCTCTTGCCTAATGCATGCTCTCTGTGCTCTGAGAATCCCCCCCCAATCGGTGTCATGACTGCCACATGTGTGGGGACAAACAGATGTATGCCGCGATGTGCCCAGACAGAGTTGTTGTCTGTTCTGATATATGGCTAGTCACAAAATGTGCAAAACACCAAACAGCAAAATATGTGTATGATGTGCATCAAAACAATATCTTCTATGCAAGCCCTATGCGTCTAAACTAACATGTGCTATTCAACATTAATATGCTTCAATACTTGATGATAGATCCCAAATGCCATGGCATTACAACTTCTGTCCATTTCTTCTATTGACAAATTACATTACCACCTTACATTGCAAAATAAGGAGTGTCTAATATTCCTCAATTGCACATGAAATCATCAGGCATTTTCAAAGATGAACTAGGGAGTCAGGGGGGAGATTCACATTATTTTTTTTTCCTTTTTGACTATCCTGTTAGATTGTTTGCAACTTGTATCATCATCTAACCACTCATGATTCGTGCTCATGAACCTGTGTTGGCAGCAATGCATTATTTGTACCATGTTACAGTAATATTCCTTATTTTCCACTAAATCAAATAGTGTAAGGGATTCAAATCTTAAAATTCTGAAATTATTTCAGTTACTAATCCCAACAATGCTTATTACTAAAATGTAGAGGTTGGCCTGTTCGCTGTTTTATCAGGATTAATGGAGGGCTGAAATCAGTGAGGTCACAGTGTTCAGCTGACAGGTGCTCTGGAGCGCCGCAGGTAACCACAGGTATCTCTACATTCAGGAGACACCTGATGCTAATTTAATTCAGATAATTTGGTTCAGCGCTGGAGGCTGTGTGAATCATACAGTCAACATTCCTGTAGTGCAGAGGTTAAGCTGATGCTAGCTGTTGGATGGTCAATGAATCCTTACAAATTGCATCTTGCTAAATGGTTAATCCACATTTTTCTCAAATGTCTTTCTGTATTGTTATGTTTAACTTGTGAATTGTAATTACTTGTTTAATGAGTAGGATAATACATCATATATCACAATCTCGTCCAACACTGGACCAATTTTAAGCAATGGTTTAAGAAGTTTTGCGGCGTGATAATAACGTCACTCTATTTCTGCCTTTGCTTATGTAAGAGAAAAGTCATATTCGGATGACTATTAGAGGTCACATGACCTCTAAATGTAAACATAGATTGTTTTAAGTGTTTGAACAAAACAACCATTGCTGTCGTTTCTCTACAAGGGACATGTGTAACTATAATTTACAGAAATCTGATTTAGATTAGGTTGCACTAATGCATGCAGGTTACAGTGGAATGGAGCGGAGCAACATATTGCCTGGGAGGCGGGTGGAGAGAGATGGAGGTAGTGTGTACTTATGTGTGTGTGTGTGTGTGTGTGTGTGTGTGTGTGTGTGTGTGTAGGGGGGTGGGTTGGGGCTGAGCTCACAGCTGGGAGAATAGTGTGCTAACCCTGCCAAAGCCTCAGCATATGACTCCCACCACTTGTCAAAATCACCATGTGTGCAATAATGTGATTACAGTCTGGTTACTATTATGATTTAAAACAACAGCTTGTGCAGAATGGAAGAAACGCACTGCCCCACAGAATGTGTGTGTGTGTGTGTGTATGTGTGTGTTGGAGGGTAGGAGAGGGACTAGAAGGGGGAATATGGGTAACAGGAGTAGGGAGGGAGTGTGTTGGATTTGTGCCTCAGCACCCTCCCTTTCTTTCTCCCATCTATGCCCTGCAGGGGGACACTGGGTGGGGGTTTCAGGGTGACTGTCTGGGTCTTGTCATGGATTTACAAGTTGGGGGAACGCTTTATGTCATTTTCTCCCCCTCTGTTGGCCCTTACACCATCCACAGCCCCCCCACCCCCTTCCTTTCATTCCAGGTTACACAATCACTGCACTGCACACAAGGGGTTGTCATCACAGGTGCAGCCGAGATTGGCCAGGATAAAGGAACGCTTCCAGCTCAAGATGTTTTTCCCCTCGCTTTTCTTTTTTCCTTCAACCAGCTCCTTCCCTCTCCCTTCTTGTTTTCTCTTTTCTTCCCATAATTCTTCATTTCAATCATAATTGTTGCTCTCTTTTTCACTAGCGTTTCCTCCATATGACTATTTCCCTTCTCACCTCGTCAAAGCAAGGAAAAACAAGTCAGAGTTACCACCACACGGGGCTCGTCCTTTGCCTTGATTAAAACAGGATTCTGTCCCCTCCAACTACCCTGTCCAGCCAGGAAGCCAGCCCAAGTTCTTGCTCATATACGCCTCTCTACGGTGCCTGCCCCTTGGCTCACTCCTGAGGAATAGTCAGGCAGCCAACAGCGCAAAGGTGTGAGATCACCAATTTGCCAAAATTGTGAATATGTGTCTGTTTGTAATTACGCAGGAAGGTCTTTCAGCCTTTTCAGCCACAGAGAATGGTGAGCCTCGTTTTTGGTGGTACAGCCTTGGCCGCAGGGCCAGATGGAAAAGGGAGAGGGAGGGATGGAGGAAGGGAGGGAGCGAGGAAAGGAGGAGTGTAAACTGTAACCAGGCAGCCCAGCATGTTAGAAGCTGGACCTGATCCACACGATGCCAGCCGGGCATGAAGGCAGCTCTAACGATTCCCTCCTGGGCATCTGGAAGTGGGAGAGAGAGAATGAGTGAGGCCCGGGCCCACAATGCCACCCATCTCGGAGCTCAGCTAAGGAAAACAAACGCCAGCGGTCACAGAGAGGGGATTTCCGGTTAGAGTCACCTAATACCTCCCTGGAATCTCAGAGGTTTGGAATTCAGAGTTGTGGAGGAACCCGGGCTGCCATAAGCCACACAGCAGCAATGTAATTCCACTTTTAAGTTTCACCTCTCAGAATTAAACTCTGTCAGCTTAGCATCAAGCTCCATATCCCTCTATCCGCCTGCTTAGCTTAGATGAAGAAAATAACAGTGGATTTCACTGACAACAATGGAAAGATCAAGTGAGTTATCCAATTCTGCAAACTAGCAAAATCCCCAAGCATATGACTTCCCCACTTTTCATTTTAATTCATATTTTTCCCATGATTGATCCTCATTTGCAACAAGTTGGACATTCTCCCCTTCTCTAAACTGCAGGCCAGATACGAGTATTTAAAGCAGGCACTTGGCACAGCCTTCTCTCTTGAGACTGAGATATGGTGTAAAGGAGGTCAGGTGCAGGATCTCAGCCCTCGACCTCAGCAAAAGGGTGTGTTTGATGTATGTCTGAGACCTGAGCTGACCAGGTGCGTAAACGCCGCTCATGAGCAGGAATCGTTCAGTAACCCTGGTAGCGAGGCCCCTTATCCGGGGCCTTGCCTTAATTCTTTCACCAAGTCCTTTTTCACAACAGATGTTGTTAGACAGATAAAACCCAGACTCCTAATAGAAATAGTTTCAAAAACTCCCAGTTGGCTTTTTAGGGAGAGAACCGATTGCGAGGCATGTGTAAGGTCGTGTGTGCTACGGGTTTTGTTCCAATTGGTTTTATGGCCTCTTTTGTGTCTTGTGATGAAACATCTGTGCACATTTGTGGATAGACTACAGTTGAGAGCACTGGGTGCATACATGTCTCGTGTGTACTAGGTGCGGCCCAAGCTGTTTACATCTTGGACCGAGTCTGTGCTGTGTTTTCGCCAGAGTGGTACATGTCCTGTGAGCACTCCAGCCCCTCTAGTTTCTCTAAGCACTTTAGTCAGGGGTTTATGTGCTCCAGAAACCCTGTGATGAGACAGCTGTGCTGCCGAGTGTGCGTGCATATACAAAAGCGTGTATACGTGTGAGCGGGCCGCCTCGGTGCTGCGTGGAGCCCATGTGGCCCCCTTCGCCCCGGCGCTGCAGGACAATGCGAACAAGCAAGGTCACCACGCGCTGCGGCCTAATGGGATTTGAGGCATCTGTCTCGGCCATGATGAATAGCAAGCACCTGCGCTACTCACGGAAAGCAGAGATGGAGAGATGGAGAGCTAGGGAAGAATGTCCAGATCCGAAAATTGGCAACAAGAGAACTCACCTGCTACGGGGAGCAGAGCAATAAAAACAGCCTCCATGCACACGTCCCCTCTTGCGTTCCAGTCCCCCCCCTTCCCGTAACTATCATAGACATGTTCAAATGCACGCATACACAAGCCATTTCACTCCCCCTTTATTTTAGATGTTTATCTTGCTAATGTGAAGTACCTCAGGGAGAATCAGACCTAATGCAAGGAGACCACAAACTCTGCGCCCTGTGGTCTTAATAAGGACTAACCACTTGCCGAGCTTGGCCAGAGCTGGACCAGAAATCCGAAGGGATAGAGCCTGAGAGAGAGGGGGGAAAAAAGAGAGTGTGAATGAGTGATGATGAAGAGAGTGAGTGTGTGCCGGATGGAGGTAGAGAGTATGAGATGGGAAGGGGGAGAGAGAGAGAGAGAGAGAGAGAGAGAGAGAGAGACAGAGAGAGAGGGGTCGGGGATTGTTTTACAAACAGAATTCCTTTAATTAATCACCCTGTTTGAACAGCTGGCCTACTCAAGACAGGTCGTAACAGGATCCCTACATGGAAGTGCGGATTACAGACGCGGATTCGGCAGAAAAATATTAGCTGTCAAACGTTGCAGCCGAGAGGTGCAGGAGAAGGCCCCTGTTTCCTGGTGGTGAGAGAGCCACAGACGGGGGGGGGTTGCTTTACATGGCTCCCCGGAGACTGAGGCTGCACATGGCAACACAGGGCCCTGTAGAGGGGAGTTTAGGAGGTGGGGGGGGCTCGGGCCAGGGGGCAGCCCCCAAGGCCAGCCGTTGTCCCACAGGGCTGAGCCTTGTGCAGCAGACTGGGAAGGGGGTTCAGATTTAGGGTCAGCCTCTGATATGGGACTGGAAACTTAGAGACCCCCATGTTAGCGTTTATGTACAGGCTGCACATAAACAACCTAGAGCAGCTGTCAAGAGAGTATGCAGTGTCCTAGTGGTACATGTTTATTATCGATGTCCCTGTAGAGGGATTGACATCATGGTTAAGAATGTGCCTGTGAAATAGTTGGCTGCCTACTCTTTGTAAATAAATACATTTTGTATGTAGGTCAGTTTGTGGACAGGTCATTGGCATTCTGGAGGAAGGCTGGATTTATTCAGTGAGAGTTTTACACGATACAGTCTTGAGTGGAATCTTTTGAGGGTTCATTCACACCAGAATTCATAAAAGCTTTCAGATAAAAATGTGTGCATTGAAATTGGTTTGTTTATTCTTTCGTGGAGGCAAAATACATTAACATGGTGCTGCTCCCTGGAGTTCAACTTTGGTCAACTTTGAAACCCAACTGTGTGTGACCAACTGCAAACTGAGGTTACAGTGCTAAAACACGATAATGGAGGAAGCTATGATATTAAATTCCATCACACCATCCAGTTTTATTTAACCTAGCTCTGACGAATGGAGCAATGTCCATGGAGCTTCTCTCTTTGATCCATTTTTCCATGAATAAAACTAGCCACATCTAACAGTAGCCACTGTATGACACACAAGTAGTAATTATGTCACCAAGCACAAATAAATTTCACTGTGCCACTTCCTGGTGTGACTGCGGACTAAAACTCGAGAACATTCACTATGTCAGGATGTCCTAAAAGTAGTCTATGGAAATATCATTCAAAAGCAGTGGCTTGAGTTTAAATCGGATCTTTTTGAGTGATGTAATGGTGAAGGTGAAGGTCAGGGCATTGTCATTGTTACCAAAACAGGTGTAAATTGACAAACCCAACAGCAGAGAATGTAAATGCGTGTTTTCCCTTCACATGCTGCTTCCCTGCACCAATGGACATCATATAAAGTCAAAAGAAAGCTTTAAAACAGTTATTAATGGAGCTTTGAGTAAGACTATTTATGTGTTGTTTCCAAGATCAAGGGTAAATTTGAAATCTCAACCTTTAAGCAAACAGCAAGAGGTTCTTAAAATGCCAAGAATATTTGAGACAACTTGAACATCAACAATTACACGACAACTGGAAAAGTCCATCTGCTGAGGGATCTCAAAATAAAAATTATAACTTTAGGAGCATTTTTAGGACCAAAACGGATTGATTATCTGGCTCTGTCTCACTATTTGGCTCTTTCCAACTCTTATTTCAATCCAAATATGCATTACTAACATGACGTTTTGATGAAAACATATGTGCATATCGAAGGAATACTGTGAAATACCTTCTTGGTTAGTGGTTAAGTGGTTTACTTCACCTATTAATGGTTCTCTCTCTCTCTCTGTGTCTCTCTATCTCTCTCCCTCTCTCTCTCTCAATATCTCATTCTGTCCAGGAGGAGAAAAGGGAGTAATGTTGGCTCAGGTGCTTGATTGTCAGAAAACTGTATTTACATGTCGGGAAGGGAGGAAACAAATGTTCCTCGACCACACACACACACACACGCACACACGCACACACACACACACACATAACCAAGACGTATCACTCTAATTGTGTAAACAGCAATATTACCCTCAGACCTTCCACCCCGCCTTCACTCCCCTTTCTCTCATGGCCATGATGTAATTACCAAGGCACTTAATTAGTCATTGAGAGACTTGGAGCGGACACAGCCACAAAATGAGATTTACCACATCACCATGCTGAACCAGGATCTTATCCTTATTTAATGGGTGCCAATCACAACCACAATAATGTTATGAGGCGAGAGCCAAGGCTGATCTATTAATGCAATATTTGACTATAAAGCTGTTCTTTGAGATGTAGTCCAAAGAAAGGAGAGACCTGCCCGGACAATGGCGCTAAAAAAAGCCCTCTTTTGAACATCTGTTGCGCTTTCCGTTGAGAGCCCCATAAAATTCTACCACAGAGTTTTGTGGTGGTTTTCTGAGTTGCTCTATGTATCCCAATAGGGAGGCAGCAGCTTGTTCAGTGAACCGTGTTCAGTTCAAAGCGAAGAGACGAGTAAGAGGAGTGTTGAGGACGATGATGTATAGCAGACTGGACCACCAGGGTCACGGCTTTAGTGTAGACTTGTGAGTGTGTGTGTGTGTGTGTGTGTGTGTGTGTGGTGAAGACAGTTCCATCTAGTGCACATGCACACACACATACATACAGACACTAAACAATAATTATTAGTATTGCCTAGTGGCTGAATTGACTTTTGTAACAACCTGGTCATTACTTCAATACTATTATTATGCTTTAATGCTGCTAATACTAATCATACATGTACATAATCTAACAAACACTATTATTAGACAACAAACAGAGATTAGAGGCAACAAATTTGACCAAAATGTTAATTAAAATAACTATTTAGTTCAAATTCTATCCAAAATGACATTATCTGACCAATACCGAATGACGATCACTTAATGCAGTTTTTTCTGGTCTATGTAATCTATATTAGAGGACATGTGTGTTTAGAGTAGGTGGGTCTTTTTTTCCAGGGCTAAGAGAGGAATTAAGGAAGCTATTCTTCAATTTGACCAAAACAGACACTCTCAAAATTGAAAAATGGTGTCATGTGAAACTTTGTGTATACTTGCTGTGGCTTAGTTTTGTTCATTTATTTACACCATACACCAGTGGGGATGCATTAAGATTAAAGAGGCTACAGTAATGTACTGAAAAAAAAAACCTGTGACCAAAATCTCAGAGCGGAACAACAACATTTAGTGAGAAAAGATCAGAATCAGGATGTGTGGTCAAACCAGGATATAAGGCCGAGAATATATCATGAACTGTTTGTACAGAGACGGTGGCAATGAACCGCGGGAGGAAAGGAGAAGCTTTGATGATGAAGATATACAAGCTTGCCAATAATATATTTTGCAGGAAATAAACAGTTAACGGAGTAAACCATTTTAGAGAAGCACTCAATGCAACATCATACCAAGTTCCCAGGATGCTTTCCCGAAGCCATGGCAATTACGTATGTTTCTCCTCAATGTGCAGAATCCGGCGTCTACATGATCTTGTCTTATGTGACCATGCATGTTATTTACTTATTTGCATTATAGCTGCAGCAAAGCCCTCTTTTTCCATATGAGAAAGAGGCAGGTCGTGTTTCCACATCTGTGAGCTCATCACAGAGGCACTTGGATGTTACTGTATATTTCTGTGTTTGTATTACGTCCACTGGATCAGTGCATTTTCGTGGGTGTGTTTGTATCCATCACTCCGAGAATATGTGTGTGTTGAATGTGTTTGTGTGTGTCTGTGAATTCCCCACCCATTTCTTTCTTTCTTTCTTTTTCTCCCTCTAAGCGGTTGTTTGTGTGTGTCTGCTCTTAATGAATACAGCCACAGGATAAACAGCCACATGATAAAACAATTACAATCGAGGACATATGTGACGCATAGGGCAGAAAGCGAGAGACCGAGGGAGAGACTCAGTGAGCGCAACAAAAGGCAGAATGAGAGACAACAAACAAGATGACAAGAGAGTAAAAGGTGTGAGAAAAAGTTGGGAGCGAGATGCAGATCACTTCAGTGGCTCATCTTGGAGACTCAAGGCGCTCCCACGTCCCTCTGCTCTCTCCCTTGGACGACCCTGCTCCCCTCTGTCTGCGTTTGGGAGAAAGGAAACGGACGAAGGATTTACTGTTGGGTCCTGACTTGTACACATTCCTGGTGTTGTTTTTCTCCCCTCGGCCCCTCGGCCATACCAAAGGCCTCTAAAACAACAGGCTGTCAGGTTGTGACAGCTGGCTTCAAACAGCTCCTACAGCAGCCCTGCACCCAGGTTCCCAGTCTCACCATGGAGCTGCATGCATGTGTGTGTGTGTGTGCGTGTGTGTGTGTGTACTGCAGATGTATGTATGTGTGGGCTTGTGTTCAAGTGTTTGTTTGGTCCGTGCATGTGGATGTATAGCTGCTTGTGTCAATGTCTATGTATATCTATCACTTTGTGATAAGTAAGACTTCAGTCACTGAGACTTAACATTTAAACCCCTTTGGTGTATGTGTGTGTGCGTGCATGCGCATGTGTTTGTCTCTCGCTCTCTCTCTCTCTCTCTCTCACACACACACACACACACACACACACACACACACACACACACACCTTCTTATTCCCAGTGATGAGCCCAGGTGGCAAAGTGGCTTTGAAGCACTGCAAGCCTTCTTATGATTCCCCTGGCCATCCAGGTGTGTGTGGGCTGGCCCATCTGTCTCAGCCAGTGAGGGCCTTTTTTGTCTGAGCTTTGTCAACCAGCAGAACGCCATTGATCCCAGTGACTCTACCCCCTCCCCTCCAGAGTGCTACCACACCTCCAAGATACTCCCCAGCTTCAGATGTGGGAGCTGGGAGAAACCAAAGCTGTCTGGAGGATGGAAGGGGTTGTGTGTGTGTGTGTGTGTGTGTGTTTGGGGGGGGCAGTTCTGCAGGAGATGTGGGCGGGGATAAGGGCTCCTCAAGGTGAGCAGGAGCAGCCCCTCTTAGCACTAATGGGATAATTGTTTGCACTCTGCAGGTGCTCACCATCCAAATGAGGTCACAGCTCAAGTGTGGCTCTTCAGAAGTAAAGGAAGGTTGGACTTTTTTTTTAATGCAAAGAACTGGCAGATGGGAAAAAAAACGCGTACAGGCTCCCACACACTAACTGATAGATGTTCAAAGACATTTACACACATAAAAGGAAAGGATATCTGTGTGTCTATGTAAACATCATATATTGTCTCTTTCACATCAGTGAAGAAGACATAAAAAATACACACAGTTCAATGCATACATTCACTGTCCATACATAGTATGGATGTGAAACCACACACACATATAGAGTGCACATACACATAAATACAGTCCCCTAAAATGAACACATAGCAAGATAAAATCCCCCCTTGGTCATTGTTCTGCACCTGATGGTTTTATGCAGGTATTTTCCTTATATTTCCTGTGCTTTTGGATTACTCATTGTGTCTGTCTTCCACTGAGCCTTTAGAACCCCCCCCCTGATATCCCATCTTTCTTATCCACGAGTATTTTATAGCTACATGTTGTCATCTGTTGTGCTCGGCAAGAAGCTGCAAGAATGCAAATGGGGGGGGACCTGATCGACAGTAATTCCAAGAAATAAGAGTTGTTTTTTAAAGACGACTGCCGTCCGACTATACTATTTTTCTTAGAAAGACTTAATTTCCAATGAAAACCTGCTCGGTCACAGTGAGGTCTGTGGTTTATCCAGAGTAAATGAGATATTATTCCTGGAAAGTGATGTTGCTGTTGATTTTTCAAAGTGTGATTTTTCAATTTTGTGAACACCACAAATGAAATGAAATCTATTCGAGTGGCAACAGAAACCTCAGAGGCAGAAAACTTGGACATATAAACACAAAACTCTCTGCTTGGCCAGATAGTAAGAAATATGTTACTTAATATGTTTTTTTGTCTTGTTTTGAACACACCGTTTAAGTACTCAGCTGCAGCCTGGCAGAGATAGACCCCGTGTGTATTAGAGATTTGGACAGCAGAACCATCATACCTTTGCTTTTTTAGAAAGGCACATCATTACTGCCTATGTGCACTACGAATGACCTGTAGCCTGATATCATACGTTCTGGAGAGGAACCTACGAGATTTCAACAAACTTCACAGTGAATGAAGATGAAATTGAGTGTGAAGAGAGAAAAACTCCCAAACAACCAAACAGTTGAAAATGGAAAAATATTCTCAGGGAGAGAAAAACATAACAATGCTGTTGACAAAGCTCTATCCACCAAAAGGTCCACTTACTTGTTTTCAACTGCAGCAGAATGAAAATTGTGAATTATTCCGAGGTCAAGATAAACTTAAGCTCAACGTTTAAGCCAAAATGGACAAAATTGCTCAAAACAATAGCAAGTCTAAACATCTGCAAGTTCCATGACAACTGAGCAAACGCCATCTGCTGATGAAGACTGTGATACGATCGATGCGACAGCTCCAAAACAAGCAAAACCGTGTTATCAGCTGCTGTTGCCAAGGTCAAGATTGAAATGTTGAGGTCAAAGACAAGGCTGTACCATGTGGCCCTCCATGTATACTTTTAAATCAATGGCATCCTGTTCTACTGAAAAAGCATTTACGAGAATCCTAATTCTTTTCAGCGTTTTGTGAAACACTCTGAAACGTTTGCATACACACAGGATGGGACTGAGGACTTGTGTTTTTTTTGCTCTCACTAGTGATGGACCCTCTTGCCACTGGGACAGCGTGCACCTTTTGTGCATTCAGGTTTGGCTCTTGTTGGCCGTTAACTTTTGAGTGATTTTATGGCTGTTTTGCAGTTCTCTGTTTTCACAAAGGAAAATCACATATTAACTCACTACCTTGTCCATAGGAACTCCCTGCTCAGCTACAGATCACTCTCGCTCTTACTCTTGCTAAAACGTGTTTAGAGCGCTGGAGTGCACTCTGGAAACTATAATGTGGAATTTAAAAACAATCCTTCAGACCCGTCTCTTGTCTGAACGGTGCTTTAGGCTCGATGCCACAGCACTGACTAAAGTCACAATGGGAGACATCACAGAGTCACGGCCTGTAAATGTTAGCTTTAGTTTCTTTTACATCAACAGTTTACCCATCTCTAATTGGAACATGGCCCCCTCCCTTCTCCTTCTATCTAAACACATCGACACGCACGCACGCTCACACACACACACACTCCGACACGTTCATATAGTCTTTCAGCCAGGCATGCACATACACATCCAGCGGAATTATAGGAACATCTGGAGGAGCTCATCCAATGCACAGACAAACGTTTCATGGAGAGCACCAAAAGACCCATAAGAGCAGCTTCAAACAGCCCGCCACTGCTAACACAAACACGCACGCACACATACACACACCTCTTGGCTGCAGAGGTAAAGGCCAGATCAGATGTGTGGAGGGAACAAAGAGCGTCTCTTTGCACTCAACGGTATTACAGCACTTAAGGTTAACTCTCCCAGCACAAGGGCGAGCTTTCTTCTCCGCCAGTGTCTCATCTACACATCCTTTTATACACGCCACCCTGCCAGGGTGCCGGGCCCACCAGGACACAGAGAAAGCCAAGAGGGTATAGGGGGATTCTTGTGAAACAATTTCAGTATGTCAGGGTCAGGTTGTCTGGCCTCCGACAAGCCCCAAAACACCCAGAGTGCAGCGGAGAGGGAAGAGTGATAGTCCGCCTGTGCATGTCTGGTAAACCCTGCTATAAGTGATTTAGAAGTAGAGACACAAGTTCTGACAAACCTAAAGAAAAGAAAATTAACTTTTGAAAAAACAGCGGGAAAATTTATGGATAAAATGGTGGCTTCAGACGCAGAAATGTCCACAGTAAAGAAGATAAATCTGAGAAGGTAACTTTCATGCACAAGGCACGCATAGTTTGTGAACACCAAAAAAATGATCTTTTCAGAAGAGCTGTCCAAACTAAAAGAGGAAAATGAGCTTTTTGAAATTGTTGACTCATGATTATCATTTGATAGATGATGCAGAAACATCTGCCTTCCAGACAGTGGCACACATAGTACCCCATATTTTTCCATTTCTGTTTGAGGATGATTGCACAACTATGAAAGAGAAGTTTGATAGGGTTGACGGGTTCAAATTTTTTAAGTCTGTCTTAGAGAGATCCCTTCTTAATCCACTTATAATTAAAATAATAGGGGAAAAAATCCAAAGTCTCCGCTTTGTGCAAAGATGTATTTAAAAGTTTATTTAATGCTAATATGAACTAAATTAGTCAAATTAAGTAGACAGCATTAAAGTCAGAGGAATTTGTAACCTATCCCTTTAATCATAAATTATAAATCAGATTCACTCCCTCCAAGTATTATTTAACAATACTATATATAACAATACTCTATATAACAATATATTGTAGTTATTGGTTGAAATACACGTTATGGTGAGGTCAGTGACGTGTTTGAGCAAAGTAATTTCTGCTCTTTTCTCCTCTTTCTCCAACTTTTGGTTTCTCTGTCAGACAAGGCAGAAAAACACAGTTTATCATTATCACCCCCTCTCACCTGAGACCTCACCTCTTGCCTCCCCTCTCGCTCTACTTCCTGACACCCCCCCCCATACACCCTCTCCACCATCTCGGCCCTTTCACCCTTCCTCTCCCCTGCCACTACCCATCCCTTCACACGTTCTCTCCCCTTCTCCCTCCCCCTCCTCACCTCCCTACCACCTAGTGAGCACATTTCCTTACTCCCTTCTTACCAACAAAGGGGGAAAAAAAGCTTTTACTCATTAGCGGATGACCCTTGCCCCTAGGCCACATTTTAAGAGGCTCTACTTGACTCCTGACATGGCCGTCAGCAATCAAAACATGTGCGTTCGGTGCATATAGACCTGGAAAAGAGGTGGACTGGGGGGGTGGCTGTGTCTATTGATGCTTTGCTCAATGTGTGTGTGACAGGAGGCTGACAGGAGACAGACAGGTTCACTAACTACTGCTCAACTTCCGTGGTGGTTCCTCTGTCCCCAGGCTGGACTGTGGCGGAGGTTACCCGCGACAGAGATGGATCGCTCCCGCTCTAGCTCTCCTCATGTGGCCCGTTTGGCAGGAGCCCCATTAGCTTTATCACCAATGTGTGTGTTTACTCATTGAGGAAGGTGAAGGGTTTAGGCATGGCGTGTCAGTGTCAGTGGGTAATGGTGTTGATGCTTTTCTAATTGCTCGCAGGAGTTGGATGTGGTAAGCTTGTTTAAGATTTGATGTGTTTGTGTTTCTAATTTTACTGACAGTATGCAAACACATATGCGCTGTTTATCTCACCCCCCTCCCATCTCTCGCCCTCTCTCCCCCACATGCTTATATACACACATATTTTGCTAAACACCACAATCTTTTTTTTCCATCACTATATTCACTAGGTTACAGAAAAAGCAGCAACAGAGTCTACCTGAAAATGTGAGCTAACCCCAGGATCTCTCCTGCCCAGGTCAGTCCTTTAATGAGGAAGCTGACAGCATATTCCCTAAGGCAGGGTGCTGCTACTGTAGTAATAGCCCTTCAATGCTGACAGATTCATGCACACTCCTTGTTTGATGTGGCTCTCTCCTTTTGCTTCAACTTCGGCTCCTCTGCTTTTGGAAAGTTTTCTCAAAAAGGAAAACAAGGGCTTTTCAAAAGGACAGCAACCGAGCAATTAAGGTCCTCTTTTACCGTGTGGTAATGTGACATACTTCTGGGTGTCTCTGACACCAACATAGACATGTCTGCTCCTAACATGGCAACAGGTAACTGCTGTTGTTACTGGTGTATTTAAAAGAAAAAAGTGATCTGAATAAAATGTAATCGATGGCGATAATGTTTGAACCTCTTTGAAGTAAACCATTCATTTCTGAGACAGAAAGACAACAGGGGGCAAAGGAAAATGTACACAACCTCAGCTTCTTGGAGTTGGAAGCAGTCAGGGCTGGAGGTCAGGGTCGTGGTTTGGCCCTTGAGGGACCCGGGGCTGGATCAGGAGGAGGAAAGGTTACTGGTGGAAGTCTCATCTGGGGCCTGCCTTCACCAGCACACCACCCCAGCGCCTGTATTTGGACAGGGTTTATTTTCAGCCTCAGCATCAATGTTTAGCACGAAAGCGTACCCTGCAATATCCAAGCACTGAGCAGCAACGGCGACATGTGGCCACCAGACTCCTTCAGACCTTTTTTTCTTCTCCCACCCTCCTCTCCCCCATTTTCCCCCTCCATCCTCACCCCCTCCACTGTTCCTGCTGCTCCTCTGAAAACATTGTGTCCCATGGCATGAGCAAACATGTTTGGCCATCTTTCCTGTGAACCTGTAGAAAGGCAGGACCCACCTATTCGCAAAGCCCATAAGACGTCTCAAACTGCCTCTCGGTGTAACACAGAACTGGTGAGATAACAAACCTTGAAGTTGGCTTTCTGTGACCTTTTAGAGGTATTTTAATGGCCCTATCTCCCAACTATTGAAATATTTGGTGGGGCAGGGTGATATTATCTCTGTGAAGAGGAAAACAGCTAATCCCGCTTGAATAGGCTACCCTCTAGTGTTTAAAGTCATTATGGCTCACAACGAGGCTTTGAACGTCTCCTTCTCTACTCACTTGGATTAATCATGGCTCAATTAGTGCCACGTTTGCACACTAAAGATGCATCTCAGATAACATCGCCGGAATGTTTCAACCTGCTGCTCGTAAAATGAAAATAGAAATGAAAAAAGATTAAAAGAAGAAGCTAAATAAGTCCTGCCACTGCCCTCCAGATGCACATGTAGAGGAAACAGATTGTGCAAGACACACCAACTATACATAGGTAGGGAGGGTCACTTGTGCCTGAGCCCAATCAAATGTGCTCGTCTCTCTTTCATCCTCCAGATGAAATAGAAAAATGTATTGCGAAAAATAGATGCAAAAATGTTTGCCAGATGATTGCTTTCCAAACACAGCTATTTACTCATATCCAAAATAGCCAACTCGTAGGGACTGAGAAGGTGTTGTGAGAGGTTGCCTGTCCTCACTGACTTTCTTGCCTCAAAGCAACATGGGGTCTGTATGAGGGGGTAGTCAATACTTTGTGGGAGTAAAGGTCAAAGAGAACATTAATATCACATTTACTCCAGTGAGATAAGTGGCTTCTATGTGTCACCGACCTGAGAAACTGGATGTGTAAATACCTAACTTTTCACAAACATGTTCCGCATCCTTTATAAATTGATAGAATATCAGATATCATTAGTAATGCTGCCCCCAAGGGACCAAATAAGTAAAGTAAAAAAAAGTCTCAATGAAGCTTTAAATGTAATTTTTCAGTGGTCTCTGGGCACTCAAACATCTTTAAAATAGAAACTCGTCTTAATCACAAAAACAGCCAACAAGCATGTTCAAACAAACGCAAACTCACATTACAACAAGAAAGGAGTTTGTCTGCCTTCAACACAGGATTTACAGCACAGGTGAGATTATGCACAACAAGAAAATAAATTCAAAGAAGCATTTAAATTAAGCAATCAAAGAATTCATGTACAAACATAGATGGCAAGATTAATGACTGGCCTCTAAAGTAGATATGTATTAACAGGCATTCGCAGGCAGCAGGTTATATAAATTAAAGCAACAGCATAATGTGCCTCCTGTAACAATACAAGATGTATACCTCATTATAAATAAAAGTAAACTCGAATACAAGTCTCCACAAAACGTCTAATAGCAAGTATAATTATTAGCAAACACATGCTATGTCGACTGAAAAAGAAATTAAAAATAATAGTCTTACTTTATGCGGATCCTGATGTGTTTTGAGGCTTTTGTCTCTGGGTCACTTCTCAGCTGAGCTCAAGTTCCTCAAGTTCCACTCGATTTTGCTTCGTCATAGTCCTCAATTCAGTTTTAATCTTGACTGCCAGAAAAATAAAACAGAGTCAAGAACACCTGCAGAGTAATGTACACACTCCAGAACAGATTTCAGAGCAGACTTTAGTAGCTGATTATTATAGAGTCTTTAAGTAGCCCGGCGGTGTGGCAGGTGTAGCGGTTAGCATTAGCATTAGCATTAGCTGAGGGCTAGTTGTTTTTTTTATTATTCATAATTGGGAATACAATGAACATAAATAATAGATAATAAAATCCTTCCCCAACCTTTTTCCACGACTTATCTTTCGCTTTAGCTGCTCCACTCATTTTGCTGGTTAGTTAGTTTTGAAGTTGACAGTTTTTTCCTTCTTTTTCTTCTTCGTGTTGTTTTAGCTTCCACCTGCTCACGTTCGCATGTGACCCCCCAGACACATTAAGCGCCCTCTATCGGCCACCACGCGCATTATTATTATTATTATTATTATTTTCATTCTGAATATATATATATATATATATATATATATATATATATATATATATATATATATATATATATATATATATATATATATATATATATAGAGAGAGAGAGAGAGAGAGAGAGAGAGAGAGAGAGAGAGAGAAAGAAAGAGAGAGATAATGACAATAATATTAATAATAATAATTAATAATAATAATGTGTGTGATGTCCAATAGAGGGCGCTAAATGTGTCTAGGGCATCACAGGCCAATGAGCAGGTGGAAGCTGAAATGACACGAAAAAAGAAAAAAACCTATATATATATTACCTATACCTAAGTATACAGGTATATATATATATAACCTAAAGTATGAATCTATCGAATGGTAAATAGCTGTGTAATATGTAGCAAGTAATATATATTAAAAAAAAAAAGGGGGGGTCAAATGAATGTATTTCTGCAGTGTTCAACAACAGTGGATACATATCACTAGTATATATGGAGAATGTGCAGTATATAGAAGCAAACTTCGCAGGGATAAAGTCTGCCTCGTGTTTGCTTTGGTCACTCTCCCATGGATGTGAGATGCTTGTGTCACCCCATCCAGTCCTAACTCTGGAACCAGGTGATGACAGCATTATTGAAGTTAGGTCCCTGAAGGGTTATGGTCAGTGTGTTAAAACATTATATAGGCCCTGACGGTAACAACTCTTTTCACCTGCTCTCCTCACCACAGCCCCTGGAATCTACACACTCCCATGGACGTGTGAGGTCTTTGTCAGGCTCTTCATTTGTCTCCCTCACCACTGATAGTGGAATATAGTAAATATTTGAGAGAGTTATTGCTGGGATTGGATTAATTACATGCAGTCTTGAGTTTCTGCAATGCATCCTTTGTTCCCAGAGAAGTCACACAACATTAACAAGCTGTCAAGCTGTGAACTGACATGGTTTGTCTCAGTGACTTGTTGGTTTGTTGTGTGTCATGTGTACGTGCCTGTGTGTGTGTGTTTGTGTCTCAGCGTAAGCACGCTGGTTGCAACACGCACACACACACACACTTAAATCTGTTAATTTCTGTGTGCCGGAAGTTGAGTGTGTGTTTGAGCAAGATAGAAAGAGAAGTGAGAGACTGGGAGACAGTGACAGTGAAACAGCATGAGAGAAAGAAAGGGGGAGTAATGGAGCTTGACTAAACCAAGCGCTTGTACATAAATTGACATGTGCAATTAGGGAGATGTACACAGTCCCCCTGGTCTGTTTAAGATCTGGAATAGTTTCCTAACAGCTTCAAGATGCCCTGTTTTGGCTTTGGTTTCAAATCTAAATCGGGTTTGACCTTGTTGAATAATGGTGCTGGTGAAGTTCCCTCTGTTCTCTTTGGCTAAAATCCAACTCCACACCATACATGATGTGTTCGACCTCTTACAGCAAACACAGAACAAGGATCGGCCTCGCTGGAATCTGATGAATGATGAATGAAAATTTTGACCTGAACTTGAATTCCTAACTTTGTATTTTGTAAGGTGGCCATAAACATTTTTGGTTTCCTGTTTATGTGGTGTATAAATATAATATAGATTATAACCGGAGGAGCTCAGGGTTTTGCTATCATACTATGGAATTTCTCACACTGCTTTCTCTACATTCTTCTTCAACTCTTCCTTTCTTTTCTCTGTTTCACTGGCTTTTTTTGTCTGCACATGACCTTTTCTTTCACTAAGCCAACACAAGTAAAGTCTGGGTAATCATCCAACCTTCATCCACATATTTTAACACAGTTCACACAGTGAGGCGTAGCAGCCTGGAATTACAGAGTGGCATCTAATGGGTTAAAGACAACTGCAAACATCTGTAGCTGTGGTTAGCTTTTAATTGTGAGGCCCAGCAAGTGAGCCAGCAGCATGGTGGAGAGGGGGCTGGCAGGCCACATATTTCAGCTGAGTGTTCACAGAGCAGCTTTCCGGCCGGCCATGTGGACTCAATGATGGCGTCCAGGGGTGTGCTGTGCTCCTATGAAATATTAAATCTGGTCGGCCCCCAAGTGCGGACAGACCACCTGCAAGCAAGCGTGGCGTGCGGCGAGCCCGGAGATCAGATGTCCCTCAGCAACACACATGCAAAAACATACACATGTATGCATAAGGGAGGAAAAAAAAAACGATACACACAGTAGGCCTGCATATGCTTACACTAATGGACCTAAACACATACAGCTACAAAAAAAAATACTGTGAACATGGAAACACTCATGTGGGAGGAAGATCCTCTCGGCACAAAACATGTTTCCTGGCTGTGATGGCTGCAAAGCATGTGGAATAATATCATAGTAAGTTGTATTTTTTTTATGTGTGATCTTCTCTGATAGGTTTGTGTGCGAAAGTGAAATCATTTGTTAACCACAGAGATGCAGTGAATGAAGAAATAAAGAAATAAATAAAGAAACAAGAAAGGATCACAAAGAGGAGGGGGGGAATGCTCAAAGTCCAAAAAAGAAATGTAAGCCTGCTCGGAAAAGCGAGCCAAGAGGACAACGGGTGCTTGTCGACTGCCGTCCCCTTCAGGGCCTCGTTCATTTACACGTCGTGCAGTCGGTCCTCAGCCTCCCCTCCGCTCCCTCGAGGCATCCCTGCCTGCCCAGATGTGCAGCTGTTTATGTAGAACGGCGATGAAAGCAGCTGGCCTGCAGGACCCCCAAATGAACGGAGGGGGTCACCGTTGTCAGGACATACTGCTCATTAGAAACTGGTTCAGGATCATTTTACTGTTCACAAGATTTACATCATGCAGCTATAAGTAGAGTTACATCACCTGTAATTTCAGAAGTCAATACTCAGTATGTTTTAGACTTATAATTGAAGAGCCACACTGACTATGTTTTTAGATATCATCATTAGGAACTATTTCTAACCAACAGACTGCTGCCGTTCTTGCTGTCTTTTCTTGTTTATAAAGTAGAAATGTATTAGTATAAAATAACAAAAAAAAGCTAATCAACTAAAGTTTATGTGTTGAAAGTAATTAAAACTGAAAATTATTCAAATAATTATGTATTTTGAGTCTGTGGATATCATTCTGTATATCTTTCTATGCAGTCACACAGTCTCACAGATTTCACATTGATTGACATTACTGCAGACTATTTTATTTGATATACCTTGCAGAATTAAATGTGTTTATGCACATCTTTCTCTATGTATGAATAGTGAAGTGCAGCAGCTAATTCAGGGCCTGCACATCGCTCAGAATCTTCTGACTATTCCATGAACACCAGTGACATCGTGTGGTGATTTTGTGTGAGTGAACCTTTTAGAATAGACGTCTTTCTTTAAGATTGTGTGTCCATTATGGGGATGCCGAACTCACAAGTAAAGTAACAGCAGTGCTGCATTCTTACATTAAATAATACATTGAAAACAAAACCGTATAATCAGTTCATATTTATTCTCTTCAGCTTTCTGTACAAATAGTAGATTTCCTCTTTTTTTTAAGAAAATCTTTTAGAGTGTATTAGCAAAACACACCTATACACTAGCAAACTCACAGAAGCTGTGTGTTGCATTATAACACGATGTTTATGTCAAAGCTAGAGATTAAAGCATAATATTATGAATGAGACAAATAAGAAACTGAAATGTTGAAATCAGGTTGTTGGCTGGTCACAAGGTGGCAGTAGAGGCATGCTGGGTTTTACCATTCGCCCTTAAAGCAGGAGAGCGTCCTGTGCACCTGCTTCCTCTAAGCCAAATATACAGGACACTGCGTGCAAAGACAAAGGCAACTGGGCATTTTACAAGGTGTGAAGTTCAGGTCTGTGCCAGCAGTGCCTGAATATAACATAATCTGCTCTTGGAAAACCTGCAATATAAACTTGAAGGATAAATAGCTGACATTGATCACACATGTTGAACAATTTGTCGTCAGCAGATGTGTAATTTGGATTGTTCCTAACCTTAACACCACCCTCCTCTCCCCCCACCCTTTTATTTTGAATGTTCACCTATTTTGCATACCCAAATAGAAAGCAGCTGAATTGCAAGGCTAATTCATGTATGTATGAGGATTTGTTTAAAGGGCAAAATGATCTTGTTTGTGAAAACGCTTAAACACAACCTCATCAGCCTGAACATGACGGAAAATATGTTTCCGTAGCTCTTAGTGGTACTTGAGTAGCGTTAACGAGGCCATGTTTAATGCTACAACTATGACAACCACTACATACCTTTTACATCATGTCAACTACATCTGTGTGCAATTTTAGATCTGTGGGCCAAAACTTTAATGAAGCTGGTATGTTTTTGGTTTGTTGTGTCACTGGCATCCACAAACCTTAGGAGCAATCTGCTGCACAGCATCCAGTGAATTTGAACAGGTTAGAGGCAAAAACACTGCAGGAGCACCATGCATTGCGAATGAAACATGCAGACATTGACTTGCCCTTGGAATATATTTGTGAATGAGTCAGGCAGAGGAGCTCTATCTCTCTCCCTCTCCCTCCTCATTTGGATAAATGTCACGGATTACCTAACAGGCGAATCAGTGTGTTTTTGTCATTCAAGAGGAGGTAAGACTGTCATTTTGTTGCCTTGGAGACCGCAAATCAATAGCATCATGCAGTATCTTCTTGCCCATTCCCAAATGAGAGGATTCGGTGGCTGCTGTCGTCATCGGGGCGGAGACTCACCTGCGCTCTGATTGGCCCGCACTGGTAATGAGCTGCCATTGAGTATTTCTGCCTAGTGCAAGTGAGGGGCGTGGCTCCCGCCGCGCAGGGACACGCCCCCTCGGATAAATACTCCGCACAACTGGGGAACCGATCAGACCAACCAGATCAAAGGGCCGCATTTTGCGCACAGGCTGTGAAAACTTGACGCACAGTTGCTTTCGATCTAATAGAGAAAGAAGGAAAAAAAAAAAACCCACGAGACCAGAGAGAAGGCAGCGGCTGTAATTAGTTTCCCTAATCAGCAGAATTGACAGCAGGTGTGAATTCATGTCTGTATTTTCCCCGCAGATATACTGGTGAGTAGTCGCATCTTGTTCACTTTCACCTGTCGCTTTGTGCTCTCTCTGTTGTATTTCCCGATTTAAAAAAAAATGTCTAAATCAAGGACTTTTCCCCTTGCACCTGACTGGTAAGAACAATGGATTCTATGGTTGTAGTTTACATCTGCCTTGTGATTTCCCTTTCATTTTTTTAAACTGAACCCACTCCTGTTTCCTTTAATTCTTATATGTGGTGATGCCTCTAAATTTGGAAAATGTCAAAACATTAACTAGGGGGGAAAAAGAGCAAATTCTGGGTCTCCTCTAATCTTGTATATTTCTATATTCAACCTGCTGCTGCAAGTTCCCCAATTCAGTAAAGGTCACAGTGATCGGTTTCATTTTAATCTTCATTTCTATTTTAGGGAAAATGCACTTTAATCCCATTTCACCCTTTCTTTAATGCAGACTGGAGTGACACAGTTTTCATCCTCTGGTCTTTTGTGCTGCAGGTGCAGTGCAGTTGAAGGATGGATGCACTCTGGTTCTGTCATTTTTTTTTTTCTTTTTTAATAACTCGAGGCATTTCTACGCCACTATCTCTGATCAGTACCCTAACCTCATGTATTTCTCGAGAGGTAGGGTGTGCTCTTTTTTATCTGAGAGCGCCTGTACTCTTTATCTGTTGTCTTTCCTGTCTGTAGAGAGCATATGCAAGTCGCTTTTAAAATATTGTTTTGCGAGCACAGCTCAAACCTCAGCAGGCTTCTGGCAGACTTTACCAGGAAGTTCAGAATTGAAGGTCGACCTCTTTACTGTAACCACAGTTTTCTGTTGCTCTCTGCTCACTGTGGGCCTGTACTTCTCTGTTTGGGGGGGGGGGGGCAGGCGCTTCTATGTAAAACCCACAAAAAGGCTTTTTATTTTTATTTGTTTCACGGCGACTTATAATTCAAAGTTAAGAAATAGAACTTTTGGGAATGATTTGATTTGGATGTGCATGTTGGAAGCCAATCTGTCAATGTCTGCAATATGGCTTTCTACCAGTGTGAACTGGAAGACAATAATAGGCTTTCACTCAACATAAATGCACAATAGCATATCAAAAAAAAAATCCAGGCTCAATAAGATTATGACTCCCTCATTCAAGATTAGCCAGGCACTGGAGTGGCAACTGATGTCTTTTCAGTGACAGACTCAGCCCATAAGAATCTGGATACAACCCATTCATTCCAGCACACTCTTTAGGGCTCTTACTCACCCCCCCACCGCCGCCCACATGCCTACAGAAGCTGTCTGACTCGGCTGGTGAAAAGCTCAGCCCTGGCATGGTATGTCGGCCAGCTTTGCCCTGTCACCACACAGGCTGAGATTTATGACGCTAGTAGTAAGAACTGCGAGGATGCAATGTTGATAATGCGAGTTCCATCCTGTGCATCGGATGAGATTGGCAACGAGACAACTCGGGCTGCTGTCAGCACCACTACAGAACGCACACAAGGAGCTGGCATGGCCTTGGACTTTTTATAGTCTTGAGAAAGATTTAAATTATGCTATAAGGCTTATAGGTTAAGAGAATTTGACTATCATAGATGAAGGTGCAAAGCTGGGGCGGCGGATGGGTTTACGGACCCTCTGTGAATGTGAATACATATGAAAGGCTGAAGCAAGCAGGAATATTGTCATTATATATGTGGATGAATGCATCTCTTCGTATACTGTTCCGCTAACTCAGCGACTTTTCTAACAACCCAACAATGGAAGTACAGATAGTGATTAAGGTTAAGAAACAGAAATGTCACACATTTTCTCATGTAGGGTAGGTATTGCACAAATGTGACTTTATCCTTTTTACAATATTGCAAAGTTAATCTGGTGCCTTTTCTTTACATGGCATAACATGCTGGTGTTGAACCTCAACAGTATAAAACAGTTTTATCATAAAAAGATAGCATAATATATATACACAATATGTTCAAATTTTAGCGGCTGCGAGGAATTTAGTAAAAAAAAGGCTTAAAATAATTTTCTATCAACTATCTAAGAACTAATGGTTTCAGTTCTAAGCTCAAGTAATTGGATACATGTCTGTCTGGGCTGGGAGCTGCTGTCCATGTGCTCCACCTGCATGTGGTATCGGCCAGGTATACATTACCTTATCTGGGTCAAGAGGTTAAGAAGTCTACTGACAGGGAAACCTAGCTGCCACACGAGCATCACACTTTCAACAACACATTTTAAGATGCCTGTCTTGTCTCTTTTTTTTTTTCCTTTTTTTCCCAAAGTCCTTTTCATATTGTTGTCCAGTTGAGGCGTTTTCTATTTAAACATGGCAGCCATGTGTGTACTTAGATGGCGGCGGCCTACTTGTGGGCCAAGCTGATTTTATGTAATACATTTACAGGTTGGTTACTTATAGCGCACTTAACGTCTCCTCTCCGGGAGGATTCCACTTTGAGAACTTGAACGCCCTGTTCAGTCTCGCTCGACACTTGAAGCAATAATAGATGTGCCTGGTGTGCGTGGATGTTTGTTTCCTAACAGGTTGACTTGTTACTTGTGCACCCCCACTTCCTCCTCATTGTGCCCCTTTATGTTTTATTAGGCCGATGTTCTGTTATTCTTAGCCAAGCAGGATGTTTATACAATCCTTGAACAGAAATATGACTGGCAAGGCCCGAGTGTTTATCTTTCTTTCCTTCCCTCCCTCTCTCCCCCTCTGCTCAGGTCTTCACTGTCACTGTTCCGTGTTCATCCCTCCGTTCCCTCCTCCGCTGCTTTTTGCATGCCTGCCTCACCCTCCTCTGCACCCCACTCAAGGATGAAATAAGCTCAAGAGCCGTCCCGGCTGACATTATTTTTTCCATGTTAAACCTTGCATATCCTTCAAGCCTCCTTTTTTTTATTTTTGGATATCCGTCTATTGTTTTGGCCAAATATGCTGTGTCGTCTGACTCTGGAGCAGCAGAGGCTCCTTTATGGTGATTTAACCTTTTAGCCGCTTTTATAATTTTCACATTAGAGCCACTGTACACCCTGCTGTGAGGTCTGTTTCCTCGTGAAAGTGAAAGTGCAAAAACTGATTGATAAATGATAGCGGTCATCATTTAACTTGTCATGCGATGCTATTGTGTTAATTCTACATCTTGAGACTGCTGTAAAACATCCATATATCATTTCTGTACTCTTGAAAATACCAGTGACATGGTTAACAATACTTCAGAGGGTTGTGGATACCCAACAATGTGGATGCCTATAAATCAAAAAGGCCTTGCTCCACAGTAAGGGGGATTAGTCATTGTCAGTGTTGTGGCCACACGCCTTCCACAGGATCATGTTAAATACTAAAATGTAGTTTAACTGTAGCAAAAGTAGAGCAGAGGCTTCATCATTGAGCTGTCAATTAGACTGCAAGACCAGTCAAACTTTAAGCACGAACCGCTGTTGGCTACTGGCTTCATGCATGGATCTGGCTATTCCCAATCAGAAGTAAAGCTGCAGAAGAGTGTGTTTTATTTTTCATGAAGATGTTATCTTCCTAAATGTTTCCATGTCTCACTTCAAGACTGAACTAGTGTATATGGTAAACAAAGATGTTTAAATATTGTCACACAGAGGATTCTCAGTGTGACTCATAAATGGATAACAAAGAGGCGGAACTGTGCCTTGCTCTCAATGGAGAATGTTGCACGTTGTAATCGCAGGGCTGTAGGTTTCGAGACTTTTGCAAGTAATTTTCCATCCTTTCAAATGTTATCTAATTGACATAAAACTGCATAAGCTAGCCCTGCACATCTCTTCCCTCAAAAAAATCCATTGACTGGGACAACCGAGGATGTGAGTAAGCTTCTTGTCGTGCTCTGTTTTCTTTGTTCTATAAAACCAGTGACCGGTGACCACTCGGACCACAGGCCTGTGGTCACTGACCATAAGGCACCAGGCTTTAAATAGAGAGCGTGAGAAGGTCACTCCGCATCTTGTCCCAAGACTGCATCTGTCAGTCTTGGGACCTTGTTTCAATACGGTTTTCGAAAACCTCGCTGTGACAAAGCCGGCGAGTCAATGCACCGAATGTAGATTTAATAACGTCTTGTTGCTTTGGTTTAAAATGGAACGTTTGGCCCGAGCTGCAGTGGAACAGTGTGCATGAAGTTCCACCCCAGTCGGATACCACAGAAACGCCCCCAGCAGTCTCCTGCAATGACTGTATTGCTAGTGCAAGTGCACATCATCCTGTATTTAGACACGGCCACCGTATGCAAGCCACATCATGAGCCGTGCAGCTTTGCAGCGCATTAACACAGAGCACGGGCTGAATGCCTGGTGTGTTGTGGTCAAGATGTGGCGAGTATAAACAAAACTGTCAAACATGTGCAGGAAGGTATAGAACCATGGCTTTCTCACTTCGACTCTGTATGCTTACGGCTGGTTTAAAAGATGTGCTCGGATTTTCCCTTTAGGGTTTATGGACACATTTAGACATTATGAGGTGTGACAATTCCGATAATACACTCGTAAAGCTTCACTATTATCAGTTATAGTGTTGTGAGTTGTGTAGCTTTTCATTGAGAGTCAAGCTAATGCACGCAGACTTTCTGCCACAGTGTAAATTTAGATTTTCTTCTTTTCTCCCTATTAGCAGCATTGAATCTAACGGATTCATATCGTCCTCTTTTCCCTGTGCAGCCCAGTGTTTGTGCCCAGCCGCGATATGACTGAGGTGATGATCAGCAGCACCCCCATGGAGGACATGAGGCTCAGCCCCAGCAAGGACAGACTCTCCTTCCAGGTAAGACACATTGTCCTCATTTTTCGATGTACGAGGAATCAATCAGTCATTTTTGTTCCACGTGTTTTCATCTGAAATGTGTGGTTATTAAATGAGTATACATACCTGCTATTTAGAATTTATTCATCACACTATATTGGTAATGACATTGGATGTCCCCCTGTGTGCAAGCAGAGAAAACGTAGTCAGAAAATAAAGCTCGCAGATTCAGGGGCGATGGGAGACGCAGCCATCAGGTGGTCTTGACAAGCCATTTTTCCAGCAGCTTTGTTTTTCTGTCAGCTCAATGGGGGCATTTTGGAAACAAAACTACTTAAATGCACAGCTGCTTGCTTGTTTTAGTCACATTTATACCTAGGGAGCAAAGAAATGAAAGGGATTAACCATTTTACTGCCAAAGATGATTACATTGCATTAAGGGGAGGCCATTTATGAATTTGGCAGGAAGAGGTTAGTGAAGCTGCATCTTAAGTAGTTTTCACTCCTGCCTTAAGGTCAGGACTACCAAATTATTCATGAGCAAGTTAGCCACCTGCTGAGTCTTTGTCAACCTGCAGGGCTGAACGGCTATTTCTGTTTGAAGACGGGATAATTCAATGCAGCATTGATAGAATTTAATTAAAAGATGCACATTCAATACATTTATAAGTGCAAGACAAAGTTCTGCTCATGCTACACTGTATACAGACTGGAAGAGGATGTAGACTGACCCAGAGGAAAAGGCTGGCTTCCTTTTCCCCATAGTTCACACCACAGCTGTGGGTCTGTCTGAGAGGATGAGCAGATGAGGGGAAACTAGGAAAAAAAAAAAGGAGGGTGCTAATATGCCACTTCCCCACTCTTTCCATCCTCTTCACCTTGGCCTTTTGCCCAAGGTCCCAGCCCCTCCTTAGAAAAGCACCGTATGAAGCGCCGATGCCACAGTATAAAACACTTCACGTCACTTCCTCCATTATGGGCGGCTTTCACACACAATGTTTGAGCTGCAGGTCCCAATATCACATCCCACCCCTGCATAAGTCAATGCTCTACTCGGGCCATCCCAGTCAAAGTCTCTCCGCTGTCCAGCTGCACCTAAAAAATAAAAACATTGATAATATTAGACCTTACTGGTGGTGGGTGATGACTACCAAATGGTTAGTTATCCCAAAAAGCACAGTCATCATGCATGCTTCTAGCTTGTGCCCCCCCCCAAACCAACCACACACCCCACAGGATCCTTAAAATAGCCGGCGTTGTGCCTGGCTGATGTGTTGTCGCTTTTTTTGCCACTGGAAGTGAAACAAGTTATGACATGTTAGCCAGGGGTCTGGCGGCAAGGTCACTCGCTGCCCAACTCCCCCCGGTGCTGTCGCACAGCGAGCGATCGGCAACGCAGACCCCCGCGGGCATTAGACATGAACACAGACGTAATCACACCCCACGGCGCGGTTGTATGGAGCAGCTGTCTTCAGACAATGTAAAAGTTGACAATGCACGCTTTCATAACCTGACAAATTCTCACATTCGCATGGCATATTTATAGCTTTCTGGCTTTTTCCTCCCTTCTCATCTGTCTCCTATGGAATTCATGGCGACTTGGACACAGCTGGTTCCCTTCTATCTCTTCCCCTCTCTTCTTGTCTCGGTCTCTCCCGCCTCATCTAATGCTTTCTTTCCACTCGGCTCTTTGCCCAGACAGCGACATGCACCCCCCCTCCACTCACCCCCTCCTCCAAATGTCTTGGAGTGAAATATGCAGGTCTAAAAATATTCATCCACTTTATACAAACAACAGCAAAAAATGCTGTTCTTGGACCAGGAGTGGCATGCTTTTTTCCCTTGGGCCATTTCTCTGGTTCCTGAGAACAGAGAAAGTCTGAGGTTGATGTCCAATCTTGCCAGGACAGCGAATGCATGTAATCCCTCTTGTCAGACTGTCTCTCATGCCCTTCAGTTTAGAGCCAAACATTCGGCTGTGGCACGTTGCGTTTATAAGCAGACATATTAGTCTGGATTTGCAGATAACTCTAGCCTATTTCTATTATATATATATTTTTTTCAAACTCAATCTCCACAGGAGTATGAACTAGTCCATGTCACATTAAATGCTACCCGTTATGTGCTCTCTTTATACTCAAATCATCATGTCCCTCTAAACCTTTTATCTTTTTGCATTTTCAACTTACTACTATTGATTTGAAATGCTGTGATCAAGCTCTTGTATAATCTGTGGAGTAGTGGGATGACGTGGTACGCTACAAGCTGCTTGGCACGATGCCTCCCGAAGCGTTTAGATTCTACACGATGCAGCGTTTTATCCCTAGGCGTGACTCATTCACACAGCCACAGATAGAACCCTTCCTTGTGTAATTTGGTGTTCTGGTGAGCACCTATGTGGAAGGCGCGCATAACTTTCAGAGGAATGTGGGACGGGCAGGAACAGGTATGCAACTGGGATTTTCAGCAACCACTTCCAACCACAAATGTTTAGTCTTCACATCACTTCCTTCACATCCTTGTTTAGCCTTGTAGTGGTGCCTGCAACACTTCTGCACGGCTCGAGATGAAGTTCTGGTATCCCAAAGCCACACACACACACACTGATCAGAGATATGCTCACAGATAATTTCTTCGGCTGACTCTGCTTCGACATACTGGTTTAAACTACCTTTTTTACTTAAAGATCCTTAAGTTATTTTTGTCTGTCTCTTCAGATATTCCCTGACCCCTCCGACTTTGACCGCTGCTGTAAGCTCAAAGATCGTCTGCCGTCCATCGTGGTTGAGCCGACAGAGGGAGAAGTCGAGAGCGGGGAGCTTCGCTGGCCTCCAGAGGAGTTCCTGGTCAGTGAAGAAGAAGAAGAGGAGGAGGAGGAGGAGGAAGAGGAGCAGAATGACGGCAGCATCCAAAACGGACAGCCGACACAGAATTCCCAGCACTAGAATCTGTGTCGCAGCAGCAACAGGCGCCTGTTCTCTCCTTCTCTCTGAATGACTCTTCCTCCTCCACCCACTGGTCACACTGCACCTTAGCACTCGGGCAGATTTTGACTGGCAGGCGTCCGGTGTCTCGTGGTGCCATCTCATCCTCCCGACACCAAAGCATCGCTCCCACAAGAGAGGCAATACACACACGTGACACTGACTCGCAAATAAACAATACATTCTCCTCCTAGACTGCAAACCCACCCAAACAAAAAGAGCGGGCACACTTCCAACCTGCATTTACTTCCCACCATGCTACTACTGCATGCGTCTCGGCCCAGATCAGATGTGCTGTTGGATAGCTGCAGCTCAGTGCTCCATGGACAGCTCTTGCTCTGCAGGGGGGGGCTACTACTGCTCTGTACTTAACTCCAAAATGGCTGGCATCATGACCCCAGAGACTTCATCCCTGCATACAGAACTATTGTGGTACCCAAAGGGATTATTGTCTCCAGTACACTGTCCCGTGTTCGGTTTCTGAATATGTTAATTATTGTGATCGCCACTGCTGTCCATAGATTTGTCTGTTTCTGAGAAGTGAATGTTTTGTGATTTGTCTGTTTTTTGAGAAGTGGGTGTTTTAGTGTAAAATGTTACTGTTCTCCCCCCTCCCCTCATCCTCTCTATCTGGCCCGGGATTTGTTCAAATTATATTTTTCTGACCTTGCATCAGGCTTTCACAGGGAAAAAAAAATGCAGCATTTCAGACAAATGTATGGAAAGTGACAGTAAGTGAACCAGCAAATGTGGAAAGGCTCATTGTGCAGTGTGATCCTAGTCGTGCTGTGACCCCCTCCTCACGTCGGCCTCCTGGGAGCCTTATGATAAGCAGTACTGACGAGGCAGAATTTACAGCACGGGGGACTAAATGTGATGCAAGGTTATTGTTCCAACGGGGAAAGCATGAATCGGGTTAAGGCGACGTACAGACCCCATGAAGGATGTGTAAATACTTGCTGAGCCCTGAGGCCTTGTAGTGCATCGATCTTGTTTGATTCAATTTATGAAAAGGAAAAAAAAGGAACTCAGAGCTGTAAACCCCTGAACTGAAACTGACTGTCCGTACTAGTCTTGGTTTTGTTTTTTTAGAACCGTACATACTCTTATCACCCGGGTTCAGTTTAGAGAATTCACAATGTAGGAAACTGTTCACTAATTGGGATACAAGGCGATCAGACATGGTATTAATGGATTTATTCAGCAAAACGGAGTCTCTGCTCCACCTGAAGTTAAGAAATTGGATTTGTTTCACTGCTTGTAAATGTTTCAAAGGTGATTTATTTTTTTTTTCCTGTATTAGAACTCCTCCTCTTTAAATCGCCATGCATTGTTTTGTGAAACAAGTCTGTCAGTTTGTGCAAACTTCTGTGTACAAAATCTGTTGGAGATACTGTTGTACAAGCATGACTGAGCTATGGCTTTACTCGTTTAACTTCTCATGTGAGTGGCATTAGGGCTGTGTACAGAACATCTCTTTCTCCTGTCCGTCACCTACAGGTCCCACATTGTCTTTGTAAAGCTCAGGGAGATTAGCCGCCATCTTTCTTTCTTTTTTGTATTTAGACCACTTTTTCTCTGTTGACAGTTACAGAGGTTGTAAATAAACATTGAATTTGCTATCGGACTGTGTGACTCCGCTTTGAAAAGTTGAAAATGGTGAGTTGCTGCTTTTTGTTCTGGTACAAAAGGAAGAAGAAAAAAAAAAAAAAAAACATGACAGGGATTTACCTCTAGCTTGTCTCAGTTTTGTTTCCAACAGAGCACTTCTGCGTTCACTTTTATTCAGCTTAGTGTGAACCCCCTCCTCGTCTTCCCCACGCATTTCACCTGCAGTGGTTACAGAAAAACCACGTAACTTCCTGCTTGGCATTTCTCACATATCTCACAGATTCTCTCAACTAATGCAGATGCACTTACACCTACCGTGTACGTGCGCATATATATATATATATATATATACTGTATGTGAGTGAGAACAGGCCATGCTACTTCCTGTTTTTGACTTGCAGATATACATGCACGACATAACTTCTCATGAGAAACTCTTGTTCATGCACACTAAGTGCTTTAATTTCCATGCTGTACGTTATGTTTATGCTATTAGAATTATTTCATTCAGTGATATGGAGCGCACAGGATTAACTAACCATTTGGGGAAAATTGTTTATTTTACAATTGCGGAAATATCAAGGATAATACCGGGCATAAAAGTCGGTGGAAGCAACACCTCACGCTCTACCCATAAACACTCACCATGATACAAGACTAATAAAATGTGGTTGAGTGGAAAAGCACTAATGGGGAACTGGGGGGGGGGATTTACAGGAATAAACAGAAAGCTTTCTGATCATTGTTACAGTGGAAACTTCTCAGGTGATTCACAGCTTTGTACTGTATTAGTGACCCACTAGGTCAAGTTTGACTGCCTGTACCAGGAATAGTCCATCAGAGTTTCTGCGGTAGGGCCTTTGGGGGCCAAGGGCCTGATAAATTTGCCAAGGTGCTACACTCAGGGCCTGATGGCGACTTCCTGGAAGGGGAACAATGAACTGACATTCTATTCTCCTTCTCTCTTCCTGGAAAAAATGCAGCATAAAGAGTTATTAATACCCCCAGCTGATAAAGGTGGTCGGCAGCAGAGTGCGTGTCTGGCCTGGGGAGCCGCTGGCTACTTCTGAATAGGATAACAAAATCATGTCCTCTGTGCCGCTCCTAATGACTGTTACTCGATCTGAGTGGAAAATGTCATGAGATCATGGAAAGAAGAAATCGTAAGAAGCTAAGAGTCCTTCGGGGGGACCGGCTGAACTCGCATCGGGCTACGTAATCATGTGACGGTGGCCAGTGACCTCTGAACTCTGCGTCGTTTTTCAAGTATTGCTGGAGAGAGAAAAAAAAAATTGTGGGAAAGGAATAGGCTTCGCTTTTAATAAACATAGGTCTTTTATTTCCTGAGGCTGAAATGAAATCCTGCAGTATCTTTCCACAGCCTTCCGACTAGATTTTGAACAGCGCTTATTTTATTCATTGTATTTTCAGCTCTTATAGCTGCCCCTTCGTAGCTCATTATCCCATTACAGAACCTTTGCCTTTCTGACTGCCCGGTAATTAAAATCTACTTTACCCTGATTTAAAAAAAAACAATGAAAAATAAGCCTGGGAACTAGGAGAAATTGAACAGGAACTACACATGTTTCTACACTCGCAGAATAATGATGTTTTAGATTGTATTTCCTCGCAGCATCTGGACATGATTAAAGGACAGGTTCAGATTGACGGCCTGTGGACTACTGCAGTGACAAATCATGTTTTTCTATATACATACGAGCATCTGAGTTTTCTATTAACATATTCAACAAAATGTTTTTTTTAACTTCAGATATTTAGAAGTGTAACACTCATAAATAGTTCACTTTAAAAGCCATTACAGCCTGTTTTTTTTTTTTTCAACTAGCTTCTTAGAATGAAAGATGGGGTGCATGACCACAAACATTTCCGTCAAAGTTTGGGTTATTTCACATGAGAGTTTTACAACATTGGAACCGGATTCTGATAACAGTTGTGGCGTTGTTTGCTTATGTTCCCTGGACAGTTAATCAAATCTCATCAAACCACACACACACACACACACACTGCAATTTACGAGAGTCATTTTTTGATTTAAATTCTTAATAAATAACACGTGAATGTTATTTTTCCAGCTTCTAAATTTATTTTTTTGTTTATTCATGTCTAATTTATGTTGAATATGCTTCAATGTGAAACCAAGTTTTCAGAGGTTTAAATCTTATCTTGCTCCGTGAGCCCTCGTTTCTCATTTCACTTCACTGGGGAGTTCAGCTTTTACTCTTGTTCCAGTCACAAGTTTAGACAAACTTTCTGATTCCCTTAAATGAGAAAATGTCTCGGAACTTTTGAGATCTTTTTTGTTGAATTCTCAGAGGGGTGAGAGGTAGGAGCATTCTCTTTGCCGATGGTAAGATGAGTATTTATTGAGGCTCGCTGCGCACTCGGTGACACGGAGGGACCGGAGTGTGTCACACACACCATTGTCGGCGTGAGACGCAGTATTTTTAAATGTCTGTGTGTGTGTGTGTGTGTGTGTGAGGCCGAGTGTGTGCCTGGCTGTGTATTAAAACTCCTGTCAGACTCCTCTGAGTGAAGTCACTGATAGCTCTTCTAGCTCATTCTTGGAATTCTTTCCAGTGGAAACAATCCCATCGCTGATCCCAGTCTGTTCTCCCTGACTCCCAATTGTCCACATTAACGCTGTTTCCCTGTCATGACTCTACGCGTGAACTCACACCCGGACCAAACACTTCACGTACCCACAACATGACCCCTGCCTCCTAAATCTGATATGACACGAGGAGGAAAAGAAATAATACTTTTCCGAGTGAACCCCTTTTTTCCTCCTCCTCATGGTTTTCTTTCTCTTTCCTTGTTTTCTTGTTCTTTCTATTTTTTGCCCCATTCTGTTGTTTCAGCAAGTTTCCCATACTTACATGACAGTAGAAATGTACTCTGCATTCCCACATTGCAGGTTATGTAATGTAAGTTAACATTTCATTATAAACATCGTTACCTTGCTATTTTAGTGCTTCAACCTGACTGTAAAGCCACCAAGGTTTACCCCGTGTGCATTCATAGCTCCGTCTGTGTGTTTGTGCAAAAGCTCGCGAGCGGGCGCATGTGCTTGGAGGTTTTATGTCTAACCGTGTCTGTTATTATGAGTGCCATGTGCGTAAGGGAAAGATTCTTTTCCCATGGTTCCTCAAGTGTGAGAAGAAAGTAGAGCTCTCAGGACATGAAGCAAAAACTCTGCTAGTTATTTATAACCTGTCTGGAGACGGCCCACCAAAGCGTAGACACATATCTGGCACCATCAACAAGGGAAGAGTTAGAATAAGATATGCTGAGAGGCATACAAGGAGGGAGGATTAAAAGGTGGAGGAGTCAGGGGATGAAAGAGAGGGATGTTGAGGAGGTAGAGCGTGAAGAACACCTGCAGAGTAACGCCGATGAACCACAAGTCGGAGGCCGGTTGCGAGTCTCGGTGGCCAGCTTAGATAAGACTTGGCGAGATAAGGTAATTGCAAACGTAGCAAACATGACACTTGGAAAGTTGCGCGGTGTCACCGTGACCTCATGAAACTTGACTTGCACGTCGCAAAACCTCTACGAAGTGAGACAGAGAGAGATCTTTGACCTCGCCGTGAATGCGTTTGACATTTGAAAATCCCGCAGGGCCACGTGATACACCCGTTCGAGGACAGAGGACCACAAGCTAGGGGTTGCCATTCAAAACAAAGCCTCGACAACTTCACGATTAATCAGAGTCAACCCCCCCTCGCCAAACTGCTTTCTGTACCTGCACATCAGCGGAGCAGCATTTAAAGACGTAATACTGCTGGACTCCACCGCACATATTTTGGACCAATGAGTCCAAGCACGCTGGGATTCATTCTCTGCTTTGACAGGTTGATGTGAAATACACGTCAGTCTCATTCTCTCCGCTGGCATGCTCATGTGTATGTACTGCAGTTGTGTGTGTTAATGTGCTAAGCCACAGGCTGCTGCTCTTCCATAGGCTGTTGTTGATATAAATAGACAGCTTACAGTATGGCCCCGCCACTCTAATCCTCATTGCCTAGAGACCAGAGTGGAAAAAGGAGAAGAAAGTAGAGAGCAGATAGGATCATGGACATAGACAGAGGTACAAAAAAAACATAGAAATTAGGATGCAATACTGAAGACTCAGTAAAAATAAATAAATGAATAAATAAGGAGGATGTGCTGTTACAGGTGGGAGGCCAAGGCGTGCTGTCATTGTGAAGAGGAAGTGGAGTGAAAGGGAAGACGACTCAAGCTAAATCAGCCATGCCCCCTCTTTGAACTACCAAAAAAGCACAAGAGGTCATTAAAGGCAAGAATGTTTCAAAAAAAAAAAAAACCTGATGAGGTTTTTTTTTCTCAATAAACCCTTGTTAAAGTGCTATCAATAGACTCCATTGAAAATAAACCAAAACACAATGTACAATGCCCCAAAAAAGGCACTCCCACATGGGCTTATGTAAGAGGAATGTGATGTCTAACTTGAATTAATGTTTTTGGCCTCATTAATTTGATGCTAAGTTTCGCTTTGGAAAAAAAGTTGCATAATTTGGCTTACCTTCCACGTTCTTCTTATCCGTATACATAACAAAACGGACACGTACGGGGCTCGGATATTTGGAATTCCCAAAGGGAATATGATTAGGATTACCTGATCAAATTGCTTTCACCAAACTATTTTGGACAAGCATCATTAATCATGTGAATGTGCTTCTCTTTTGGAGGTGAGTTGGCACGGAACTCCAAAAATGAGGGCTTGTTTCAAAGCAAAGTTTTCCATTCCCCTCTGAAGTGATGCGTTGACCTTTGAGAAGTTTATACTGATAAAGCTATACAGTTCACTCAGTCTCTCAGATAGAGTGCATGCCATAGGGAGCAGGTCATGGAAAAGTCTTGAGTTTGACTAAGTGCACTCTCTCTTTTACCCTGTCCGTCAGTCCGTCTCTGCCTCATTCACCACACACACACACACACACACACGCATGCACGTATGCAGGCACACACACACACACGCGCACACACCTACACACAACAGAGTACGTGTGCATGCTCGGATACACTCAGACACATTGACCAATCTGCGCACACACGCATCACTGAATGCTGAGGTAATTTGTAACAGTAGAACAGCATAACTGTGGGTAAAAGAAACAAATGACACATGCTAGGATTTACACTACTTTAAAAGGCTATGTTGGGGGACTCGGTTAAGAGGTAACTATATCAATACCGTGTTAGAAATTTGAATGAGTTCAGACATATCACGTATTTTGCAACACGTGTCTCATCAAAACATTTCTTATAGACAGTAGACTGAGTATGAGGAAGCCTGCAGGTGTCAGGCAAAACTGACAAGTACAAAAACATCTACTACTTTCTGGTCTAATGAACAGAAACAAAAAGTGGGTTTTGATCAGGGTTTCTATGTCTATCTGCAACATTTGCTGTAGTTACAGAGTGGCGTGCCGACTGAATCAGTGAATGAATGCCTTTTGTATCAAACCAGTGTAAAAGATAGACAATTTATTTCATGTACTTCACTGATGGGAGGAAAGTGTTTGAAAAAAAAGGGGACGTGGTATTGAGACAAGTGTCAGACCAATTGTAACATGACAAGAATAAACATAAACCCCTCAAATCCTGAAAAGGGGATTAGTGAGCACCGAAGTATTTACAGAAATGGTCCGGTTGCAGATCAATTCAGTGACTTTCTAATAGGATTTAATGTGATTTATGCTATTTAAAAAGTTACATTTAAATTTCTTAGAGTTGGTTTGAACAGCCTGATGGAATTACCCCTAACACACCTGCTCTACCAAAGGCAGGAATCGTTTATTTCCCCTGCAGTGTAATATTGTTTACTCATTTCATAAACCCATAAACATGATTAAAAGGTAATATAGATCATTAAATACCTAAAGTTTAATCCTCAAAGGGTTGGAATTAACTTCAAATTTCATCATCTTTGACTGTCCCTTTGCAGATATTTGGCTACATGAATGATGTACTTCTTATCATCGCTGTTTTAAATAACGATGCTGTGGAGTCAATTGAACTGATTAACTTTATTGTCTAGTGTCTCTGTGGGAATCACTGAGTGCCTTGTGTGATTTATGTTAACTTTACCTTGCTCTAGGGTTAAAATCTCAGCTGGTGCAGTGTTAGACCTGCCACCGTAAAACATCCTATAAACATAATGAACCACAAATGTAATCCAAATCTGCATCTTTATACCAAAATCACAATTTTCAATCACAAATGCAATAATACACTGGTATTACAATCTGTCCGAGTTGCCTTTCATAATGTTATAACAGCCAAAGGCATTTTCTTCCCTTGAGGTGTTTGCACCTGTAGTCTGTGTTGTTGCAATTAAATGCAAATGTAGTTACAAGTAATTACATATTATGTTTGGGGAAAATGTATGACTTATTATTATTAAATTGTAAGCTGAGGATTTATGTTATGCATGTGGTTTATTACTCATATGGGACGTTGGGTCGAGTGCAGTGCTGTGTATTGGAATAACAGTGCGTGCATGATTGTTTTCCTAAGGCCTAACTCTATCCTCTGCACCTCCTGTGAGGCCATAAGAAGACCACAAATTATAATATAAAACACTACCAATGTAATAAATATATTAAGTCATCATGAGTGGATGAATTGAAAGGAAAAGTCCTGAATTGAATATGAGGTAACTTGTTCAATTGAGGTAAAAGTTCAGAAGCAGCAAAATGTACTTGGAATATCAAAATTTAACAAAAGCATGCTGTGTTATATTATTATAGGATATTATACTCTTGTTTTAATGCTGAAAAAGTACTAATATGGAGCCAATTTCACATACTCTAAGTATAATAGTAAAAACGTAGCACCATAATAGGCACAAGAAAGTAGATACTTGAATATTAAAGCATGTTATTTGATGTATAATATTAAAGTCGTCATCTAAAAGTAACTAAAGCTGTCAGATAAATGTAGTAGAGTGGAAAATCCAGTTTTTATGTAGTGTGGTAGAAGTATAAGCTAGCATCGGATGGAAATGCAGTACTGAATAAATACATAAATGTAGTTGCTTCTATGACATTAAGCTGCGGTGCAGCATGATGAGGGCTCATCCCGGTGCACCGCACTCCTCCTCACAAACAGCGCCACCTGTCGACGCGTGCGGCCGGTGAGAGGCTGCGTTAGCAGGGCTGTAGGGCGGCTACACGTAGTGTTGCAGTCACCGCAAGTAACACACGCACAGAAGACGAGGTTAACGCTGGGTTCCCCCCCGCGTCTGGCTGAAAAGTAAAAAGCAGGAGTCGCTTTTGCGAAGCTGTCCGGGCAGGCGTCAGCTCCGAGGGCTGCTAACACACTCGGCGGCTGAGCTTTGCTAATGTTAGCTAGCTGCTAGCTGGCTTGCTAGGTTGCTATGTCGCAACGGAGTGGCTGGACCTCCCGGAGCTAGCTCGCGAGCTCACGTCAGTGGCAAACCTGAATAGTGGAGGAAGACGCAAAAGGTGGGTGTATGTTGACCACTGACAGTCTGTAGCGTTGGTGCATTAGTTAGCTTAGCGCCATCACGTGAACGTGAGCCAGCGTGTGTTTGGTTTAACTTGCGATGCTAATGCAATGACCGTGTTTGAGTTCCTCCCCACCGGGTATTACTGCAGGTAGCCCCATCGCCACCCCCTCCCAGATTGAGTTTATTTCACATTTATGTTTAAATAGATTGTTATGTCGTGTATTCATAACATCACATATTAACGAAAAGTATTGTTAACTGTGTTATTGCTGCACACGTGGTCATGTTGGTTTAATCTAAAGTTATCGAACCGATCTGTTACGATATAGATTTACTAAGTTAACACAACTAACTTTTGCAATATGGTATCTATTTGTCATTTGATTTTATTGTATTTCTCTAATTTTATTACATATCTCTAACAGATCTTTGTTCAGGGCAGCCACAATGACTTAAACTAGTAGGTAAACACAGGCGTTGCATATCATCCTAATCAAGGTTCTGTTCCATTCAGTAGAATTTATATAAACAGATTCCGCATGTGATGTGGTGGTAAGTGGAGGGGGATACAGTTCCAGTCTTGTTTGTGGTCCCAGTGGCATTGGCCAATCACGTTTGAGTTGGGCAAGAGTCTGTGTGAGAGCTGCATGGTGTTGTTTTTGTAGTCCGGATCTTCTTGAAATATAAGACCCCCCCCCACACACACAAAATCATGCTGTGCTCTCACTCCCTAAACTCTCAACTACAACTCCATTCAGCCTTGCAATCTGTTAGCTGGACAGTAAACAACGGCTGCCGAAGAAGAACGGAAGTCTTGGACAGGAAATCCACAGGCTTCACCTTAATGGCAGTTGAGTCACAGGAGTATTGAAACTCACCCCAGAGGCTAATCCGTCATCAGACAGTAATAGCCGATCGGTTCCAAGATGGCTTTAGTGCAGCAGAGCCTTTCCATGAACCAACATGCACAATAGCAGGTCCACGACTCAGTTTGAGCTGAATGTAACCCTAATTAGTGTCATTGGTTAACACCTGTGTGTAACTACTGTTTTATGTCGAAATGAGTGCCCTGAAAAAAGGTCTATTGGAACTCGAGCTTGAAAAAGCCTGATTTCCCTGCCAGCATTTCTCAAGGTTTGTAGATTGTCTTATTCACAAGTAAGACTAAGTAATTATTTGTTAAATCAATCAATGTACTAACGGAAGGGATGATTATTTACAGGCAGAATATAGGACACCTGTCCTCGGGCCACTTCAGGTTAAACTTTGTCTAACTCGTGACTGGTTAAAGTCCTCTTTCATTGCCCCGCCCTGGAATTATGGAAAATGTGTGCAAGAGAGATTATAACACAGTAGTTACTTACTGGTCTTGATTAGATTGCAAAACAGACTTACTCTACTTTAATGCTATAATTTAATCAGAAACTACTCAGCATTACTAAATAATTTCGATTAAGCAGCCACTGGCACGCACTTTGCTCCCAAACCTATCACTTATCTATAAGTCTTCAGGGACGACAGCAGCTGTTAATTAACCCACCAATTCAGACACAGTTGCATTCTGAAAAAAAAAAGAGGTCTAAGGTTATGATTATTTTCTTCCCCCTTAGTATGCATTCATGAACAGCGAAAAGTTGTTCCATATTTCCACACATCTCCACAGCATCATCAGCTTGTGTTTAATTCCTCCTCTCTTATTGTGCCCTGATCCACTCACACAGTGAGAGAGCCTGGTTGCTCTTGGCATTTTGAAGGAGGGGGGGGCACACTCTGTATTTATTGCTCCCCTTCCCCTAGGGGTTTAGTGTGTAAAAGAATAGGCACTAAAAACAACTACATTAAAAGATTTCTGAAGAAAGTTCTTCACTGCACCTTACAGAACCTGCTATTTTCAGGCACACGGTGCATTACGTCAGCGCTAACACATGCGCGACTTTATCCGAGTTTCATTAATTTGATTCAGGTGCATACATGCTCTGACTGGCCCCAAATTTAAAGGTAATTGGAGTGTGGTGTGTACATGGGTCCTGCGTTCCTCGTATTATTGCCTTAACTGCATAATATAATAAATTACTGGCCTGTATGTAAACATGGTGTTTGGTTTTGGGTGCAGCAGCGGGTTAGAGGGTTGCTCTGAGCGGGTTTGTTCTCTCTAAGTGCCCCATGAACATGACACAGAATAGACCCGCACTTGAATCTAACTGCAATTCATTTAACAGCATCATCTATATCCCTGTCTGTTGCTCTCACTCACATAAAGACACACACACACACACACACACACACACACACACTACACTTCAGCTCATTGTTTAGCCTAGACATGCTTGACCTCCTTACTCTTCTTTGCTCTGTAGGGATGTCTGGTCTTGGCTTAAAGCAAGGAATGCAACATGATTGCCAGAGAATTCAGACTTGGACTATGAGGAACTATGCTGTGCAGGGAATGTGATGTTGTGCTTGGGGAAGGGCCTTTCAGGATCATTACTATGGTGATTAAATAAACGTTATGTAAACCAACCCAAATTCACGGGACTAAATCAAACGGGTACGAGCCTTGGGGGTATGAAAACAACAGGGTCCCCATGGACGCACTGCATAAATAGTCTTGCATCCCTGGTGTCCATGCCAGGCGGAAGAAAAACATGTTTATTTAACACTTTAGCGTTCATATCATAATTCCGTCCGCCGCTCCCACTTCTCACATCTCTGGCTCCAGGTGTGTGCCTTTTTTTGCTGTATGAATGGGCTTGTCTAATTGTTCCAGCAGCCACCCAAGGGTGTGTGTTCCGTGTGCGTGGGTACACAGCCTAATTGCGGCAATTGTGCTGAGCAAGCCTGTTTCTCACCTCTGTCATGCCTCACATTTTCCGTTGTTAAAGGCAGTAACCCTTAAACCCTTATTGCCAGCATAATCATGCACACAAACACACTTTTTTTTTTTTTTTTTTTTAAATGCACCTTCGACCACTTTGTTTGCCAGGGCCATGGTGAGACTTGCTGCGTCATGGTGGTGCAGATGGTGTCAACAAGGGCAGGATGATGGGAGTGTTGGGGGCAGGCAGTCTGTACCAAAGGTTTCTGCAATCATAACAGTAATTGAGGTGGAAAGGTGTGAAGCGCTGTTGATGTAAGGGAAGAAAACACCTGCTGGTTGAAATAGTTCCTTGTAGCAGCAGAGACTTGCTGTGTCAGCGGGGCCATGGCCTAATCAAGTCACTTTATGCCCCCTCTTAACCTTAATTTCAGGGGACCTGCCAGTAATTAACTGGCTCTGGTGCTAAGCTTGACATAAGGGAATATAACTCTTAGTCAAGCATACCCTTTTCTGAACTTCTATGCTGTTCATTTGCAGAATCCTGCATTTAAATAAAAGTTTTCTCAATTCGTCCTACAGTTTTACTGTCAAAATTGTATTTTAATTAATTTACACATCTTAGTCAATGCATTACATATACATTATATTCAAGGACAAGTGTGTTAATTTCCCCCTGTCTTCAGATTTCCATGCTTTGAGGCATGTGATACTGGCTGCATAGTTTTTGCCAGTCGATATTTGGTCCTATAAAGGTGTTTAACTAGACCTTTTTTCTCAGGTTGGGTGATGCCAGATTGGGAATTGCACGAGGTCATGTACTAACAAGGTGAAACAAAATAAAGAGTGAGTGAGCTGTCAATCAAGCACAGAGTCCTGAGCAGAGGTCCAATCAGGCGAAATAAGTGAAAACAGCTGTGTTGCATCCAGCACAGTTAGGTTGGGTTTTTTTTAGGACTAGTTATACAATTGTAAGTTACCATTTTAAGCTGTAGTGGGTGTTTGAATTAACAAATGATCCCCATTGATGTGCCCAGATGAGCTCCTTTTAAAGTGATCAGCTATGTCACAGACAAGTGGAGGTCCTGTTACTTGGTTTTGAATTTCAGGATTACATGCTCAGTTAATTTCCAATAGGGATCTAATGACCATGTTGCATTTCTGTTTCTATTCATGCTTTACTAAAAGCATGACGTATGCATTTTTATATATCCTTTTTTATGTCTGACCAGCGAATAGATTAGCAGAAAGTTGACGAGTCATGTTTACTGTGCTTATCAGTGCAAATGATAAAGAGTATACAGACTTAACTTAATGAACTGACATGATAACAATATTATCAAATGATGCTTTATCAGTCATGTCTTTATCAAACCGCTTTTATTAGTCTACTATTTGCTGACTTATAACCCAATTGCAATTTATTTTTGGCTCTCAGTTTATCTAGATTGCTGGCACTCACAGATAACTGATATTCTTTCATCCTTCCATCACAGTACTAGGAAACCGTTTTATTTGGAAACAGGTTTGCTTCATGGAAATTACTTTGTGTAACCAAGTGAGTGTTTGAAGGTAAAGAAATCGGTTAAGGTTTTAGGTTTAATTCTGTTGCTATGTAAAGTATACACCTGGTACACAGGTAAGAGTAAGTAAACAGTTGCAGTTAATAGTAGATTTATGTGGTTGACTGGCTAAAACTAATTTGTGAAAAAATATCCATTAAAGTTCCATCAAAAACACCAGGTGACTAATCATTTCAGCGAATTATCAGTGGTGGTTAAGAACGAAGTTACAAGACATGAGTTTAAATGTATGTATTAAGGATCATGTCATTTTCAAGTTACCTTTTTGAGCTCTACTCTTTACTAAAGTATATTGTCGTGTCAGTATACTTTATACCTATAGAAAAGGTAACTATAGAGCATGAAGGGCACCGTCTCATCAAATCACTAAGGTTTGAGCTCATTCATTATGCTACTGCTATCAAGTCTTTCAGATCTTTTAATGTAATTCAAGAATTGAGAATCATGTTGCATACATGTTGATAGTTGAATGTGCAATGTAGGAAAAAAAGTTTGGCAGAATACCTGTAAAGGCAAAACTCAAACCTCTAGTCCTGTGAGTTAAAATATGTATAATCTGTACTCTCCCCCACCATTGGTCGCATGCTGTATCATGATAAGTAAAAATGGCAGAGCAGGGGTATTTTTGGCAGCCCAGTGCTTACAACACAGACCATGATGCAATATTTCTGATTCGTTCTGGCCTTGCATGTTCTCTCCCACTTTATTCTTCTTGTCTATCTTGACTCCGCCATTAAAAATGGCAAAAGGATAAAGCAATAAAATGGCAAAGCAACTACTGTAGAATTTTATAATACATCTATAGTACAGTTCAATATTAAAGTTGAAAGTACAGGTCTGATATTGGTGTGATATTTTATCACTCTTTTATGTTAGGAAATTATGCCGTGCAGGGTGTACATTCAGTGAATTATTTCGACGCCACAGTCACACTTGATTTAGTGACCATGCACCCACAATTTGTTAGCCACAGTCAGGAAGGTTCCCCTATTTACATTCCATGCTAGGAATGTCTGCCCTGGATTTTCCACTGTTTGTGGGAAAATATGGAGGAAGCACAACAGAACAGCTGGCTTTGCTATTGATGAGAGCGTTGATAATCTCATTTGTTTCAGGTTACACCGTTACTCCACTTTAGCTCCACTTTAGCTCCATTCCACAGCGGAAATCCAAGTAAAGGAACACATTCCACAAATGGCATCAGTTTTTTCCCCCTTTCTTGATGCAACAACTCACTCTTCCACTGCTCCACTGCATTTTTATTTATTTATCCTTGACATATAATCAGGTTAAACTCCATCCTCCTACAGATGGCTGTGTCGGTGCGGGGCCTGTACTTTGTGGTGACCCTGTTTTTGGGCAGTTTCTTTGGAAGTGTCTTCATGCTGGGTCCGTTTTTGCCCCTCATGCTGCTGTCTCCCGCCTGGTACCGCTGGATCACCGATCGCATTGTTGCTACCTGGCTCACCCTGCCCGTGGTATGTACACCAGCTTACACTTTGCTTATCCTATTTTTTGTGCGAGCCAGATGGTCTTGAGTTACCTGTTTTTGATTTAGTCACGATGCTCTCTGCGCCACCTCATCCTTGTTTACGCCTCCATATTTAATCAGATTTCTATTTTTGTCAGGAGTAGTACACTTCATTTATTCAGATTGCCCTTGAGCTCGGTTATACGAATCCTGTTTACAATGCCCACATATTTTGGTGGCATAATTTAATTAAATATGTTTCTCTGTCCATTTTTTTAAAATTAATTTCACCACCTTTCCTCTTTCTGGCCTTTCCTCTCTACCTCTTCTACCATATTTTTTTATTATTATCCTTTTTGTCCTTAATCACGCCCTCCACTTTTCCTCCCCTTTGCTTTTTTTCCTCATCCTCTTCCCTCCATAGTCCTTGCTTGAGCTGGTGTTTGGGGTGAAGGTGGTAATAACAGGTGATGGCTTCATTCCGGGGGAGCGCAGTGTGATCATCATGAACCACCGTACCCGTCTGGACTGGATGTTCCTCTGGTGCTGTCTGCTCAGGTACAGCTACCTACGTCTGGAGAAGATCTGCCTCAAGGCTGCCCTCAAGGCTGTGCCTGGCTTTGGTGGGTATACAGTAGGAGCCCTGTAATATATGCAGCATTGCACAGCAGTTTATATGTCATGTATTTTATAAAAGAGCAGTGATGTAGAGAAAAAGAAGCTCTGGTCTCCTTTGTTTTAAGAAAGGATTTGTTCATGGCCCTGGGATCACAAATGAAACATGGAGAATGCTTATCACTCCCAGAGAATGCTAACACTTACAGACACAAGCAACCACTATGTAACAAGGCCCTTAATCTCCCACCCTGGAGACAGCTTGACCATACACACTGATCTTCGCAAGGACACATCTTATCTTTATGTCTCGAGCATGATAAAATACTCCTAACCAGAAAACACATAGTTATGAGCGTCATGGATGACCCTGGCCTAGCATAGACAAAGCATCTCAGAGAATTTCCGTACAGTCAGTAATTTTATTCCACAAGTAGGAAATTAAAACGGATTTAGAAGCTGGAAAGGATCATTGGAATTCCAGCACTGTGGAATGGTATACAAATGAAAACATAGTTTGTCATAAACAAAGAAAATTTATATTTCCTTTTCCTGCAAGGGGAAAAAGTTTCACAGAACCAGTTGAGCATAAGAAATGATCAACTACATCTAAATACTTTGCATGTTTTTTGCAGGCTGGGCAATGCAGGTGGCCTGCTTTGTGTTCATTCAGCGTCGCTGGGAGGAAGACAAGAAACACTTGGAGAACATGCTGGACTACTTCTGTGACATCAGAGAGCCTCTGCAGCTGTTATTGTTCCCAGAGGGCACAGATCTCACTGGTGAGAAGTAAAGAATGCTGGACTCTGTCCATTTTTCTGACAGTTTGCCCACATTTCAGTTTCCACAGCTCTGTTTTGCCCTCCACCTGTCATAGGCCTTTGTGCTGACACTGTTATGCAAACTCAATTTCAAAGTGATAAGGCATAGCCAAATCCCCTCACATGCACCCCACACAGTCAACTCTGGAAGAATGCTCTGATCTTTCAGGACAGGCAGCAAGCGACAGCAGTGTCTAAAGCCCTTTCAGATCACAATTAAGCCAATCAAAGTCCCGAGTAGATTTACTAGGGGAAGCTTAACTTCTCTTTACATATCATGATGTCATAAGAGGTCCAGTGAAGTTACATCATAATTGGGAAGCGGCTTTAGGGCTTTAAAGATTGCTTCACTTTTGGTGTCATGGTTGCCCCCATGTAAATGTGTGTCTCAATGTACATAAGTCTGCATTTAAGACTCTTAAACCTTAAGGCTTAATTGATGCAAGGAAATAAGGGGATGTATAGAGTATGTTTGGACATCGTATACAGAAGTTGTCCTCTTTAATATGTCCCAGAAACACACATATACAGGATCAGGTTCAGGGTGCACCTAAGCCCCTCTAAAAATGAACATGATCCCCTTTTAAGCTTGTAGAGCTTGTATCAATTTAATAAAAGATTGTAAAGGAATTACAGATCAGAGCTTTGTCGTGGTGGGGTGACTTATTCTGATAGTCCCTTTGTCCTACAGTCAGCCTGAAGGAGCCACTTGTTGCATAATGACTAATGGGTCATGGTGTAGTTTACATGTTCCTGCAACAAGTTCCTGAGGAATGTTTGGTTAATAAACAGTCATCTTTCCTGTGTTTATGTCCCCCTCTGCTTTTTACAAATATGTAAGCCATTGTTCTGGTGTATGTATTTCTTGAATTACTCACATCCCATAACCAGTAAGGATTACAGATATTTTCTATTATTGCATTCCTCTTATCTGAGTTCTATTATTAAAAAAAAAAAAAAACGGATGAAGATAGGATCATTGTGATGTACAATAAGTAAAAATAGACCAGGCATGGCTGGCTATTTAAAAGATTGAAATATATGAATTACCCTGGTTTTAAATGTAATGGATATATTAATTATCCTCTCATTTAAAAAAAAAAGAGGATAAGATATAGTATGAGAAATAAAATGCCATTTCAAGTTGAGCCTTTGAAATGGGACCAAAATAAAATATAAAAATGAATATGGTAATATGTAGAGCTGTCAATCAATTAAAGTATTTAATCATGAGAAATAGCGTGACTGTTAATTATTAATCACAAATTATTCACCCGTTTTATCTATTACAGCAAATTTACCGTAAATGGACATTTACAATTGATATTATTAATATGAAAAGCATGATTTGTAAGTAAATACTGGAACGAGCGGTTCCCGATTTTTCAACTAATTTGATATTTGATTAATCTTGAGTGATTTTCTGTACATTATGAATTATACCGTTTATTAACGGAGGAAAAAATAGCCAAATAGATATCGAAAACCAATCTTCGTTGCTGTGATTTTACTTGTAGCTGTTGGAGGGTTATTCTGTCTTTGTCTCCAACAGAAAACACAAGAGCAAAGAGTGACGTGTTTGCCGCCCAGAACAACCTACCGAAATTCGAGTATGTGCTGCATCCTCGCTCCACCGGATTCACCTTCATTGTGGACAGACTACGAAAAGGTCAGGTTCTGATCCACGTCAGCCACATTGTGTTTTTTTTAAATCATTAAATCCTTCCACTAAACCTGACAATGGTCCACTTGTAATTTAAGTGATGTGCCGACTTTTCTATTTAATTCATTTTTAATTGTAATTTTTGGCCCTATGGAATTATTTTATTTGGGAAAACGATGCTGTAATGATGACTGTAGTGTGTTTTTAGGACAGGGTTCATACCTGTTATTCTTTAAAGTCTCAGACCATTGCTTCATCCCACTGCCATCCATTACAACACCCCTGAGATTCTCATGTTTCTCTATGAGCTAATACTGGCAGACCTCCAAACTTCTTAAATACCACCTCTGGCCCTGCTGTCTCATCCCCCACCCAGCCTGGATGCTGAGCGTGGCACCGACTCTCCAAGCAGGTGTTGTGAATCACCGTGATGTCATCAGACTTTGCAAATTCCCTTGTCTCACTCCCGCCGCACCGCTGACTGACATGCTGTGCGTACTTGCTTTTTCCAAGCCCACTGTGTTCGTCTCTGCTCTATTTTTACTGTTGTGGAGCCGAGCAGTACAGGGGCAGGTGCTGGCAGGTGTCGTCCTGTCCACCAAATATATTATTCAGCTCTCGCCATGCGTCGTGAGGTCGACGCAGTTCAGCGATGGTGGTGGTGTGGAGTTATTGTAGTCTTAAAGGCAGTGAAGGGATGAAGCACTAAGACCCAGGATTATTAAATGCACATACGTAATGGAGTCAAGAGCTGGGATTTGATGTGTGCATAACAGAATAACAACCAGTGTGGACATGGGAAAGACAAGATAATAAGCCTCCCAGCAGTGCCGTGTCTTATCTGAAACTAGTAGTTTACAGTAGGTTGGGTCTATCAGGAGAACTGAAAAAAAAAATTGTGTTAAATGTCAAGCTTTGAGTGTAAATGACTTTGCTTTTATTAAACTTTTATATGAGCTAGTATTCTATCTATGACATGTCCCTTTTTCTAGGAGACAACCTGGATGCCGTCCATGACATCACAGTGGCGTACCCCAAGAACATCCCTCAGACAGAACGCCACCTCATATCCGGGCAGTTCCCCCGTGAAATTCACTTCCACGTCCGCCGCTATCCAGTGGCGTCACTGCCCACCTCCCCCTCCGCCCTGGAGTCCTGGTGTCGCGAGCGCTGGGCGGAGAAGGAGGTTCGCCTGCGGGATTTCTACTCAGGTCAAACCCAAGCCTTTGACAGGGACGGCGTCACGCGCGTGCCACCGTGTAAATCAGAGCTACGAGTGGCTCTGATCAAAGCCGCCTCGCTTCTGTACTGGAGCAGCTTTATTGTTCTGTGCTTCACGGGCCTGTGGCTGTGGGCTCCATTCAGGCTCTACTGCTTGGTCATGGTCGGCGTGTACATGGCCCAACAGAAGCTGATCGGAGGGCTGGAGCTGCTGGAGTTGTCCTGCCATCAGTACTGGAAGTCCGCGGCTGTGGATGCGGGTGAGAAGAAAATTACGCTGGATGGGAAGATGCAGTGAAGATGGAAACTGGGACTGGACAATGATGTGCTCAGCAAAGACACTGAAGACTCAGTTGTCTTGGCCTGTTCAGTCCAGAGAGCTGGAGGATCCCTCTGTGGGACCCAGTGCTCCATGCCTCTTAGAACGTGCATCTCCTGATAGTATGCATGGCTTCAGTGGGGTAGCATCTTCAGAAAGGTTAGTGCTTTCTGAAGAGGCTGCAATAGGAGAAAAGGGAATGTAATGTACATTTATCACACATGGTGTCATTTTCCCCACTGTGTGTCTCCTTGTATAACCACTGTTATTTAGCTTGCTGTCGGTGCATATTATTTTTTATTATTATTTTATGTTGTCAGTGTTGAATATGATTGTTTGTTCAGGACCTCAATGTGGATATGTCAAGTATCAATGCTGTTATCGGTTTTACTGTTGCCATATCTTTGAAGCTATTTTTTTTGGTATGTATTGCTTTTATATCCGTGTCATAAATTATGGAGCAGAGCCATAGTACATATGAGGACTTGACAATTATAACCAATATTTGAATCAGCACTATAGGTAGCTGGATTAGGCACGAGTTAAATCAATCAGTTTCCATTATTAGTGTATGGAAAGAAAAGGACAAATATAATTCCTAGAGAATTATTAAGTATACAGGTATATGTGTACCATTGTTTACCTTTTACTGGGTATAATTACCCTTTTATACAAATAGGGGGATACATTTTTCCCAGATGGTCCTTAGAGATAACTTTTAGCTCTTGAAAGAAAAATTGTTATTCATGTTTGTTTGTTTAAGTAGCTTTTGCACATAAAAGCCAAAGGTGAGAAGCAGACCCAATGTAAAAGGATGTAAATAACCAAACAGAATGTAGTGTCTCCTGAAATGGTAGCTTCACCCACCAGTGGGAGGGTTGCCCTTACATTTACTGGGGCATTTGTACTCAACTTTATCAAGATCCAAGATCTGTCTGAGATCTTATGTCTGGATAACTGTAGAAGCAGATGAGCTTTTTTTGCCCTTTCTGAGAATGAAGGGATGCCTTGTAGAGGCAGAATGTGGGTGGTGCTGGGGTGGAAGAATGTCCTGTTGGGACAACATTACCCCTCGATGTGCAGGGTGGCACAGAGGACCAGACTTGGAGTGGAAAACTGGCCCTGAACTCCACATAATCCAAAAAAGCCCTGTAATGCCCACCTCTCCCCGTGCCCCTCTGCAGAGGACTGGCATTGATGCGCCTGCTAAACTCAATTAGCAAATGACAGCTGAGCGCGATTCCAATTGTGCCAAAAAAGGACCGAATTGGAGCGGCACCTCTGCCACACTAAGCCATTGACCCCCCTCGCTCTCAATACCATTTGAATATGTCAGATTCTGGGATTTTGACAAAAGTCTCTAGCGTATTCTTTAGCCGTTTCTGTAACACTGTGCAATGTATAATTTAGCTGACGACTTCAACCGGTGCAGACACGCCAATACTATATCACGCTAAACGTCTTTTGGCACGATTAAGCCACCACACAATAGGAATTTAACTGTAGTGTCTTTCTTGTTTATATGAATCTGAAGCTCCTGTACTTATAGTGTAAAGGGGGCTGTTGTCCAGTCACTGTGATCTAGCTGTGTTACCAGTTTTATCATCAGCATGTAGTAGTTTACCAAACATGGTACATTGATTTTTCAAACCTATCTCAACCTCCTGAACCAGCTTGAATCTACATGTATGTTTTTTTTTGTTGCTCATTATTTTTACCACTTGCTGATGCTGGACCTCTTTAAAGTCACCGTCCTCAGGTAAACACAGTGGACACTGTCAGTCTATAAAAAGAAGATATATATATATATATATATATATATATATATATATATATATATATATATATACACACACAAATAATAAACAATATCAATTCATTTTGGTCTCCAGTCATGGTTCTTTCTCATCTTCTGCTTTTTAGCAAATGTTGAACATAAACTTGGTTGGTATTCTGTTAAAGGATGAAATGGTTTATATTACTGGATTGAAAGCATCATCAGTTAAAAATGGTAAAACCATCACACAAATACACCACTGACACAGTGTGATTTTATTACATCTCGTAAAAAATGTAAACTTTTTATTTCATTCCACCCGTGAAACAAGACTTCCATTACCTTGTGGAAGGTTTTCACACTGTCATGAGTTGTAGGACATGTTTATGACAGTCTTTTAATCTAGAATGTACTCTAAAGAATTTACACTGCAGTGAATGAGTCAATAAGACCTTGAATGCTCATGTTACACAACACTAGGGCCACGGTTTGCCTTGTGTGTTTTACACACACCATACACACACACACACACACACACACACACACACACATTCTAGTCTATCACAGACTACCAAAAAGGTCAAGAGCTTTGAAGGTGAAGTGCAGTCACCATAGTAACTCATGTTGACTCCCCTGTCTCCTAGCAACGGGATGTGGAGTGATGTCAATGGAAAGCATGCTATTTTCTCCCCCTGACAGAATGATGTCACTCCTTTGTGTGTGCGAGGGAGAGAATGGCGGAGAGGGAAGTTTATTTCTATATTCTATATCTATACTCTCCTGAGAGGATTGAGGGAAGGGTGATGCTGACATCATGCAGAATCAAAGGAAGACAAAGGTGTGGATAGATTTGTAGATGAATCATGGGCCAATTAAGGTTGCAAATTTGCTCCCAGTTCTATTTATGGTCCCTTATTCCTCTGCCCAAATAATCCTCTGCATGGAAGCATAAGTTCAGATTTGCTCTGATAGGTCTGACAGTGGGTGGAAGAAAGATGGATGATGCGCACTGACTCCATCATCCTATGTGAGACACATGGAGAACATCACTAGCACATCTTTTTTTTTACCCCTATTATTAGATTTGCTTCTAAATGACTGTCTCTCTCAGGAATAGAGGAGTTGGATTGCTGTGCAGGGACCTTTAGGCACTCATGGGAGCAGGAGGTTAGATTCTTTAGGGCATCTCAGTGTGTCCAGTCCTGCTCAAGAAGTGTATGAAGGGCAGTGGAAAAAAAAAGCTGTTAAGACGCCCATGTCACATCTACATTTGTGCCATCTATCCAATTGCCTGCAGACTAATAGGATCAACAAGGCAGTGTAATTATCCTTATCTGGCTAGATCGCTTTTTCAAAAGAGACAGCAGATGATCCTGAGGTTATGCCGGGACAAAGTCAAAGACTACTATGAATTATAAAGCAGGACAGCAAGCTCTGGAAATGGAGCCTCTCTTTTTTTGCCTCTAATCATGTCCAGCATTTAAATGGCACTTGATATGGTCATAAAAACATCAGTCTTGATCCGTTAATGATCAAGAAATCAAGCGATTGCAGTGGACTCAAGAATAGCCATGACCTGACCTGCCTTAAAGGGGCCCGATTTTACCATTTTCATTTTCGTGGTATTTTTTTTACAAACCTGTTTGTTCACATGCCTTTTCAGTGTAATCTGTGTCATCAAACACAACATATTGAATCGGTTATTAGTGTTTCACACACAGAATCCTTCCTCTTGTTTTGTGTGTCTTGCATTATTACTTGTGTATGTGTGTTTTCATGTCCACACCCATGGGAGGGGACATCTAAAATTGTTAATCCTGATACAAGGCGTATCCTTTTTTTTTTTTGGCCAAATGTGCACTAGCTGATTAAATGTATTGGGTGCCCTTTATATTTGTTTTTGCCCCTCAGACCAACTTGAGTGTGCCACTGGGGCTAAGTTTAGTTGGTCGTGCTCATCCAGGAGCGAATGCATTAGAGCAGGCTTGTTGTTGAGTCCAGCACAATGACACAGACCCTCAAAGACACACCAACAAAAGAGCCTTCCAACAGGATCAGTGTTAGAAGTATCTCTACAACAGCACTGCAACATTAGTGGGTGGATTAGGGGTGACTCGTCAGTGCCTATTTATAAACCGAACGCAATCATACCTCCTTGTCATGAGTGATTTTCAGTGAGTACTGAATGGGTAGGATCGAAATGGGATTTGAAGACAAGATGCGGTGCATCTCTGTCACGGATGTTTGACATTTTCCTCTCACGTTTTCTCCAATCATTGATCCGTCAGATTGTCCGGGGCATTTATTTGATAAATGAGTAGGGTTCCTTTTCTCAGGGAGTAACATCACTGACTTGTATTTCCAGATTGCAGTGAAGCTTTACAGACTGTGCCAAACCACTTGACGTCAGAAGTAGGCAATGGACTCAGCATCATGCTTCCCAGGGAAAACATCCTGGGAGAGATCATCCTGCCTCAGTATTCTGCTGCCACCTACAGGTCCAGAGCTTTAGATTCAATCAAATATCCTTTCAAATGTGAACATAACATTTAAAAACTAACCTTGTGCTAATTTGTGTGTAGCCACATTTAGAAGACTTCAGGATGTTGCGAAAAAGGGTTTTGTTTGGAGAACAGGAACAAAAAAAGTGTGATGCCACAGTGTTGGGGAAAAATCTGATCATAGAGAGAAAGAAATCTTCACATTGATCCAACAATTAAAATTCCCCTACTACACTGTGCTTAATGACAAAAACATGTTCTGGGCATTAAAACAAACAGACAAAACAAACCAATCAAGACCACATCTTTATTTAGAAATAACAGCAGAGAAAAATCTTGCTTTAACCATACAAGAATACTTTTTTTCCTCCAAACTTCCAATCAAGAAAATGCACAAGATAAATGTATCAGCTAATAAAATAACAATATCAAACAAAGCAAATAAAAACAATTGGCTGTTCAGTAAAATGCTAAAAGTGAGCAACAAACTGATAATATCCTGTCATGGCTATTGACCATACAGTGCACCAACCTGGGGATAAGGATGGTGTCAATGCCCTGAAAAAGCCATATATATATATATATATATAGTCATATACTTATTTTTGTAGAAACTATCGTCATCTTGCCAAGACCTTGTATAGGCAAGAAAAAAAAGCAGTGTCAAAAAGTGAAGGCCAGGCCATTCTGGTTACGCCTGTAAGCATGCACGCTCTAAATTGTAAAACCAGGGACCTGATGCTGTGCTACTTGAAAATACTCTCAAATGACAAAAGAATTGCTTGAAATCTTCACAGGACACTTAAAAAGTGTGCGGCCTAATCAGAGGACACAAAGATCATTTGACTTTGTCTTATAGGGATCAGGCCTTCTAACGCATGAATGTGACCTTAGTCTAGGATTATAAAAGGAGGATGGGTCACTACATCTGTAATGGTTTAAATTAATTCAGGCCTAGAAATCAGACTCAAGAAGGATTGAAAGATATTTTTGGTTTGTCCTTTCCCACACTGCTGTGTTACAGAGAATAATGTTAACTGAATGCCCATCGTGTTGTGGTTTAATTTTTCCTGCAGAGGTTCTGTTTACTGCTAATTTCAGACTATTGCATGACCCACATTCTCTAAATCTTATCCTTAAACAGCGGACAGACAGAGAAGGTCTCCCTCAAGTCTGACACTTTCCTCCTCCATCGCATGGAAAACACCTTATTGGAAGGTATAAACTTCCTGATACACGTCACAACAGTGACTATGTTGCTCACACCACACAGGCACAGAAATCGTAGGCTCATCTACTGCAGAGGAGATCACTTCCACACTATGAACTGTATCAGAGGGACACTGTTTACATTTCAAGACTATCACTCAAATTAACTGCATGTCATGTGAAGCAGATCTAAATAAAACCCCTACTACTATCAAACAATACAATGAATACTTAAATATGACATCAATCTGTGCGTTCCATATCAAGAATGTAGATTTGTAAACACTATTACATCAATAACACTACCGACTAAGGAAAGGTAAACGATACAGAAATAACTATCATGGTCTTAATTGCATTCAGTGCTCACCGCTGACAAGTACAGTGAGAGAAAGTTTACAACACAGAAGCACAATAGCCAAAAAAAACCATAGGGAAACTTCCATTGGTTCATTTAACAATGCTGAGTAGCATGAGCCTGTTTCTTTGCCTGAGTTTGGAGAATGCATTTTTGGTATGTGACTAACCATTCCTGTTATCATGCATGTATTTAATTACCAGGTGAAAAGGTGTGGAGCATGCCTTGTGCAGTGGTGGTAAAATTTCTGTGTGACTGTCCACGAACACGTAAAACAAGTAACAAGGGGGGGGCCGGCGGCCCTGTGACGCATTAATCAGGATGTATTTTGGGGAGCCTATTCAGCAGGAATAGATCCAGCAAATTCAATCGGTCAAATCAGCAGAGTTTTAAGGTCATAGGCCAGCGACTAGGGTGAGATAAGTGGGTGAAGCCAAAACCTTACAGACTACTAAATCTGTAAATGGTGGTGTGCAGTGCAGAGGCAGAGGGGGGAGGCAAAGGAGAGGAAAAGAAGGACTCGGGAGTGAGTTTTCCCCCCACACAAGTTAATTCGAAGTTATGGGCTCATGAGTTGTCTGAGGGGACATGCTCCTCGAAGCCCTCGCTCTCCCTGACCAGCGCCCTCTCCAGGATTACGCGTCCCTCCTTGTACCGCTGACTGTCCTCAGTAGCAAACTCGTAGATCCACCCGAGCTTGCTGTTGCAGTTCTTGCAGCTGACGTCCCTCACCATGTGTCTTCCAGTGAGCATGACTCTGTCCTGTACCTCGCTGTACTGCAGGTTCACTACCTGTAGGGGTTGGGACACAGTCATGCACACAATTTTTGAAAGAAGGAACTAGTCGCAGCATTTTGAAGCATTTACAATACATTCTATGATTCAAAGGGGGGGGGGGGTATAATAAATGGGATCTACAGTACCTTGTTGAAAAGGAAAGCTCTGCCTGTGGCTCCTGTGAAACGTGTGGAGATAAGCTCAGACCGATTTGTCAGGATGGTGTCACAGTTGGCACAGGAGAAGAGACGTGTTCCGCCAATGTGATCCAAGAAGATACGCCCCATTGTTCAACTTTCTGAAATGAGGCCTATAAGAGGGGAAAAAAATACAAGGGGAAACTTTTAATATGAGAGGGCTAAACAACTCCAGTGAGCACATAAAGTTCACATTACTCATGAGTAAAGATCACATTACTCATGAGTATTACCACTCTTCTTGTAACAATTAAACAGCTTCTCTGAACAAAGCTTTCCAAAGTTACCCATAAAAACTTCCTGATGATGTCACTATGGATTTTCTTAGCTCGGGTTTGAATTAAAAACATTTTTTCACAATATCTGCTGCAAGACACACACAAGAATCTGAATGTCAATCAGCAGAATATGTTAGGCTTTAAAGGTCCCAGCTATGGCCCAGATGTATGTTTATACATTATAAAAAGACATTGTTGTGATACCAAATTTGGCCCTAGCAACCACTAAATACACTAGCAAACAACTACACCTTAGCAACCCTGTACAAATACCCTAGCAGTCACCTATTATATGCAAATGACCCCAAACTTTATCCAGCAATATCTTTGTCAGTTGTAGCCTAATGAAAAAGGAGAGAAATATGTATTGGTTTGTCATTCTAGAGTTAAAGTTACCATGCTCCTTTATCCTTACATTTTTCTCAGGTTAAGAACTTTTAAAAAAAAATCAACCATAGAAAAATCGGCTCGTACACATCTTTTAATTAATCAAACTACATGAACTTGCATCCACATTGAATAGGTTGCTTTAACATAAAATATTTCTCACGAAATGCATAATTATTACTTGGCTTAACCAAGCAAATAAATGTGTAAATTTCCGGACATCAATTGTCCCTGTGATGTTCTTTTAGTTTGCCTTTGCAGAATAGCTCCATGTTGAGCACTTCACTCATATGAACCAGGAATTGCTGTGCCTGCTGTCATGAGTACTGTTGGCTGTAGATGGCAGCTGAGCTCTGAATGGTGCTGAAAATAGAATCAGTCAGAACGAAGCCCACAGAGAAGCATGCGTTCAACAGATGAATGGGTTTGCCCAGCCGACTGAAGGGACCCCCTTTGCTGTTTTCGCTGTGAGTTGGCACATTTCGTCTCAGCGCGTCAACGGAAGCTAACGTCGCGTTAGCCGCTCGGGCTAACAGGGACGTCGACAACAAGTAACAACAAAAGCGTATTTCCTGCTCGGCTCTGAACGACGACTTCCTACCTTTTCAAATTCGGCTCTGTCGACACAAACTGTCCCCGGCAGCGATAATGTCACCGATATATTTGGTGTATTTTAGGCGCACATCTGCTGTTTGGACCGTCGTCGTCTTCGTGGCTTTGTTGTTCTTTTTCAGCTGTTCCTGCTGCGCTGCTCTGAACCAGTATCAACATCCGGTTATGACGTAGCAGGCGTTGCCGCAGCAACCGGCTGCTCCAGCAGGTGTCAGCATGGCGCTGCGTTATAGTTTTATATTCACTTGTATAGCGTCGCCCCGTTAAAATAAGTCAATTGTGATTTTTGAATATAATGACCCAACAGGACAATGGCCGTTTTTCTTTAGGGCATTTTATTTATTTATTTTTTGCCTGAGTCACAAGTCTTGATAAAATTTCTTGACTTGGGCTATTTAACAAGCTTCCATAATGGCGACTGCTTCAAGAAGATTCTATGGTCCAAGAGAAGCTCTAAAGTTATTGCTATAGGCTCAAGTGCACAAGTTTACATACTTTTAGAACAATTTAAAAGCCAGTTTTGGGAAAAGTTCACTTTCTACATTAAATAGTTCAATTTACTCACCTTGCAGTATGTTCTCATTAATATATTATATACTATTCCATACAAAATGAGGAAAAACTGCTGCTTAGATGGTCTTTATTATGAAAGTAAAAACAGGACTGTTTTTGTTACGGTGCAGTCTAGGTCAGTACTGACTTTTCCTTCAAATTCTGTTAATGGTCATATGCTGTGGTGCTGCCTTCCTCCATGCTCCTGGCTGCTGCCCTGTGTTTTGATGATGTATTTGTGAGTGCAACAGGCATGAAAGCTGTTGTCAGATCGCGTGTTTTTCTGCTGCATATTAACATCTGTTTATTGTGAATTTCAGCTGGGTTTTCGTCTGGACGCATATGCACAGTCGGCTCCGGCCGTTCCCGCCATCTTGGTGAAATAGACATTTTTTTCCAGAAGCTAAAGGTGTAAATGCAGATATATACACTGGCTGGAAAAGAGCAGGTCAATAGAAGATTAGTCGTACTGTGCATAACTACATTTTAAAACATAACTTGGCTCTCATGCTCAGTTGTTTGCTGTGATGATGGCTTTTTATTCGCCAAGATGGCGAAAACAGCCCGGACCAGACTGCGTACGTGCAGCTCACATCTGGCAGGGACTCACACATCAGGTAATGATGGGCAGCAATAGATCCTCAGGTGTAGCCTTACTGGCAGTTCCAAGGTCAAGGTTTGAATATAAAGGTGACCGAGCTTTTGCCATAATGGCCACTTGGCTTTGGAACAACCTGCCCGAGGAGATAAGGACTCAGTGACTCCTATTGAATCACTTCTTAAAACACACTTTTATAGACTTGCCTTTTTAATGATGTTGGCTTTATTGCTCCTTTCATTTTTGTATTTAGTTAAATTTAAAAAATGTCTTTATTGTATTGTCATCTTTTCACCATAATTATTTTTCTGTCTCCCATCTGCTCTGTTGTCTGTCATTTGTCTTCTTCTTCGTTTTTTTTCCTTGATTTTGTTTCGCCTTACTGTTTGACTTTGTGTTTTATTGCCTCCTGATTGTCCTGCTTTTGCTCTGTCTGGCAAAGGACTGTGAAAATGGTGTTTTTAAAGGTGCTATATAAATTATGTATTATTATAACCAGTGACGAGCAAACTCGTGTGACAGGGAGAGCTCTGTGGGTAACTCAGCCCAGGTGGAGGGGGCAACTCATCAGAACACAGTCCCTGACTATGTTACTGCCACAGGTGAGATTTTCAGAGTGAACAAATGCATATTTCGTGGAAAAATGCACATGAGTAAACAAAAAGTACTACTCATTTGGCAGCTAAGGTGTAAAATTAATATAAAGTGGATGTGATGGCTGATGTGAAGCACATTCTACAGTATCAGTGTTGAAACAAATGAAAACATCTAAGGGGGATAAACAGTAGGGTGTTCCCAGTTAGCTTAATGACAGCTCGGCTCCACCCAGTCAAGGACCTGTAAAACACACAAAACACACATTACACGCAATACACATCACCAAGGTTTAAGACCAAGGCTTTATTCTATTTTGATGCAACATTCTTAAACATTATACTGTTAAATTGGTTTGCTGCTTGATGGACATCATTGATATAACCACATCATCATGATAACTTATTGTTTTACGCTTCCCCTGATTACAAAGGTCAGGCTATCAGCAAAGATAATCTAAAGACAGCTCATAAAGTGTTTAGCAATCTAATCAAAGATCTCTTCACGTCTCCAAAACCAAACCTCTTCACATATAATTATATAACCTTGGAGAAAGATATGAAATACTTGGAAGGCACCATCTCCGCTGGGTTATGAATTTGCATCGAGTAAAGCACTCATACAATTATTATATTAAAGCACAGTGTATTAAAAAATATGATAGATGTTATGCTTATTATTTGCACAGTTCTGTCAATATTATCAGTGATCTAATGCAGCATGAAAATCCTCCCCTAAAAGCTTGAGAAATATAGGCCGCATGGGGTATCATAAAATAACTGTTTGAATAACAAATGCATTTTTATTTTGAATAGATAATCATTTCCACAGGAAATCTCTCTGGTTACTATCAATGTGTCCACAGACTCCTTCCTATTCTTTGAAATGACAGAGCAGTGACAGAGTGGGCTGCCAGGATGGCGTCATGTTCAGGGCTTAAATGTTTTTAGACATTTATGTTATCAAAACAGAGTTTTCTAAATGATTAAAAATAGAAAATACATCAATTAGCCTGAGAAACATGCAAAATGCAACATTTCTACAAGTACCACAAGCAGCACTTATAGGATCCCACTGAGGCTTTGTGGATGTGCACCCCTGACTTATCCCAAAAATATAAATTAACAATATTTCTCACTACGATCAACATAAAGTCGAGTGAACTAACATCTCATTAGACATATTTTTTTAGAGGAGAGGTGCAACAAATTATTTTTGGTCATTGTTATTCAATTCTATAGAGATAAAAGACAAGATTGCGAATAAAAGTCAGTTCAAAATAGCAGGAGTGATAATGCCCTTTTCTGCATAAGAAAGAGTATTTCCTCTACTTTTTTTTTTCTAAATCTTCCCACCTGGGAACTATTTAACTTCTCCACACCCTTTACGGGGACAGTGCACTTATATAGTCACTGAAAGCATACGGTCATTCTCTCTCTGAGGCTGAGGGGAAAAAGAGGAGGGCATTACACAAACCCCCTCAGTGTGGAAGGCAATTAGTGTCTCAGCACATCATGACTACATCTGCACTCCTGGTCCTGGCAGCCCTTGTTGGATCCTGCTCTCAGCTTACAGGTACAGCACAATATGCAGTAGAATGGATGGTGACTGAAAAGTTAACCTGCGCTGGATGATGTTTGTTAGATCTTATTTAGCAGCGATAGCCTATTTGCCAAAATTCAATGAAAATAATTTACACTATCATCTAAAAGTTTAATTCATTTTCTTCTTCATGAAGCAGCACTAACATGTAGGGCAAACAAAAATCGAAAAAAGTACAAAAACACAATTGTTATATGAATCATGGTAAACAGAAAATTCTCTTCATGAGGTAAGTATTTTTATTTGTAATGTTCCAAATGATGTTTTTTAGCTTTTAAAAATATTTAAACTTGATGCCCAAAGTTAATCTGATACATTCTCATGTCACATCTAGATGCTGTCAAAACTAATGTACAAAATGAACCTTCAACAGAGAAATCAGAGGTAATGTGTGTCAGTTATTGCACTCTGGTGCTCATTAATCAAATCAGTTATAGTTTGCTCTTTATTAATCCAGCGACACGCTGATTTGTGTGTGTGTGTGTGTGTGTGTGTGTGTGTGTGTTACAGACAGAACGTTACATGCCACTGCTCTGCTCCCCAATACCTGCTTTATTGTCAACATCCTCAGGTAGGTATTTTCTGAAGCACTATCTACTTGATATCAATAATCCTAAACAGTATTATTTTTATAGGTATAAGCACCGATCTCTTTAATAGTCTTATATATTGGATACAAACTGAATTTATTTAAACTATGTGTAATTTCTGACTTTTTTTTTCCTTTCTTGTCAGTTCATACTCTCAGACCAGCTGATATCTCTGCTTTTTATGCCTTAGGGATGCCTCATTCACACAGGTAGAGTGCACATTAATTCTTTTAGTTATCTATTTTCCTGTAGATAAACTGTACTTATTTAACATTATCATTGCCAAAAATAAAAATAAAAGCCCTCTGCTTCTTTTGTGACAATGCACATTTTATAAATATTGGATCTACATCTGTGTGGAAGTAACAACACATACATACAATGCAATTGATGCTAATATAATGAAAACTTCACTGCCTCTTCAACAATGTGCTTTTGTTTTATTTTCAGGGAAGAAGCATCCAGAGTGGTCAGTAGACTAGCTGGTGAGTCTAAACGCGTTTTCACCACTGAGTATTAGCAACATCAAGATGTGTTTATTTGTCTAAAAAACATATGCATAACGTAGTTAAATCTTAGAATTCTGGAATAATTTTTACACCTTCATTGTGTTGAATTTGAAAGATTCATTCAGGCCTCAAACTAGTTAACTTGTTCTGTTATCTATTAACTCTGAGTTGAATAAATAGAAAGTGGACAGTTTTCACACTATAAGGGAGTCTTCTGATTGTACAGTTTGCAGAGTTCAGTCCGACTAAGCGTTGAGACCAAGGGGAACGTTGAGTTGAGTTTATCTCTCAGGATAAGACAGTGAGCTATAAACACAGGTTGACGACCTTCATTTCACATTAAACCAAGAAAAAACTGGCAATAAAACTTGGCACTTGTAGTTTTTTCTTTAATTGAGAGACAATTAATATTAACTGACATGTCTAAAATGCTGTTTATGTGTCTTGAACAGAGTTGCTGTCTATGTTTAATCCCGATGTGATAACTGAACATGTGAATACAGACTCATTGCAGCCCAGGTATAAAACACACACTTACACTTGACATGAATTCCAACCATTGTTGAATATGGTGGTAGTTTTGTTACTCATCAGTAAATGTGTTACAGGAGCTTGTTTAAAGAAGCAGAGGAGCTGTCTCAGTCCGTTTCACATCAGGTACATATTAATCCCTGCAATAATAATGTTATATACATTTCAAACACTGCCCTCAGTTGGGAAAAAAAGTCTGCAAGGATTCAAGATCTACTTACAAGCGTTGTTCCAGTACCTTTCCAGCACATCTTACAGTAGACGGTGGTTGCTCAGTTTGTTTCTCCATTTATCTTTTGCAGGGCTCAGACTGGAAGTTTGTGCTGCTGTTTGTGCCATCAGACTCCACATGCAGCTGTTCACCACATGTAAGGACATAAAAACATTGTTCGATCGCCGTTTGATGTTGTATGCGTTGTGGTTCGCGAAGCGTGATGAGAGCATGACAGTGTCTTTGTGCTTCAGGTTGCTGCAGATGTTGACACTATAGTACAGGAAGTGGAAGCAGCTCTGCAAATACTGCAGAACCGGGTACAGTCCCCTTTGTTAAACTCATTTATGCAATGAACAAATAAAATTGGGGATAAAAACATGTTGTATATATGTATATTTATATTATATGTTGGGTATTTTTTTTCAGTTACATCACACCTTAGTTCATGTTGTGGTCTGGAGCTCAAATCACCAACAGGACAAGTGAGTGTTTGCGGTTAAGGTAGTAAAAACCAAGCAAGACAGCTTATATTCTAAACTATAAAAACTGAGGTTTTAATGTGTTTTACATGAAGGTGTGTCCTATAGTGTTATCATCTTACTTTTTTTGTAGCTCGTGTGAGTGTATGAAAGATAAAAGCATAAACCGGCGACTACATGAAGCAACTCTCCTGAAACGACTGCAGGTAGCGTTTTCAAGCGTATTTTCTTGGGTCACGCATTTCTGAATCATATTTCACTTTCTTGACAGTTATCTATTGGTGTTGTTTGTAGGACTCTTTAAGTCATCTCTTGGAGAATCCAAAGTGGCACAGCGAAAGTGGAGATTTTACTGTCCTGCTGCAGCCCCAACCAGCAATCGTTGGTCCCTTTTCAAGTTCTGTGAGTAGAGAAAAGCTACACTTGGATGATAATTATAATCAACAATGCTGTATTTAACAACTGATATATATACATACATCAAATAGCAAAGCTGTAACTAGCACCTGCTTCTTTGTAGGAGAACACATTGTATGACATAAACCAACTAGCTGTTCAGCTATGGACGAACCTGGTAAGTTATTATGGACCAGTCATAACTGACGAATCTACAGTGCAAATGTACAGCATGAAAACTCTCCAGAGTGAACTATAAAATGATTCTGACACTGAGGTTGACCTTGTGTTTTGTCAAATGAGACATCACGGAAGTAAAAAGATGATCATTATGAACTTTTATTGTTCTGAGGTGAGATTAGATAAGAGATGTAAAGATTAACTTGATGAGATAAATCAACGAGATGACTTTCATTCGTTCACACCACTTGTACATGAAATACATGTGTAATCAGCAGTGTTGGATGCTGTATGCTCATTGGCTGGTCCCGCGTAGCCCCAAATACTAACCAATCATGCACTCTTTCTTCCGCCAGCTTCAGCCAGCAACAGAACAGATGGGGATCACAGACAGCGGTGTCATCACCATTCCTTGCCCTACACAGGTGAGGCATAATCACACAACACAGCGGTTTATCAAAAGCCACCTGTAAATATGTAAATGTCACCTGTAGATGTGTCAAACCAAAATGTTTAGAAATACTACACAAAGTTTAGCATCAGCAATCCAAGTCACTAAATCACACATTCAGGATTTTATATCCATGGATAAATCTATGACATGATTTCCAGGAGCGGCCTTTTCTGCGGACACAGATAAATTCCCCCAACAGCAGAGAGCAGAAGGTTTACAGCAAAGCCACTGATCCTTCACCAACAGATCAGGTAAAACATTTCTTTGACCATTATAAAACTACACTGTAAAACTATTCTCTTACATTTCATGGAAACTGGCAGCAATTATTGTTTTACAGTAAAAGTACTGTACTTCTGTTTACAGTATTGTTAGTATTGTACTTTATAGTCGTATAGCATATTTAGTTGTATTTACAGTATTTTATGAATAATCATATATTAAAAACATGCTGTGATTTTAGCTGTATTTACTGTATTTCGCTTTTACTTTCAAATAAAAATCAATTAAATACTGTGATTTCCAGTGTTGGATGATTAACTGTATTTACTTTACTACAATAGTTCATCATTTACAGTAATGTTCCTGTGTTTAACGCAGTGAATAAGTGCAGCAAAGTTTTAGTGTACATGGAAATGTAGATTATACAGTTTGATTTATTGAATGTTTTTCAGGTCATGGGTACTGAAATACCCTGCAGAGATCGTACTCCGTCTTCTACGACACCTACTTCAGGTACAACATTTTTTTAGGTTTCTCACACATGTTGGGAAATGTATTTAAATTCCAACCAGGTTTGACCACATTATTTTCTCCCCTGTGCAGTTCATAAACTCAGACCTGCAGATATCAAGGTGGTGGCGGCTGTAGGCGACTCACTGACAGTGAGTTTATACACTCAAATCCTAAATAAGGAAATATACTCTCATAATTCTAATGAATATCATTTACACATAATGTAACTCAAATTGGTAATTGATTATGTTAACTTCAATTAAAGCTACTTGCTATGCAGGACTGAACTGCTTGAAAAATAAATGAATAAATGCCTCAATAGGTAAAAATAAATAAAAAGAGAAATACACATAAACGAAAATAATAACTTAAATAATACACTGGTACAATTGTTTTCAAATTAACCAGCAGACTTCTTTATTTATCTGTTGCTTCTGATTTGGTGTAATTGATTTATGTATCTCACGTTTTGTACAGGCGGGTAATGGAGTGGGTGCAGACACAGACAACATCCTGCTTGTGATTACTCAGTACAGAGGACTGTCATGGAGGTAAGATAAGCTACAGTACATCCGTGTTCAAATGTTGATAGGGTGGGAAAATACCTCAAGATACCTGTGAGCTGCATTGACTGTAAACCCAACTGGCTGTTTCTGTGATTTTCAGCATTGGTGGTAATGAAAACATTACAACTGTGACCACTCTGCCAAGTATGTTTATCTCTTATTTTATTTTTTTCCTGAAATTATAAAAAGCATTGCCTGTGATTCGAATAACATGAAATACTTTTTGAGTTTTATCTTATCAGATATCATTTTCATCATCTGTTTGATAACATCTATGATTATGCCATCTTATTACAATCATTACAACACCAGCAGACGTCTTTTAAAGTTACAACCTGAATCAACTCAATGATTAAAGGATGTCATTGAATGAAAATATGATGGAATTCCCAAAATGCATCAGAAACTGCACATTACTAGCTCAAATGATACTACAGATAATGTACTGACCTATTGTATTAGGATAATTCAATCTTTGTATAAAATACATTATTATTATTAGTTAAAATATACAAAAAAAAGGTTTATTTCATTTTCATGGGTGAGATTAGCATAAACAAACTTATATAATATAGTAGATAGAATACACACATTTCTCCGCATCTCTGTTTTAGCTTTTCCAACCTGTGTTTGTGTCATGCAGACATCCTGAGGGAGTTTAACCCTTCTCTGACCGGCTTCTCGGAGGGAAATGGCAACGAGGACAGTCCTGCGGCCTTCCTCAACCAGGCTGTAGCAGGAGCTAAGAGCGAGTCAGTCATGTTGTCTCATCATCATTAATTTCTTACTTTTTAAATTGGACATTTGATAAAAACCCCAGCAGATCACCAGAAGAATGCATTTTTACAAAACTTCTTGTGTTTCCAGTGATATGGTGCGACAGGTGCGCATCCTAGTGGATAAAATGAAAAATGATTCGGTAAGGCACTGGTGAAGAATAAACTCAGGCAGAAAAAATAAGACATTTTGTGTCATTCTTTGTTCACAGTTTTAAAATTAACACATCCCACTTATCTGTTTCACAGCGTATTGATTTTCACAACAACTGGAAAGTGATCACTATGTTTATTGGAGGCAATGACATATGTGACTTCTGCACAGACAGTGTGAGCATTGTTATCTATTTCCTTTTTTTTTATACTTTTATCTGCATTATGTTTACACATATATATATGAATGATAAAAAGGCTTAAATTTGCTATTTGGTATGGAGATGTGATATGGTCATGTTTTATTCCACAGGTTGTTTTCTCGCCCAGGAACGTGGTCGAGCGTATCCGCCGAGCTCTGGACATACTCCATAGTGAAGTATTTTTTATTTTTATTTTCTTAAACCTTGCTCCTTTTATGCAAACATGCAACCTCAGTGGATGTTAGCCCTTTAACAAATTTGTCTAAATTACAACCATGCTGTTTTCATCCCATCCAGGTGCCTCGGGCCATCGTCAATCTCGTTGAACTGTTAGACATTGTACCATTGCGTGAGCTGCACAGAGACAAGTCTCTGGGCTGTCCCACCTGGTTTGTCAGGTTGGTGATTTTTGGTGAGGAGTTGACTAAACAACTGATTGGGTCGTTATGTAACACTTTTTTTTTGTTTTTGTCTCAGTTTAATTTGTCCCTGCATACTGAAGCCTAAAGCGGGATCTGCTGAACTCCAGAAGGTCAACGTCTTCAATAGAGCTTATCAGGTACAAGATTTGAAACTTGCAGAAAAGAACGAATCTTATTTGTTCCATGTGCTTTCTGGATTTCCGTGACCACAACACAAACACACTTTGTCCTAATTTTACCTTTACATGTGTTTTTTTTTTTTTCCCAGCGTGCAATGGGAGAGTTAATTGACTCCGGTCGGTATGATACACACGACAACTTTACTGTGGTACTGCAGCCTTTCTTCAGAGAAGTTTTCCTTCCTACGTTAGAAGTAAGAGCTCACACACCTGAAACAATATCTATATTTCTAATGGTATTTTCATTCATTTAATTCTTTTCATCCATATATATATACATTTTGCCTCTCTCTCTCTTCTTTTCTTAAGAATGGACAGCCTGATCGCTCTTACTTTTCTCCTGACTGTTTTCATCTCAGCCAGAAAGCGCACACTCTCATGGCTCGTGCTCTTTGGAACAACATGGTGAGTTTTTTACAAATCACATAAAGAAATGTGTTTTGGCACATGTGGCGGTATGTATATATATAATATCATATTTAACAATCTCATAGTTAGAGCCAGTGGGCAACAAGACTTACACTCAAGACTTCATGGCTGGAATCGATTTGAAGTGCCCCTCAGAGGTAATAACATTCACTTCACAGTTTAACACTGCATAAATGAATTCATAGGCTTTAGTTTATTAAATGTGCATTTTATTATTTCTCTATCAGACGGTCCCGTTCTTTAGAACTGCCGCCAACAGCAACTACACCTTCCCAGGCCCTCCACCCACTCCTCCCCCTGTTACAGTAGGTCACAGTTTCATGAATATCTAGATTTGTCCTTCATATACAGCACAACTTAAATGCCTAGTGGCTATTTATGCATAAGGCGGGGTCACAGGTTAAAACTATAAATGCATAAAACATGTCTTTCATTCTGTAGAACTGGGGCAGTGATTTCTCCTGCGTTAACACGGCTCCATCTGACCCAGAGCCCACCTCAGGTAAACATTTAGTGTTACTCTGGTATCTTGTAAATATAGAGGTGGTAAATAAAAAATATTCTCATGCTGATCTATTTTTTATTTAGTTCACAGGTTACGACCGGCGGACATCAAAGTGGTGGCTGCTGTGGGAGACTCTTTAACGGTAAGTGTTGGGCAAAAGATCATTTGTACATTTATGGTTTCTGTGTGTATCTAATCAATATATCATCACCGTGTATGTGTGTGTGTGTGTGTGTGTGTGTGTGTTTGTTACTGCTGGATATATATATCTGCTGGTTAGTCACATTATTTGTCACTAAAACAATCTTTCGATTTGGACATTTATCAACCAAATTCTTTTGCATATAGGCCGGCATGGGTGCTAAGGCGAAGAATCTGCTGCAGTTAAAAACTGAGTACCGAGGAGTGTCGTGGAGGTGAGAGACTGCACAAACTACTCACTCAACAAAATCTAGTACATGCATTTCATTTAATAGTTGTTTATGTGTGGGTTTCTCTTAAACAAGCATTGGAGGAGATAAAACTCTGGAGACTGTCACAACATTACCCAGTAAGTCGCCCAACTGTTTCTATCCTGCAGTTTTCCCGGTATGCAATGCACATTGACACCACTAGATGACAGAGTTGACCTGCAATAACACCAGCATTTTGGTTTCTGTGCAGTAATTTCCCTGTTTTTACACCAGATATCCTTAAGAAGTTTAATCCTCGAATCAAAGGAATGTCAAAGGGACAAGGGAAGTGGCAGACTGGCTTCAACATGGCTGTGTCAGGAGCAAAAATTTCGTAAGTTCTAACATATTATTGATCTCGTTGATCTTCGTCTGAGAATTAATACTTTTTAATGCTGTAATGAAAATCTCTTATTTTAAACAGAGGAATCCCAGGGCAGGTCAGGCGCCTGATTGACACCATGAAAAAAAACACTGTGAGTTTAATACACTAAGCGATTATAAAGGTTACACTGATATCAATTTTAATGTTTGATAGGCTCCCTGATTCTTTCTTTGTTCCTTTATGGAAACAGGCAGTGGATTTTGAGAAGGACTGGAAGCTGGTGACCCTCTTTATTGGAGGCAATGACCTGTGTCAGTACTGCAACGACCGGGTGAGTCACTTTAAGAAGTCGTTATAGGATGGAGGGACGCTTCCAAAATCTTTCCCTCAGTAACGGCCCTCTCCTGTGACAGCACAGCGGTTAAACATCCCCCCGGTGTTGTTCGGGTGGCCTGTGCAGAGCTGTCCCATGATATCACTCTCCAAATGTCACAAAGCACTGGAGCAGAATAATCAAGCTTTGTGGACAGCCCTCCCCTAATTGTTTTATTGTGTCGGACTGAGATGAGAGCAGACATGGTTTCTTTTGAATGAGAACATTCTGTCACTTTCACCCTCCAACACGACCCCTCCCCCTCCGCTATTTCAGCCTCTGTCTGCATTAAACAAACACACGGGCTACAGTGACAGGCCTTGTTCTCTAAGAGGCATAAACAACACAGAAGTCAGACCCAGACTCTCTTCATCCTGTCTCTGTCTCGCTCCCTCCTTCTCCGTTTTCATTTCACCTCCCTTCTCTCCGATCCCCTTTTCTCTGTCTAGCTCTTTTAATGTTAGCGCTTTGAAGCAGAATATCAAAGCACAGCATCAATTTAAGATGAGCTCTGAGACTCTGGTAGTGACAGCTTAGGGTTAGTAGTTGCTCATGTGCTCATACATGTTGCATGGCGTCGGCTCCTTTGGTAGATAGGTGCCTTTTAGATGCAATTTTGACCGGTTTCCATCAAACTAATTATCCTACTTGCATTGATGAAAGATATGAGTCATGTTATGTGTTCACTGTAAATTAATATCAAATGGTGTTTCTAATTTAAATATCCTTTCGGTCTAAAAATTACAGGCCTCTTTATCACCTCAAAACTACAGCCATCACATGAGGACAAGCTTGGATATATTGCACAAAGAGGTGAGATGATGTCGAGCAATAACTGAAACAATAGCCCACTAAACATATGGATTTCCCTTCTCTGAATAACATGTGTACCTGTTTTCAGGCTCCGAGGACAATTGTCAATGTCTTGCAGATTCTGGAAATTGAAGGTCTTCGCAGGATAAAAAGCGATAGTCTTGGGTGCAGTGTGTTACAAAAGTATGCTCATTAATACACTCATTCCAAATCAATTATACATAGAACAAGACCACTGAGTCCTGAGGAAAAGAAAAGTAAAAGGAATTCCTCTATATTCTTCATCAATCTAGTTTATCCAGCAAACAATATATTTATTATAATTTGTTCATATTTCACATTTTATCCTCAGGTTTGTCTGCCCGTGCTTCTTGATACCAGGAGAAAATTCTCCAGAGCTGGCTGAAGTAAAACGGATCAATCGGGAATTACAGGTTCGAAGAAATGTGACTTGTGTTACTATTTAATAGAAAGGTCAAGCATGTTTATATGACAGGATTATTGGATTGGCCATACTTACACGAACATTTGTGGTATTCCTTTTAGACTGAGACGGAAAAATTGGTGTATGGAGGCCGCTATGATGACAGAGAGGACTTCGCTGTGGTCATGCAACCCTTTTTTGAAAACACCGTGGTTCCTGTGAACTCTGTACGCCCTCTATCATGTACCTCTTGCCCTCCACAAAACTGCGAAACATTTAGCTTTGGGACAGAAACAAGCCATTCCCATCAGTGTATATATTTCCTACGAACACTGTTTTTATATTATTTGTCCTCCAGGACGGCAGGCCTGATGCCACCTACTTCTCTGTGGACTGTTTCCACTTCAGTGAACGGGGACATGCTGACATGGCTGTAAATATATGGAATAACATGGTGAGTCCGCCAAGGCGAACAGAGAAGGGCTGACCTTGTTTAACAGAGGGAAGCTTTTACGATGACGTCTGATGAAATGACCACATTTCACAAAAAGATTTATTTCTGTTTGATACCTAGTTGGAGCCAGTGGGCAAAAAGCAGACATACAATAGCTTCACGACTGTCAGAAATAACATCAAGTGTCCTACTGAGGTAAGAAAGATGCCTCAGCAGCACTTCTAAGCTGTAATTAATCTGCATAATTCGCCTGAGCCCTCCATGCAGTCTCGTGTGATTGTGTGTTCCAGGAGCATCCTTACATCTTCACAAAGGTGAACAGCTTGCCCAGTGTGACCACCACCACCACGGCACCCAACAGCTCTACCTCACCTCTCACCTCCACCTCCACCGCCTCAGCACTCACAGCCCAGCCTCTCACCTCTGAATGCTCGGACAATGTGCCAATATGGCTCGCTGCCGTTCTGGCTGTCACAGGTCTTCTGATTGGCTGGGCTGTTACCTGGCTCCTCCTCTCGCACAGAGCCAGGAGAAGCAAGAAGAACATGACGGCTACAGTGGAGATGAAGGCCGTTGTGTTTTAAAGTGTGACTTACCGCTCATTTGCCCTGAACTGCTTAGCGAGGAATTTGTAAACCACAAAACACTATTTAAATGAACTGTACAATGTAAACTGTAGGAGTTTCCACTCGTGGACACACATCGCTCCTAATAAGCCATGATAAAATAAGATAGCTGTGTCTGCTTCCACTGAAGAACTTTTGTCTATTTTTCTTGAACTGCAAAGAATATCCCTGTGAAGTAAAGCACTGAATAATATATTTGAATAATATTTCATTACGAGTCTTACATTGGAGTCATGTCGAAGTAAAACTGATTGAGTATCTTCATGATCAATCCTTGCGAAGAATGTTTCCCTTCACGTCATTAAACTTCTGCCACATAAACCGGTCAGATGTATTAAAATGTTGTAGCTGGTTTAACAACTCAAACTTCCCCATGCTAGCGAAGACGAGATGAAACAATCAATAGATATAGAGTGAGTGAATATAGAGACCTTAGTCATAACATGGTATTGTTTTTGTGTGTTTTAAAGAAAACTAATGTATTTAATTAATTTAATAAATGATTTTTCAATTAAGGAAGTAGCCTATCTCTCTGGGAAATCATTGCCATCATAGCTTTATAGTACTTATTTCAGATAAACAGGAATTGCAGTATATGCCTGAATTATTCAGCCTGAAGCGCTGCTACGTTGCCTGTGTGTATAACCTTATCAGCACCATTAGTGATGCAGCCTACTGATAAATTTTAAAAGGGGCGCATTTATAACTTCCTCGCAGTGATATGAAAGCTGCCGTCTGCTTCTGTTGATTATGTCACAAGCAGTAGAATACACTTATTTTAATAATGACTTGTTTCTGATATATAGTTTTCCTTAGAAGCCAACAAAATGTTAGGCTACATCTACGACTAACATATTTATTCAAAAAATTGGACTACTGACCATGAGACATCTTATTCTTCACTATAATGGACTTTTTAGTGCATGTGGGCTGCTTTCTACCTTTTTGCTAGTTACCATTTCATGATCTTGGCACAAATCATTACTTTTATTTAACTTACATTACATCACCTACCATCTCACCAGAGTCAAAGGCCAGCTCTGTACTGGGATGGCCTTTGACCCAGTGTAGGTGGTAGGTGAGAGGATGATGATGTCTGTACCGTCATCCATGACTGAGAATGTCTCCCACACCTTCCAGGACAGACAGCTTCACCCAAAGTGTGTAAAAAAACACTATCACAGGCCCTTTCTACCGACAGCCGTCAGACTTTACAACAAGCAGTGCTCTCAGTAGACTGTGAGTCAGTAAAAATCATGTTTGGTGAGGTGAGAAAGTTGAAAACTTTTTTTTAAAATACAGTTTTAAGAAGCATTCATCGGGTCTCTCAAAATGAACATTTTGTATTCATGTTGCTTCTTGTCTTTTTTATCATTTGTTTTTACAAAAATCATGACTTTGTACAATTTTTTGACATGGAATGTCAATTAACGTAACCAAAAAAGAATGATGAATTTAAAATAAAATAATATAAAGGTGTGTAAATAATAAATACACCTAGAATATAAAACTATTTGAAAGCATGTGTTTGAATTTTTTAAATATTTTTGGGTAACACCACATGACAGTTTCATCATTGTCCCATATACACTCTCCAAGGCTAAAATATCACTGGTATCACTTTACCATATAAAACATACTGTTTATATTTTTATTTCTTATCTTCTATGTTTATAATTATGGAAACTTTTCACTGTGGTATCTTATCGCATCTTCATGTTGCAGTCTTATATTTTATGCTCTATTCTTTTTTATAATTTCTATTTATTTAATTTTTAGTTATTTGTTTTTAGTTTTCAATTATGACTGTTGAATATTATTATTTGTTTATATTAAGCGCATATGAAATACGCTATATAAATACAGCGGCCTTGGCAGCAGCGCCCCCTGGTGTCCGCTGCCGGCGTCGAACCGGCCGACGCTACAACATCAGTTCGAAGATGGCGGAGGGCGAATTGAACGTGGACAGCCTCATCTCTCGGCTCCTGGAAGGTGAACCATTTTAATGAAGCCTTTCGCGTTAAACCGAGTTAGCTGCCCGCCGTTATCGTGCCGGCTCCGAGGCTCGTTCTGTAACCAAGTTACCGCGGTTGCGTCGTAGGGCGCGGGAAGCTTTAGCTAGCGGGGCTAACAGCGGTGGATAACGGCTGTGTCCCCGCTAGCCTCCCACTAGCTCTATGCTAGCCTCCCCGCTAGCTCTCTGCTAGCCTGCCCGCTAGCTCTCTGCTAGCCTGCCCGCTAGCTCTCTGCTAGCCTGCCCGCTAGCTCTCTGCTAGCCTGCCCGCTAGCTCTCTGCTAGCCTGCCCGCTAGCTCTCTGCTAGCCTACCCGCTAGCTCTCTGCTAGCCTGCCCGCTAGCTCTCTGCTAGCCTCTCGGCTAGCGTGCCGTTAGCCGGCCGTGTTTATAAACATGAGCAGCGGTGAACGCCTACATCCCCGTTTTCACTCGAATGGCGAGCTACGTTGCTCTCTGCACACAATTTCCATCTCATCATTAGTTTGACTTCAATCTGCCATTCAACTTTCCGTCTGATATTTTGCGCTTTATCCAGTTCTCCATTTTTTTTGCCGATTTGACGGCTGGGTGTGGGAAGGAGTGGCTGAGCCCCGGATTCAGTCCGGAATCTGTTTATCGGGTGGATCAAGTTAATATTTTGTTTACTAAATCATGAACATTAATTTTTAGCAGCGCATGTGCCTCTTGACTTTTATCTCGTACTGCATCTCCACTGTGAAATTAGTTGATATACTTATATGCTGTTCATTTAGTATGTGTGACCTCGTTTATTTGTCATAGTACTTTGATTAAAACGGACAAAACAGCAGCAGAAACACAGCTAACAGCTCACCTTAAATTAACTAGAAATTGGAGGGCAAAATATACATATGTATTTTTCGTGTGCATTATTTGTATTTCCCCCTCTTTTAATTTGTCTAATGTTCTTTTTTTTTAAATTTCTTCCTCTAATGTTTATTTCTATGTCTTTTGTAAAGCACTTATTGCAGCATTTTCTCTATGAAAGCTGAATACAAATACAGTTCATTATTATCTGATGATGAATCTCCATCACTATCTCTTACTAAATTGGAGGCCTCATGTAGTTTTGATTTTTGCAAGTGACTCAGACAGGTAGGCATATTATAGTGGGCACGAGCTGTGATTCAACGCTCTCATACACACCATGGTTGCACCATGTTAGTGTTGGTCAGGTGAATGGAAACGTGTGGTCGACCAATCTAACTACGAAACAATGAAGAATCTGCACGATTAGAAATACGGGGTGTTGTTTTTTTTTCTTCTCCCCCTGACTGGTCCAGAAAGTGCTCATTGCAAAGCCTGGCCTGTTCTTGTGCATTTATCCTTTCAGTTGTATTGATTTCTTTTATGCTTGGTGAATAACAGGAAGGGTTTGTGGCGATGCGAGGACTATGTTTTAAACTTGGCAGAGTGAGAGGAGTGAGCAAAAATCCTTTTTGTTGGCAGTACACCTGCTCAAGACGAGGCAGGGAGATTCTTCTCCCCTATGAGATATCCTTTTGAGTCAGACCAGGCCACTAAAGGCAAATTCAGCCGTCCTTGGCATACTTTCCACCAGTATCTGTGACTGTTGGAGGGACGAGACACTATTCCTGCATAGAAAATGCCAACATTTCTTTTTTATAATCGCTTTGCTTTCATTGCCTTGATGAGTTATCATGGCCACCAAATGGTTATATCAATTAAAAAAAAATGAAAAGGTGGCCCGCAAATGGTTGAGTTGAGTTCCAGCTTGCCAGGATGAGATGTTAATTATGGAACAACATTGCATCTGTGGTTTACTATGAGCATAGCCGTCATCCGTCATCTGATGGTTTGCAGTAATTGTTATTTGACAGCTACTATTGAATGTGACCTATGGCTGGCCATTTCTGTTTTTTTTTTTTCTCTCACAGCTGCACAGCTGGTTGACCGGCCACATTCTGCATTTCCCTCATGATCAGTTTGGACATTTAGTTACTTGTTGATTGTCCAATGTTTGCTTACATTCGACAGAGTTGGATTTTAGCATCTGCATATTTCACAAATGTTCAGTAACTCGTTAAAAACGAGTGCATATGCAAATAATGTAGGGTTAGTATTAATGCTTGTTTTAATTGAGTTTGTTTTTTAATGGCTTACATTGGTTTTTCTAGTACTGAACTGATACTTCCTAAGGACATAAGTGGTTCGTTCTTGTTGATTACATGTGTCTGAATCCAAGGGGAAAAAAGTCTGGGTTGACATTTTCAGAAAGCTTATTCCATGGAACATACCAAGAAAGTACATTCTGCAACTTGGCAAAAAAAAAACCAAAACTTAAATTTAAAGAAAAAGAAGTTTGTCTAGCTGTTCTTGGTTGCCTATAAATTTCAGTCTGTTTTTCATGGATAGATTATTCTTTGATCAAATGACAATAATTCCGGTCATACGCACTATTTTCTTCTGTTATTTTCTGAAGTTCCACACAGATGTACCCTACCACACCAAGCGGCTAGTAATTATCCAGTGCTGAGTTTTTTTTTTTTCTCCAGACAATTTGAAAAGGCCTTTAGCTTTTATGCTGCATCTCAGCATTTCCTAATAGTTTACTGGCTGATTTATTGCTGTAGAGAACTCAGTCTTGAGGAAAAGCCAAGTATCCTTGAGACTGCTTATTCATTGAGATTAAAACTTATGATCATGTCATTTTCTCCAGATGTCCACAAACAGTGATCTGGTTTAAGCTGAATGCAGATGTTTGATATGTTTGCTAACCTCTATCGATATTTTTAAGAACATAATCTTGTTTAAAAGAGCCACTGCCTGCCTGCAGAAAGGCTAACAGTGAATGGTTCAGTGTTAAAGAAAGTGGTTTTAGCCTGCCCAGCTCTAATGAGGCCTGGAGAGTCCCACTTCTGCAATTTCACTCTGCACGTCATCCGCAGCACATTCGGCCATGCAGAAAGGTGGATGATGAAGACTGAAACTGATCGTGTGGCATCGATGGTGTATGCAACACATCCGTGGAGCCTAAGGATAGTTTTTCTCAAAGAAGCTGCATCTTTGATTCTCTATAGTCCTCTATTTTACTCACTTTTCTCAGATTTAGTTGGATTGTAAGACATGAGACACTGATGAGGGGGAAGGGAGTATCGTAGCATGTGTAAGAAAATTCTCTTGCTTCTAAGGAAACAAAACTGATTTGAGGAAAAGGGCTTATAGAAACATACTGTCTAACGAACAGACAATATACAATCTGTACTGCGCTTTAAGCTTTAAGGCAATACCAGATGGGATAGTTGATGCATAATTTCTCGGTCATGGATTTGTTCATTACTGTTGTTCCCTAAATGGCTCATCCTTAGTGTCATCATTTGCTTTTTGTGATGTCAAACAGGGACTGTTTGCAGCAAGTCGATCTGTGTGCTCCAGTTTTTTTTACATATGCAGTTGAATTATCATTTTTATCTGTGTATTAATATAGTGGAAAGACACAATTACCCACTATTTTAATCAATCGATTCATCACATGTAATCACAGTGAAATATGTTCTAATCAATTCTGTCAATTGTACAAGAGGAGAGGGAAATACATTTGATGGTTAAATTGGAAAAAAAACTAAAGCAATTTAAAATTAGATCTGTAGTAAATTCTTCAAAGTGTTCACTAAAAAAGTTAATATTTAAAAAATAAAATTCCTGCAGAGTGCTGCATCCACTCTGGACACAGCACACCTGTAGAAAGATGTAGAAAAATGCAAACATTTGAATTTTTGTTAGATATTATTACCATTTCTGTCATAACATAATGTTGCTATAAGCCTTCGGGGTATGATTAATATTTTATGCTCTGTTGGATTTGTCTACATCTATTTATGATGACCCTGCTGACTAATTCATTTATACATAAACATGTTTGTGGATTTTATGGATTTGAGTTTATTACAATTTTTTTTAAGTATGATGACAGATAATCAAAGCTTCATTTACTCATAGAAAAATGATGGCACAGCCCTATTAATGAATGTGGATTTTGGTTTGTGTTCCATGAGTTTTTGCTTCTTTTTTTTTTTTAGAGCTATTGTACTCACTTTGCAGGGTGTCCAAATATGACAAGAAGTCAATATAAAATATGTCTTATGCACTTAACTTAAACTAGATGGAACCCAACTTTCAGCTGCAAGGTACTGTCACAACATGGAAGCGGCTTTAATGTATAATCTCACTTTTCATATCTTTGACTATATTAACTGCCGAGTGCAGCAAACGTTTGCATTTCTCATTCCTCTTTTCATCATTGTGAAATAAATCTGCGGCCAGAGCTGTGGCAGAACGCCAAAAAGCAGGCTTAAGCTAACAGTGCCACTACACAGCCAATAAAACCCACACCACTGCTGAAGATGCAAGCTGTTCTCTTAGTCTAAGCAGTGGGTTCCTTAAGTATGGCTGAGACTAAGCAACGTTAAGCTATGGTATCATTACGCCTACGACTAATCAGATTTAAAGATTGCTTCGTGCTTCTGAAGATCAGTGTTTTTTCCATTCAGTGAAAAAACATGCCATGATAACTTTGTTCGAAAGAGCTTTCTCATGTTAAAGATTGGGGTAGGACTGAAAGTGATGGTGATAACAGTTGTTTATAGCAACAGCTTTTCCTGTGTTTTCTCTCCTCTCCAGTGCGAGGATGCCGCCCGGGGAAAATAGTCCAGATGTCCGAGGCAGAGGTGCGGGGCCTCTGCATCAAGTCGAGGGAGATCTTCCTCAGCCAGCCCATCCTGCTGGAGCTTGAGGCACCTCTCAAGATCTGTGGTCAGTAGTTTCACTGTCAGTTCCCTTTCTTTGTGTGGAGACCATTTTTCTCACCACCTCATCGTCTACTTTGTGTTATCAATTCTGTTAATCTACAGTACCAAGAGTTATAAGTGTTATCTGAAAATAATTGTATGAAAAGAAAATCACTTATTGACCCAAATATATGATGTACACATTCCCTGATTTATACAAGCACTAGCTGCCTGCCAAATACCTGATCCCTAAAAATGAATACAGTGCCACTGTTCGTTTCCCCACTCACTTCTTAATTTGGCAGGCTGCACTGCAAATAAGTAATTCTATGAAAAAAAAATGACAGGCTACAGTATAGATCAAGGAGGCTTAATGTGCAAGCAAAACAAACCTTGTCACTTTCTTTGCTTGTTTTGTGGTCCAATAATTGGCTTTTAGCCACTCACAAATGTCAAACAACATTTCAATTTTTAAAGCACAGCTCGGACAGAAAGCTATACTCTTTAGTCTAAGGGATAGGGTGCACCAATGGCAAACTCCCACTCCGTAGAGCATAGACCACAAAGGCTGCACGCCTCAGAGCAGCAATCTATTTCTTTGATGCTGCTCAGAGTTTACTTATGTAACCACACTAGATAACACAGCCTCAGCCTGGGTTATATATTTAGTCAAAGTTTCTCCCTTGACTTGACTTCCCTCGTTATGTTACAGAGAGATATATGGAGGGGAATTGCATACATACTAGTGATGCTCAGATTGGCTCTGGTATCTTCTGAATGCGTTTGAACGTGTAAATCATCACCCGCTACCCACCCAATCTAAATATTTCTCTAATTAAGACATGGCTACTTTACTCCAAACAAGTTCATTGTACAATATACGATTTGTCTGTCAAGACTATGCAACAGCCCAGCATACCCTCATTTGGCCAAACATTAAAAATCTACTTTAGCGTTCACTTTTCTATATGAATACATACTTCCGGCACTGCACTAGTCCACTATCAAGCAGAATGTTCATTTTATGGTCCGACCCACTTGATAACTCGTGTATGTGCAGCTCTCAGACATAAAGACATGAGGAAGTACATCTACCCCGCTGTTAAGTCAGCGCCTCCTCAACAGTCGTGGGTAGTTTCGACTATCACTATCCCTAATCGGCTCCTGCGCATCGAAGCACACTCCCACATGCGTTATCTCTTTTTTTCAGGGTAGCGGCGCAACTGAAATAACTCTGAACTGGCTAATATACCAGCTCATACACAGTTCATCTTTGGCTCTTCTCAAACCGCTTCAGATGTGTGCAGAGCATGCTGTGTTGCTACTTCACACCAAGTAGAACCAGGGTGGAGCTGCTCCAGAGTCAAGCCCACCCACCACAAGAGTCAGCGCGCTCTCTCTTCACGATGTAACACTACAAACTTGTTAAGCACTTTTAAAAAAAATAGCACAAATGACAGTTATAGCCACGTTTCCATTGCAGGAACTTTGGGGTAATTTTATGGGGCCAGCCGTGTTGGTGCGTGTCTCCGCAACAGGAACCTCCTCCAAGGGGCTATTTACAGGAACTTTTATGGGGGTACCCACTTTGGGTTGGGTACTCCGTTCGGTCCTAAAAAAGCTCCTGTATGTGGCTGTTGATCTTACTCACTGTACAGTATGTCACTTTCTCTCTCTCTTAGTGCATAAGAAACTGCGGTACTGACTGAGAAATGAATACATACTTTGTTATGATTTTGCAACCCACCCGGGTCACAGTTGAATCTATCCCTCAAGATTATGGAAACTTCGAAGGGTCCTACTCTGCAGTGGAGACACAGCCACGGAAAGGACTGTTCCTTTAGAGGTTCCTAGCCCCTGTCTTTACCAGGAACCTTTACCTGTGCAATGGAAACACAGCTGATATATTTCTATATGACAGCTGAGAGCTAAAATGCCAAATGCCAATACTCAAACACTCCAAATGCCTTAGGAATGGTACCACTGACAGATGTTTATGTAATGCGCAGTAAATAAAAATGTCATTAAATAAGTCATGCATAATTTAATTTTAAAGAATGCCCTCAGTCTATGTGAAAGAACATTTAGCACTAAGTGTATCTAATTTTGTGTTGGTCAGATTTAAATTCACTATATTTTGTTGGGGGCGAAAAAAGGATAATATAATAACAAAATTAAAAAAGAATTGCAATATTGGGGAGGAAAAATAGCAATTAGATTATTTTCCCAGATCGTGCAGCCCTAATGTGATGTCAGACTCCTTCGTTTTGTGCTGAACTTTTAACCTCAGACCCATTACTTGGCTTTTACCCACAGCTTTGATGGCAAGTGGAGTATAAAAACCAACCAGTAAATGCCCTTAATTATTTACTAAGGCCAGAAGGATCAGGTTCACCTCACGTCACCCGTTAACTTTCCTGCCACGGGCAATGTTGTTCAGCCACCATTTGGCATTTGTATTTATGCCAATGAAGTAATAAAGAATTTTCCTTCAATACAGTGCATAACAACATTTCTGTAATGGGACTAATGATATTTAATAAACTCCGTCAACATAATTAAGTTATTTTGTTACTAAATAACCTGAACACATGATAATGATTAACAGCACCCTGCAATGACGGTTCTTTTTACAAAGGCTTTCGTTTTAACAATAATGGTGGAGTTAGAAGCAAGCTGCAAAAGATTTATTAACCTGCTGAAGTAATTAAGGAAAGACCACCAGCAGTATGTGTAGTATGGTAGCAGGCCATACATTTCCAAAATTTCAGTAAAATGTTACTGCTTTAAACATAAGGATATATGCAAAAACAATATGTCAAGCTTTATTGATTGCAAGCACAAACGGCTCAAGAAGAGAAGTGTGATCAAACATTTTAGGATGCAAAAGGTAATTAAGAAGTATTTTATATGCTTGACTAAGCAACCTAGAATAGGATGATGTGTGAACCTGTCAAACAGGCTGGCAGCTGGTATAAATTTTCTACCCTGCAGTACGTTTTATTTATTAACATTTCACATTGATATACTTGTTATAGTGTCCACCCCGAGTGCAGGTGTGCATTTATTTCTCCCACTGTCTTACTGTGTGTGCATCATGAGGTTTTTGTTAATCATGGTGCCGTTATACGAAAATAATTGTAATGGCATCCATAAACAACAAAGGCTTTAACTACAGTACATTCATAATACCAATTGATTACATTTATAGGACACTTATTCCTAACACCCTAAGCACACATGATTGAACAATTTGGACCAATTTGGTGTATTTGTCATTTTTCATTTTGGAATGTCTCCTGAGCACTATTTGTCTCTGGTTCTTCACGCTCAATTTGCATTTTTATGTTAATGCGTTTAAATCAGTTGATTTACTTGACTACACAAGGTCACCCTGCAGCACATTTGGGTACATAGTCCTAATGCTTGGCCAAACTAATGCCGATCACAGTGGTGCATTGGTGTTTGTTTAAATATTATTTTTCATTTTACCTACTTATGTCTTCCTTTAACGTCGTTGCTATTATATTCTGATAGCTTCTGAGAGAAATCTTGGCTCATTTATAACATTGGCTGCAGGTTCAGCATTAACTTTCCACCTTTTGCTCTGTTTTTTAAGCCCAGAATCTCTGTGCTGCTATTCTGGGACTGTCTTGACACTGCAGAGATGGGCTGAGTAATTTCCTTGTGAGCAGGCAGGCAGGTGCGACCTTATAGACATCCACACATGGGCAGTCGGTCAATGTCACAGGTAGAGAGAGAAAGGAAAAACATTTTTTTTTTTAGAAAAAGAGTGCATTGACAATGTCAATAAGGCTGAGAAATGGTGTCATGCCGTGACTGAAAGCATTATTTTGCAATCCATTTCATCCGTTTTTGCTACATTGCCACAGCTCATCTGAATTTGGCCTCGCGCTTCAAAGTTCACTCGGCTCCAACGCTCTCTGCAGAGAATACAGTCTTTGTTGCCATGTCTCTGCATCTACCATCTCATCTACATTTAGTTTTATTTCCCGTCAACATGAGTGATGCTGGTTTTTTTGTTGTAATGCATGTTTGTTTTGGTACAGACAAACACATGTATTTGTGTTCTGCGTTGTCCTCTGTATTTACTCAGTCTGTATTTACTTGTTGTGTGGTATGTGCTGCTTTCTCACTGCCAAGACAAAAAAAAACTACCTTTACTTTGTTTCATGTTTTATTGTAGTTTTCTGTCCTCTTCAAGACTGTTCAGGGCCTATTTTTAACTAGATTACTCAGCAATCAAGATAATTCGAATTTTTCTTTTATGGCAAACATTCAATAACAATTCGAACAACAGGCAATAATCTTTTGCTATAAAACAGAAATACTGAACAACCAAGCTTTTACATCCTTTAATTATTCATTCCCATACCAACTTAAGCCATAGGCTAAAATAAGTAGAGGCCTTGTCCATATGGGTTTGGTGCCTTGATCGCCAACGGGCACCATGAAATAGGAAAAACCATGCCAGCCACCGTCATCAGTGCTGTATAAAGTTAGAATTAGTGTTGGTCATTTTAATCTCAAGGCCAGACAGCTGCACAGCCTGACAAGGCCTATTATTTCATTTTAATTTGTATTTGATACCATCTTGTAATTAAGCACTGCCATAAAAAGTGGGCGCATGCCCGCATGCGCGTGTGTGAGAGAGAGAGAGAGAGAGAGAGAGAGAGAGAGAGAGAGATAAAGTGTGGCGCCTGTTATTATTGTCCTCGCCTTTCTCACGAGGTTCTGTGCAGTCATCTGTGTCTGGAGCACTTAACCCAAATTAGAGCAGCACTTAAGTTGGTGCACGAGGATATAAAAGGAAGCAGGTCTTGGCGAGGTGACGGAGTGACACTCCCCTGCAGAGATCCTGTCTTTGGTAGGAGTGCCTCCAGCTCATCACCGCCTGACCTGACGTGTGGGTGTATATATGCACGTCCTTTTTTTTCGTGATTAACCTCGATTTTTGGCATTCTTTCCGTTGCTAGCTCATCCCCCGCGGGTCATGGCAGTGGTGGCAGTTCTAATGGTTAATTTTGTGTGTGTATCCTTGGGCTTTACTGCTGCAGCCCCAGTTAAACACAACCACAGCCATAAATCTCCACCAACCTACATGTCTGGCAGTGTTCTGAAAACCAGGATTGATGTTGAGAGTTGGTAGAAAAGATTTGTGTACATTCGTGTGGGGGAGTATGTTGTCTAGGGATAGAAAAACTGAAAAGTATTTGCGTTTGTGTAATCCCCCATAGTTGCCTTGATGATATTTCATCATCTTCATGCATTCTGTCTGCATTACCACTGTTTTTAATCACCCCCCTCTGGTATTCCTCAAGAAGCTCCTATTTCTGTAAAGATGTTATGTTACGTCACCTGTCCTTGTGAAATATTAACACCTATTTTTCTCTTCCCCCACTGACATCGTCTCCTCAGGTGATATCCACGGGCAGTACACAGATCTGCTGAGGCTCTTTGAGTATGGCGGCTTCCCTCCGGAGGCCAACTACCTTTTCCTGGGCGACTACGTGGACAGGGGTAAACAGTCCCTGGAAACCATCTGCCTTTTGTTGGCCTACAAGATCAAATACCCAGAGAACTTTTTCCTGCTCAGGGGCAACCATGAGTGTGCTTCCATCAACCGCATTTATGGGTTCTATGATGAGTGTGAGTAGACATGAATTCCTACTGCACAAAATATACACTACCATTCAAAAGATTTGAGGTCACTTAGAAATGTCCTTGTTTTTTAGGAAAAGCACAGTTTTGTCAATAAACATAACATTGAACTATTCAGAAGTACACTCTCTACAATAATAATGTGGTAAATTACTATTCTTACTGCAATATCTACATAGGTGTATCGAGGCCCATTTCCAGCAAGCATCACTCCAGTGGTCTAATGGTACATTATGTTTGCTTATTGCATTAGAAGCTGGGTGATTAGAAAACCCCTGTGCTATGTTCATACAGCTGAAAACAGTTTAGCTAGTGAGATGGAGCACTGTTTGATTGAAGCAAGTTTGAAGAGAAAAAAATCATATAAAAATAATAATTTAACCTCGTCAATGTCTTTACTATATTTTCTATTCATTTTGCAGCTCGTTTGATGTAGAAAAGTGTGACCTTTCATAAAAACACAAAATTGTCTTGTTGACCCCATACTTTTGATGGGTAGTGTACACACACACACACACACACACACACACACACGCACACACCTCAGAAAGACACATTCTAGGTATAATGATGTGTGTTTGTGTGCTCCACCAGGCAAGCGCAGGTTCAACATAAAGTTGTGGAAGACCTTCACCGACTGTTTTAACTGCCTCCCGATCGCTGCGATTATCGATGAGAAGATCTTTTGCTGCCATGGAGGTGAGATAATTACAGTTGGTAACTAACATTCTCTTCAGCTTGTCCCAAATGTAAAAGTACGCAATCTCTGTATCAAAAGATCGTCCCTTATTCAATCACAAGTAACTTTTTTATTTTCCATTTCAGGGCTATCGCCTGATTTGCAGTCGATGGAGCAGATCCGCAGGATAATGAGGCCAACAGATGTGCCTGATACAGGTACTGTATATGTGTGTTTGTTTGTGTGTGTGCGCATACTTGATACTGAACATTTCATGGAATTTACCTTTACCTCTAAATAAAATGACCTAGCAATGCCCTTTATTCTACTATTATCCATCTATTCTCTCATTTGAACTCTTTTTCTCATTTTTTTTCTCCCTGGTGTCTGTCTGCCCTGTTCTTCGCTCCTCTCCGTGTGTCTGTCTGTCTGTCGTAGGCCTGCTGTGTGACCTGCTGTGGTCAGACCCAGATAAGGATGTTCAAGGCTGGGGAGAGAATGACCGTGGGGTCTCCTTCACCTTTGGGGCCGATGTGGTCAGCAAGTTCCTCAACCGTCATGACCTGGACCTCATCTGCAGAGCCCACCAGGTAATTAGAAAGAGATCCAATGCCCTGGATACGATGTTAAAAATGCAGGAAGCAGCTGGCCAACTTTTTTTTTTTTCTTTTTTAAACATTTAGTTTTGGTACAAAAAATGAGCCCCTAATTTCCAGCTCCATCTTTCTTTTTCCCATGCATCTTAAAACTTTGACATTTAATATAACTTTATTTGGTACAGAATTTTTCCTTTATTAAATTAGTATGAAAAAAATCACTGAACAAAAACTGATTGATCACTGTTGTTGAAATAATAAAAGATTTATCATTTCAGCACAACTTTCATTATTGGATTAGCCATGGCTATTTTGTCTCTGCATCGGGCGTTCCCTATTGATTCAGGTGTAGGTGGTTTCGTACACTTTTCTGAAACTAGCTCAAGGTCTGTTTCTTGCTATTGATTTCTGTGGGCGTTGGAATAATGTCATGTGCATTCCAACAGGTTGTGGAGGATGGATACGAGTTCTTTGCCAAACGCCAACTGGTCACACTTTTCTCTGCTCCAAACTACTGTGGGGAATTTGATAATGCAGGCGGCATGATGAGTGTCGATGAATCCCTCATGTGCTCCTTCCAGGTAGATGGCACTTTTGTTTTTGTTTTTTTAAAGATGCCTTCAGATTGTTATGCTAAAAAGTTGCTTCCTTGATCCTCATCATTGCTAAATCATGAATATTTTCTCCTTTTTCATTTCTTTGTGTTCATGTTTCATTATTTAAAGATCCTAAAGCCCTCAGAGAAGAAGGCCAAGTACCAGTACGGTGGTGTAAATTCTGGTCGGCCGGTCACCCCTCCCCGCACCACTCAAGCCCCCAAGAAGAGGTGAACGTGCAGCCGTGGCTCCTCCCCCTCCCCGCCCTGTCCGTCCCTGGTCTGCTATCAAGGCAACCCCTGTAACTCCCCTGTATGGTGAAGATACGGGGCTTATCTAATTGCCCAAATCTTTCTTCCCCACTGATCCGACCGCCTCTCCAACTCCACTGACAGCTCTTTTCTTAATGTGTATGTGTACATAAATTTGCTGTGACCAATCTGTTTTATTTTTTTTGCCTGTATGTCAGTATTTTTGATATTATTAACACTTTTTTTTTTTTTTGGTTTTACCTTCAAGGCCATTTGCGGTTTTCTTGTGTTGTGTAAGGAAAGGCTTCTCTGTGTAGAGAGGCAAAACGACCAAGTTAGAGAAATCCCTTGTCAATTCTACAACAGAAACAAAATGGATATTTAACATTGTTTTTGTCTACGTCTCTCAAAATGCAGAGAGAAACCTTCCGGTGTATTTCAATGAGACTGAGATTTCTGTGCAATGCTAAATCCATACGTGCGAATAACATTTCTTACGTTGCATTTTAACAGTATAAACGCATTAAAGCATCTGTGGTGCACTTGCAGTTGTTGTGCATATGCATATTTTATATATTTAACCATTGAAAAAGTGCGCCTCCCAATGATTAGCAAAGAATGTGAACAGACCGGCTTGAATGAGAAATATAGAGGCTTAATCGTATGCTGCTGGCAGTGGACTCGCTCTACCCAAACACAACGCCCTCTGGTCATCGATTCCTCCACTCTGTTATGCCTCCCTGTGCCTCGACTCCACGCCCACACAAAAATATGTTGCTTCTCACGCGGAGCTGGTATCGACATTTTCCCGGGTCTATTTATTATTTTTTATCATCAAGATAATTCCCCCCCCCCATATAATCTTCTTGATTCATACCGAAAGACGCCTGAGAGATGTATTTAATTTTCATGCCCATGGAAAGTTAAATCCATGCACAGGCATTTCACCAGTTTGAGTAAGAGAGTTACTAATGGTCAGTATTATAAATGCAGAGGTGATGGATACATGGTATGTAAGTGCTTACAGAATTGTGTTTTAGTAATTGGACCTTTCGTATGGATAGGGAAAGTGTTAGTGTTGGCTGTGGTTCTACAAGTGTTTAACTTATCTAAGTAAGCCCTTACAGTATTAAAAGACCAAATAATAAGATGCGAACATAAAGTGAGCTTCATACAATGCTCCACAATAGTGTGTATGCGTGTGTGTGCGTGAGTGTGTTACATAAAAAGTAAGTGAAGAAAGTTTGCTTTTTTTTTTTTTGTCAGCCGTCCGTTCCCCTCACCTGTGTCTGTTAAGGTGCAGGATAAGATAAATGGAGTTAGGAGTGGGCGGCAGTAGCAGGCGTTTCTGGCATTGCTGTGTGATTCTGATGCCACCTGGTGTGTAAAAACAGTAGTGCAGTACAAATCTGATGTAAATTTCAAACTAGATAGTTCAGAATGGGCTTTTCATTACATTGCCAGTGCATTTACTACAAGGAGCTACTTTTATTCTCCTGACCAGCAGTTAACCTGGTTTGCAATTCAGCTTTAGTCTTCTGCAAATATATAATACATACAGTTGCCTCTTTTTGTTCTTTCTTTTATTGCTTTGTGGCATTCTTCTTTCTGCTGTATTTCTGTTGTATATTCTCTTTAAATTTTGTTCACTTAATTTATTTCCTAATAACGTTAAAAACAATGAGGTGTTACCAAAAGCAGTTTTGCAATTTGTACAAGTTTGTTTGAAAGTCTATAAATTCAATAAAATGGATGGAAACTAAAACTGTTGTTAGTTTTTTGCAATTCTTTTTGCATAATTGTGTTCCGATGAAATTCCAATTTATCTTTTCTATTCATTAAACACTTGTTTAACTCTGCTGCATAACAGGAAAGACCCACACAAAGTGAAAATTATGAGGTTAGATACAGTCAATCATTGGAGCAAGGTCAGGTGCGCTAAAATGTTTCATGAATTTTATTGTTTAAATCAATAAAAAGTAGCGGGATTACTTCTTTCTTTGCCTCATCTGCTTGTTTGCATATTCCATCCAGTGTGACACTTTCTGTAATTGGGCCCTCTGTAATTGCCTCTTTGCCCACTTCACAGCAATCTGCACAGGCCCCTTCTGCATCTCAAGTACTCATGTGGAGTACTCCTGTGGAATTTCAATTATTCTGAAGTATGGAACATGATTCCACAATGTAATAGTATATCTGGGCATTTTAGGCATTACAGTGTGTGAATTGATAGTTTGGTTTCCCAAACCTGTGCATTTTGTACCTCAGCTGGTTCATCCAAGATCACATCATGTCTCTCAGCCCACAGGTGGTAAGGTGACTGTAGCAAGCGATCCAGCCTCTTTCTTGCTTCAATGAACAGAAATTTGAAATGTCTTTATTATTTAATATTGCATATGTAGTCCTCAGTCGCTTACTTACCAGTCTCTGATAATTAGACCACCAGGTTTACTTTGAACTTTTCTTACCAATGGCAGAAAAAATATTAATTGGGGAAACCGTTGGCAGCACTAAACAACCAGAGTCGCTGTGATTGGTTAGTTACACGCCAGTTAATCCCGATCCCAATTTAAAACTGAATACAAAAGTTAGAGACACATACATAGCCACAAATAAAAAGAATGAAACCTTCAATTAAATATTGTTAGTGACATGCAATGGTCAAAATTATAATATATGTAATTATAAAGTTATATAAAACTAAATTATAAAGAAACTAGAAAGGACACATACCTTTGCCAAGGCCACAAACCAATATGTGTGTGTGTTTCAACATTAACTGAAAAACAATCTTATCACGGATGGGTATTCACTTCCTCAGCTTGCATCTGCATTGGAAAATCAATCTGTTCCAAACTTGACCAGGAACTTGTTTATTATTGCTATGGTAACAGTCCTGGGCCCCAGTTGCTATGGATACAAGAAGGTAATTTTTAAAGTGAGCATCTCTGATTCAAATGAACAAAGTTAAAAGAGAAAACAGACAAGATTAGTTGCCCTATTCTAAATAATATGACAAATAAATGGTAATTATATCGTAATATATTAAATATGTAAAGACTCATAGTCTCTAAATTAAGTCTGAACAAGTTCCAACATCTTTAAAAGTCCAATGCTTTTTCCACTATAAGTGTTCTAAGACCTCACTAACTAGAATGATGTATGACATGTGTCTGTCTGATTTATTATAATGTGTTTATTTAATATTATTCTATATGGGATCTTCCATAAATTCCGCATTTACACTCACGTTACATTTTCATTGTCTGTTTTCCTGTTGATATTTCTACTGTCTGTATTTATATTGAAACAGTGGCTGGTGGTGTAATGAACTGCATTATATTGATTTTATTTGTTTTAATTGATTCCTCCTAATAAGTTAATGGTTGGCAAGATGAGAACGTCAAAAAAAATATACAAAATACATTTTTTTGTTGTTAAATTTTTACCTCTCCCTAATAACATTGCATGGCATGAATCCATGTAGAATGCGTGTGTCATACATGTCTCAAAGCGGAAGAGGCGGTATGCAGTAAGTGGTGTTTCCGGTTATAAATCACGTGGGTGAGTCACAGCCTCTTCTCACTTCCGGGTTTGAAGCCGTTTTTTTTTCTTCCTCCCATTAGCAGATCCGTGACGTCTTCCAGCGGAACCCTCCCGGACCAGAAGTGCGGGGACTGGTGTCCCGGTCCCGTCCCCGCATCCCCCCCCCCTCCTCCCCGCATCGGACGCGTTGCTTCCGTCGCTTTAATACAGAAGCGAGCAAAGTGTCAAAGAACGAGGAAAACTCTGCATTTGTCTCGTTGGTGGCGGCTGTTGACTGGAGTCCGAAGTTCACCGATGCAGGTAGCGCTCTTGGCTTCTTGTTTGTGTCTTTGCACGTGGACAAGCTGCAGAAATCATAGTGTTATTAATAAATAAAATATAGTAGTAACATTAAGGCATAGGAGTCAGAATGCTGCAGCTGACATGACTTCTCTCCCTTCCTCTGCACCTGTTTCTTCAAACCTGTGAGGCTGAACATCACCTCCTGTACGTCACGTGTCTGAGCTCCAATGGCGGCACCAGCGGGGCCTCCCAGTCCCCGCCATGACCTCTGGACCCCCCCCAGCACGGCGTGAAGCATGGCCCGGTTCCGGCGCAGGTCCTGCGTCACGTTGGCGGCTCTGGTGCTGCTGGTGCTCATCCTGACGCTGGTGCTGAAGTCGCTCACGCCGGACGCCTCGGCGTTCGCCGGCCCCGTCGGCGCGGAGCAGCCCCCCCACACCAAGGACGACGGCCGGCCCCAGAGGAGGAGGGGGGACGACGAGGCCAGACCAGACAGGCCGGACCAGACCAAAATGGAGGACTCAGCTCGGCCCAACAGAACCAGAGAGCTGGAGGCCTCGCTGAGGAAGTTCCCTCCGCCCAACTACTACCTCCACGCGTTCTACTACACATGGTACGGGAGCCCCAAGTTTGATGGCAAGTACATCCACTGGGACCACCCGCAGCTGCCCCACTGGGACTACAAGGTGGCTCAGGGGTACCCGCAAGGGAGGCACAGCCCCCCCGATGACGTCGGGTCCAACTTCTACCCGGCACTAGGGCCTTACAGTTCCAGAGACCCCTCTGTCATAGAGGCTCATATGCAACAGCTGCGCACAGCAGCCATTGGTAAGAGCAAAATGATCCTGAACTCCACTCTGGTGCTGGATAATATGTAATAATAATGATAATTAAACATTTTCATTGTTTAGTGATGAAATCTTTCTACTGATAGAATATTCTGATAAGCCTGGAGGCCGTTGTGACCCACATTAACACAGATTCTTTATCAGGATCTCCGTGAATTTCGTTGTTTCTGCGTAATTAAATTAATTCATGCACAGTCAGCCTTATGTTGATAGGGTTGCTATTCTTTAATTACACTCATTATCGACTCCTCTGTCAATCATTTCTTTATTGACAGAGATGTTCAGGTCAAAACTCGAGGAGATGGTTCAGAACATATATTGAAAAGTTCTTCTTAGAAAATGACAGATTGACTGGAACAAGTTGTGAAATAGTCTGCAACTAATCAATAAGTAGACGAATTGCTGCAGGTTAAAATGTTACCTCATATCAGATGATCCCATGCAGTGGAGTTAACAAACATAAATTACAAAAGCATTTATTTGAAATTTAGGTATTAGAGGAAAACGGTTGGATGGGTAGGAAAAAATGATAGGAAAAAAGCATCTTTACAGCTTCAGTAACACAATATATTACACTACCTATACCAGCGCTGCACATGCTAGCAAACAAAAGAATACATTTTTTTAAATTAGTTTTTAATTACAATTGTTGCATGGAATCACTAATGTGGACAACAGAATTTCGTACATGATGCAATATCAACACAAAAAACAACGATGCCTAGTAAGCACAATAATGCACAATAATATGACACAGACAGTGAGTACGATAGGATTTTACTTTATTGTCAGGGAAACACAGCAGATCAATTTACAACACCATGAAACATACATACTTTTGTTCTGAGTTTAAGCTCCTTTTGCCATTCTATTTATACATATATTTTAGTGTAAAACGTTGCTGTGAAACATGCACAGTAGTAGTTTACTGTGTTGAACAGTCATGTTACTGATTGAAGTGTTCCTTGTAGAACAGGGGTCACCAGACCTGCTGCTTTCTGGGAACTCCCCCTTCAAACACACCTGATTCGAATTATTAACGAGCCTTTGATGAGCTCAGCTACTTGATAACGAGCTGATAATTAGCATCAGGTGTGTTGGAGTGGGGGCGATTCCTGAATCGTGCAGGATGGCAGCGCTGCAGGAGCAGGGTAGTGGAGAATTACTGTGGTGAGATAGAATATCCAGTACTCAGTACTAAGTGGATCATATGGGCAGGAAGAATTCATCCTGTCTTTTGAAATTGTGTTTGCTTTCTTAAGGTTTTCGTTTTAATCCACCTAGAAAACTAAACTAAACTAAGACAGTTGAACTACCTGGTATGAAGGTTTTTGGGTTGCACCTCATGGTAGTTTTGGCATTGTCCGATATACAACTGAAATCAGTGTTTAATCATTTTTGCAATGCAAAAGACACAGTACTGCAAACAGAAGTGCAGACTTTTACTATAGAAAATAATTACACTTTAACTTTCTGGATAATTGCTGCCAGTTGGTAGCATACATTTTCAGCTAGTGGTTTTACTGCAAATCATGGAACCTTTCATATAGCAAGTGGGTTTCTTTTCCTGTGAAAAAGAAGATATTAACTTTTCACCCTGTCTATTAAATTCATCAGTTCTTCCTCAGCTTCGAGGTTCATGTTCTAGCTGCTGTTTATTCCCAGGGGTCGTTGCTGTTTCCTGGTACCCTCCTAAAGCCAAGGATGACAATGGTGAGCCAACAGACGACATCGTGCCTTTGTTGCTGGAAGTGGCACATAAATACCATGTCAAGGTCTGTATGAATAAAGAACTGAGACTAATAGGTGTTTGTTTTGTAGTTGAATAGACATTAGAGTTCCTTGAATCCTCTGTAATACTATAAATTATATAAATAATAGCCAAGGTGTTTATTTCTTTCAATCACTTAACAGATCGGGTGTTTAATTGAGATGAAGGTGATAAATTACTATCTGACATCTTGCTCGGCAAAACTGGAAAAATATGATAACTGATTAAAGCACTGCTATTATTTGGTAATTAACGGTATTCTATTTAAGAAAAATGTATGTTTGCTGCCAGGGTAATTTTATGTTATCGTTCTTTACAGGTAGCTTTTCACATTGAGCCATACAAAGGAAGGGATGAAGTGAATTTGTACGCTAATGTCAAATACATCATTGAAAAGTGAGTCACACGCGTTTCATGTCCTTCCCGTGCTTTTATACTCTGGGAGTCATCTGATCGTTTAATGTTTTTATCCGACTCCTCCTCAGATATGGAGAGCACCCTGCCTTCTTCAGATACAGGACCAACACCGGTAAGCTTCTCCCGCTCTTCTACGTGTACGACTCGTACCTGATGAACTCGGAGCAGTGGGCCAAGCTGCTGAAACACACGGAGAGCGACAGCATCCGCGACACGCCGTACGACGCCATCTTCATCGCCCTGCTGGTGGAGGAGAAACACAAGAGGGACATCCTGACCGCGGGGTTCGACGGCATCTATACCTACTTCGCCACTAATGGGTTTTCCTACGGGTCCACTCAGAAGAACTGGGACTCCATTAAAGCTTTCTGTGAAGATAACAACCTGATATTCATTCCCAGCGTGGGCCCAGGTTACATCGACACGAGCGTCCGGCCCTGGAACTTCCAGAACACCCGCAACCGCATCAACGGGAAATACTACGAGACGTCGCTGAGCGCCGCGCTGGAGGCCAGGCCCGACTTCATCTCGATCACGTCTTTTAACGAGTGGCACGAGGGGACTCAGATCGAAATGGCGATTCCCAAATCAAGCCAGACTGTGTACCTGGACTACCTGCCTAATAAACCCGCCATCTACCTGGAGATCACCCGTAAATGGGCCGCGATATTCGGCGGCGAGCGCAGGAGGTGGCAGGACTGAGCTGACTATTTAGTGTTGATACTGTGATTAGCGTCGTGATAACTTGATGAAGTTTTAGCGGCAGAATGCACAACGAAATGCAAAGGATGAATAATTGAGAGCCAATTGATTTTGCGAAGCCTCAGGCGGCCGAGCGACTTCATTACTGTATCTTAGCTGCAGTGTTGTTGGGTGCATCGTTATTAATTTAACCAATGTCTTTATTACTTCTTGTTTACACAGCCTGGATTTATAAAATAATCAGCATGTTTTATCACCACTATAGATTTCCACCCCCCTCCAGCTGAAGCTGTGTGCAGGCCGTGCTTTGCCCTTCTGTAATCTGCAGCTATGTTAAACCAGAAATAAATAAATGCCCACTGAAAAGAATGGAAAGACATCCGTAAAGAGAGCGCTCTTGACGGTTGTCTGATCTCAGACGGACGTGTCGACTCGTTAGGACTCCATCGATAAGTCAGATCCGCGTGGAGCGGGTGGATCCAGAGGTCTCAGACCCGTGCGAGTCTGACGATATGAAGCTGTTGCCTCACTTTCTCCCGCAGCGGGACGAAGAGGAAGCACCGACATAGATCTCAATATTTGAAAAGGCTTGTCAGCCTCACGTCTCGGACTGGATCATAGTGATGAGAACAGGACAGCAGTTCAATGCAGCCCAGAGACTGGTGGGAGAAAGTCAGCGTTGCTTTTATCTTTGGAATAGTCCTTACTGTTAATGGCCTGTCACCATGACACGTCTGTCACTTATAGAAACATAATACCCCTCTGCCAGTATTATTTCAAAGGATTAACGTGTATCACTGTAAAGTGAAAGTAGACAACTTTTTTTTTGCTTTAATTTATTATTAAATTTTAATTGCAAAATGTAACTGCTATAAAACTATAGATTGGTTTCACTATGCAATTCTGTCTGTCACATGGAGGCTTGTTTTGCTGCACCCTGAGCACAACCCCTGCTACAGTTCCCCGTTTGTGTGAAGCATTAATGTCACTCTCTTAACTATGTTACCACTATGCAGTGCACATCCTCCCAATAGCTTCTGCCTGTTCCTGAATGCAATATAAAACCATGACAATTTCAAGTTACCCGGTGAACTTTTTTTTTTTTTTTTTGTGGTGTTGAGCATTTCTTCATGGCATGAAGGCTCTCAGTAAAACAAGATAAAGATCCGGTGTTGCGTGTCAGAATCGAAAACCACACATCCCCAGCTTGTAGCGAAGGCTTCCTATTTCAAGTTTGTTCAAAAGCCTGAGCCTGACCGACAAGTATTTCTCAAGACGAGGAGAAGAAGAATGGAATTGCTGCGTGACCTGGCATCTGTCTTCTCATACGAGTAAGAAAAGAGGGAATAAATCATTTATTGATCCCCATGAGGAGATTGATTCTCTGCATTTGACCCTTCCTGCACACCAGGTGTAAGTGGGCTGCTATAGAGCAGAGCCTGGGGACCAACCAGCTGTTCCAGTGGTGCAGTGGTCAGGTGACCTGACAGGAGGAACTCTAACCATCATGTCTTATTGGCTGTGCCGCTGTCATGAAGCCAAATGGAACAGGCCCCTTTTCGCTATGTGCTTCCCTGTACCTTAAACGGGCCGCGTGTAATTTCTAGTCGTGAGGCTGCAGCTGATGAACAACTAATCATCAAATACAAAAGGCTATTTATGAGGCCATTATGGCTATAATAAAAATGTAAATAAAGTAAAAGAAAATAGATTGAGAGTATAATGCAGCATCAGATACTCAAAGTAACCTCCCATTAAAATCACAATTAAGTACAGTTCATTAATAAATGTACTCGCTTACTTTCTATCACAGCAGACATTATTGTTCCAGTAGAGTATTTTTTATATTATATTTTAATATCTGTATAAATAGGATCTTCAAAGGCTTAAATACTATGATGATGATTGGGGTTTAACTGTGTCAATAACTTTAAGCAAAAGTAGAAATCATCTGAACTACTCCATTACAACTAACGATGGAATTTTAAATGTTACTCAAGTAACATATATAACATATAATCAGCTGAATGTATTAAGATTAAAATACTCATAAATATTATATACTGTATTTTTAGTTCATCAATGTAAAGCCAATTTTAGGTAATTTATGTCAAATAATACTAATACTGTTTTATATTATGTGTATAATGTTTAGTTAGTGTACTTATAATTAGTCTATTATACACTAAGTGAATAAAATGTAATGATATTTAAAAAGTAAAAATGTTGAAATATTTTATATCAAATCTGTATTTTAAAAGTAACTATTGCAGATGTCAAATAATGTAAAGTGAGTATTTTTTCTCCTCTGAGTTGGATTGGAAGCATCAGATGTAAATACTCGAGTAAATGTACTTCAGTTACTTCCCACCACATTGTGTGTTTTTGCAGCAGGGGCCGTTTGATGTAAACTACATGACAACGTGGAGAACATCAGCACGTGCCGGTGACGCATTGGTCAGCCGCACCGGTTTGCGGTTGCACCACTAAAAAAAAAAAACAGGCGCTGTTATTATCGTGTAATAACACGCATCGCAGGTCTTACAAGTGAGGGAGGGGGGAGGGGAGTGTGTGTGTGTGTGTGTGTGTGTGTGTGTGTGTGTGTGGGGGGGGGGGGGGGGGGTCTTCGGAATCACCTTGCTTTATTGAAACCGCCAACTTCGGCCGCGTGATCGAGGAGGCGCAGCTGACTCCCCAGCATCCCGCACGCTGGAGCCCCGCCACGAGCCCCGCAGCTGCAGTGACGGTAAACAGAGGCAGCGCGTGGGCAGCCGCCAGGGGAGTCGCTCCACATCGCATCACATCCCCGAGCATGGCGTCCCCGCACAAGCCAGCCAGCGTGAAGTCGGCGTGCGGGCCGAGGGGGTAGTCGCGCAATCTCCCTTCATTCATCCGTTTATTTATTTATTTATTTCCTTATTCGCAGACATCATCCTTTTTTTTTTTTTTTTTTTTTTTTTCCTCTCTGGCGTCGGTGCGCGGCGGCTGCAGCGGGGACGATTCGGCGTAACATTGCTCCGGCCAGGCCTAGGCAGCGATTTTTATTTTTTACTATTATTATTCTCTCCCCATCTTTTATTCGCGATCAAAACGATGGATGTTGGTTCATCCGGATCTACTGGCGCAAAAAGGAAGGACGGGCGCGATGCTTTGCGCCAACCGCATCTTCAGTGTGTTGCAAGGTGTCTTTGAATAAAAAAAAAAAAAAAAAAAAAAAAGGGGGGGGGGCGGACCTCTGGAGGAAATGAGAAGAAAGCTCTATTTCGACTCACGCCTGTCGAGATGGTGAGTGAAATGCATTGCTGTTTGTTTTTTATTGCACCCAATGACTGAGCAGCAGAACCTGGGTTAGACTGCGTGTCCTCACCAGCTAATTAGAAAAATCTGACCGCTTCCAGTGTTTCCTGAGGGGAGTCTGTTTAATTTGTACATCAACCCCCCCCTCTAGCATCGTTCCAGTTTACACTTGCACTTTGCAACGGGTCCATGAAGGCTTTTCTCCAATGTGAGATGTGACTGGTGTTCCAAACCCCTATGCATGCCACGCTATTATTTATATTGTGCGCGTTTTTTTTCCTCTGGTGCGCAAAGGCGACGAAATAGTCCACAGATTGTCCAGCACCAGACACAGTGGCTCGCCTAATAGCATCACGTTTAAAAAAAAAAAAATGACCTTCAGTGCTTGCTGGCTGGAAATGAATTCTCACCTGGGGATGCAGCGTCCTGTTACAATCAGTGCAGGGCCTTCCTGTCAGAGCAGGCTGCTCATAAATCAAAGTGAACAGAATTCCTATGGACGTGAGCGCTTTCCACTTTGCCCCTTTATAGCCTACCTGTTAGAGAACAACACATTGGGGATTTGGTGCATCTGTTTGAGTGATGCTTCCTAAATCTTTTTTTTCTCCTCCTCCTCCTCCTCCACTCGTCTCAGCCGTAGCCCTGCTGCAGACTACTCACCCATGCGGTGCTCTCACCATGTCCCAAATACATCACTATGCGTTTGACAAAATCCCACTTGTGTTTTTTCAAACCTGAATGAAGGCTTGAGCTGTGCACTTGTCTCACCCTCGGCTCTTTCTGTTGGAAAGCTGGAAATAAAAAAAAAAACATGGAGGGGGGACTATGCAAGCCATGCTGTATTACCTCCTCATATCAAATACTGTGATCACCATGGAAACAACGCTAACTTTACCTGCTCGATGACAGGTTTTGTGTGAACCTCGGCGCTACCGTTTGGAGTCCACCCTGCGTGTGAGGGGTATGCACGGGTTGCATCCTCTGTAATCACTGCTGCTGACAGTGTGTGTTTCAGCGTGTGTGTGTAAGAGGATTTGCCAACATGAAAATGTATTGATACCCTAAGCTTTTAAAAGGAGCGGCGCCCGTTTGGCCTCGGTTCTTGCGGTTCACGCAGCCCTCGAGGGCAGATCCGTGTGTGTGATTCAAAGATGACGGTGTGAATGGAAGACAGGCGCGGGGCACTGTCATACACAAGGTCAACACCGCTCTCTATATGCTGCACTAAACTGGTGATGTAAGGGGTTGTACCAGCCACCGTTATTGACTGAAATCTGTTCTGTGCTTGTATGGCCTCTTTATGCAACATGCAGGTGTGTTAACCCCCCATGAGAGTCATGGGGGGGGGGCTTTCTACTCTCCTCAGCCTTAAGATGGCAGCATTCTCTTACAATACATAGGGTATGATGCCAAAAACTAACAACAGCTGGAACGTAACTGGAAACGATTAAATAACATGGATGACTAACTGCCAATATTGATTGTGATTAACTTTGGTGTTTTCACTTTATTTTCCAGCTCAATTTAGGATGTTGTCAATGGAGATAAAGCTGCAAGTTAATTGCATATAACCTTCAAACATGATGCAACTGCATTCTTTTTATTTTATTATAAATATTTGTTAATGTAATGTTATTTTGCTTGCCCCCCCCCCCCCCCAACCTAACTAATTCTCTCCCATTCTCTTTCTCTGCTCGTGTAAAGGAGGAATCATTAAGAAGACCTGTACTTTCAAGATCAAATACACCTCATTAGATCATTAGGGATCATTATTACTCTGCTTAAGAGCAAAAAGGCATCTCTTAGCCGTGACCTGGGCTTCTGCTTTTTTCTATGAGCACTGAATAACAAAGAAGATTGATCCCACCATCGACCCAATGTAGGAACTGCTCCCTCCGATTCCCACAACCTCTACTCTTGCTTGGATTTCAGCGCACAAGGTTTGTATTTTAATTCGCCCGAGGAGGCAACACATTTTTTCCTCTAACGGCATCGATCCAAAGTATTGGTACCTTGAGCACAGCCTCGTGTACTCAGACAGGACTGTGGTGTTAACATTCAGATGCTCAAGCCGAGTGCATTTAATTGTGGATGTTGAGTCAATGATCTTATCAGGCATTTTGAACACGTGGTTTATCTGCAGAATCTTAACACAACTTGTGACTTGTCTGTATCCTGTATCTTCCCTTGGTTTGCCCTTTTCAGGACAGAGTATGCCATCTGCACCTTTTCACAGAATCCTACGACCCCTTCTGCTCGGCACATTCATACTGGGATGCTTTGTGACTCTGTTTTTGATGTATTTTAAACCATCCACCAGCTGGTTATCGGGTCCCGTAGAGTCAACTGTGTCCCCGGACCGGGTCAAGAGCCTCTTCTCCACCAAAAGTGATAAAAACGTGACCACCGTGCTGATCTGGCTCTGGCCCTTCGGACAAACCTACGACCTGAGCGTGTGCAGCTCCCTCTTCAACATCGACGGCTGCTTCATCACCGCGGACAGGAACCTCTACAACAAGTCGGATGGGGTCGTCATCCATCACAGAGACATCTGCACGGACCTGTCCAACCTGCCGCCGTTCCAGCGACCGTCCTTCCAGAAGTGGGTATGGATGAACCTGGAGTCCCCGTCGCACTCCTCCCAGCTGCCCGGGATCGAGAACCTGTTCAATCTGACTCTCAATTACCGTCAGGATGCTGACATCGAAGTGCCTTATGGGTCCATCGTAGCGGCGGAGGGTGAGGAGGACTTTGTCCCGCCCAGCAAAAACAAGCTGATCTGCTGGATCGTGAGCAATTGGAACCAGGACCACGTGCGGGTGAAATATTACAATGAGCTGTACAAACACATTGAGGTTCACGCATATGGACAAGCCTTTGGGGAGTACATCTCTGACCAAGACTACTTCCCCACCATCGCCAGCTGTAAGTTCTACCTGGCGTTTGAGAACTCCATCCACAAGGACTACATTACTGAAAAACTGTACAACCCGCTCTCTGTGGGGACGGTGCCGGTGGTCCTGGGCCCCGCCAGGCAGAACTACGAGAACTTCATCCAGGGGGACGCCTTCATCCACGTGGACGACTTCACCTCGCCCAAGGAGCTGGCCGATTACCTGCTGCTCCTGGACAAGAACGAGGAAATGTACCTCAGGTACTTTGAGTGGCGGCGGCACTTTAAAGTAAAGAAGGCCTATTTCTGGGCCGAGCACACATGCCTGGCCTGTGATTACTTGCGTAGGCACAAGGAGTACAAGGCATTCAATAACCTTGACAAGTGGTACTGGGGTGGGTAGCGCTCTGAAGGGCTATGCAGTGCTTGTTTCGTTGTTGGAGGCAGTGCTTTAAGATTTTTGTCCTTCGGTTAACAGGAAGGTACATTACTGTTCTGTCCACAGCTCCCGAATGATGTATTGGTTCAGTGGCCGAGTGACACATGCATTTTGTTTTGATTTTTGCGAGACAATTCTGCTAAGCCTTATTTTAGTTTTATGTTATTCATTTATAGTTTTTTTAATTTATTTTTTAAAGAATTAAAAAATGCACTACATTTTGTATTTCAACCCATGTTTTGCTTAACAACACCTGTTTTGCTGCTAATTTTGTTTGTATTTTCAGTGTGAATGCCTGAACGTTTGGATGTACCTGTACAACGAACAGCATTCACAATGCAAGAGTGTTGTTTTTTTTTATTTGAAATATTACACATTTATGTGATTTTGGACGTGGCACACAATGGACATTGAAATAGTGTTTGGCTGCAAATGGGAGACTGACATAAAAAGTGAAAAATATTTATGTAATATTTATTCAAGTGAGGCATTATATGATACAAAAAAAACAATTTCATCTGTGCTAGTGATGCAGTCACCTATGCAGTGTTTACTGAACTCAAATGTGAAAATAGTTCAATTGTGTCATGTACATATTGTGTATTTTCGGGATTATGTAACTGTCATTTCCACCCCATATTTTTGTAAGTCTGCATTTTCACTGCTAATCCGCGGTTACCTGTCCTACCATATGTACAGTGAGGCAGACGGTCATCGTAGTATGTGGTTGTAGATGACATATGGTGATCATCACCCCGGCAGCCTCCGACAGCAGATGTGACTCTGCTCCTTGAGAGGGAGGTTACTATTTTAATCATATTGTGATTTGTTCATTGTCACACGTGATGTGTCACGGTGCAGTTGGAACCTGTGTGGACGATGATAGTACAGTACAGAGCCATCGTGCTGCAATGTGAACCCCCTCCCCACACACACACTTCCTCATGTTGCATTCTGATTTTATCTGCAAAGACTGGTAAAATGTCATTGAATGCAGCGGTGGTAAAGAGCACAGCATGAAAACATTATTGAACTTTTTCTTTTTTCGCTGTTGTCTGTGAACACTGTACTCTCATCCCACAGGGTTACCATAAATACTTCAGCTGTTCCAAGCAGATTGTATCAAATACGTCAATTAAGTCTGCATTAGAATGAAATCTATCCATGTGTGTGACTGGTTCGGGGGAAAAAAGTCAAACGATTGCCGCAGGATAATTCATTTTTTTCCGTCTTTGACTCATCGCGTGTTCGGGGAGTTAGATGTTGCATGTAAAAAAAAAATGTTTTTTTTCTGGATTTTTTTCTTTTTTTAATTTACACTCATGTTTACTGTTGTGTGACTCGCCAGCCAAACGACCTCCCGTAATATCGAGCCACAAAAAAAAAAAAATACAGTTCTTCATCTGTGGATACGGCATCCCTTTTAAATGTTACAGCTAATCCACTGAACAATGCATCTCGACAGCACTCAGCAGCTAATGACATGACGGCGAAGCTTTCACACGGTACTGTGCAAAACCATGTCAACATTTTATGCAAGATGAGCTGGCGGCTTCTTGGTCAAAGTACAAAGTAAACATGTATCAGGTTATTATCATTTTGATATTTCTCCACAGTCGAAGGGACCATTGGTGTAAATTAGGATGAACTGAATTATTATTTTTCTTATGGAGAAACCTGTATATAAACATTGTAGTGATAATGACTCATCATCTGGATCAAACCAGCCCTTCTAACACAGATCATTCCTGTGTGTGCACCAGACCCAAACAAGCAACGTGCTGTATATATTTTTAGTGTTCAAATCTCTTTATAACATGCAAGTGTTGTCTGGCTACCTTTGTAATGTTGGTGCTTCAAGAGACTGTGAAACAAGGCAAAAAGGAGAGAAACACTTGAAAAGGAAAAACAGTGAAAGACAATGATTTTAGTGTCGTGAGCTGGACGTTTTCAACAAGGGGGTGATTTTACACCCAAGGAGACTTTTTCAAATCTTTTCGGACTAGGCAGTAATCCTGTTGGCATGACCTAATTGAAAAAAAAGTGTTGTGCCAAAAAATACAGCGGAGTTATAGCACTTTTATTCATGTGGAGTTGTGTGACTCACTGTGTTGGTGGCTGTCTTAGAGCGTGGAGCTTTTGTGAGTTCAGAAACGTGTCATCCAAGACCTCGGCCGTCTCACGAACGAACTATGAAACTGCCAGTCATGGTTTCATATTGTACAGTCCAATCTCATGTATGGAAACAAAGGTTTCATTTCTTGTCCAATGTGGTTGGTGACTTTAACGAACAAACGTTTTTTTTTCCTCTTTTCTAGTGTTGTTTGTCTCTTTCATTCTCTCTCTCTCTCTTCTCTCTCTCGTTCTCTTGCTCTCTTTTTTTTTTTTGCACAAAAACAAAGATGAGAAGCCGCGACTTCTCTCAGTCCCCAGTCTGAGTCTGTGAATGTGTCACGGCACCAGAGAGTGAATCAGGATGTCTCTGGATGCTGTCTGACCTGGCACTGACGTTGCTTGAATCCTTGGGAAAAAAACAAAAAAAACACTGTACACCGAGCGGGACGGAATCCTTCGTGTGTGGGTGAACGTGAAGATTTCTTAAGAAATGCTCATTTTCTGCCAGTTCACTGAAAATAACCAGTGAGTCAATCAGTGCAAAGTTTTTGCCAAATCATTGTATTTTGCCAAATGTTGTGTTTTAACTGTAGCTGTCTGATAGTGTCAAAGAAAATAAAGATATGGATAAATGAGCAAACACGAGTGTATCATGCAACGCTTTCTTATAATGGAGCATTTAATGCATCACATAATAATGTGAGAAGTGACGTTTGGAGTCATTTGTCTACAGATCATGATCACCTGCAAAAAAAGAGAGGATATTCTTAAACACATATTCCATAAATGGTCTGACATGGTTCCACCTGAATGATAATGTTTGTCTGTGATTGCTGGATGTGTCATGTTTGTCATATCGAACTCTAACTTAAATATGGCAATGTTAAAACTCCTGTAGGTTTAGAGACCTTCCGCTCATGTTTGTACTACGCTGGTATAATCACAGCAGGAGAATTGGCTCTATCTGCAGATCCTGTCGCTCACTAATTGACACCCATCTTGTCCTTGAAGCCCTACGAAATATAAGAGCAAACTTGAACTATTTTATTGTGTTTTTATAGCACTGGTTGCCTAGCACCCGCCTTTGGCCAAGAGCCGGCCGTTTTGCTCAAGATGCAATGAAAAAAACTAAAAATCCAACAATTGTTAATAATCCTAAATGCTGCGAACAGAGTCGTGTGCTTAGTAACCACTGTAAAACAGTCAGTTATATAGTTTTTTTCACTTTCTTTTTTGTATAGCTGAACCATTTAAGAATCAGCATGTTAATTATTCAACGTTTGAGGTGCTAAATCAAAGCTTGTTCCTTCCAGACAAAGCTAGCACCTGTGTTTCCAGTCTCTAAGCTGAGCTTCTGCTGGCTGCAGCTTTTCACCAGACGGACATGAGAGCGGCATCAATCCTGTCATCCAACTTCATGCAATGGCATTTTCCTTGACGCATTTTGGCATTTCCATAGTTTTACTTCTTGCAGGAAATCTATGCATGTGTTTGAGTGATTCAAATTAGACAAAGCCAGTTCAGATGACGTCGTCTAATACAGCGTTCTTATATCAAAAGTAAATTCCACAGTTGTTGCCCACTGTTATAAAGTGCAGTGCCATGCGGGCGGCGTTATAAATAGCTATCCAAAAGCCTTGATAAGTGATTGATGACAGCGAGGAGACTGTGTTGTGGTGGTTACGCCTCGATCCTCCGGCTGTTGTTAGTTACCCCATATCCTCGCTGGCACTCTGGTATCCGCAGTCGTCTTCTCCGCACGCAGTTATGACAAATCTTTTATCGGGTGCTTTCACTCGGAGCTGCAGGTCAGAGTTTGGGGAAAAGCGTGTTCCGCTGGGATCAGCGGTGTGAATAATCCATCAATGTCAATCGGGGATTAGTGCGAAAGTTCAGAATTCAAGAAATTGACACTGAGTAGGTCATTGTCCACAGTGTGGGAAACTGCGTCTTAGTTTAATACACTGCTGTCTCACTAGTGGCCGTGTCTATTGCATCTCAATGCAGACATCACTTCGGCTTTTCAACTTCAGCTTCACTGTTTTGCACCAAAACAGGAAAACAGTTCAATTTCTGGTTATTTACTAGGATATGAACCTGAATTAATGCTTATTCTAACATTGAAAAAAATATTCTAAAAACAGTGATACCAGTGTTGTAAACATTTTCGTTGCCTATATTCTACCTTTTGAATCCTCGCAGAAAATATTAGAATTAGAGCCTGCCGTTGATGGCCGGGCTTTTTGGCTGCGGCTGACATTCTGAATCATTTACACTAAACTAGAGCGTGTTTATTTCTGTTGCACTATTCATGTAATGAACACACAGTGGGAACGTGTTCCTGTCACAGCTGAGGATTTAAAGGAGGAGAGAAAGAGGCGTCTACTTTGGTTCTGAAGCCGTCTGAAATATACTACACTTTTTTCTGATGTTAGATATTTCAAACCGTGCTTTTTTTTCTCTGCTTTCATATAATCTCCATTTCACAGGCTGTGAATAATTGATCAAAACTCCAGCTGTAAAATCCTTATTTAGATGTTATTCTTTAATAGCGAAGCTGCTCTCTGACCTGTCACTCGCACCCAAAGGTAATCAGCAGCTTTTCCTCCATAGTTTATCCAAATATCACCACCAGCTGTGGTTGGAGGAGAAGAGCATTTTAATGGATTGTGCATTACTCGGAGGAGAAACTCACTCTCCTCTTTAGCGGCAGGGATCATATGTCTGGCTCTGCGACAGGTCTTGTCACCCACTCATACCATGACTCATTTTGGTGAGAACCGGGGAGGGGAGGAGTTGGCGGAGGCATTGCAGGTACTCACAGGGCCTCCCTGAAGGGGTGTAAGGTTTTCTAGATTGTAGACTTAGTAGATTGTATCTGTTCGCCCCCCCTCCCCCCATGTGGCTATCCTGTTCGGCCCAAAACGCCGTGTTGAAAGCCGTCTCTCTGCGTCGAAGGAACAGTGCAGAGGCCCGCTCAAAGGGCCATTTCTGTGCGAGTCCTCTCATTAGGTGCTAGAGCCGCCCCTCATCTCGCCCTAATGGATCCCACTATGCTGTCATCACCATGCCAACCGGCTGTCAACTGCGGAGCGGCAAGCCTTTTGTGCTTCAGAGAGACGCGGCTGTGTCACGTCGACCTGTCTCAGTCCACGACAAGGAGCCACCAAAGTAAATGCTTCCCTTTTTCTCTGAAATCATTTGATTAAAAGGGGGAAAAAAACAGCCACTGACACCTGATTGTAAAGTCCGAATACGTAAAGATAAGAGGATATGCAAAGTCAGGTCAAATAAAGGCCTATTTATTGGGGCTAGACAGACCGCATTCAAAATCCGTTGGCAGCTGCTCAAACTTGAATTCAGAGGATTAAGCAGGCAGAGGAGTATGCAAGATCAGCAAGCTTTTTCTGCCGCGGAGTTGGCACGGCGTGGCGTACAAGTTAATAATCCACAAAGAGACAAAGACCGGCACCTGTTACTCATCAAATATGACACAAATCAAATCCTTTATGTCAAAAATTACAAACATGCGTGCACGAATGCAGATTAAATCGACAGCACAAAGCACTATCTACGGCGCAATAATCTCCGCTTTTAACGTCCAGTGAATAACGCCGCCTGTTGACATGCAATTTGTTCATCATGACTTCATACGTATTATGCCAACACACTCAAGAGATGAGTTTTTGTTTGCCGGTGAATATAGGTCACCTCCGCACTGATGTCACATGATGTCAGACATACTGTGCAGCAGCAACCACTGCAACAAAGATTAGAAGCTTTTTAGAGGCAATGACTATATTCGTCCTACAGTTGGTTCTGGGTTTATTTAAGGTCCACGTGGCTTTGTGATTCACAGCCACTGATCTGGACCCCAGCAGAGACCAAGGACACAATACAGTAGTAATTTAATCCAGAGGAGCAGATAACTCAGTATAATCCAGGGGATCCACCTATTTAGATATAAGGCTGGCTTGACGTCAAATCAGACACATTTCATACTGCTGAATTCTCGACATGGTATGATATGTTGTGCTGAAAGCCTTACATAACATGCATCTTGTAAGGTCAAAAATAGCCTATAATAGCCTTGCATTATTCCTCAGAGGTTTGTAGATACCACCTACATACGCCACAGACGCGTGTTCCAACATATGGGCTCTTTCAAAAATGGATTGCACCTCACTTATCTATTACCAGAGCGTAATTCTAGATGACTTTCATTAGAAGGAAAAAAGAAGTGAGGTGAATGTTGTGTGAAGACAAAGGAGAAGAGTGTGTGTGTGTGTGTGTGTGTGTGTGTGTGTGTACGAGGGATTAGGCCTGTGGGCTGTGCTGGTGGTCTTCACAGGCTATTTTTATGAAAATGTCCACCCCCCTGATCCTTTTGGTAAAACGATATGAACACATGCCCCAAGAATCAAACGTAATTGGTCGGCTGTCAATCACACGTGCTAAAGACATGTGGTAAACGAAGACTTGCAGACCTGACATGCATTTTTGACGGCCACAACTGTGCGTTCGCAGGGTCGCCACCGATCGGGGTAAGGATTCACACGGGCAAACAGGAGGCCCCCTTATCAGCGATGCAGGGAGCTTCTGGCGCACAGAAACACACGACAAATGGGTTTCTAATGAACTTACAACAGTACCGCTATCAGCAAGATGGTCACCATCAAACTGTCATCTCTGCTCCTCCTTCTCCTTTATTTCGCCGTGGATTGATTGAACATCCACAGGCCTGCAGCGTCCCCCCTTCTGAAGTACTGCCAAGGCCCTCTCAATAGCCACTGAGCCGTCCTGGCAATATAGTTCAGTACCTGGCAACCACGAAGCTGCTGGCACCCACCTCTCATAAGCCATCTGCAAATGCTTGTGTGTATAGCGGGCACCGACAAAGACCACAAGTGTGTCCAGACTCGTCACAGCATCCAAATGGCTAACTATATCTATACTGTGGAACCAACTAAACTGATATTAGTGCACGAAGAAGAAATGACTTCGGCATCCTTTCTGCTCAAATTGATCCATCAAACAATTTTGGATCATGATGTGGCCATGACATTAACTGCATTGTTTATTTGCCTATTTCCTTCCTTTATCATTGCTTTTTCTACATGTCCAGGCTAAAGCAACGCTGATTCATTCAGTTCAAAGGCTTAGCGAATTGTGCACCATCAGCTCCCTTAAAAGGTGCAGAATGATGCAGTGGAGCATGGCCATTCTCCCCAGAGATTACTGTTAATAAGAAGGCCAGTATTTATAGGATACCCTTAATCCATGCCTCACCCCTCTTCATCCCGGACCCATCACTGTGCCTGGAGCCTCATCTTCGCCCCGGAACAGCTGAGGTATAGAGATATTTTTGCTCCTTCAATACAACGCTGATGTTTTTGTTCTGCTTCGCTTGAAAGACGGAGAAAATAATTGTGTGCGCTCTTAACTTGGTTCACGAGAGGGGGGGAGAGGAGATTGCCTGGACTATTAGAGGGCATTTTTCCATCTCCTCCTATTCTTCTTTATTTTCCAATTTTCCTGCTCCTGCTCTCTTTGACCCGCAGCGAAAGAAAAGCGAGCAACAATGTCCAGCGGCGAACGTTTCGACTGCCATTACTGCAAAGACTCCCTGCTGGGGAAGAAGTACATAATGAAAGAAGACACACAGTACTGTACTAAGTGCTATGAGAACCTGTTCGCCAACTGCTGCGAGAGCTGCTCTTTAGCGATTGGCTGTAACTCGAAGGTAAGAAAGCAACAGTGATGCACTCTGAGTAATGATTTTACAGGAAGACGCTTGACGTCAAACGGCTTATTTCTCCTGGAGAAATTCTTGCATACAAGTGCAGTAAATGCTTCCCTAAATGTTGACAGGACCTGTCCTATAAGGATCGCCACTGGCATGAGGACTGCTTCAAGTGTGCCAAGTGTAGCCGCTCTCTGGTGGAAAAGGCCTTCGCAGCCAAAGATGATTTGTTGCTCTGCACGGAGTGCTACGCCCTGGATTACTCCTCCAAGTGTACCACCTGCAAGAAGACCATCATGCCAGGTACACGCTGCCAGGGCCATAAAATCTGTTTGCTGATACAATGTCATATTTACCTTGATAACATGTGTTATGTAATACATGTAAAAATATAGAACCATAAATGTATTATTGAGATTGATTCGTGGCCTTGGAAACAGAAAATCTCACCATGGTTGCTATGGATACAGGCAGGAACTTTTTACTGAATGTTTCCCTGTCGAACTTGGAATGAGGTGAAATTAACAAAACATATGAAAATGTTTTTTTTTTTTGTTGCTTTACACTTTACTGGCAAGAATGATCTGTATGATTTAAAATGACATTGCTGTGGTAATTTATGCATCACCCTAATCTCTGCTTTTGCATTAACATGGTTGCCTATAGGATAATAAACAGCACTTTTATGCAGGGTTGGGTGATATATATAAAATATCTGTGATTCCTGTGTCAATGGAAGCAACAATGTGGAAAAGAGAACAAAGTTGTCTACATTATAATCTGCTGTCTGCAGCTTCTCATCCACCCTGAGAAATATGATGCTATAGCTCTGCTATCAGTTATAGACAAGCCAAAACAGAAGCTGTTTGTAGGTCAGAAATACTGTGTATATACACTGTATATGCACATATTTACACATTTTTCTGACTATGTTGCTGACATGTTAAGTCAGTTTGCAGTGAGATACTAATAAAGTTTACATAGAGATGTTACTGTTGTTCTTCTAGAAACATTCCACTCTCTCATGTATGACAACATGTTTTAATATAAAACACTAGACAGCAATGCAGCATCTCTCTTTGCCTAAACTCTTTCCAAGAACAGTAAGAATACTTTGTTGTCTCCCCACAGATGAAGCATGATACAGATATTTTTGGGCCGCAGCGTTTCCCTCATAAAGGCACCATATGCTGACTAAGCTGCTCTCGTCCCCTGTGCCAGGTTCCCGCAAAATGGAATACAAGGGCAACAGCTGGCATGAGACCTGCTTCCTGTGCCACCGCTGCCAGCAGCCAATAGGAACCAAGTCCTTCATCCCCAAAGATGACGGCTACTTCTGCGTGACCTGCTTCGAAAAGCAGTTTGCCTACCAGTGCTGTGCTTGTAAGAAGGTAGGTTACAGCTGACTGTTGCTGCAGTAAAGACCCACATACTCATGTTGTGGCTGTGGGAAAAAAGGAAAAAAAGAAGAGGGGGGAGGCATAAAAAGATGAATGTTGGTGTGATTGTTTCACTCCTGCCCCGGCCTCTGTTCCCTCCAGGCCATCTCAACAGGTGGAGTGACCTACCAAGACAAGCCCTGGCACCGCGAGTGTTTCCTCTGCATCGGCTGCAGGAAGCAGCTGTCGGGTCAGCGCTTCACCTCCAGGGAAAACTTCCCCTACTGCCTGGAATGCTTCAGCGACTTGTACGCAAAGAAGTGTGTGGGATGCACGAAGCCCATCACCAGTGAGTCACGGGCTGCGGGGCTGCTTTCATTCATTGTGACACCGCTCACGCGGTTCCCGGGCTAATGTTTGACGCCTGTTATTTCTGTTTGTGTAGCGGCTGCCAGACAAACAGGGCGAATGGCTTGTGTTAACCTCGCGTGATGTAAACGCGCGGATGTTTGTTTGATGTGTTCAGGTCTGGCCGGGGCCAAGTACATTTCCTTCGAGGAGCGCCAGTGGCACAGCGAGTGTTTCACCTGCGTGCAGTGCTGCGTGTCGCTGGTGGGACGCGGCTTCCTCACAAAGCGCGACAACATCTTGTGCACCGACTGCGGCAGGGAGAAGTGACCTTTTACCGCCGGGAGGTCGCGGCGGCGTCATCGCGGCAACATCTCCCATGCTAATGCGGCTGTTGGGGATTCATGAATATATTTTCTCAGCATGGCTGATGCATGAACAAACTCTGAATGTGAAATGCTTATTTTAGTGTCATATACATTACCATTACTTCTGTCTCACTGCCATACAGACACACACAAAACCTGTAATGTTTCCATACAGCCGAATCATGTGTGTTTGACATTGGTTAATTATCTATGATGTTTTTTCTTCATCGTTCACATGTTTGCGTTGGTCTATTTTGATGATTGAATCATCAGTCAATCATTGAGCAAAAATCCTGAACATGGATTACAGTTCCAGCCACTCAGAAGTTAAGATTTTACACTTTACTCTTATTTTTTTCTTATGTGACATCCTTATATAGATCCGATATTGTTCACAATTTTTTTATCACTTTATCACTATTTTCACTTTATATACCACTACTCCGCAGTGCAATCAATTATTAAGCACGTTTCATTCTCATGCAGGTTTGACTTTGATTATATTTCTCCTGAATGCATCTACATGTGGTTGTGAGTGGATCACATTGTGGAATCAGGAAATGATGCATGATTTATGCTTCTCACATGTGAAATCCTTCGCTTCCTTCCAATAAAGATCTTGCTGAAATGGGCACGCATGTTGCCTCATTCTGTGCCTTCTGTTGCTCTATGCTCCATGCAGAGGAGGAGGAGGAGTCTGCATATATAAGTTCATGTAAAATTGCCTTGTGACCAGAGCAGGTACAAAGTCCGCTATGAAAAACAGCTTTGGAAATTAGCTCTTTTTACGACCGTACTGTCCCCTGATGGTCAACCTTCAGCCATTCATTGCTGCAAAACAAACCTCTTGTGTGTTTCTCTTTTGACCTCATCACACCCAGTTCACTCACAAAAAAACTAAATTAAGGGTGACCCTATATGGTTGGAGCAGCAGACGTCTTGTTTGTCTACTTGTCCATTATCCGCTGACCAAAGCCGCACTTTGGTCCCGTGCACGAGCCAAGAATACAAGTGGCCGTAACTGCGGGCGCCTCAAAATATCCGCCTTCTGCACCATACCTATCGTTTTGACACTTCGTAAAAGAGTTTTCCCGGGCAAGGCCTCTGGATGGGTTGTGTAAGTGTACTCACATGGCAGGATGAGCGGCGTAAAAGTGCTGACATAGATTTCCTGTCAGGATACGGTCACATGGGGAGGTGAAAGTGCTTTACACTTCACACACTTGTGAAGGAATCAAAGAGACACGGCACCGAGGTAGGGAGGTCTTATTTGATCAATTTCCCTGCGATTTAGGCAGATACCTTTTTGTATGCTACATTTTTTACACTGAAAAGTGTTACTACCACACAGCCTCCTCTCTGCTTGCTAATGAGCCATTACTTGAGTAACACTTGACTGGAGCTGCACACAAAGGAGGAAATTACTGCAATGGCATTTAAAGCCTTCACACAAAAAGATGTCTATGAAAAGCCGGCAGCTTCTAAAGAAAAGGATAAATCCAGCATCCAATGCCTTGAGTGCTATGACCGAAACGTGTACGTAGGGACAAAGGATGCAACAGTGCAGCACCTTATTCTTCCCATTGGCAAAAATGGAGACCTGGATCCTGGCCAGAGCAGAACCAGGGAAGGTAGGGCAAGAAAACTCGGCTCCAGCAACCCAGTGTCCCAGCTGAGCGCAGTCCCACTTTTCAACCATCTGCTGGTCCTGTGGGACCGCAGCGTCACTGCCCTCAACATGTTCTCCTTAGAGCCCGTTCCCACGCTGAAGAGGATCCAGCACGTCTCCCTGTTTGCCGTGTGCCGCTCGTCGCTCGCCGCTCAGGCCGCGCGCGTGGAGATGGCGACTTCCTCCAGCCGCAGGAAGGTGATCCGGATCCACGCGGTGGGAGTGGACAGGTGGGAGGTTTTGAGGGAAGTCACCCTCCTCCAGGACCCCGTGGCCTTGGCGGTGGACGGGGACACTCTGTGTGTAGCCACAAGTGACAAATACCTCCTCTGTGACACAACGACCGGGAGCAGCGAGGAGCTGTTCCCACACAACCACAGCAGGCAGCGCGTCGTTGTTACCTCGGTGGGAGGAGGGGAATTCCTCCTGAACGGGCCCGGATCTTTGGGTAAGCTGCCAAAACGTCTACGGAACGCAGGCTGTCGACTGCACACATCTACGCGACTTCAGAGTTAATCATCTCATATCACTCCTCCGTGTATCCATCTAGCCGGAGGATATTTGTATTGCCGAGACATCATCTCTGTATCCTCACCCCTCAGGCATGTTTGTGATGAGGACGGGGATATGCCAGCGCCCTCCCTTGCAGTGGCCTCAGGAGGTGCTGGCAGCCGGAGTGTGTTTCCCTTACATCTTAACCCTAGATCCTCAAGCGTTGTCAGTCTACAGCATGTTAGATCAGCAGCGCAAACAGACTGTGAGTCTCAGCGGAGCCAAAGGTCTGCTCTCCACATCAGGTAAACACGGCTTCATCCTGGCAGATCGCAGGCCGATAGGCTGCCAACAGCGTCTGTGTCAATTCACATTGATTCGGTTAATCATTCTTGCACCTAGCGTTGTGAGTGTTTCTGAAAATCTGCCCTCAGACGGCGCACTGGTGTTCACAGAGAGAGGCATTCTCAGCCTGCGGCCGGTGCCACTGGAGGAGCAGATCCAGACACTCGTGGGGATCGAGAGGGTCGAGGAGGCCTTGTCGCTGCTGGACGGAGTTCAAAGCCGTCTCCCACTTGATTTATACAAGGTGAAACGCAATTCGTGAACACCGTCAGAAGCAAAAGTGGCCTGCTCTGACGCCGTGGACTCCAAACAAATGTTTTTCTACATGAGGGTTTCAGACTAGATTTCTCCTGAACAAAACAGACACATTTATTTCTCCTTTCTTTACCCTAATCATGTAAAGGAGCAAACTGCCATTATTCTGTCTTGCAAAGGCAAAAGCAGTTACATGTTTGATAAAAAAGAAAGTGAAATGTAAATTAATTTGCATATACAATTACAAGTATTTAGATATGAATAAATATATATTAAATGATTTTAACTATATAATGTAAATATAGTTAAATAGGCCTAGGGATATTAGAATTCTCACCTCATCTCACCCATAAAAAAAACTAAAGCTACAGTTTTAGCCTTTTATAGGCTGGTGTTACACAGTTAGGCTGCACTTTCTCATTTTTCTGTGCTTACTTCTGTGATACCTATCAGCATTCAGCGCCACTTTGATTAGACCATTTTATGGATTCATACATACCACTAATGTGATATATTATGCATGCATTACATGCCCAGCTGGCATTGCATCATAGTGTTTGAATTGAATATTTATTGCTGTGGAAAATACTGAATATCAAGGTGCAGCCTGACTCCATTATAGGTGTACTCCAGTTGAAATGAATGCATCTGAGGACAGCAGATGGTGTCTGAGATTTAATGTAATCTGCTTTATATCTCAGGTTTGACAGATTTAGGGATACCTACACAGTCTTCTGCCTCAGCAATTTCAGTTCACACATTGCTGCATTAAATATGTAAATGTGTGTGTGCCTGCTATAAGGGAATATTCTTTACTGACAGGAGCTGCAGAAGGCCATCGCTTGCCTGGCTGGATTTATTCATTTTTACCAGGAGGGATTTTCCGAGGCCAGGAATTTATTCATGTGAGAATAAAAAAAAAATCTTTATGTGTTTTTCTAAATTCAAAACACACAAAATAAAGTTAAAGCAGACAACAGTCGTAGCACACATATTCTGTGAATAGTGTGTTTTTTTTTCATCCTGATTTATCCACTGAAGATTAACACAGGTCAATATGCATTATTCATTTGAACAGCAAAGGTGAGCTGGACCCCAGAGAAATCATCTTGCTCTACCCAAACTTGAAGTCCTGTGTGGGTGAGGACTTTAAATCCCAGCTCGATGAAACAAACAGGACCAGGGATCTCCGGGTGCTCTGGCACGAGGACAGAAACACGTTTCATCATTACCTGGTCTTCCTGGGAGATTTTCTCAGAGCCGTCCGGGGCATGGAGCACGGCCTGAGGTGCAGTGAGGAGGTGGACTGTGCCCTCCTGAGGCTGTACGCGGAACAGACAGACGGAGATAATCTGCAGCAGCTTGAAAAAATAAACTCTTATGTAATGCTTTGGTAACAGGAAATATATATATGTGAATCTGATAATATATTGTACTGTTTACTCTTTAACCTACAGATTTTTTGCATTAGGTTCACTCTATCGAAGTCATGGAAGGCATATGGATGCGTTAAAGGTATAATTTCCCATATGTGTATATCTAACTACATGTAAAGATGTGATGTATTTACGCCTGTTTAATTCCCCCAGACGTGGGTAAAGATTGCAGATGGCTTCCATGAGGACCCCTACTGCTCCGATGTCTACGGACACATCGTGTGGACTCTCAGTCAGCTGAAAGACAAAGATGCTGTGTGGACATTTTCAGACTGGATTCTGCACAGAGACCAAGAGGTTCCTGTTATATCTTTTTTTTTTATGCTCTCAACTCAACTGCAGAGGGCAGAGTTGCACTAAAACAAGTACAGACGGGCGACAAAGCAAAGAAAACACAACATAGAGGTTCTTAGGTAAGGTGTCGGGCCAACATGCATTGCCGGAAAAGCTTCAATGCGCCTCAGCATTGATCCTATAAGTCTCTAAACTCTAGGTGTCAAACATCATTCTCTTTAGAGTTATTCTCTCATTTGGTGTTTTGATGATGGTGTCTAACAATGTCAGGCCAGAATCTCCCATAGTTGTTCAATTGGTTTAAGACTAACCTGAACCCTGGTGACAGTGAAGGTCTTAGCAAATGAGTCACATCATGATCAAACCTATCAAACCGCCCAATGACCCCTTGTGCCCTATGAATCAGGGCGTAGTCATCCTGGAGGAGGGTGATCCCATCAGGACAGACATCTTTCATGGTAACATAAAGGTGAAGGTCACTCAGAAGAACTTATATGTAGTGATTTGCGGTGGCCGTTCACTCTGAGGGGACAAGTGGACCAGAACCATGCCAGCATAATGGCGCACGCAGCACAACGGCGCCACCAGATCCCCCCACTGTCGGAGTCAAGCATTCAGGCCTGAACCCTTCTCTTGGAGGGTGCCACACATGCACTCACGCACTAGGGAATATGATGAATATGACTCATTTGCCCGTATCACTTTTTTTTTCCACATCCCTGTAGACCAGCGCCTATGGTTTCGCAACACTCAACTCTCAAATGTGCATTCATCTCTGTAATGAGGGGTTTTTATGCACTGCAACCCTGCTATAATATCACTCGCTATGTAATTGTCGACGGACTGTTCTTGCTGACGCGGTCCGATACGTCACTGACGACGTGCCCTTGTGCTTTTTCCCTACATGTCGTACTAATGCATCACGGCCGTCGGGCGTGAGCTGGCGACCACGATCTACCTATTTACTGACATCTTTCCCGTAAACGCAGATCAATCTGTTCAGTGTACCTTCTGATACACAAGCACATGTCTTTATGAGTGCAGCATTTGTGCTGCAAAAATAAAACCACTTTCAATATTAGAATCTTATACTTTTGCCATCTTGCCACAGAGCATGATTAGAAGCTAATTGCTTATAAAACCCTCCCAGTTTGGAAGCATCTACATTAATTATGTTTGTCCACTCATAAATTCAGGGTTTTCCTTTACTTGTCACCCGTCTGTATCTGTTTTGAGGTATAGATTAAGCTGCCTCTCTTATGACTACTGTTTGGCTATTGACGCCACCTTAAAATACTAATAACAGCTTTTCTTTATCTGCAAAAGAGAGGTGTGCAGATTTTCACCAAGCGTCCACCAGATGGTCAATTTGTGACACAAGATGTTCTTGATCTCCTGGAGAAGTATCCCCTGGCACTGCTCTTGTACCTTGAGTTCCTAATTCACGGCTCGCACAGTGAGGTGCGTACAGCCGCCTCCCCATCTGATTGCCCGACTCCTTTACGCGATGCACAGGGACATGATTGGTGTAATCTGCCCCCAGGAGGAGAGCCATCACAACCGTCTGGCCCTGGCATATGTTGCTCAGGCCCTGCAAGAGGAAGAGGAAACAAAGGATTTGCAGGCGACCAGATCTAAGTTGCAGCAGCTGCTGTGGGACTCGGACTTATACGACATCCCGACTGTTTATGGTCTGTGGAAGCCTTCTATAAAAATAAATCCTGACTTAATTATCGACAAATTACAGTAGAAGTCTTGTTTTTTTTCCCATCGCAGAGCGGGTGCAGCCGACAACCCTCCACATAGAGAAAGCCATTCTTCTGGGCCGGAGCGGTGAACACTCCCAGTCCCTGCAGGTGCTCGTTCACCAGGGGCGGGACCCGCAGGCCGCAGAGGCCTACTGTTACAAAGCCGCCCAGGGTCGAGACTCACAGTTCAGGAAGGCCCTGCTGCTCAGCCTGCTTGAAACTTACCTGGAATCCGAGGAAGTCGCAGGCGCTGCCGTGGATCTGCTCAACGACAACCCGCATGTCTTCCCTGCTGAGAAGGTCCTTCAACTCCTGCCTGATTCCTGGTCTGTTCGACTGGTTTCCCAGTTCCTGGTTGGAGCTCTCAGGGAGACCTTTCACCAGAGGCAGATGAAGAGGCTTCAAAAGGCCCTGGCCCAAGTGGAGCTTTCGAGGCACAAGGGCATTCTGGTGAGTTTGCATGTTCTGCTGCAGTGAACACTTTGTGTATTCACCTGTTTTTCCTGAAGCCTGCTCTCTGTGTTTTCAGATGCAGGCCTCAAAAACAAAAGTCAGACTGGACAAGGGGCAGGTCTGTAAGGTCTGTCAAAGAGCCCTTGCAGAGCCCCAGTTTACCCGTAACCTGCAGGGTGAACTGATGCATACAACGTGCGGTGGATATTCAGCATCATAGAGCCCCCGATAGACCTGATCTATCGTCTGTTTATGCAAAAAAAAACGTGAGTATCTGCATCTCTGCACCCTTGAGAATCACATTAATTTCTAGCCAGATAAGTGTCTGTTTCCTACCAGATCATTTTTCCAGATTAGACTGTGTCATCTGGGCAAACTCGCTACAAGGATCCAATTCATGGACCTTGGACCAGACACGTTCCCCAATTAGAAAAAAGAAAATACATTGTGTAAATAACTGGTTTCAAAATGCAAAAGAGCAAGCAGTGCACTTTTTCAGGGCGGAATGTCTGTGCCATTTCCTACAGTCGCTGTAGACAGCAATAGCTATAAAGTGCATTGTGGAGGACACTCAGGGGCATATTTTCACCAATCAGACGGCGGTATTTTACAGGGAAACCACCCGTGGTCACTCTGATGGCCAGAGGGAATGTGACCATCCTCCATTGCTGTAGTATATATGCATCCCCGCCACCATGGTTTCCACTGGCTGTGTATATTTGTCAGCATAGAGCTGCAAATAGAATGTCAACAACTGCGAGACTGCACGTGAGAGGCTTTTTTATTCAGCTCGTGCATTAATACACATTTTACGACCAGAAAGAAATCATAATTACATCTTTAAAAATGAAAAGCAAACAGGCCGAGGAAGTGCAGAGTTTGGGGTCACTTCTGTTATAAACTAATTTTATAAGCAAGCGAATGCCATGTCAGTCCCATGCATGGGATATATCAGAGGCAATTTTTGCCTTTTTTTAACCAACATAATCCCTATATTATTAGGAAACATCACAGGCATGTATTTCAAATAATAACACACGTAATCCAGCTATACAGTACGGAAAATTTTAAAAACTTAAACACATATCATTAAGTCAGATGACACCCGGGCTCAAGAAGTTTGTCTATTTCTGTCGTAATTTAGTCACTAAAATAAGGCTAACCATAAATGTGAGTATTTCTCTTTCCTGGTGCATTTTGGGAAGAGTTCAGGAGACGCCTAAAGGAGGTGAAACATTAACTTGCTGGATGTGCATTCACTGCTTGTAGTGTAGGTTTTTTTAGGCCTGGGGTGACTAATTGCAATGTAGACAAATAGTAAATTATGAGCGTTTTAGAAGGCATTACACAGAGTTGTGAACTACGACGTTTGTGCCTTCTCGCTTCCCTAATGAAGGTTTTTATAGGAGCTTTTTATTTTTCACGGGGTTTGAAGCCATTTAATGTTTCATATGTGGGTGTCGTGAAACCCTTTGAGACTCCGACTAAAACTAGAATTAACTCGAATTAAGAGCATTCGCCCCAAGCTCTGACTTTCTCACTCTGAGTGTATACATTTGGCCTCGGAGTGATATAAATAAACTGACGCACATCCCATGAAACCCAAAGAAAACCGTATTCTTAACATTTCCCTTTCAGGTGGTTGCAGGAAAATTGCCACGTCCACTCCTCCGTATCGGTTCCTTGTAATTTTGATACACTATGCATTTAATTGTAATAATCCACCGTCCGGTCATTGTAAACCCTCCTGGTGTCATTTAAACACACATTTCTGAACTCGATGTGAGATGTGAAGCAGCCTCTCACGGCTCAGACAGACTGGCTGTGTGGACTCGTCTGTGACTGGCTGAGCTTTGGGCCGTGCCCGATGACCACTGGGTGGACCCGGGTCAGGACTCAGTCCACACATTTTCCTCTCACGGACATCCTCAGGCAGCATTAATGTTGTTTCAAACACTTGCTGTGCTGTACCTCAAAAATGTTTTCTCATCTTTGATATTGACCAAGAGGCCCAAGTAACCAAACGGTTCAAATTAGCAGACACGAGGACAAATATACCTTCTGCTGTCAGAATTAGAGCTGTAAGACCCCATTGTATTGAAGCCTGTTTTGCACATTTTTTTTCATTGGTGCGTTTAGATGCTCTGGTTGTTGTGTATAAGACGCTCCGAGAGGAGCTCCTGTCGATGTTCTTATCGCCCTCTGACAATCTGGAGTTCAGTGCATGAATAAGCCGCGTCCCTTGAGTCGGTGGAGGGCTGCGGGGTGCCGGCCAGATGGTCATTTTACACATGAGGGGAATGGATTGGATGCAAAAAAAAAAAAAAATCAACAGTTCTGGAGGTGGAAATATGGCGGATATCCAGACATTGGTCTTGCATTATAAATATCCATGCTGCCACATACGAGGACAGAAAACAAGAACATTTTCCTCTCAGGCTTTTATAAGTTTAAAGGAAACATTTTTAGACTTGATGTCATGTGATTGTTCACTTGTTAACACTCTTTGTTTTGCATGGACTATAAATTTAAGCATAAAATGCATTGAGCTGTTTCTGTACGTTAATATGGGGAAAAACATTGGATCTCTCAACATCTCAACAAACATATTTACCATTAAATTAGCTTGATACTTCATCAAACTTCCTTTCATTACACAATAATTGCTTACAAACCTAATTTTGAACTGATGATCTCTTTGTGATTACACAGAACTGCAGCGCCCCTCCCAAATCCCAAATTAGTCTATTTGGATTTCACTTATTGGCATTTTAGGACAGTTTGTTTAATTGGCTTCTAATTAAGCTCAAATGTCAGTGTTGTGCTATTTGAGGTTAATTAGACCCCAGAGTAACTTAACTATTTAACCCCTAAGAAATAATCTGGCAGATGAAATAGTTCTCTCTCAGGGGTCTAATTAACCTTGAGTAATGTCACTGTGACGGATAATATGAAGAACACTGTGGAAAGGATGATGTTTGTTCGTTTTTGTAATTTCAATGTATGATCAGGTTTTGTCAAGAAATGAATGTATATTTGTTAATGCCTTTTCTTCATGTCATAATGGTGCTTCACTGTAATATATATATATATATATATATATATATAGGTAGTAAAGCCAGTTTCAATAAAACACAATGATTTACATTTTGTTTAATATTAAATCCTCTTCTCATGTCATTTTTTCTTTATTAAAATAAAAAAATTGCATGCAGAGATACGTGTTTCACCTCTTCGGTGACTGTGAAGCCCATGCTGCCTCAGGATAAAGCAGCAGGTACCTTATGATGAGAAACATGAATACACAATACTTCTCTGTGCATCATGCATCATATTTATAGTCGAAGCCACAAATTACTGTATCAGGTCCCTCGTGACGCATTTTTCAGTCGCTTAGTGGTCGCCGAGAGACAAGGAGAATCTTAATTTGCAACCCGTATGGTAGCAATAATGGTAAGGTAGCGGAAAACCTAAATGATTGAACTTCAGTTTCCACTTTCCCCAGCAAAACTAATTCTATAGATATAGAAAAACAAGCATGAGAATAAATAGCTGAAGAGGATGATCAAAACACATCTTTTTTTAACTCCTAAGGCAACGCTCTCATTTTCATGGCTTCCTACCTTCGCATTTGGAAGAATGCCACTGGGAGAAATGTGTATGGTGGCCCAGTGGAGACAGAGAATGCAGAGGCGGCGACCACAGACTCCCACCCTGCCCTGCTGCGTGAACACATGGCTTATATACGTTATGGCACACAGAGAGCCACCATGTCTGGAGAGCTAACATTGTTCACCACCTTTCACTGCTGCGGCCGTTTCATTGAGAAAGGATATTTTGAGAGGGATGTGAAACGTTTTAATTTTGCGATAAAACAGGCGCTTTCAGTGAAATTATCATTACTGCAAATGTAACATTTATTTGCCTCTGGGTAAACAGCTTCGATGGTGTAAATATCATTCAAATATGAAGGGAAGTGCTTAGATGACTCACTTTTCAATGAACTCGCCAACAATCTCCCAGAAGTATCAAGCACGGCTTCAGATGCACACAGAAACATCCTTATTTCTCCATAAATATATATTCCTAAACAACTTAAGCAGCATTAGCTTAATGATCTGTACTGTGTATGACTAATGACGCAATTTGGGATGAAGAATGAGAGTTCATTTTGGAAGGCAGGGTTCTTGGCGGCCTTGCGTGTTTACGCCACTCTTTTCTAATGAGTGGATTTCAGGTGGGGAGCTAAGCACTCGGCCCAAGGGGGCCCGTTGTGGTCTGGTTTTCTGAATCTGGACGATTGTGTCCCATTTCCAGGTCTAGCACCTTTCATCTCTTGGACCATTTGCGTTTCTGGGAACGGAACCAAAAAAAGACTTGCTGAGTAATCTAAACGTTGAAAACTGCGACCTGGCCCACAGCGGAGCCTCTGCTAGCTTAAATGCATTATTGTTGCACACATTCGTGAGAATTAACCTCATTGTCCATATGGGGCACCGTTTTTAGCAGCACGACATGCCTGCAAAAGTTAACTTTGTTTGACATTTTCAATGGAAACCTAATTTAGATCATCTTAATTCTGATCTAGCAAACTGCAGGTGATGGAAATAGCAGCACAACCACGGCTTCGAGATCTGTCCCGTGTGAACCTAACACAATTAAAGCTACAGGAGGGATGAGCTCCGGGCACCACAGGGTCCCTGATAGTTTCCAAAGTATCAGCCAGTCTGTCCCCATGTGGTGTTGACATCACTGATTACAGAGCAAGTGCCACATTAAGTTACTCCTACTGTACCCTGGGAAAGTCGGGAGCGTACACTCACGCATAATTAGATATTTAGCGCCAATCCTCGCCACAGATGAACACGCCCTTCACGCCACAACAGATAGACCCGGGAGTTAAAAATGTCCCATCACCCCCCAGATATCAACCGCTGGAATCAAAACGCCCTCCCTCTGCTGTCTGACTAAACTTACTGTAACCCACAAAATAAAGGCCCCGGGGGTCATGAAATCCAATGCTAACCCCAAACGGCCGTTCCATCCTTGAGCAGAAGCGACTTCAGCAAGAATCTCTAGCTATCTATATCTCAGTGCACTAAAACGTCCACGAACTGTCATAAAGTTATATATAACAATCAAAGCTTCAATCAGAGCGCAGACAAATTAGAGGTGTATTGTTTTTTAGCATAGAATTAAATTTCTATTTCCATAAATCGAATATATCTCGGGAAGCAGGCAAGAAAATTTCAAGGCTTTCATTAAGCCTTTCCACCACGGAGCAAAGAAGAATAGGATGATTCTCCTCGCTGAAGTGAAGCTATGCATCTCTGCACTTTGTGGTTTGATGCACCAACACATACCCATACTTAAGGTATTTCAGGAGAGAAAATGCAAAGAACAATTCTCAAAGAGTACATGATGTTCTCTAACCAAACATACACATGAAAAGCTAATATTTGTTCACGGTGTCATGTTGTATTTCTGCGCATATATATATATATATATATAAATTTGATTATATATTCTATATAATTATATATTCTATATAATTTATTTACTTTTTCAACCATCCTAATGACAAACTAGACCTGTACATGATGGATTATTTGCTGACTGTTTTCAGTAAGCTCTCAACATGTGATCAACCCTTGTGGTTCCAGATGATTCAGCAGTAAATCTGAGAGCAGGCATCATTGTGGCGACAGCCCAGTGCATCACGGCGTCCTAAATAAAGCTCTCTCTCTTTCCATTGTCTAAACACCAAAACCGACTCAAAGCTCTATAGCATAACACTGTTTGCTTAATGGAGCGACGAAACCAAGGCAACGGCCACAAGCAAACCCGGCGGGCATGTTCTTAAAGACTATATAAAAACCAGGGGAAGTACATGCACCCATCAGGTTCCAGTCCTGAGGCAAACATAGTTAGGGTTAAGAATAGGGGGGGATATTTTTTCTTTTTCTTCATGCATGATAATAATAAGAATAAGAATAATACATATAATAAAAATAATAAACTTTAATTGTATATCCACCTCCGCGAAACATATTGTGACTCCCATCCAACATTGTTGTCCCGTACTATGCAGGTGCAAGATATCCCCACCATGGCACCTGTCTGAGGGTCTGTTTACCTCAGTGTTCTCAAAAGAAACGATGAAAAAAGGCTGAAAGGGACTTTATTAAATGTTCCAAGTTATTCCAAATTAAGAGCTTCATATGTCAGGAGGAGTTTAAATCAGTTCTGAAGGTCACAGGACGCCTGTAGCAATGATTCGAAGGTGGAAAAAAAAAAAACATCCTTCAGCAGCTGCATTGCATTATGTTCTGTGGATGAGAAAACACGGTGCAGAACTCCAGGAACACAACAGTGGGGTCATGAGTATTACAGATGGATTTAATATAGCATAGTTTTTTTAATGGTGTGATTGGTGAATTAATAAATAAAAAGCCTCAGGCGCATGACGGTTGTGGTGTTGTTTTAAACGTGAGAGAATAGCGTGACTGCACCTATCAGTACCCCCCCCCCCAAAGGTGATTACTGACATTTACAGCTCATTGCTGCATTTCATCACAAAAGCTGAAAACGTCTAGAGGAGCTCACCTCAGCTCTCCTTCTGTCTGTACGAGCTGCAAAACAAGACTAACTTACACAACGTGGAGCTTATGCTAAGCTCTCGGTTGGAATGTCTGTGACAGGCTGACAGACTGGAGAAACTGGGCTGATTTTTGCCCCCACCCCCCCAAAAAAAAAGAAAAAACTCCCCCGCTTATAATGTCAGGTTTTGCCACATTTACGACCTTTAATTTGAAGAGGGTGTTTCACCGTCACGAAACCTTAGGAAGATAATAGTGGGTGAAAGTATAGCTTACAGTAGCTGCATGTGTACAGGCATGGAATATAATTAGCTTAATTTCAATGGAGCAAACCACTTGTCTATGACGTATAGATGGGATCAAACTCTGCAATCACTGGAGGGGCTTCACATATAAAGTGAAAGTGAAGGGCTCTCTGCGCAAAGCACAGCAAATGTATGCAATTTACACTGGGTTAACAACTGTCATTTGAAATGCAAAGATGACTACAAAACATTTTTGCATCTGGGTGAAATCCCTCATAAACCACAACCTCAAGTTGGGGTCAACGTCTTGCACGCTCTTGTTCAAAAAAGATATATTTAAAGTTGATTAAATCAGCAATGTTCGGAGAAAACACTCGCAGTGTTGTGAATTTTCAGGATGATTCTATATAGCCTGTAATAGAACAGGGAAACCAACAAAACCTAATGAATGATATTCAGTGGTAGTCACTCCCAATCAAACGTGTGTTCCCCAATCTGAGCGGTATAGTTGTTCCACAATGACAGAATAATAAACGAAAAGTCAAAAGTTTATATTTTGAAGGGTAAGTAATCGTCGATATTAGAGGTCCCCATGTCATGAACCTTGATACCACCATTCAATGTCATTTTACGGTGTTGTTTCACTCTGATTGGCTGATTTTCACTGAGAAGGCTGAAAAAAAGTGGGCGTAACAGTAGGGGCAGACTTAAATCCATGAAAATGGCTACTGTGCATAATATGGGACCTTTAAACATCATAAGGTATTTTCTGATCTGACGTACCGAGCACTCACCAGCATTCAGCATTTGTCTGTGCCTTACAAATCACTGTTGAGAACTGATCCGTTTGCGGGTTTGGACACAACAAAACGGCTCAGAATAAGAATAAGATTATCATGACTTCTCGGTGAAGATTGCGGGACGCATGTGGTCATGGTTACAGTAGCAACCACATCATTAACATCGGGAAATGATCATTGTTGGTCGTCGTCGCTGGTCAAATTGTAGGTAGCGAATGAATCGCTGTCTCCTGTGACTCATCCATTCACCCAGAACTTTTGTATCTGCAGACTGTTGCATAGTAACTACCCCAGACTTCCTCCTTGGCTACAGCCATAATTACTACAACCGGGTTTGTCACTTGAATGTAAAAAAAAAAAAAAATGTTTGGGTGCCACTGCTGAATGACTAATTCTACCGTGAGCTACATTTTACCTCATTGTTTTGCTTTGGTGGCAACTCGGTTCACTTTCACCTCTCTCATTAGTGTTGTTTCCATACATAGCAGGCAGCTTTTTCATCAACAAATTGAAAAAAAAAATCTGGACACTCTGCCATCAGAAAGCTTCGAAAGATGATCTTATAAAAAAACTGCACATGTGTGTCTTTGAAAACATGAAGATATTTTAAATCTTTAAACAAATCAGTGGTGCATTTTGTACAATAAATAGATTTTTATTCCCTGCCACAGCTGAAGTGGTCATACTTGACATTTGGAGATGGCAGGTTTGGTTCATTCATTAAAAATGCACACACACACACAAACACACACACACACACAGAAGCATGGTCTGCTGTTAAAGCCTGCATTTTCCCATTTTTGGAAAAAAAAAAAACATTGGATCAAATGCTCTGGCCTTTTCTTAAGCAGACGCTCACCATTCAAATGCTCCTGCAGGAATTTCCCGTCCACCTGTCTGTCTGGCGTAAGACGGGATCCAAACAGCGGCTGCAGCCACAGTTTTGTTTGACCACGAGCTGTTGCAATCTGACCAAAATCTGACTAAACCAGTGTAAACACTGGAGGAGGAAAAATCGCACCAGTATTAGTACTGTAATCCTCTCTTCCTTTACCACAGGACCTCAGACTTCCACATTTGGAGATTTTGTTTGAAATACAGAACTGTAAATAGCTGAGAAAAATACCATTTACAAACTCTTCAAAGCCGTATACAGTATGCGTGCCATTCAGCAGAGTTAACAGTTCACCTTGTGCCGTCCAGACTCGACTGTCCAGCTCCAAGACTGACACCAGTGAGAAAGACATATACTTACAGGTTTTAGATGTGCCTTAACAGCAAAGCCCATAACCATAACCATTATGCCGGGGAAAAAGGAGATTTGGTGCAGGAATTATAGAAGAGATTAACAGAAGCCCTTTGTCGGGAAAGAAGGTCAGAGACCCAAAATAGTCATCAGGCCTGTCCTAGAAAGATCTTCCAGCAAGCTGTCATTGCAGTTAAACCTATACATGCTGCAATTGAGGCAGAGAGCCCTGGGAAGTGACATTATAATTATTGTGTTAAGAGGAAAGGAAAGTTTTACATGTGGATCAGCCTGGTTAACAGGTCTACAGCCGTGGTCACTTAGGACAGCAGCAGTGTGCCGAAAATTACAGAGCACAATGACTCACACCCGAGCCCTCACGGTGAAACAGGCTCTCCACAGAGAAGCTGTCGGCTCATCAAAATAACAAACTCTTTGTTCTGCTTCGCAACATGGGCCCTGCAGACCACCTGGAAGCATTTATTATTCCAGTCGTCATGTTGATCAATTCTGAGATTGATGTGAAATTTGCCTTTGCGAAAAAAAAAAAGGAACTAAGGTTATGAAGTTGTAGAGGAAAAAAAAAATAAATCGTCTAGACCCCACATGAAGCTATTCAGATTTTCATTTTATAAAATTACATTTCCATAGCTTTAATCTATGTAATGCAGGCTCGCATACATCATTTAGCAAAATCCAGACAGGAAACTGGCAATTAGACGCCTCAGCTTTAAATTTTCCACCAGCAGCCTTTGATTAAAAAGGGCATGTAAATGTTAAAAGCTACAGGATTACGAATATGCGTTACCTTCTAAAACTGGCTTTTTCAACAGCTCATTTCATACAAATGCAGGTCTAATAGCTCCTTTAAAGATTTCCCCAACTGTGACTTTTCTTTGTGAAAAAAAGGTTGAAATCACTTGTAATTTAGCAGCATCCTGCAGAACTGTAAACACGAATGTTCATTCACCGTGTTTCTGTTCTTTTGAGAAAACGTCCAAATGACCGAACACAGCTGCCGACTTTAGTCCGTGTGGTTTTTTACACTTCATGTACAGATTTGTTTTGTCTAAATGTCAGGGACGGTCTCAGATGACCTGTGGTCAGACTAGTTTAATCCTCTATGGTTTCCCTGGTCGTGGGTGTTCAAAATGGATACGAGGAAGGCAAGAAGCCCACTGGTTCCAGGCTGCTCCAGCTTTCCATTTCTACTGTAGGAGGCCACGAGAGGCCCTGGACAAATTTGTGAAAGTTTCTATTGCATTCAAGATCCACCTTTAGCATCAAACATGTTAAAATGTCATGTAAATATAGTCTGGTCCCCTAAACCCTTTGGTGGTCAGGGCCTGCAAGGCCTTCTCTGCTGGCCTAAAAATATCTAAATTACAGACTGGTGTTTATTATATTTTGTCAATGAATACGTATTAAATTATTCTAAATGATCTGTCCAGACGTGCATGTCTGTTCCAGACGTGTATTTTCATATTCAAGCATTTGACCAATCACATTTCAGCCACTAGTTTGTTGCCAGGGTCAAAGAAATCTGCCTGGATGCCTTCACAATCAGTTCTGCAGGCCCCGTGACATAAAAAAAATATGTCAATCAAACTGATGCTTCAACCAATCAGATTTTGAGTTGGAGACACCAAGGCCCTCTGGCAGGTGTACGGAAACGTCATCTTATTCACACGCTCTGATTGGACAGTCTGGGAGTGAACTAGCCAGAGCTAGCTAACGGCACCTGTAGCTAGCTGCACAAGCTAAGATATCGTTGCGTTGATTTGGTAGCTGTTTTGTCAACACACAATGACTGAAGGAGGAGATTAAACGAATTTGGTTGCAGATTTACTTTCAAAGCCATTTTCAATACAGACTTTTCAAGTAAAGCCGGACATTGTTAAGCAACGGCCGGCCACTCCGAAGCTAGCAAGCCTGTCACAACCGGAGCAAGGATTCGTCCGCCACTTTCAGTCCGCTAACTACGAGCGGTACTCCTGGCACCCAGGTTTCGAAGGAACGCTGCAAATTGTATTGCTGGGTGTGCTTGTTATTTGCCACTAATCGACATGGTGTTTGGAGCCACACTGGATATGCAAATTCGACTCGCACTGCCGGACATTGACAACCAGAGCGGATCGACAGCTGAGTAAGTGCGCAGGGAAAAATGAGCTCCATTGTCTGTCAATGGACTGTCATTTGGGCAAGCAGGAACTTTCATTGAGAGTTCAATGAGAGCATGGGGCAGCTATACGCATGTATGTGTTTGGCGGTGACCATCCCAGTGTCTACTGCTTCCGTCGAACGAACATTCTCAGCCCTAAAAAGAATTAAAACTTGTGCCAGAAATACGACAGGACAGGCTCGACTTTCAGCATTAGCTTCGATGGCGATAGAAAAGGACTTCTTGATGGAACTGAAACGCGCGGATATTCTGCACAAAGGGAATCTTCTTGAGGAACGAAAGGAGGATAGATTTTGTCTACACATAATCAGGATTTTCGGTGAGTACAATTTTGTTATATTCCTAAATAGCATATATTAAAAAAAAAAAAAACTTTATTTTTTATGTGTGTCGCAAATGTACCTGCAGTAGAAGTTTTATAGCCATAAAATAGTTATTGAGAGTTGGATTGATTCAGACGGAGCACTACTGAAAGCCTAGGTGTGAAAGGCATGGTCCACCACTGCCTGAACCCTTTAAATAAACACGAATAAGGCCAGCTACAAACATGCCAACCAATATGTATGGAACGAAGCTCCACTGTGTGCTCTCCTGCTGATTTATTCTGGGCTGTTCTTGTGTCTGTGGACGACCAACAACAAACTCCAAAACATCAGCAGCGAGCCACCTCGTCTGGATGATTGTGGGGAAATTTCGTAATATTTTCAGATAGGCAGCCAATAGAGCACTTTGGTGAAGGATTTTGGCGAAACACACGCAGACTGTTCACATCTGAGTTCAATCAACAAACCGGAGTATTATAGGAGTATAATATTTACAATACTTTTAGAGATAATTCAAGCGTGATTTGTTATGGCTTTTATAGACACTTTGCTTATTTTTATGATACCAGTTTCAAACCAGAACTGCATGCAGGCAAACTGGGGGTCAAGCACTTATCAAAAAGCGGTTAAGTCCCCATTTCACCCCATTACACATTTCTGCCATTGGTGAGCATGATTCTACTAATCCAAGGGTACAGACGGGTCCTCCACCTGTTGAGAAAGTCCTAAAATCAAAAGTCCAAAAAGAAAGCGAGCAGGTAGGAACAGAACCAAATGAGATGCATCACATAGTGAGAAATACCAGACTTCTTGGGTGATACTCAGTCCACACCTATAGCAGGTAGAGAGTTCATGCTGTGTGGAGGCAGACAGGACCCAGAAGAAAATGCTCCAGACAGACCGGTAAAATAAGGGAGTTTTAATTCACAAAAAACACAGACTTGAGATGGCCACTTGAGAGAGAGTCCAAAAATCATTGGTTTGGAAGAAAACCACAGCATCAGATGGTAAAAACACAAGAGATCTTGGATGTGATGATGACGAACTGGCAAAAAAACAAAATATAAGAGCCCAGTATTTGTCGTGAGGGGCGGATGAGTGGACAGGCAGTCCGATACAGACGATTAGTGAGTGGGGACGAGTGTGCAGAAGTGGAACGGAGGGAACGTCCAACGACATCTGCTGGTGGAGAAGTGAGCAGGGCCTGAATACAAAGAGAGAGCAGAGCAGTGAGTTGGGGATGAACCGTGTGACTGAGGGCAGACTGTTGGAGAAATAGGAGTACCAGACTTGTTTTTGTTTTTATTACACTTCTAATTTTAGGATTAGGGCGTTAAAATAAGTGTTCTTCAGCAAATAATAATTATAGACAGTTAAATGTAATATAGGTGAATGGTTTGAATGTGGCAGTAACCTGGTATAGCCGTGAAATCATTCAAAAGAAAATACTACGAAAACTAACATTCAAGTTTGTAGTTCACACTCAAACCAATAAACTTAAAATTATATCAGGTCCGACAGGAAAACATTATAATAAACTGCCTCTGCAAACTAGTTAAATGGGTCCCATTACAAAAAAAACACTTCTCTAGTGCTTGTGTGTAAATATTTAGGTCTTGGGTGTTTCTGCTAACACAAACTGTGAAACAAGACCACCCACTCGTTCTGTTGTGGTCTGGCCTCCTCTGGAGTGTTGCTGAAACCTGGCTGGACACAGGCCCTGGAAAGAAAGGCTCCTGTAGGGATGTCACAATGGAAGTGGAAGGTAATAACCACCCCTGAATCCATGGGGCCGCCTCCTCCTTCCGGAGGTTTTTTATTTAAATGACTCCTTTTCCTCTAACCAACCGGAGCTCTCCGAGGGGTGGGACGTCTCCAACAGTGCTCGGCCAATCAAAAGAAAGAGAGCATTTCTCCAAGTAGGGGAGTAGGGTCTTCTCTGAGTGTGAGAAGGCAGACTGCATTGCTGCCACAGGTCCCACTCAGTGCTTTTGCACCATTAAACATGCACAATTTTATAAAAAATTTACACCAAAGTCTAAATATTAAACTTAAAATTTAAATTAAAAACAAACTATGTATAAATATTTTTTTTCTAGCCACTGGTTTTATCTATATTTTAGTCAGGCTGTTTCAGACACTATTTAAACAATATGTTTAATTCATGTTAATGTTTGTTCTGTATTATGCTTCATTAAGCTACATGGATTCAGGGGTGGTTATTAACTTTCACAAATACAAACTAATAAATAGAATTACTACTACTTCTAATAATAATAAATCAATCAAGGTAAAAATAGGGGGGGAATGATAAAAAAATGTGCATGTTCCATTTCTACAGCTTTCGACTGCAACACATATCCCTAATCCATTGACTAGAACTAGATCCCATATTTGAATTACCAATGCAATTACTAATGCAATTACCCGTTTGGCTTGTGACAGGCAGAAGTTAATAAGTTTTCAGTTTTCTTCATACTTGCTTAAGATGCAAATGAGCATATCTCGGCATCAACAGGCTAGAAACCAGCTCTAGAGTATTTTCCTCAAACAGCTGGAGTTTCAGGCAGCTCCAAATGCAATAAAACAAAATTCCTATGCTGTCCACCACCCCAGAAATGCATTTCCTAAGAGTTCAAATCTGTAATAACAAAACCATTTGCCATTTGGTTGGTTTGGTAACACATTAAACTCCCTTTAAGAAACTCCTGAATCAACCAAGGCATGATGTCAATTTCAAATGTAAAACTTATGAGGAAAGTGCTATTGAATTATCATTGTCGCTTCTACGTTGTTACTCTGACACTGAAAAAATGATATATTGTTTTTATATTCTATACTGTGTAATACCATTTATAGTTAGGACTGCTATGTGTCCACACAGCGTCCATCAGCCTAAAAAAAACAAACATCCAAACCACAACCCAGGTCGAGCCTCCATCCCGACATTGTTACGGACATATATCAAACTCCAACTGACTTCCTGTGGCCCCGCGTCCATACACAAAACAGTGTGAGCAGAGCAGCGATTGTGAGTTATGTGGGCACCAAGAAAACATCTAAAATAATAGCATTTATTTCGGGACAGACATGGCTACGACCAAATATAGTGTGCAGAAACAACACTTGTTCCGTCTCTCCTGGAGTCATCATGGCGCTATCTGCTCAGTTGAGGTGACACTGTTGTGGTATAAACATTGTCTGTTGGTTGTCTTTTCATCGGAGACGCAAATCTACACATTCCAGCTGCAATATGTGCTTAAGTTAGATGTAATTATGAGCTGGCGACTTAAATATAAATCCAACTCTTCTCACTGTGCATTAAGTGAGCTGGGTGTATTCACCCGCTGCCTTTCACAAAGACCTCTCCATAAACTTACAGGATTTGTTATGGAATGGCTGACGCTGCCTGATACAGATGGCAAAACCGTGCATTTTCAGAGGCTTGTTGATGTAGCGGATTAGTTATTATCCTTAAATACAGGACTCCACCACCTGCAATTAAGTGCCAAAAATCCCATTATGGTGGTTTTATTTACCTTTGATATCTTAAATGATCTCGCAATAAGCAAACACTTTGTGGAGCCTGTCTTCTGTTTGACTGGGAATTTTCTAACTTTGCAGAGATTTGGAACAAGGCAACAGGATCCAAACAGTAGAAAAACAATGCGGAAAGGTTTTTATCATGTAATGAACAGGCGATTTTTTTTTTTTTTTTTGCTGGAGGACAAAACAGTAATGCCAAAAACATGTAATATAAGTCGGCCGACCTTTGTAGTGGCCTATACGGCATGCACAAGTTTTGTTTTCTAGCACCCTATAAACTGTCTGCTACTTATAGTTAAATTAGTTTCTGGCTGCTGAAACTCAAAAAATCAGATTTCCCCGGCTAAACAAAGACTGAGAAAAGTCGCCTCAAACCTGCTGAGTCAGACCTCACCAGAAATAAACTCGCAGCGAATTGAATTATGGAAACAAAAACAATTGCATGTCACAGCTGAGATAAGGTTGCACACGGCTCAGTTGACTTGCAATAAGCAAGTGAGAAATGGCGAGAAGCGGAGATAAATGTGTGCGAGGACAGCCTCGTCCAGGCAACCCAGCGATAACATCACGAGCATCCAGCGGGCCAAATTTGAAACTATTTCCAACTTATCGACTTAATTACATAGTAGATTTCTTCTGGTTTTGTAATAAAACACCCTAAAGTGGACATTTTAACATGTTAGTGGTGTCTGGCTGCTCAGGGAAAGGGTTCTTCTAAAGCTACTCGCAGCTTCACGTTCATGCAGCGAAATGCATTCATAGAGTTGCTGGAGGACATCCAAGCGGTGATTTCTCACCCATCTTCCTGCCATTCTGGGAAATCCAAACTGGTGACCTCCCAGACATTAGCCCTCGTCTCTAAGGCTACCATAACGGCACCGCTTTTCGGTTACTTTTACACTTCCGGCTCCCTTTGGGTCCATGTTTGCTTTCGAGGACCCTGTAATTTCCCCACCAATCACTCACAAGGGCCCCCGTCAAGTCTGCCATTCTTAAAGTTTAAAGTAGCTCTTAGCGGTCCGGGGAGTTTATTGAAACATTAAATTTGTATCCCAGCCGTGATGGTGTATCTTTAGCCGTTGCCTAACGCATGTGCTTGGTTGGGTGCCCTTACATCAACTGCCAATTATGTTCTCCTCTTGGGTGTGGGTTGAGCCTTGGTCAGCATGACGAAGAAACCAGAAACATCAATTCTTGCGCAGCGGAGCGAACGAAAACAGACAAAATGCGAAAACCTTTCTCCGAACACTGTCATCATCGTCGAGTACAAGCACAAACATCGTCAACATTGCCAGTAATACTGTCCAGCAGGGCTCTCTGTGGATTTTAGTGAAATCTACCAGGCTGTTGTTAGATACGGATGAAGAAATGCTTTAACAACAAGCAGGACCTCTGAATGGCATCCTGCGTCTGCCAGCTTAAGGGTCAGGCGAAGAAAATTTGCCTCGTCATTGCTTCCCATGCTTGTCAGTCTCGCCTATTCCTGCGGGGGGATAATAAAGGTTTGCAAAAGATATCTTCATACGTGAACCAAAATCATAAATCTGCGTGATGGGGCTGTCCAGCTTTTGTTTGTCCTCGGAAACTTTTGGGCATGTCAGGTTCATAATTGTCCATTTCCTTATTTTTCTAGATGCTGCAGAAATCATTTTGTGCAATATCCCAATTGTAGGAAGAGACCTGAAGCTGAAAAGAAGTAGAAAGCAAGCTGCTTTTAACAACAGAGAAGCGACGTCACCGCCTTCATATTCAAGGTTGTTAACCTAATTTCTAATGGTTGGTACAATGGAGCCTGCAGACAACATTAGCTGCTGTGCAGCTGTAATGAGCTGAGCAGAGCCTTCGTTTCTGCCACTATAAACACAAGGACACAGAGTCCTCCTCGAATGAGCATAGTGGTGTGTTGAGAGCATAAAAAATGGAAAAAAAAAATGTTGCAAGGTTATAAACATCCAAATGACACTGTTAATTCAAGTCTTCCTCAAGCCAAAGTTTATGCCGGTTGTAATTAAAGCTGAGCATGAATGTCTCCTGTCTCCTCATATGCTCACATGCATATGCAGGTTTTTTTTTTTTATTATGCATAAAACGATGAATCATTGTTCTCAGACCATCAGACTAAAGACAGAGTGGTTTTGCCATGTTCAAAAAACTGAGATGATTTCAACCATAAACACATAAAATCCTAACTCCACCCTCTCTTGCTCTGTTATTTCATCTAAATCTGACTAGAACTGGCATGCTTGTTCTTGGGGAGCAAGCATAAAGAGATTTTAAAATAATCTAGTCCAACAGGAAAACAATATAAAATTCGGTGCCACACGGTTCAACTGCTGCATACTTTTGGGATAAAGTTACTGATTAAATGACAACAAACATGAAAATAAAATGAAAAATGTGACTTTGCATTTACGACATGGCGTCGACCGCGATCCTCCTTTTTTTTTTTTTTGAGTCGCATGTGCACATGTGATGTGACTTTCCATCATCAGGGAGCCATTCTGCACCTTTTTTTCTCCAAGCTGTCACCTCTTTCTTGGTTAGAACAGAATTTCAAACATTTGAAAATGAACATACTCAAACAACACTTGTCAAACATGATTAAGTGCTGTAAGCTGGAGAAGGTAGCACTTTGGAAAATTGCAGATGATTTGGTCTGATTTCCAAAAAAAGAGCTTCAAACAAGCTGTGTGTAGTATAATCTTTAATTATACCCCCAGTGAAAGATGCCTGTCACGTGTTGAATAACTCAAACTCATGTCATACACATGTTGACAGCAGAACATACATATACATTGTAAGAACATGGAAACAACATATAATGATCAAACTGAATGCTCCTGCACGAGTCTTCAAAGTTTAAAAAAAAAAAGAAAATCGCATCACTCCGATTCCAACGCCTTTACCTCGTTTTCTTGTCTGATAAAGAGTTGAGTTTAAAATACCACTGTCAAAAGAATCATTCCTGATCTGCTACTTATTGAACCATCCAGACCCTCCAGTATTCAAACTAGGGAGCAATTTAAAAACTAAACGCGAAGCAACAGCATTCAGTTTTTAATGGGCCACTTATCTGGAAATTCCCAGAAAGCTGCAGGTCTGCTGCAACTCTGTTTTTTTTTGTTTTTTTTTTAAATCATGTATTATTAGTTGTGTATTTAACTATTTAATTGTAATTTAATGTCTTTCTTATTGTTCCTTATGCTGGTTATACATTTTGTCATGTCTTTGAATAGCCTTTTTGTTGAAATGCATTCTATGGATAAACCCGCCTTGCCTTGCCTCACTATAAATGGTCCTATGTTCTCCCACGTTGGGAACATGGAGGACCCTACACATGTTTTATGGCGACTTGTGTGTTTGAGAACATGTGATTATTTGGGTGTATGCATTTCCTATGTGGCCGGGCTGAAATTGAGAAATTACAGTCAGAGGATCTCAAAGTAAGCAAGGCAAGGTGGAGGGTGAGGGAGGATAATACGGGAGGATGGAACTGATTGGGGGGAAATAACATCATGACAAAAATGGCTGTAATTGTAGTAATAGGACTGAAACCTCTGATGATGTAGGACCAAAAATAACAAGTGGCCACAGGGGCATGGCCCCTTCTTTGAAGCAGCAGCAGCAGCATCTCACTCCCACAGAGCAGAGAGGTGCTGTGCAGCAGTAAAACCTGCCCTCTGGTGTCCAAACATCAGCACTGCACACGGGGGCTGTCACACACTAGCGTGCATTCACAAACAAGCCCAAAAGTCCTTCTCCAGCGTCTTTATATAGCTTTATTAGCCTTTTAGAGGCTAAAACACTTACACAAATACGCAACTTAAGAACTATAAACTGTTCATCCTGAAATAGTGGCTGAAATCAAGGCTTCTCTGTCTGCTATAGCCCCAGCGACAAGCTGACCATTAAATACCCAGGAAATTGTACAAAACTAAAAGTATGAACCACAATAACTTAAATTATGCTGTTATTTCAGAAATTAAAATAAAAACTTTGCCTTGAAAAGCATAGAAAATCTCCAGTACCTTTTTAAACTGTGCACTCTGGACAACCTTTCCTCACCATTTACCTTGTTTACCTCAACATGACAGGCGTGGAGGTGTCCAGACGGTCAGGAAAGGTAGAGGGTCCCCTCTGCTACGTGGCTGGACAAGAAGTAAATTTAGAGATGAGACTGGCACTGTACATCCTCAATGCGGGCTTTGTGAAGCAGGTCCAGGTGCCACTACAAAACTGGCGCTGTTTTTAATAGATCTGTGTTGACTATTTTCATACAGGAGGTCTCATAAATACGCACTTTTATAAACATGTGCCGAGCAAAATAAAAATGAATTGAATATTGCTAAAAAGTGTTAAGCTGAAAATGAAAAGAAAAACAAAACAAGTGTCATTCGACTCATTTTATTCCTTCCGCGGAGTTTGTCTGTTCTTTTGATTTTTCTCGCTCATTTCTTTATTTTTTTTGCTGCTTGAATATGATGATTTCTCTAGTTTAAAAGTATGAAAAAGTGAAAAAGTGATAATCATGTGTCTGGATCTTCAAGACATGGAGGCACCCTGATGTGACATGCCCGCTTTGGGCAGATCTGTCTGCTAATTACAGCCTAGCTCTAAGGAGGGAGGTACTTGCGTGGTGGGGGCTTTTCTTTTTTTTTTTACGATGCGAGGGGTAGATATGGTATAAATACCCACATCATTGTGCTGGAGAGCATCATATCCTCACTTGTGCTTCTACCCTAAGGATATACGGAAGCACCAGGAGCTCACTGGTGCAGAAGAGATTGTTTTTTCCACCTTTGGATACCGGTATGTGTGTTTTCTCTTCTTCTCTAACCAGCCCTAGGCTAGATGTTATCTGGGCCTTCCATAGCCCCCGTGTCAGTTTAGGGAAGGGAAACAGATCCTTGGAGCATCCCGGATGGTGCTTGGTGAAACTTTGAGAATCCAGGATGCTCCTATAGAGTCTGAAGTCTTATATTCTGTTACTTACTTAAAATATTTGCTCTGTATAAATTTTCTGAAAACATTTTCAACATGTACAGTTAGCTGGGACGGTCTTTACCTTTGACACTCTATGCCTCATGCTGCCTGTCTGACTTGTTCGCCCCGCAGGTTTGACCATAGAAGATGGACACACGTGTAGCAACCGTCATCCTCCTCTTTGTGGCCATGACAGCTGCCCATGGGGACCGCTATGTGGTGAAGAAGCTGGTGAAGGCTGCTCCTCAGTACCAGCCCTACTCCGTGAAGAGCCAAGGTAAGAAAACACAGCCACCTGCTCTCTATATACTCTGTTTCTGACAGTAAGAGGGCGGCAGCATTTCCAAAGTTTTGTAACAACTTTGTGTTAACAAAAGTTGAGTATAAAGTCAGTTTTTCTTCACATACACAATACAGACTTCAGCGATTTTTGCAACAGACGCACCTTACCTTATATCCAGCAAGGGAATCAGCAATAGGCAAATACAGATAGTAGACAGATACTGGTCACAGCCGGCAGCACTTTACTTTGAAGGCTGAACTCCACCTTGATCTGAATCCATGCTCTGATTGGCTACAACAGTGTGCATGCATCTCCAATCATGCAGCCCTTTTAGATGTTGGATTTAAATAATGTCCCATATTTACTTAGAGCTTTGCCTCTTTCTTTTTATGTGAATCATTTAAGTCAGAAATGCTGCAAAACTTTAGTATTTTTATTTTATTTTCTTTTTTACATTTTTTTTAGTTGAACAAGCTCTTTATTTGTTCTTTTATTCAGCCAGGATAATCTGTCTTTTACATTAGATTAAATGAACTGATTCATAATTTTTCCACCCATGTTTTTAGTCAACAGCTAATTTAAACAACACATTTTACATAGTTTTTTTTAAATACACAGTTCTGAAGAGAAGCTCATACTACTATTTTTATGTGCTAGTTTAGGAACAAAACTCTCCAGCCACAGTTAACATTATGAGTGTATCATTAAAATGACTTCATCTATTCTGTGTATTCAATCTGGCAGGTTTCTCATCTTTTGGTAAATGAGTTGTATGTATTATAGCTTTTCATGTGATTTGGGACTCTTGTGGGATCAACGCACAAATCAGTTCTCTGCATCAACTTTGCTTTTATTCTGAAGATTTGCCAAAGACCTTCACTAAAAACTGATTCTACCACACTATAAAGTCAATTTTAGGCAGCCTGGAGTGGCTTTAAACCAATGCAAAATCCGAGATTGAACGATTATGTGGAAAAAAAGACAATTTTCTATTTAGAAAGTAGCTATTAGTGAATTATTTTTAGTTTGACACTGACAATTAGAGTGCAGTCACCCAGAAGTGCGGTTTGTTTGGGTGTGCCTGCTTTACACAGAAGTAGAAACATCTGTTTGGCTTTATCCAGACAAGGCTGCAGTTAGCTTAGGAGTGAGTCTTTTACACTCAAACACATGTGACCACATTAAGGCAGCAAATAAAAGAAAGACTCCCTCTCATTTTGTGCTTCTGTTTCGAAGCAACTCATGAGATGAATAAAATTTTGTGAACTCCAGTGAAAATAAAAGCTGGGAGGTAAATATATTATAGAAGTGTACATAGTATTATAAATACTAAAAATAATAAATGCATAATAACATTTTAAAATATTTATGTAGATATGTTATTGAAGCAGACAATAATCTACATTTTAAATGATTTGTGTGGTTAAATATTTCAGTAAGAAGTTGCTTTAGTAAATATATAAACATCCAATTAGGAGTCAAATAATAATATGATAGTTGTAATTTATTCACAATATTTTTGTATGGCAAAACATACAAGAATAATAGATGAGAAACATGAAAGGTCAGTTTTTCATTTTTTTTTCCTGATATTGTTGAACGATCGTGTTCCCAACAACATACCAACAAATATTTATCATACTACTGTTATTCTAACTCAGACCTAAGAGCTAGTCTGTACAACCTTGTTCTTGTACCATTTAGAACTTTCACCTAAGAAGTACTAGAGGTATAGTATTGTATAGTAGAGAAGTACTAGAGGTACCAGACTTTTGGATACCAGACAATTGGATCACAATGTAATGTAACAAGCTAAAACAACAATGCAGTTTGTAAAATTTTTTGTTTTGTTGCATAGCAAAACAGAACTGTGTCTTTTCTACTGACAATACGCACAGAACACACTCAACAGCTTCTTCCACTTTAGCTCCATGTTTGGTGGTTTTGGTTGATTCAGGTCAGCTAATGATGAGCATTGTTTTATTTTCAGTTGTGCCAGTGGCAGGTGAGCCCGGTGCCCCAGGTGAGCCCGGCGCCGAGGGACCTGCTGGCCCCCCTGGCCCCCCAGGTGAGGATGCCGTGGGTCTGCCTGGAGCTGACGGAGCTCCTGGACCCCAAGGACCTCCTGGCCGCTCCATCGTTGGCAAACCTGGAGCCCCCGGTTCATCTGGCAAGCCTGGTTCCCCCGGAGCACCTGGTGAGAAGGGAGACACTGGCGCTACAGGCCCTCAGGGACCTAGAGGAGCACCTGGAGCTACTGGAAGCCCCGGACCTGCTGGCCTCTCAGCCACTGGCAAGCCTGGAGCTTCTGGCCTTCCTGGACCAATGGGACCCAGAGGAGAGCCCGGTCTTAAGGGACATCCAGGTGTACCTGGAATTCCAGGTGCTAAGGGTGATAAAGGGGTAGGAGCTCCCGGACCTCAGGGTGAGCAAGGACCCGTTGGACCTATGGGCCCAACTGGAGCCACAGGTGAGCCAGGAGTTGGAAAGCCAGGAAAACCAGGTAGCCCAGGAGAGTCAGGAAAGGGAGGTAGCCCAGGTAGAGATGGTGCCCCTGGTCCCATGGGACCACAGGGACCCAAGGGACACACTGGTGCCCCTGGTGTAGGTCTTCCAGGTAAATCAGGTGAGAATGGTGCCCCAGGTCTGCCTGGCCCAGTTGGTCCTAAAGGCCACCAGGGACCTGCTGGAGCTACTGGTGCCCCTGGAGTCCCCGGATATGGAAAGCCAGGTGCTAATGGACAGAAGGGAGACAGGGGAGCTACTGGTGCCACTGGTGCCACAGGTGCAAAGGGAGAGCAGGGTCATACAGGATATACTGGTGCTACTGGTGCTACTGGTGCCACTGGTCCAGCTGGACCAACAGGCGCAACAGGTTTCCCAGGTGAGCCTGGTCCTGAAGGCCCTAAGGGTAGCACAGGTGCAACTGGTGCTACTGGTCCTAAGGGAAACAAGGGAGATCAGGGAGCACAAGGGTTCCCAGGTAAGCAAGGTTACCCAGGCCCAGCTGGTCCCCAGGGAGCCAGAGGAGCCACTGGAGCTCCAGGTGACAAGGGTGCTACTGGTGCACCAGGTATCACAGGTGCCTCTGGCATTCCAGGCCCTGCTGGACCCAAAGGTCTTCCTGGACGTGCAGGTGAGCCAGGTGCTGCTGGTGCTGATGGTGCTCCAGGTGCCAGAGGACCCACTGGACCACAAGGTGCCACTGGTGCTCCCGGCCACAAGGGACACCCAGGTCTTCCTGGCCCCGCTGGCCCTGCTGGTCTGGCTGCTAAGGGTGTCCCCGGACCTCAGGGTCCCCCTGGTCTGCCTGGTGATAATGGTGCTGATGGAGTACCTGGTGAGCAGGGCCCTCCTGGTCCTCCCGGTCCTCCTGGCGAGGTTGTGTTTGAGAAGGGAATGGGAATGGGAATGGGCGAGATCATGGTCAAGTCTCCTATGTCTGCTTTCACTGCATCTCTGGCCACCCCCTACCCTGCCTCTGGCAGCCCCATCAAGTTCGACCAGATCGTGTACAACGCTGAGGGTCACTATGACGCCGACAGCGGCATTTTCACCTGCCAGGTTCCTGGAGTTTACTACTTCTCCTACAGCATCCACGTTAACGGTGCTCATGCTCTGGTGGCTCTGTACAAGAATGGTCAGCCCGTTATGTTCACTTACGATGAGTACAACAAGGGCTTCCTGGACCAGATGTCCGGCAGCGCTGTCCTCCTGCTCGATGAGCAGGACACAGTCTACGTCCAGATTCCCGACGATGAGGCCAATGGCGTCTTTGCCGCCGAGAATGTCCACTGCTCTTTCTCTGGGTTCCTCATTGCTTCAACGTGATACGTTGATACAGTAGTTCCCAAAAGCCAACCAACTAAATTTGCAATCTATTTCTCAAACTAAAGTAAACTCCCTGTCTGTGTTTCCTCAACCAGACAGGCAGTTCACTCTATTATTTGAGAAATAGTAGCATCTCGACTTGAAAAAAAAACAAGAAATAGGTGCTTAGAAGAAGGAAAATTAATTTATGAAAACAGGTGATCAGGGATGGGAAAAGCAATCTACAAAATGACCAGTGAGCTTTTGTAATGGATACAGCATGTGAAATTGAGGTGTTATAACTGTGTTGTGTTCTGACTTTATTCTTTTCCACTCTGTTCCTTTTATAATGACTTCAACTGGTGATTCTTAACTTAGTGTTTGTCTGTTTTTTGTTTGTTTTTGTACAACCTTGTTTTTTGTTTGGGTGACCAATAATCTTATTAAAAGCACACAAATAACTTCTGTGCAACATGTTGTGGCTATTGTCCTCGTATGTGACTTAAATATTGTGAAACGGTAATGGTCAAATTGACCATTGTGATGAAATGAGTCACCAGAATACTGTCATGCAAACACAAACTGTTTACCAATACCATCGTTGTATCCCTCAACATTCATTATGTCATGTAAAGCATAATGACTAAAATAAAAGATGTCTTAACAAATGTATTGTCTCAAGTGCACTTTTGAATGACTGTTTACTTAATTCCCTATTGACAAATTATTTGAAAGCACTCATAAACTTTAATTACCTTAATTAATCCTGAGTAAATGCATGTCCTTTGACACTGCCTCCTAATGGAAGGAGGTCAGTAACAGAGGGCTCATTTGGGCCGTTGCAACTCTTTATGGTGCACCTTTCTACAGAGTGCTATGTAACATACAAAAACATATAATTATTCTGACAGCACTGGATAAGAAGATCCAGAAACACCAGGAAATTATCTATATCAAAGCAATTTTCCAAAAGTTTTGCAAAGCAGTACATGGCCTCTAACAATGTAAAATCAACACAGATGACAACTTATTAGAAATATTGAAGAGATTTAAAAATGTATATATGTCATAACTTGTCATTAGTCTCTCCTCATCAAATCCATTCCGCATCAAAGCTCTGCCACTAGCAGTCATGTAGAGTGGCCCCTTTTAGAGTCTTATAACGTTAGATCAATTACATCATTTCTAATTCTAATAAGAATTAGTCGTATTTTACTTTCTGCAACAGGAGGAAATGAAAACACTTAAATATAGTACTTGCATAAATGTCCTTTCCAGCACTCATCCTTGTTCCTGATGCTGTGATGGATGAGGATTGTAAAAAAAATATATATATATATTAAATTAAAAAAACAAATAACCACTTCCCACATGATGGCCTGCCTGTTGCCTGCTTGACAGAATGCAAAGTTCGCAGACGCTACTCCTGCATGTGTGCTGAAAATAGTTAGCGTGTGGGATGAGCGCCGGGGTCGGTCCCTCTGGCAGGGTAGAGGCCGGTTTGATCTGCCCCCGGAGGGAAAGACGGTGGTTAGGTGAGGGGCCCTGGCAGGACGGAACAGAGAGGGGGAACCGCAGCGAGGGAGGGGGGGACTGCCATTCAGAGACAGTCTGTGGTCAGGTGCATGAGTTGGAGACGGATGGAAGAACTGGTTTCTGTGACCCCGCACGCCAAAATTATCTGTTGAAATAATTTGCTTTGATCGTTGCCCATGAGAAGCCACACCTGTTATATGTAGTCCTTTTCCATTAACCTCTCTGTATTTATTTGAATGTTTACGCACTCTTGCACTTAACAGTCTAGAAAGAGAAAAAAAACAACCAAAGAAATGAAGATTCCCTGAGGAGGATGGACTGTTGTGGGGTGGTTTTCTGGCTTGCAGCACGTGGGGCGCACTAAGCCCAAATGAACTCAGAATCCCACAGCAACCTGACCAAGATGGGCATGTGGACCAGGAAGCAGAAATAGAAATATGTGTAAAAAAACACACCCTTTCAGTGGTGGCCCAAGCTGCAGCGCAACTGGAAACAAAAGGAAATAGACGGTTTGAAAAGGGCTGCGGACGGCTAAAAACACCGCGGAGACGTTTTTCCGCAATCACTTCCACTCTTTAAAAGATTCCTGTGTTTTTTTTTTTTAGGGGGTTTGGGTTTTCGTAGAAGGAATCCCAACATGTCAACAGTTAGCGCAGTCACCATCTTTAGACGCTGTAAAAATATTTCTGTGAGACACACTATCATTCATGGTACAAAAACCAGCAGCGTTGATACAATCGAACGTAACTTCCCCTGAATTCCATTGCACAATTACGTTTTCCCAGGAATGTCACTTCTTCAAAAAAAAAAAAAAAAAACACTCTTGGGCAGCAGGCGCCTCTCACTTAGTCTACTTGCAAATTAGGCTGGTTTATTGTTAGATATAGGTTTTGCAATAATCACATATAGGAAGTGTTTAAAGGAGTGGTTCACCAAAAGTTTAACATTTACATAAATTTGATCACTATACTTAGGGTGAAAGTTTTCCCCCCCTCCTAAGGGACCATACAATATACAACCTAAATAATTTCATGCTATACTTATGGGGACAAGTTATTTCAGCCCTCCAGATACCTCATTGTCTTCCCTACATAGGACTGAGGGAAACTCTTATTAATGTGCCCACATGAGGGGGCTGTAAAGCAAAGAATCGAGGTGTGTAATTATCACTTCAGTGGCTGAGTTCAACCACAAAACACCAGATTTAAATCTCACGTCCACTCAGGTTACATGTATGAGTCTGTCAGGAGTTTGACATATTAAACATTTAGAATAAATAACCTCAAAGTGGCATATTCACACTTCATTCCTTTATTCTTCAGTGCTCACAGAAAAGATTAACACTTTAAAACCATTTTGTAGCCAATGTTACATTCCACATTGAATAAGGTGAAGAAGCCTCATCCTTATATACAAAAAACAATGTTTAAATGTGTGAACTTTCTTGACTAGAACTGAAGTGTTTTTGTAGTCATCACAGCTTGATCAAGATTTGCTTAAAACATCTCCCAATTTTATTCAATCTTACAAATGGTGAAAAACAAGAAAACTTCATTTACAATGGGTAATCTGTTTAAAAACGTCATTTAGGTACATCTCAGTCATAAAACCAGTAATATCAAAGTCTATACAACGTGCATTACTACAGAGGTTTGAAATGGTGGGATCTAATGGAAAAGTGATGAGCACCTATTGTTTCGACAGTTAACTAAATCTAGTTCATTAAGGAATGGTTGTGTCCACAGGTGCGTTGAGCTTGAGTTGTAAACAACTGTGCACTGCAAAGACAACATTTAAGGTATAGGACTTTCCCTTTAAATAGCACAATGTGTCAAATCTTGCAGACACAGCTTTAGCTGCTACATCCAATTTGCCCAGCACCAAAATACTTCAATTAAATATGTCAAATTCAGCATCGTGTCAACACAGTCATGGTTTCATGTAGAGAGAAAAAATAACAAAAACAAAAAAAAAAACACATTCACACTCACAGTCGCACTTTCACGCTCACCCACGTCACAAATGCAAGCACCAATGAGCAGTGAGGAAGCAGCAGCACACTCTCAGTACACCTCCTGTCCATCACTGCCAAGGACATTGCAGTCATTATGGATGAGATGGTTGCAGAATAGTAAACAAACACCAAAAAAAAGAAACAAAAAAATATCCCTGGTTTTAGACAAGTCCTCGCATTCCTTCAGCCGGGCTCCGTCGTCTCCTTCATTCCGGTGTCTCGTTCAGCAGGATTACTCAGCAGTGGCGGCGGCTTCCTCTGGACTGGCTGCCGTTTCTGGTTCAGCGGGTGAAGCTTCAGCTGGTTTCTCGTCTCCTGCCGCTGCCGCTTCTCCTTCTGCCTTCACTGCCGCCTCCTCCTCGGCTTTCGGCGGCTCCTCGGCTGCAGCCTCCTTGGCTCCTTCTTCCGCGGCCTCGGCCGGCTTGGCCTCCTCAGCAGCGCCCGCCGCCTCATCTGACGCAGCCTTCTCTCCCTCTGCCGGTTCCGCCGCTGCTGCTGCTCCCTCTTCTGCCACCTCCTCGGAATCCTTCTTGGTCTTCTTAAAGGAGAAGCCGCTCAGCTTGAAGGAGGGTTTCTTGAAGGAGAACCGCTTCTTCTTCTGCTTGCCATCTTCGCTGGTAGACGGGGCGCCTTCCTCCTGTTTGGCGGAGGCCTCTCCATTTGTGGCAGCGGGCTCTTTCTCCCCGTTGGCCTCGGCGGCCTCCACTTTCTCGCCTTCTTCTTTTGGCGCCTCCTCAGTAGGAGTGCTGCCGTTGGCCTGAACATCGGCCTTGTTGGCCTCCTCTGCAGCTGGAGAGGCATCCCCGTTGGTCTTGGCATGGCCGTTCTCCTGGAAGGAAGGAAAACAGAATAAATGGGACCGTGCACATCAGAGTCTTACTTAGGCCTAGATATGAATGTGTGTGAAGGACCACCCTGCAAAATCTGATATTTATTTAAATAAAAGGGGAAAAAAATCTGACTCGATGTAACCAATGGGAAAATAGCATTTAAACTGCAGCAACATCTGTTACTAGGAGAGTGACGACAGATCTGTGGCTCCAGCTATGGGCCAATCGGTTAGACTGCAGTTCCACCGGGTAGCCACCAGGTGGCGTTCAGTTTGGGTGTCGCTGGGAACATAGGAATTTGGGATTCCCCCCCTTCTCTTTTAACGACCCTTTTTGGATCACTTTGTTTTTTATCATATAAAAAAAAGAAAGCCATATTCAAACCAAGCGTGTCCAGTGTTCAGTGCATTGTTCTTTTGTGACGTGCATGAACAAAACAAAAAAAAACGTGGCTCCTTTTCTTGAATCTGGCAACAAAGGCGTGGTATCTTTTTTTTGTAAAATGGCCATGCCACAGTGAGAGCGGCCACAGACCCGCTATACACACTTCCAACCTAAAGAATAATGTGAAATGGAGCTGAACGCCCACAGTAGCCTCCATTAGAATAAATAAAATATATATTTTTATCCGGCTGGGAGGTATATTTTAATCGGATTTCATGTGCAGCTGCGCAAAGTATAAATATATATTTAACAAAAAAACCTCAAAGTACCAATTAAAGGTTTTTCCAATTAAGATTCTGCATTTGAAACCACGTTCTCCTTTAAACCGGCGAACATTGGGAACAATGCACGCGCCGGTGAGAACGGATCCATGTGGCCACTTTCCCTGGAAGCCGGTGAGCGTGGGGATGCGCTACATGAACATGGAGCACGCCATTGACGCAACACATTGCAAGATTGAGGCTTCAAAAAAAATCGGAGCACTTAACCACTCGAATAAATCGTTTTACCTGCCCGTTGGCTTTGGCTGCGACCGCTGCACCTTCCGCCGGCTTCTCCACCGCAGCCTCGTCTTTTCCAGCGGTTTTGGAGATTTGAGCTCCCATGCTTTTTTTTTTGGTCCAACAAAGGAACCCAACCGATCAAATGAATGAACAAAGACCGCAAGCCTCCTTCTAAAAAAAATCCCCGTCAAAACGCCGACACCTCCTTCTCCAAACCGAAGCCGAGGGAATCAACCGAAGTGACCGCACACGGGACAAGGGGGGAAGAAGTTGCAGGAAAAAAATGCGGCGAAGACGCGGAAAAAAAAGGAATTGCGAATTCTTCCAATTTTTTTTCCTCGAGCGGAGTTTGTAAATGGAGAAATTGGCCCCGCCGCAAATGAGATGCGGAGTACAACGCCCCAGTCCGCTGATGAATGGGCACTGGGGCTATGACGACACAGCCGCCCGCTCTCCGCCAATCACAAGTCCGGCATCCAACGAGGGGGCGGGGCCACGGAGCGGGCTGCCGTGGACAATAGAAGAGAAACAACAACATGGCCAACAACTTGCTGATATTTTCGACTTTTAGCTGCTGAAACGGATTTTTTTCTTGTTTTGATCTGAAAAATACAGTGAGAAGATTACAAAAAATCTCCATCAAATATGGTTTCCCCCTCAATATGAGCAGAGATGCGCCTAAAAACAGCAAAACAACACAAAACATTTGTCTTTTCATGGTAGGTTTGTATTGTTGTTTACTCTGGTAAATGTCTTCACTATCATTTCATTTCCAAAATGCAGTACAATTGCCCTTTTTTTGATTAACTGGGTTCAAAATGAACTTTTTGCATCACCAGAAAAAAAACACTTTTCGGATTCATTTTTTACAGCCAAAAGTAATAAATCCCTTTTACGATTGCAATATGCTTTTAGTGTGCCCAGAGTTATTCCCAGTCAATAAATGATGTGTAGCAGGTGTAAATCCATGTTTTTGTCCACCAACCAAATCGCTCTGACACTATATATTACTATTGTTTTTGTTTCTGACCTCATATATTAACATATGAGGTCAACACTTGTTATGTCATAAATGTATATTCTCTCAAGGATTTGTCAGTAGAAATACTTCAAGAACATCATTTAACATTTCATTTATTTATTTCTTTCACTTACCTAAAGCCAAATGATAGTGATTGTACAAAATGCATTTGACAAAATTGTGTAGCCAGATAAAATGCATTGGAATTAATTTTAAATTGACATACATTGGTGCAGTGAAGGCAGAATGCACAAAGTTGTTTACTACCACACACGTTCCAAAACAACAAGAGGGACTGGACAGCTGACATGACAAAGCAGTGGTCAGCTGGTCACATGTCATAACCAAATACACCGTACTGACATATGCCACATTGAGAAAACAGACGTCCTCTGTAACTATAAGCCCCCATGCCTACAACTTCCCTCATCCCTCTTCTTGCATAATAGTGTCTTGTCTGCTGGTTGCAGCTGGAGCATCCCAGTGACCCAGATATAATGAGAGTTTATAGCCCTGTGGTGCTGCTGCTGCTGCTGCTGCTGCTCTGGCAGCCTGCACCGCTCTGACTCCACCACCAGCCACAAGTCTCCTCTCTTCTGCCATCATTGCATGACCCACATCTCCATGGTAACAAGTGCAAAATGGCTCCAGTGAAGCAGAGGCTTGCATGCCGAGGGCAGCGGTAGCAGCAGCGGCAGCAGCAGCGATCGTGACTCCTGGTTATGCAGAAGTAGGGTGAGAGTGAGTTCAGAACTAAGACGCACAGATTGCTGAGGGATTAGGGACTTTCACCGGCCCTCCCTTCTTTACCCTAACAAGGCCACGCTCATTGTTGTGATATTCTGATTACATGCAAAGCTGCGTTTTTTTTTTTTTTTTGCAGCGATCTTCCATGAATATGTAAACAAGGGACAAAGCCGGAGTGTTTTCAGTAAGCAACCGTGCAACAAAACATGCAGACAAAAAGATTCCACCTGTCAAAACTACTGTGTCACGCCATTGTTTTATACGGGTGTGAGCAATTTAAATTTGTACAAGTGTTTGAAACTGCAGTGTTAACTTGTGAAAGCCAAAAGGTCAGCACCAAATAGCAGTGGGAAAAAAAACTAAAAATTCCTTTTATTGGCTGCAAATTAACATGGCTGTTACTGATATCACTTAACTGTACGATAGAAAACAAGCTCAGAATTGGTGTCTTTCATAGACAAAGAATTATTTCTAAAACAAAACTGCATGTGATTAATGCTTAGGATTTAAGCTGCTTATTCAATCGACTATTAACTAGTCTGTTAGCAGAAAAAAAGGGAAGAATATTAGATGAATTGTGATCAGAGGTCAGCATTTTGATTGGTCTGTAAATCCATGGAAAGTATTAAAAACTAATGTTTCCTCTTCTGGATTTTTGAATCATGTTGCATCCTGCACCCACAAATCCCTCCCCCATCCACCCACAATTAATGACTAGAATATTTCCTGAAGAATTATTGATTGTTCTTCTGGAACTGCATTATTTATTGATCTATGTGCTATGAAGAGCCCGGTGTATGCAGTTTTTTAAATCCCCACAAAGACCTCAGCAGGTGAATTCACTTATCAACGGCAGCCTTTCAGGCAGAGCTGGATATTACCTGTTGTTGATTTCAGCCAGGAACAAAAACCTTTGCACATAGATGTCCTGGGGAAACTGTTGAATGCAAATGGAACAAGCATATATTAGACCCAAATCTTTGTGACTATTTCCCTTGGGTATAATTTAAATGTTAAACATAATTTTAAACCATCATACTCACATTTAAACTAAAGATGAAAAGCAGTCACATCAATTCTGTGAAGTAACTAAGTAAATTTACTGAAGTCCTTTAATTTTGAAGTACACAGTTCTTTCACTCTACTATTTAATAGGGAGATCTTATATTCTCTATTCCATCACATCTATTTTTAGATGCAGATTTGACACAATGGATAGTATAACAAAATTTTGCAACACGTCAAATATGGAAGCAGTGGTCTCCAACCTTTTGTTGTTTGACATCTCATATAAAGCAGTGAGTTGTTGGCTCAATCACAACACTCATTAGAATCCAAAACCACTATTTGCATAAATGATTTATTAGACTTAGTTTTGATACAATGGCAAAGAAGAAGAAGCAGTTATATATGTTCAGTTTTTTTTATATTCACTAAAGTTAATTTCAGTCAATTAAAGGAAGTTTTAACTGTGTATTTAATTCATTTCATTCATTATTTTATTCATGTAAGTGAATACAATTCACTTAAAAGTAATTAAAATACATACATACCTATGCACCTTTACTGAAGTGGAATTCTTTATGCAAGACTTTTACTTGTAATGGAGTAGTATTAAATACTGTATTGGTCCTTTTACTTTAGCAACATATGGTAGTACTTGTTCCACCACACCAAAGCATAGACTGTTTAAATCGGTAAGCTATAAATACTACATAAATGCTCCAGAGACGAGGAGGAGGTGTCCCACTATACATTGTAATCTGCCATTGGCTGAAAACGTTGTCAATCAAAGTTCTGGATCCGCAATCACAGCTGCAGCAAGACAAACCGGAAAAAGAAGCGGCGGGCTGTTTGACCGCCGAAATAAAAGCCCCCAAAACCGTCTCACGTAAAATAAAGTCAGGTTACTGCATAACATTACCACGCGACCACACCACCCTCACGTTATAACTAAAACAGCCCTTTTTGAATTGCTCTTTGAATTTAAAAAAAGCGTCACGCTTCCCACTTGGTAGATTTCACCGAGCGCGCGAGCGACGACGGCTTTATTTTGAAAGGATTATCCGGAAACGCCGATGCGGCATTGCAGCGGGCTTGACAGGCACCGTCGCCATCGTCATCATCTGTACGCACGGCGACGGCAGGAGAGTCGGCAGGGACGGGCATCCCACCGCTATTCTCCCTCAATGCGAGAAAAACACTAAGAGAGCGGCGAGAAAAAACACCGGCGGACCCCCCCTCCCTCCCCCCAAAGAAAGTCCCTCTGGAAACTCCGATGGATTAGCCTGAATTTCTGTGGTAAGCTCGTCTTCTCTCTCTTTTTTTTTTTTTTTGCTTGTGTTGAATTTCAATTGGTGCACCCGCCTTGTCCCCTATTTTGCGCTGTGGACTCCGACGACACACACACACACACACACACACACACACACAGACGGAGAAATAACGCCGCGACTCGCCGCGTTCCAGCCACTATATTGACTCCCGGGCACCGCGCAGACGTCGCCGTCTCCGTTTTTTTTTTTTTTTTTTGACGGATCGGTTTTGCGCTCGCGGCGGCGCGTGAGCCGTGGGCTATGAAGCGGGGTTGTAGTCGTGTGGATGATGTTTTGCAGCGCCGTGATTGTGGAGAAAAGGGGGGCTCTTGTGTTGCAGCAGCAGGGATGGATGCGCCGCAGAACACCGCTCTGACCACTGATGAGGCCATACACACACACACACACACACACAGAAAGAGAGGACACCACAAACGGCCTGCAGACAGCCACCTATTGATTTGTCCCCAAATAATTGTCATATGCTTTAAGGTAATAGCATTGCCACGCTGTTAAATATCCAATTAAAGCTGTCCTAATCGGGTTATCTGATGTATCTGGAGGTGCAGCCATCCATCTTGGAGGCAAACACCGGGGGATGATATACTGTGTAGCTGGGAGCCTCAGCTTCATCCATGTGCAATTAGTTAACCAGAAGTGTTGTGTGCTGGTCTACTCTGCACCCTGAAGCTCATTCCGCCTGTCCTTGGTCCATGAGTGACTGCACAATCTGCTTGCGTGATATGTATCACATTAGAATAAAAGGAGGTTTTTTACTATGGTTCATGGACCATGTACATTTCCCCGCAGGCTTTTTTTTTTATCCATATAGTACTTCATCAGGTACTGGCACACGAGGCAGCTGCTTTTGGGTTCAGGATTTCAGGTTCCCGTGACTGGAGTGAGGCATTCAACTCATTCTGAAGTCTTGTGTAGTCTGGTCACTATAAGGCGGTGGCTAACGGTCATTTTCCTTATGGATTAACATGTCGACTGATGTCACAATGAGTTGTTTGTGCTATAATATGGTGAAAATTATCAATCACTGTTTCCCAAAGCCAAGGAGATGTCCTCTATTTGACTTGTTTGGTTTTTATAGGTCTTATATGGCCGAGCCATTACAATAAAGGCATTTTAACTGTTTCAAGGAGAATGCCTTAGTTTTCTATTGAATTCAATGTCCTTATGTTGTCTTCTTTTTGCGCCGGCCATCAGGTCACAAAACACCAAAGATTTACAGGTTTTCTGTCAGAGGAACCAGAAAATATTCGCATCTGAGGATCTGAGAATGACTCCACATCATTAATTTATTACCAGAATAGTTTAACGGATAAATGGACTAAATGGTGCAGCCTGCCTGTGTCTTTGTTTAGCACTTTCTAAGCAACTTAAGTCTTCTTGAGTTCCACCAGAAACCTTCCAACCTACATTGCTTTAGACCCGCTGTGACTGCATCATTATTTCCAGTGGATTCTTACATTGACCATTGCCCTCCACTGGCAGGAAACTTGGAAAGAGCTGTTTAAACCCCCCCAGACTAGTTCAGAGCAGACTGACAGGAGCAGAAGCTGAAGAATCTGCTCCCGTTTCTGGACTCTTCAAGCAAAACTTAGGCAAAACTCTCACTGATTTGAATCTACTTGCCCTTTTTCAGTGGCTGCAGTGATTTAACAACATGACTTAACCGTGAACGTTGTGACGCCAAAACACAGCCGGGCTTAAACCCACACTTACATACTGTAATGTATGAAGCTCAGCTGTGGGTTTTATAACTATAGCTCTTTTCATTCAGAATGTGAAGAATGCTTTGAAAGCGCAACACTGCATTTCATTGTGCACATATAATCTTGTAGCAGAGTGAAATGTGGCCATTGTCTTGCTGTTGAAACGCTGAATGAACTCAGTTGTCTGACACAAGCAAATATTGTAACTATTCAGTGAATGGCACCCATAAGGAAGAGATTGTCCGGCAAACACACAAGTGGGGGCTTCACTCCGTCTAAATGGCACACGGCTGAAAATGATCCTCTTCCCGAAGAATCACAACAAGTTGTATTTCGGAGTTGAATAAGGTCATAGCGGGTGTAGGAGGGGTGTGGGAGGTTTGACCTTGTTCTGTGCAGAGTCAATGATCACTTCAGATTAAACAGAGCTGTCTTGTTGTCGTTGCTGAATTGCAAAACGATTGAGTTCTAGATTTGTTCGCTGAGGATGAGTCATGAATGCGTGTTTATCATAATGCAGAAAACTTTCTAAAACACAGTCACAAAGTGCTTTACAAAACAAGATAAAATGATACAGAATGAATTTGATTCTTCATTATTTATTTGCAAGTGGCTGTGCATGATAATGAACGTTTCAGAACACTCTATTTATAGCTACAACAATTAGTCGATTAATCGATTAGTTGCCAAATAAGTTATTCAGCATCTACTTTGATAATCCTTTCATTATTTGATGTGAGTCATTTTTGAGAAGAAAATGTTCAAATTCTCTGATTCCAGCTTCTCGAGTCTGATTTTCTTTTTATGGTTTCTTTATTCTTCTATAACAGTAAAATGATGATCTTTGGGTTGTAGACTGTTTGTCTGGATAAATAAAGACATTTTAGGTTGAAGCTGCAGTGCTTGACATTTTCCGCCATTGTATGGACCCAGCTAATTGATTAATCTTTTTCAGTCATCTATCGATTAATCGACTATTAAAGGAGTTAGTTGCAGCCATAATTATATTCCATCAGTCATCCTAGTCAGTGATGGTTTCTGAAAGCTGAAAAGAAAAGTGCCAATAAGAAATCAATTAACAAAACATAATAATAACATAATTAAAACATACAATCGTAAAAAGGGGCTGTTTTTGATCCTAGACATGCTGCAATAGGACAGATGTCCATGTGCAGATGACCAATAAAAAGACATTAAATCAGGATGTTCTATAAACACATCTAATAAAAACATAGAACATGAGGCCGGATCTGCTTTATAGAACATATAAAACAGAGTCAAGGTAAAAACATTAAACATTAGGCCTTATAAAACAAGGTATATAATAAAAACATGTAATAAAAGTTGGCAATAAGATATATCATTGTTTTGTTTTCTTACAGAGCTTATTTTTAGAAACACTAATATAGAAAAACGATAAACTATAATAAGCTGAAATGATTACTCTCCTCATGAAAATGACAAAATCAGCAACTGTTTCCAAATCCAATTATTATTTGTAGCCATTTCTGCTTCTCTACGATCTTATGAAAAACTAGATATTTTAGAATGAATAGCACTTTATTCAAGTTAGTTTTCTTTTACAAGGAATTTGCTTTGGTGTAATCGATGCTTGACAAACAACATTACAACATTGAAAAATAACCTTACTAAATAGAAATAATCTTTAAAAAATATATGTACTGTAGAGATAAAAATGACTTACAAAATATTAGAAATAATAGAAAAAAATGTGCAAAAAGTCAGGAATGCAAATAAAAGTGTGTGCAAGTTTTGTGTGAGTTAATTATTATATAAAGTTATTTTTGGTGGTTGGATGAAACAAGTAAACTGAAGTCACTACATAAGCCTTATGTTGCTATTTTTCTATTATGTCATAGACTAGGTGCTTCACATAAAAGCTTCACCTTCAAATTATAGTAATCAGCAGATGAACCATTGATAGAAATAATCATTAGTATAGCACTATCATTACCAAATAACTAACAGGTAGTATGGTCTGTTCAATTAATAAATACAACGGGAACATTTAAAAGCTTTTATAAGGATTGTTTTGCTGTATATCTCCTGTTCAATCCATCAGTCACGCTGTGTGACCCTGATATGTCTGTGCTTTTAATTTAGTCTATTGATCTCACTGCTTTACTATAAATGGCTGAGTATGTCATTATGGCTCCCAGCGCTCTGTGTGTGTGTGTGTGTGTGTGTGTGTGTGTGTGTGTGTCCCTGTGTGTACGTGTTATCATAGATGATTAACACTTGTGCCGGTAGTGCATCCAAACAAAGGCCTTCATTTCAGTAAATTAATTTCCAGTTGAGCCCAGCGGTTGTGAGCGATGTAGTAGCAGTAATCCTGTCCCGTTCCTCCATGTTGTCTTCTTTTTTTTTTTAACTTCCTGAAGTGAGGGACTCTCACTGCGGCGTGTTTTGCGTTTTAATAGCATTAAACAGATTTGGCCAGACATCAGAGGCAGATTTCAGACAAGATCTCGAGTTAATCAAGACAATTTTTTCTATAAGACAGCCCTGCCCGTCGGTGTATTTTTGTTTTTTTTGCTGTGAGTCCTCCCGCCAGTTCCTTCCCTTGTCCTTGTTGTGTTACGACGCAACACCCACGTTACCGATACGACCCTGTCCCCATTGGACCTGTCTCATCACGCCACCGCGGCCCTCTCAGGGGGAAAGCTGTTCATTTGGGTCTGAAAATAGCGTGATGAGTGTTGTCGCAGGCGGAGGTGGACATGCGATACCCGGGCTGTGCCATGGAAGGGACAAGCCCCGCAGCTAAGATGCCATCATCTGCTTTTCTGATGGGGGTGGAGGGTGGGTTGGTGTGTGTGTGTGTGTGTGTGTGTGTGTGTGTGTGTGTGTGTATGTATGTATAAGTGTGTGCTGGAAATCAGGCCCCCGAGCAGGCCAGCGTGTGCCTGTATGTGTGTCCGTTGTCACACGGAAACGCTGTGAGAACACCGATCATTGTGTCGCACAGCTCCGTCTTGACATTATAATATGATCCATAGCGTTGGTTCATGCGTGTAATTGAGTAACCCTTGAATCTGAAAGCCGCCCACGCGCGAAACTCTTATGTGAAAATGTGATAACGTCTGTTGCCGTCCAACGATCTTGGGCAAAAAAAAGGCGATCCATCGGACTAAGTTCATCCCCTTAAACGAAGCAGTTTGACGTCCAAAAGAAGGCTGATTTCTATACGACTCATTCAGCCGCTTCAGTCCACACAGACATGATTCATATGCAAATGTTTACTAAGAGAAGGCTTGGCCAAAAACGCAACGCCACAATGGGAACATATGTATATAAACAATACGAGATGGCCTAGATTCTGTGCAGCAGAATGGTTCCAGATCTATTAAAGCGACGGTAGTCCCTGGCCTTTTTACTTCAAGAGCAGGAAGATCTTCATAATCCCTACAGGCAGCACGATTTACTCTGATCCCTGCAGCAGTGGTTGCAGTGCTTTTTCAATCACTGCAGTTAAAGAGCAAATGCATCAGAAAACTGAAACTATCCCAAACAATGCGAGGCGAGTCGCTTCACTCAACATTTGTATTTTCCACTGTGTGACTCCTGAGTTGAGTTGTGACTATAAGTTTTGAATTAAGACCTCGCCACCAGTTTTTTAAACTATCCCCCTTTTACTCTTTAATTAATTTGATCTGCCATATCTGACATTGTTTCTTTCATCACAGATTTATGTATCAATTGTTTGTGGATTGTTTAGAATTTCTTAATTATTCCAGGTAAATTCAGTGGCATATTCTGTCCAGCCGACATAGAAAAACAGCAAATCTTTATTAAATATTTTAGAAGCTGGAACCAGTTTTTGTGCTTTAAACCTAACTTTAACAATAATTAATCTATGGCTGCAACTAATGTCAATTCAGATTATGATTAATTAATCTATCGATTAGTGAAATGATTAATTGGTTAGTTGTTTGGTTCATAAAATTATGAAAAAGTTAATCACTATTTTCTAAAGATGAAGACTCAACCTAAAATATCTTTTTTTTTCCTAGACCAACAGTCCACAACACAAAGATCATTAGTTTACTAATATAGATAATAGTAAACTTATACTATAATAATTGGATTTGAGAAGCTGGGTCCAGAGAATTTGGACAGAGAAATCTACTAATAAATTATCAAAATAAATATAATAGTTGACAACTAATCAATTCGTTGTTGCAGGTCTAAAGTAATCCGTCATTTAATTCAACGTTGGACCAAAAGTTCCAATGTTTGTTCAGCTTTATATTAGCTGTTGACAGTAATATATACTTGGTTAATGTCCCTCACTTCCTTATTTCCTGCTGTTTTAGAGCAGCTTCTGCAGTTCCTCTTGAATGGAAAATGTGGACTAATCTTGCTTTTTTAAAGTTGCTCTTTTTGCTCGTTACATAGCTGTGAAAATGGAGGGCACTGTAAATACCAGAAGATGGGAGATGTAGATATAAATGTCAAGGAAGATTATTTGATATCTGGAGGATTACCGGAGGAGCTGCAAGTCCTACTGCTTGGATTTCCGTCTTTGGGGCTTTATTCTGTAACGCTACCACTGGGCTCGTTTCTTCTTCTGGGTATTTTATGGCGTTTTATTGGCAGTAATGAATCACAATGATCCTCCTTCCCTCTGCTGCAGCTCTGCTCTACTGTTGGTTAAACGGCGTGGTGCAAATAAAAAAACTGGATAAACTGTAAAAGTGCTGCGACTCGATCGGCATCTGTTTTCGAGACCGCTCTAGTGTTTTCTACTTTTTTTGTCAACACAGAACCTTGGGGCGTGTTGACAGGGAAGTGTCTGCAAAGCACAGTGCAGGTAAAACACAGCTGATGTTTAGAGCGTGTTGTTTTTTCCACTACTATTGGTGCTTTTAAGTGATTAATGTAATTACCTACTCAAGCATCAACTCTGCAAATGAAGCCATTATAAATCATCATGGGCTTTTCTCGTTAATCCTGGTGGTAAACGATGATTAACACCAGCCAGAGAACTCCCTGAAAAGGTCAACTCTTTAACATAACATGCTTTCATATACTGAGACATTCTCCACTTAACTTTGCTTGCACCCATTTTGTTTTCCTTGTTAGAGAATGTGAAACCCCCCTGAAGGGATTTATTCTTATACTGTTTAGGTTTCCTTGTAACCATTAAGCTCCGGTGTCATGCAGGACGTGCCTCTGATTCCACGTTATTAAGAGGGGGAAAACTTGTTTCCTAGGAACAGATTAAAAAGGAAAAAGAAAACAAGACATGATGATTCTCAGATATTTGCTGCAGTATTTGCTGAATAAGAGGATTAAAGTTGTCAGGGCTGCAACTGACGGGTTATTTCCATTTAATTCATTTGTGGATTATTTTCCTTTGTTTTGTCTCTAAAATAATAGGTAATTGTGAAAATCTTATCTTTTAAAATGTGTAATTTCGTCTGAAAAATAACTCAGAACCCAAAGATTTTCAATTTACTCTCATGTCACATATATCATATTATTATAAAAAGTAGGATTCAAAAATGAATTAAGTGGAGCACTACTTAGGAAGGAATTTTCTAGTTGATTGGTTTATTTTGAAATTGTAAAAAATGTCAAATGGAATAATTTTGTTGTTCTGGTTGATTCAACATGGGTTGAATTCCATTGCATCATGGGTCATTGATGCTTAGATGTATTTACATTACCATTCAAAAGTTTAGTCATTTAGAAATATATGTTAATGTGATAAATAAATATTCTAGCTGCAAATTTTTCCTTTTTTCTAAAGGTACATTATGTTTGCTAATTGCACTAGAAGCCTAATGAACTATTAGAAAACCCCATGCAAACAGTTTAGCTTCCTATTTTGAAGGAGAAAACTATTATTTTAAATAAACATCATTTATATACTTAATCATAATGGTTATATTACATTGTATTATGTTTGAAATGTAAGCCCTTGGACCCAGGAAAGATTGATTTAATGTCAAATTAATTGACTGGGTGTTGCAGATATAAAAAATAAATATCATTTAAAGTATGCAGAGGATGAAATTTAATAATTAAAAAATAAACGTATTGCTCTGACTGAAAGTGTATGCTGATGATGCTGTTGACTTCATCACTGCTGCATTAGTTTGTCCGAGGGTAGAAGTTGTAACTCTGGAGCCTGCGCGCGGCTCCTTGTAAAACACACAAAATAAATGAATAAAGCTCATGCCAGGCCCGTGTCGGCGTGTAAATTCCGCTCACGTGTGGTCGTGCAATAAGATGGAAAAGTAAACCACGATAAGTGGCGCTGGTTAAATTCTTTTACGGCACGTTGAGCTGGATGCTCTCTGCGTGAAGTATCTCGCGGCAACGGCGGCGCGTGCACGCGGTTAACGAGCGCGACCCGGAGCAGCCACACACCGCGGCTCGGTCACGTTACGCTCCTCCGTGTTAATAGGGGGATGGAGTTTGAAGCATCGCGTTTTAATTTCAGCCGTGATTGAAAGATTTTTCAGAAGGCTCGCAGTAACTCTCCGAGGAGGCAGTGAAATAATGGAATATTGAATCATAATTTCCCCACCGGAGTAAGGCGTTATTATTTCACGTACGCAGTAATTCCACCTCACTTGTTTTTTTTTTTTCTCTTCACCCACAGAAAGTAGAGAATGGGCTGCGTCCAATGTAAGGATAAAGAAGCAGCAAAACTCACTGATGACCGGGAGACCAGCCTCTCACACAACTCGGGGTACCGCTATGGGTCCGACCCCACGCCGCAGCACTACCCCAGCTTCGGGGTCACCACGATCCCCAACTACAACAACTTCCACAGCGGCGCCACGCAGGGGGTGACGGTGTTCGGCGGAGTCCACACGTCCTCACAGTCCGGGACGCTGCGGTCCCGGGGAGGAACAGGTGAGGGGATAGGGTAATTGTGAAATGAATGTTAAATAAACGCACAAGACAAGCGCCGGTAACAATGGGTTTCTTAATTGTTGGGAAAATGATCACCCCCTCCATTGCTCAAAGTGGTTTCGTCCACATGTGGTTTTCCAGTGGGCGGGGCCAGGGTCAAATGGCTAATTTTTACAGTCAGCTAGTAGCTAGCTAAGTGGAACTAATAATACGTAGAAGCCGAAGAATAGTAAGTCGTATCACACAAATTGTTCAACAATTGTCCAAATTCAGACTCTTTTTTGCAGTCTGCTGGTTAAGATAAGACCTTAAAGCTCAAATGTTGTATGTTATCGGTGCGGCAGACCAAATTTTCATAGTTTTTCCCTCATTGATTAATTTCTATTTTCATGTCTGGCTCCAAAATTGTCCTCTAAAATGTACCATTTATTGCACACATATATTTAGAGAAACCTTTGAAAATGTGCTCAGAGCACTGAGCACTGAAACTCCAAATAAAATAACCTCAGTTTGAGCAGTAGCTGTGTAAAACAGGCTGATACTAGTACTGTCTCTAAAGTACATCGCTGTCAGTAAAAGAGGATCAAATAGCAACCAGAGTAATTCAGTAAGAAAATAATACATAAATGGCCCTAATCCAATACTCAGCTGGCTAATGTTGGCTTTGTGCTTATCATATATCATCTAATAAAATATATCAGACTATTTGTGATAGGTTGATAATGTTCTTAAGGGCGACACATTGTCACAGGTTCAAGGACTTGAGCTGGGGCCTTTTCCATGTGGAGTTTGCATTTCCTGGCTTTTCTCCAGGTTCTCCCTATTGACGTTCTGTATCTCTCTACACTGCAAGAAGTGAAAATATCCCATTTTTGGTACAATTACTCCAACATAATGTAAACTTATTATTCCACGGGCAGATCATTTAGCCTTTTATACGTTTTTACCTTCATTTTAGTCCATTTCTTAAAGAAAATCTTGTTGTGTTAAAACAAGACCAAATTGACCCAAATCAGGAAAAACATAATAACGTATCTGCCAGTGAAATAAAATAATTCTACTCAATGTTTGACTAATTGTACAAAAAACACCATATTTTCACCTGTTAAGATTTCAGTTTGTGCAGTGTAAAAGCTAATAGCTATATTTTGGGATATTAAGAGGAACATTTAAAGAAATCCCCTACTAGCTGCTGCTACCACATTGGATAAATTCTTCTTTGTATATTTTGTGGATTGTGATGTCTTTTTAATGACAGTCCTAGTGTTCTGATTGTTGTAGCACGCTAGTGTTTCACATCATAGCTTCAATGATTTTTAGGACAATGTACAATCCCAATGTATAGATGATTCCTTAGTTTTGCTTAAGTATTGTTTTATTTTTAGAATATTTTTTTCATGTATAACTCAATGAGCATCTTGGCTGCTCTCTTGGTCAGGTCACAGTTGTAACACAGATGTTTAAAATACGGGTTAATAAATAAAAAAAAAAATAAAAGATCTGATATTTCAACTTTAACATTTTGCTTGATGCTTCTTCCTGAGTGGAAATCTGGGAAACTCTTTTGAGAAAAAAAAAGCCATGAAAGTGGTGCACGTCATGCCTGGGGACACTACTCCTTCTTTCATTCTGGCAGAGCTGGAATCCCCACATGAGACTCTGCAGTTAGATGTTTGAGGATATTGAATGATCGCACATGAAAGCTGGAACTGTCACTCTTGTTTTTTCTCCGGTTTTGTTATTTTTTTTTTCTACTGTTTTTAAAGCGGATTTGTGCCTGCGTTTGCTCCCTATCGCGGCTGCTGTGATGCATTCATCTTGCGGCAGAAGATGAATGACCATCGGCGGCAAGTTAATGGAAAACAGAGTGACCTAAATTATCTGGTACAACCAGAAAGAATAGATGTTGTGCTTATAAGTGCATAAATGTTTTGAGCGGGACGTGGAGACTGAGTTTTACAACCTCCCACTTAAGATTTAAAGATGCACATGACATGTGTTGCATAAATTAACAGCATCTCTTGCTTTGAAGGTAGATCCCGGCACAGATAATAAAGCCTCTGCATCTGTGCACTCAGCATCCCCGGCTGCTATGAATAAGAAATCCCTCCAGCAGGGCAGCGCACAGCAACATTCGTTTCTACGATTGCAACAAGAAGTGGAACAGAATCCCATCTGACCACTCTTGTGAAGGGCGTCACATGTTTGCCTCTGTGGTTTGCTCATTGTTCATTTTTAGAGGTCATTGCATGTGCGGGGACGTGTGCAGAGTCCTACTGAAGCACCGTAGCTCTGACTGTCCAGAGATGATGCAGGTCAAAGCAAACAATTGAATGGTTTTCGGTGTCAATCCTATTAGGAGATACAGTTAGCCTTTGGTTGTTGCAAAATAAGCAGTTTTATTTATTGTGATGTCACATGTGATTATTTATTTGGCCTCTTGGGGGCACTGCAACAAGCCCCAAATGCATTATAGCATTATCATATCATCCCCTCATGAAGTTGTCAGCAACAGTTTTTTTTTTAATCCAGAAGATGCAGAACAACATTATCATTTGTAATCATGTTTTTGGCCGAATGACAAAAGTAAGTGAAATATTGCTCTTTTTTTGTAGTTCTATACTTACTGAATTAATCCAGTCCAAAAACAAATGCAAAAGTTGGGTCTGAGGGAGCAGTTGCAAGATATCACCACCAGGTTGCCTCAAATGATGGCGCCTGTTCGAAGGTTGATTTATTGTAATGTTACAGACAAAGAAAAAAAATTTTATTAACAAAAAGGTTTATTACCAAAACTGAATCATCTGTTCATGGTACCTTTCCCAACTTTCATTGAAAGTTTTAAGAAAATCCGGCCAAAAATGTTCAAAGGATATTTTATTGTAATAGCTTTAAAATTAATCATTTTATGAGAATGAAGTCTTAAAACTACAGGAATAATGTCACAATATTACAAAACAGCTATTGTATTAGGGGAAAAAAAGGCTATGATAGAGCTAAAATATAAAAACAGACATTTCATTTTTTTTTTTTTTTACAAGAGAAGAAATTTCTTCCGTGTGATTCATTCTTCAGAATAAAGATAATTCTTCACACAATCACACAGTGCTCATAATATTTTAATAAGCAGGGATGTGAACAAGACAAAAACCATTATTACTTATTACTTCTTCTGCTGAATAATGTGATACACTTATTCACAATGTCATAAATACAAGGTATGATGTTAAAAAAAAACTCATAACATAGACACATTCTCTATGACTTTAAAGAGAAGGTTTTATTAAAACATGGAAAGTAGTGTGTTGATAAACTGAAGATACAGAAGACATAGGAAAATTGACATATTGAAATTGTGGCATTGATGTGATGCAACCAATAAATTTGAGAATAAAGCAGCAGTTCTTATGTTTGTTGCATAACAAGCGGCCATGTGTTTGACAGTGATGAAACTGCTGTGAATGTTAACACAGCGTTACGTTTGATGCACTTTTCACTTGATCCAGTTTTCATCCAGCGACCACCACTAACCGGTACGTGGAACTTTCTTTTTTTTTTTTTTTTTTTTTTTCTTCCTGCAGGGGTGACTCTGTTCGTGGCTCTTTATGACTACGAAGCCAGGACCGAGGATGACCTCAGCTTCAGAAAGGGGGAGAGGTTCCAGATCCTCAACAGCACGTAAGTGTAAAAACATCTGCATGACAGCATTAAGGGTGGCGGTCGTGTTTTTTCCCCCTGTCTGCTTTTCATCTGTTGTGAATGTAGGAGCAAGGAAATGTTGTTTATTTGATACAGTGTTTATTTTATGTATGAAGTATGACCGATCTGCCTCATGTCAGAGAAATAAATGCCTCTGCTATGACGCAACGCGCGTCTTCATGGGTGAAGCTCTTCATTTTAAATCCTTTTTCTACTGTATCAAATACAATTGGTATATAAGAGATGGTTCAGTCATTAATAAAACAAGAGGGACAATAAATAATAAATAAGAGTATGCCTCCATCCTTCATTCCTGTCTTTGCTCCTGTCTTCAGCGAGGGAGACTGGTGGGAGGCTCGCTCCCTCACTACAGGTGGCACTGGTTACATTCCCAGCAATTACGTGGCTCCAGTGGATTCGATCCAGGCCGAGGAGTGAGTAAAACTTTTTATATGACACACACATACTCTCACAGTCTCTGAGGTAGTGTTATCAGCAAAAGGGTATATCATAAATATTTGAGATCACATCTTGCTGCCTTTTGTCAAATGTGTAATAGTGGCACGTAGAGTGAGAATAAAAGACAGAACACTTGGGGTGGAAAAAAAAAACATGTTTCTAGTTTGACTCTCATTTCCTCTCTTCCCCTGCAGCTGGTATTTTGGTAAATTAGGCCGAAAGGACGCAGAGAGGCAACTCCTCTCCAACGGCAACGCCAGAGGCACTTTCCTCATCCGTGAGAGTGAAACTACCAAAGGTACTGTAACTCTAACAGGCTGCGATGTTGAATTAATAAAGATGTGCAACATGGCGTTGTAAATAGTTTATTTATAGGCAAATGTACAAAAATATAAATTATCATCACTCCAAACTTGAGAGCTTTAAATTCAGTTTGATAGGTGCTCCATGTTAATTGTCCTGAATCTTTGTGCTAAATATACTCATTTAAAAAAAAAAAAGTCATGCAATTACAATACATGTTCTGTAAATCCCTCATGAAACAAACTAATTCAAGTGTTACCAGAGTCTTTGCTCTCAATTGCTTCAATCTGCCGGTTTCATTCCCTATCACTGTGTTCCAGGGGCCTACTCCCTCTCCATCCAGGACTGGGATGACGTCAAGGGAGATCATGTCAAACACTATAAGATTCGCAAGCTGGACAGTGGAGGCTACTACATCACCACCAGGGCCCAGTTTGAGACGCTCCAGCAGTTAGTGCAACACTACTCTGGTGAGAAGAGATTTATGATGGAATGGGGGTAAAAAGAAAAAAAAAATAGTCTTTGCATGTGTTGTTTTCTTCTGAAATGACTAAGAACTGAAGCATGTTTCCACGCTACTCTGATGTGGTTTTAAATCCAAAACGGCATGCTTGATTTTTTTTTTTTTCAGCACGGGCAGCGGGGCTGTGCTGCAGACTGATCGTGCCGTGCCACAAGGGCATGCCCCGCCTGACCGACCTGTCCGTCAAAACCAAAGACGTATGGGAGATCCCGCGGGAGTCGCTGCAGCTCATCAAACGTCTCGGCAACGGCCAGTTCGGAGAAGTCTGGATGGGTGTGTACCGTTTTAGGCGTTCTCTCCTGGCACCGAGGGGGGGGGCATAGCAAGGCAGCGTTGAGTTGTTGTTGTTGTTGTAAGCTAATTTAGTACTTGTGTACATAAAACATTAAAAGCATAATTTTTTTATCTCTAAACTGAAATTTAGTGTTAAAAAAGTTTAATATAATATCAGTAGTAGGGTAGGCTTCTGACACAGCTTCTCTTAGTCCCATATGAGGCAGTGAAATGTGTGTTTTGCAGAAACTCGAATCTGTTGGTTTGACAAACACACCTTATCACCACTGATCGCCGCCCCTCTGCAGAACTGCCCTTGAACTGCCCTCTTTTTTTTTCCCCTCTCCTCTTCAGGAACGTGGAATGGCACCACGAAGGTGGCGGTGAAGACGCTGAAGCCTGGCACCATGTCACCCGAATCCTTCCTGGAGGAGGCTCAGATCATGAAGAAGCTTCGACATGACAAGCTGGTGCAGCTCTACGCCGTGGTGTCTGAAGAGCCCATCTACATCGTCACAGAGTACATGAGCAAAGGTAGCGCGGTTTCTCTTAAAAAAAGAAAAAAAGACATTATGAATATTGCATACATGCATTTGCGTGCACACCTACACTGTGTTTACATAATGCATGGACAGTAGCTGTCAGTCCTGGCGTGTCCACATCTCTAAAGAAATCACTATTTATTACAGGGATACGAGACACTTCCTGTAGTTTGCTTTTACAGCGAGCCATTTTCCTTAAGAGAGCTTCACTTATCGCAGTGAAAACTAACAAATAAATATCCGATCCAAGTGTAACGTGTGGCTCGGATCCCAGAGCTGAGGACACATTATCTACAACATGTTCAGTTGTGATCCAAATCTGAGTTGAAACCATGCAGCGGGAAACAGTCACAGGCAGCACATCATAACGCTTTATTTTTGTTTGTTTTCTCTAGGGAGTTTACTCGACTTCCTAAAGGATGGAGAAGGACGGAGCCTCAAACTGCCAAATCTAGTCGACATGGCAGCTCAGGTAACATCAGATGTTATAAATGCTGTACACTGTGGATCTGTTCCTTGTGTGCTCTAAAATAGACATTTCTTTAACAGTTTAATAATCTACAGCTGTTTCCCATTTATTCATTAAAGATAAGTGTTGCATGATTACAGCCAGTTTACTTTACAGGTCCATTAGGCAACTTTTCACTATTCCAAGTGGCTACTAATCGGCCTAATCTTAAAAGTAAATAAAGAAGACGTACATTCCTCTACAGATGAAATTAAATCTGGACCGTTTTATAACCAACCTGAACCAATGGACGCTGAGTGAATGAGCATAACGAAACTTCTTTTTAGGCCAGATGTGTAATTTGTTTAGGTTTGTTAAGTTGTGTGTGTGTGTGTGTGTGTGTTTTATTACTGATAATCTCTATATTATGTTTGTACATTTTCTGTGTTTACTCCCAGCCTAAACTTCATGAGCTGAAATAATTGTTTAGTGCTGCAAAAAAAGAAAAGTTGTACCAACTCAAAATTTCAAGTCAACAAACTTTGATTAAAAAAAATAAAAAGTTTTAAGCAATCAAACTAAATACACAAAATATCTAAAGTTTTGCTTCCAATTTTGCTCAACTTTGATATTTAACATTAAGTTTTACTTTTTTAACTTGAAAATGTGAAAATGCAACTGTCTTGCTAGCATACAGTGTTGCCTTAAATGTCAATTATTTATTATATTTTTAACATAAATTACAGTTTTAGACCAAAATACAATTGTTTGTTTTTGCAGCAAATGCACATATGTTTTGTTTCTTTATTGATCAGACACAATCAATCAATCAACTGTATTTCCCAGGTGGCGGCGGGCATGGCGTATATTGAGCGGATGAACTACATCCACAGAGACCTGCGTTCTGCCAACATCCTGGTTGGAGACAGTCTTGTGTGTAAGATCGCCGACTTTGGTCTCGCCAGGCTCATCGAGGACAATGAATACACAGCAAGACAAGGTACTGGTCACACTTTGAAACTCCCAGTCAAATGTATGCGGTTGATGGTATTTGGTTTCCCTCATCAAACTCAGCAAATACACAATCCAGCAGCTCCCACATGCTGTGGTGGAGAAGTTACATTCACCACGCTATGAAACAATTACCAATATTACGATTCATTAAGCCACTGGGTGGAGTGATACAGCATGTGGCCTCAGGCAGTGTCGCTGATGCTGAACTTGTTTTGTTGACAGACCCGCTGCACTAAACATGCACTTTTAAGATTCCTCTGATCAGCTGTATCTAGAGTGTTGAAAACAGTTCCATATTATCTCATAGTGTGGTGAATGTTGCTCGCTGCTCTGCTCCACTTGTCTGGAGTTGCCTACAAAAGAAAAGGTGAAGCACCTACTGCTATGACCATGAGCATTAAGACGATGGGCGAATCTTCAAAATTTTGGAACTATTCCTTCAACAGGAGAACGACCTTGGCAGGTGCAGTTTTTTTTTATTCTGTCACTAACCACAGCATCTTTCACAAACCTCCTCAGCAAAGGGAAAAAACGTGCAGGCTGGAAAATTACTTATTCCATTCTGTCATTGAGTACAGTGAATTAGCAGGGATTTTTCTTGGTGACACCGGTGGAAAAAGAGACATTTGGAGTAAGGGTGCAGTGTAGGATTAAAGACTTCAGATTGCGTGCGTGCGTGCGTGCGTGCGTGCGTGCGTGCGTGCGTGTGTGTGTGTGTGTGTGTGTGAGTGAGATATGCACATGAAAATCCATCTGTCACTGCATATCTTGTTGGAAGAATAAGGACTAAGCAAGCGTACCCTGAATCACTTAAACGTCCCCCCCCCCAGCCCCTGCTGGCAGACATGAACTGCAGCAGGACGACTTCCAGCCCCTCAGTCACTCTGTCAACATGTTCACTCACTCATTTGTTAGCAATTTAAATGTTTACTTGTTCGACCTGGGCCAAGTGCAAACTGAGAGAGAGGGAGATAATGGAATTGTTCCATTTTTCTTTCTTTTTTTTCCCTAGTGGGATGTTATCATGTCGTCTGCACTAATGAAATTAGAAAAAGAAATCCATGCAGGGCAGAGTGACCTACTTACTCACTGACTGGAATTGCATCGAAAACAGTCAAATAACAAAACTTTATAGGTCCCACATCGTATAAAGTCTGATTTTAATTTGCTTTTTGAATATAAGAAACTTGTTCAGTAAAAATTGTGCACAGCAGTTCACGTTAGCCAAATCATAAGAGAGGCTCGTTCATCTTAATGAGACAATAGTGAAATAAATTGTTCTTACTAAAGATAGAAGATAGAAGCTTAAGAGAGGAGATGCATTCAGAAACCCAGTGAAAATGCACAATATGGGATGTTTTTAATATCTTATCAGTTCACATGTTGTGACAGTAAGGCTGGAAAATTTAAAATGTTTAATTCCTTTTCAGGCGCAAAGTTTCCCATTAAGTGGACGGCTCCCGAGGCTGCGCTCTACGGGAAATTCACCATAAAGTCAGACGTGTGGTCCTTTGGCATCTTGCTGACGGAGCTGGTGACGAAGGGCAGGGTTCCCTACCCAGGTGAGAGGGAGCTCTGTGCATTTATTAAACCTAGTTGTTTGATTAATGAGGTGCGTGTGAGAGTGTTGTAGCAAAAGTGCTGGAAGCTAAAAAAAAAAAAAAAAAAAGCAGCATCTTACATAATGTAGGATGAATTGTAAATTATGCAAAGCAACTTTTGCAGCAGACTGTGACCGTGTTAAATATTTTTACGTTATACTTATACTATAAACTGAGGGATCCAGACTAAAATATGCTTTAAATATCCATTTTTATCTCATGATAATAGAAATAAACCCATTAGAACCCATTGTAAAACTGGTGTCACAACCACCGCTTTAAATCTTCTGGAAAATTAAATGAAAATCTTTTTGCTCATTTGTGTTTATTGAGGAGCATTCAACAACAGCCCCACACCACACATCACTGATCACACTGGTTGGACAATAAAGTAAACTGTTAAAAGTAGTGATTTTCATAAGTAAATAAAACTTGAAATATTACAGCTGTAAATACTATTAGAATACCAGTGCACCTTTTGCAGTGTGTCAGTGTACTTGTCCTCCAGAAGGTCACAGGGAGAACTGGATCTGGTGTTGAATTACCTGGCAATCGGACAACCGTTCACACTCACATTCACAGCTACAGGCAATTCAGAGAGACCGCTAGTTAACCTAGCCTGGGTTTTTTTAATGTGGAAGACTAGCTCCTTCGCACCATTCATCTCTTTGTGTTCCTCCCTCCAGGCATGAACAACCGCGAGGTGCTGGAGCAGGTGGAGCGAGGCTACCGGATGCTGTGTCCGCAGGACTGCCCCATGTCTCTGCACGAGCTGATGGTGCAGTGCTGGAAGAAGGACCCGGAGGAGAGGCCCACCTTTGAGTACCTGCAGGCCTTTTTGGAGGACTACTTCACTGCCACGGAGCCTCAGTACCAGCCGGGGGACAACCTCTGAGCACGCTCATCTCACGTCATTTCACCAGCTCCCCACCAGAGGGAGCCAGACGCCACCTCTTTTCTCTCTCTCTATCTCTCATCATGTGGCTCCAACAATCTTAAAGCTCATCGACTTTGACTTCTTGACTTCCAAGCCTCTTTTTCTCTCTCTCTCTCTCACACACATACGCTCATAGAGACAGACGCTGATGCCACATGCAACGGCAAACAGACTATCAAATCGGACGATGTTTTGGAGGTGGGCTGGGTGCTGGGATGACTGCAGAATTGAAAATGACTGCCATGGGTGAAGGAGATGAGTTGTTGTGTAACTTGTACGTAGTGTAAATATAAATTGCTTGTTTACTTATCTCTTTTTTTGTTTCATTTTATATTACTTTTGATATTTTGGAAATGTGTGGATTTTTTTTTTTTAATCAAAGGTCAAAGTTATTTCAGAATTTACGGCGGGTAGGCTCACAGTTGGTAACAAATAGTGACATAATGATTGCAGGAAGGGTAATAGCTAGAAATCATGGACCGAAATGTCTCAGAAGTTTTTTCTGGGAGTCCACTGACCTTTTTTTTTTTTTTACTAAGTTAATACTGTATAACGATACTGCTCCTCTTCTCAAGGAACTTAGATGTACTATAACACCTGTTCTTGCCTTTTCATGTTTAGTAATATTCTTATAATGTAAGGGAATGCCTTCATGCTTTCTACACACTAACTAAATGCCTAATGCATCATGGACTCCTTCACCCAAACTTGTATGGCATCAGCACTGATATTAAGTGCATCCATTGCATTTCAGCTTCAGCCAATGATTTTTAGATCGGCTTAAAGTAACTTTTTAGTTCAGCTTCTAGGAGTTGAAAAGGGGCTGATCTCCCTCCCCCCACCCGCCCCGTCCACCAAGAGCAACCATTGTTTGGGTGACTGCTTATTATATTAACGATATTTTAAAAGCATTATTAAATGGCAGCAGGCTGTGTAAGAATTCTGCTTTGAACGTTCAGATTGTCTTTTTCGCTTGAGCGGCCAAACAAGCAAACTGCCACTTACACGACGGGAACGAAGAATGCAAACCTGTGTTTGTCCCTCCATAATGTGTAACTGGAAATATTTTTTTTTTATGAGACCAATTTTATTTCATTATGTTTTTTATGTTTTTTTTTTTTTGGGTCATTTCAGCCAGTCTTGCGTGTTGTTAAAGATTCCATTTCTGCCGGGACGCCTGCAGCTCTGGACGACACCTCATGCTCTAATATCAGACTTCTCTCTCTGGGTGAGAGGAGCCATTCCAGGACAATACTGCATTTCTCTGTGTGTGCGTGTGTGTGTTTTGGGTTGCTTTTCAGGGGTAGAAAAGTGAGCAAAAAATGTTTTTTTTTTGCATCACTTTGTTTACCCTAATTCAGTAGATATACAGGCAACGTTTTTGGTCTCTGTATTATTTATTGTCTCTGTCTGGTACTTGTACACAACTGGTTTTGAAATAAACAATCTTGCCATCATTGTGCTGTGTATTCATCACTTTTGTAGTCAATAAGTGGTTTTAAAGATGTAAACTGCAATCTTTTCCCCAGAGAACATAGTGTACATGTGTATGTGTAAATACATGTAGCTGAAATGATTTTGGTTTCTGTGTTTTTTCCTCTCAGGCTGAACCTGACACCCCTGTCTAAGCGCAGAATTTATGCAAATCACTTCACAGGTGTCCACCGAGCAGGTAGAGACGCAAAGACACATGTATTCCACCTCAACTTCGACTTTTTTCTGGCTGATCTGGCTGAGCAACACGGATGGAGCTTTCTTGGCTCTGATTGGTCGCAGCTGAAGCAATGAAGAATTTGCATATAGCAGGCTCTAAAGCACACAAGCCTCTGCAACCACAAGTGTCTGAAGAATCCCGCAGAGAACAGGTAGGTCATTGTTACACTTAGTGTTCAGTGTGTCCTCTTGGGACACACTGAACACTAAGGGAGAGCGTATGTCTTTGTGTGTGTTTGTGTATATACACACACAGTATAAAACACACATAGGGAGAGACTAATCCTAACAATTGTGTGTACTTGAGAATAAATTTGTGTTTCTTTGTTACTTGCAGGCTTTTGGTTAACATGGAGAATTCTGAAAAACTACCAGAAATGCAAATTCGCAGTACAAATAAGTCAGACCGTCACATTCAACCGTTACACCCTGAAGTCACAGTGAACCACATGCTTCATGCGTGTTCCAACCGCAACACATTCACGCCCACCTGCGGTCACGCAGATTATTTCTGCCAAAGTGCACATAAAGGTGGACAAAAAGTGGAGTTGAGGAGCCGGCACGTAGCGCTGATGCATCACAAGGAGCCTGCAGGTCCAGCCTGGGTGAATGTCCATCAAACTCAGGGCTGCTGTTGGGACTGTGGACCAGATCAGTGTGGAACAGCAGAAACATACAGGTTAGTGCACACAGAAGTGAGGAACTCACTTAAAGAATGGAGTCCAGTTTGGATTACTTAAATAATTATTGTATAATCCTAAATTATTTTATTTATATTTAAGGAGGGATGATGAACACGCTCCCCATTTGCAGAATGATGCAGAGGTGGAACTTGAGCCTCCTTTGCCTCTGAGATCTGATGATGAGTTGCAACATTGCAGCACCTTTTTACCTCCTCACTACATGCACAACTACGGTGAGGAGAATATATATAAATGTATATCCATAGTCCATATTTCCCGTCCAGTCTTTGTTGATTACTTAGGATTGCATTCAACTAATATGAAAAATGCAATAAATGAAAGTGTGATGGATTGAGTGTTAAATGTTCGAGCAGCATTTCAATATAAGTTTTAACCACGTAAACTGCAGGCTTTTATGTTTTCCTGCTATAAAACTTCCTGCTCCTGTACTACGAATATTGCAAAAGAAACCTACTGTGTGTACATAGTATAGTAAGACCATTTTTGGCCGACATAGTATAATTTGACCTTTTTTTTCAACGACACACGACATAGTACAATATGACCTTTTTTTGGACGAGATAATATAGTATGTCCGTTTTTCGCTGTTATAGTATATTATGACGTTTTTGATGACATACTAATATGACCATTTTCATTCAATATGCTACAGTAGGGCCTTTTTGTGTTCAAAATACTATAGTATGACCCATTTTGAGCGACATAGTATAATATGACCTTTTTTGGAACATACTATAGTATGACCTTTTGAGTGATATACCCATATGACGATTTTCATGCAGCTGCCAGAGTATGACCTTTTTGTGTTCAAAATACTATAGTATGACCTTTTTAGAGTGACATAGTATAATATGAACCATTTTGAGCGACATAGTATAATATGACCTTTTTTGAGCGACATACTATAGTATGACGTTTTTGAGTGATATACTCATATGACGATTTTCATGCGATATGCCAGAGTATGACCTTTTTGTGATCAAAATACTATAGTATGACCTTTTACAAGTGACATAGTATAATATGACCTTTTTTGAACGACATAGTATAATATGACCTTTTTTGAGTGACATAGTATAATATGACCTTTTTTGAGTGATATACTCATATGACGATTTTCATGCGATATGTTATACTATGAACTTTTTGTGTTCAAAATACTATAGTATGACCTTTTACGAGTGACATAGTATATTATGAACCATTTTGAGCGACATACTATAGTATGATGTTTTTGAGTGACATAGTATAATATGAACCATTTTGAGCGACATAGTATAATATGTCCTTTTTTGAGCGACATACTATAGTATGACGTTTTTGAGTGATATACTCATATGACGATTCTCATGCGATATGTTATACTATGAACTTTTTGTGTTCAAAATACTATAGTATGACCTTTTTAGAGTGACATAGAATAATATGACCCATTTTGAGTGACATAGTATAATATGACCTTTTTTGAGCGACATACTATAGTATGACGTTTTTTGACGAAATACTAATATGACCATTCTATGCAATATCCTACAGTATGGCCTTTTTGTGTTCAAAATACTATAATATGACCTTTTTTGTGCGATATGGTATAATATGACCTTTTTTGAGATACTATTGTATGACATGTTTTGGACAGCATAGTATATTATGACCTTTTTTCGCTGACATAGTATAGTACAACCTTTATGACTGTTGGACATAGTATGACCCTTTTTGGACATAAAAATTTGATGTTTGATACCTGTTTATTTCTCATTAAGGTCATGGTGATTTGCTGCAGCCATGTAAATACTGCTTTTACCTCACACTTACTTTACTATAGCAATTGACTTAATGTTGTTGTTGTTTTTAATCATTATTTAACTTCAACATGTAATATTAAATATGTTTAAAAACCTCCTCTGCATGTTCTCATCATGCTGTAGATGCCAGGTATTCCCACTCTGCTGGAAAAAGTCAATACAACATCAACCCACATCCATTTTATCCACGTCACCAGCCGGATCTCTTGCAACACAATAGTCAATGGGCTGACTCCCAAAGCTGGTACAAAGCTGAGTTTTTGAGTGACACCACGGCCCGAGGAGGTGTTTCACTTAATGTGCCACAGTTCTGCGTCCCACCTGTGCAAGACATGTCACAGGTCAGCGTGATGGGCCTGAGCTCAGCAGCAGCAGAAATGCCTGCTTTTCATTCACAAGAGAAAACACGAACCATCTGTCTGCCTGAAGACTGCCGTGAGTAGCTTTGTGCCCTTTGGCCCTTTTTTTTGTATCACTACAAAGAGATGATTTGATGTGGGGACACGTAACATATATATTAGTATTCATTTATATTATCTTATATATATTAGAATGTATTTAATAGTAATAGTATAGCCATATGATGTTTTAACAAATTTATTTGGCCTGTTTAGGGGCTTACATCAAATACATCTCAAGTTTGCGTCACTTAGTCATTTTCAATGTTAAATATCTTAATTTTGGTGGCATATTAAGAAAAAATAGGCATGTATTTTTGGCACTAGTTACACCTGTAGCAGCAATATGGTCTCTACACTAAAAATATTCTGGTCCCTTTCAAATGTCAGTCGGTCATTTTATATACCTGCCTATTCCTTGTCAGGGTATTTATTGAAGGTTACTAGCTAAAAGTTTAATTAGATTGGATTTCTCTTAAATATAAAGAAGTTACATATTAATATATACATATTTCCATCCTATAAGTATTTAGATTTTAAACAATTGTGCAACCACTTTATATAATACTATTATGTCTTTAACCTATTTAGACTTTTGATGGAATTAGAAATAAAAAAGGTGCACAATCCTTTGAAAATCATGAGAAAATGCTGCCAAAGGTCATTTTTGATCCCCCCCCCAAAAAAATCTGAAAATCCTGATGGGACTGATCATATTGGATCACATCAAATGTGTGGTGGTGTCCATGTACTTCATGTAATCCACAAACAACTACCATAGTTGTAATTATATGATCTTTTCTCTTCTCAGGAAACATTTTCATAACCTACTCCTCTGACACGTCTTCAGAGATGGTTCCCTTCATAGAGTTCCTCACAAAGCAAGGTTTCCGACCAGCTGTAAGCTTCCACACTTCTTAACACAACCCTCTTTTGTTTCATGTCACATAAAATCATTTTACATGTGCGATAACACACTCTGATTTCACAGATTGACATATTTGAAAACCCCATTCGATGGACGGACATCAATAAATGGGAGGACAGTTACCTGAAAAATGTAAGTGAATACCAGTTAAATAATGAAATTTATTATTGGGTCATGGCCACTTCATAAATTGTATTTCTATAAACTTAGGATTTAAAAGATAAAATCTGACTATGTTTTTTGATGTTTTTTTAGTAATTATAATTGTGCATAAATTGTATGTGTGTGTGTGTGTGTGTGTGTTTGTTTCAAACAGCCAACAACCCTGATTATCATTGCCATCAGTCCACAGTATAAAGCAGATATCGAAGGATATGTAGTGGACAGCCATGGTCTACACACTAAATATGTTCACTCTATGGTAAGAAAAAAACACTCATGTTTGTTAAAGACTCTCAGACAAACTGTACTTTTATTAAACATTTTTATTGAAACAATTTTTTGCCAGATGCAGAATGAATTCATTCAACAAGGCAGCTTAAATTTCAGATTCATACCAGTTCTCTTCCTCAATGCATCCCAGGTCAGATCATTTACTGTTTCTGTTTTAGATGTGACAGCATGATACAAATAGACTTTTAAATGACAAGAAACCAACACGATTGCTTCTTGATACCGTCGAGACTTTTTCATGCTGCTGATCATGCCTTGTCACTGACCCGTGTACGTTCTCACAGAAGCACACGCCCAGTTGGCTCCAGAACACGCGTGTTTTCCGCTGGCCGCAGGACGCTGAGGATCTGCTGCTGCGGCTGCTGCGGGAGGAGAGATACGTTCCTCCTCCTGTACCGATGGAGCTCACCCTCCTCATCAGGCCCGTGACCCCCGGTGCTGCAGCTGCGCCTTAAACACTGTGTGCAGGCTTGTGTGTGTTCTGAACGTCCCAGTCGTCGCAAATCGTATTTTCACTCCAGATAAAGTTTAGTGAATAAACTGCTTCAAACATTGAGAAATAAATGGTATATGATATGGGAGGTTAAATCGTTTTCTGTTTTAAAGTGTCATACAGCTCATATAATTGAGAAGTAATTAAATTAATAATGAATCATATTCAACGCGGATTACATTTACATTCACGATGTGTATTAGTTGTTTTTTTATCCTGTACTGTTTGCTATTGTGGCTTTTTGTCATGATATGATATCATTATCAATTTAGTCTGTCTGTCTTTTCCAAAAACAAGACCTATTGTCCCAAACCAGAAAAAAACTGAAATAAACTGAATTATTTGCCAGTTGAAAAATAATTTTTCTCAGAATTGGGCTAATCGCACCAAAAAAAAGATATTGTAAGTGAAAAGATTTCAGTTTTTGCAATGCATTGTTGTTGTTGTTTTACTGTAAATTGTCTCTTTTTAAGTCAATAAAACAAACAAATGCGTTGGTGATCTTTAATTATAATTAACAAATATATATATAAACATAATGTCATCCAAAAAAACGTCATACTATAGTATGTCGTCTGAAAAAGGTCAAATTATACTATATCGCTCAAAATGGTTCATATTATACTATGTCGCTCCAAAAGGGTCATACGATAGTATTTTGAACACAAAAAGGTCATACTCTGGCATATCGCATGAAAATCGTCATATGAGTATATCACTCAAAAACGTAATACTATAGTATGTCGCTCAAAAAAGGTCATATTATACTATGTCGCTAAAAATGGGTCATATTATACTATGTCGCTCCAAAAAGGTCATACTATATTATTTTGAACACAAAAAGGTCATAGTATAACATATCGCATGAAAATCGTCATTTGAGTATATCACTCAAAAACGTAATACTATAGTATGCCGCTCAAAAAAGGTCATAATATACTATGTCGCTCAAAAAGGGTCATATTATACTATGTTACTCGTAAAAGGTCACACTATAGTATTTTGATCACAAAAGGGTCATACTCTGGCATATCGCATGAAAATCGTCATATGAGTATATCACTCAAAAACGTCATACTATAGTATGTCGCTCAAAAAAGGTCATATTATACTATGTCGCCCAAAATGGGTCATATTATACCATGTCGCTCGTAAAAGGTCATACGATAGTATTTTGAACACAAAAAGGTCATACTCTGGCATATCGCATGAAAATCGTCATATGAGTATATCACTCAAAAATGTCATACTATAGTATGTCGCTCAAAAAACGTCATATTATACTATGTCGCTCAAAATGGGTCATATTATACTATGTCACTCGTATAAGGTCATACTATAGTATTTTGAACACAAAAAGGTCAAAAAAGGTCATAGTATAACATATCCCATGAAAATCGTCATATGAGTATATCACTCTAAAACGTCATACTATAGTATGTAGCTCAAAAAGGGTCATATTATACTATGTCGCTCAAAATGGGTCATATTATACTATGTCACTTGTAAAAGGTCATACTATAGTATTTTGAACACAAAAAGGTCATACTCTGGCATATCGCATGAAAATCGTTATGAGTATATCACTCAAAAACGTCATACTATAGTATGTCGCTCAAAAAAGGTCATATTATACTATGTCACTCGTATGAGGTCATACTATAGTATTTTGAACACAAAAAGGTCATAGTATAACATATCGCATGAAAATCGTCATATGAGTATATCACTCAAAAACGTCATACTATAGTATGTTGCTCCAAAAAGGTCATATTATACTATGTCGCTCAAAATGGGTCATATTATACTATGTCACTTGTAAAAGGTCATACTATAGTATTTTGAACACAAAAAGGTCATAGTATAACATATCGCATGAAAATCGTCATATGAGTATATCACTCAAAAACGTCATACTATAGTATGTCGCTCAAAAAGGGTCATATTATACTATGTCGCTCAAAATGGGTCATATTATACTATGTCACTTGTAAAAGGTCATACTATAGTATTTTGAACACAAAAAGGTCATAGTATAACATATCGCATGAAAATCGTCATATGAGTATATCACTCAAAAACGTCAGACTATAGTATGTCGCTCCAAAAAGGTCATATTATACTATGTCGCTCAAAATGGGTCATATTATACTATGTCGCTCCCAAAAGGTCATACTATAGTATTTTGAACACAAAAAGGTCATAGTATAACATATCGCATGAAAATCGTCATATGAGTATATCACTCAAAAACGTCATACTATAGTATGTCGCTCAAAAAAGGTCATATTATACTATGTCGCTCAAAATGGGTCATATTATACTATGTCACTCGTATAAGGTCATACTATAGTATTTTGAACACAAAAAGGTCATAGTATAACATATCGCATGAAAATCGTCATATGAATATATCACTCAAAAACGTCATACTATAGTATGTCGCTCAAAATGGGTCATATTATACTATGTTACTCGTAAAAGGTCACACTATAGTATTTTGATCACAAAAGGGTCATACTCTGGCATATCGCATGAAAATCGTCATATGAGTATATCACTCAAAAACGTCATACTATAGTATGTCGCTCAAAAAAGGTCATATTATACTATGTCGCCCAAAATGGGTCATATTATACCATGTCGCTCGTAAAAGGTCATACGATAGTATTTTGAACACAAAAAGGTCATACTCTGGCATATCGCATGAAAATCGTCATATGAGTATATCACTCAAAAATGTCATACTATAGTATGTCGCTCAAAAAACGTCATATTATACTATGTCGCTCAAAATGGGTCATATTATACTATGTCACTCGTATAAGGTCATACTATAGTATTTTGAACACAAAAAGGTCAAAAAAGGTCATAGTATAACATATCCCATGAAAATCGTCATATGAGTATATCACTCTAAAACGTCATACTATAGTATGTAGCTCAAAAAGGGTCATATTATACTATGTCGCTCAAAATGGGTCATATTATACTATGTCACTTGTAAAAGGTCATACTATAGTATTTTGAACACAAAAAGGTCATACTCTGGCATATCGCATGAAAATCGTCATATGAGTATATCACTCAAAAACGTCATACTAAGGTCATATTATACTATGTCGCTCAAAATGGGTCATATTATACTATGTCACTCGTAAAAGGTCATACTATAGTATTTTGAACACAAAAAGGTCATAGTATAACATATCGCATGATTATCGTCATATGAGTATATCACTCAAAAACGTCATACTATAGTATGTTGCTCAAAAAAGGTCAAATTATACTATGTCGCTCAAAATGGGTCATATTATACTATGTCGCTTCCAAAAGGTCATACTATAGTATTTTGAACACAAAAAGGTCACAGTATAACATATCGCATGAATATCATCATATGAGTATATCACTCAAAAACGTCATACTATAGTATGTCACTCAAAAAAGGTCAAATTATACTATGTCGCTCAAAATGGGTCATATTATACTATGTTACTCGTAAAAGGTCATACTATAGTATTTTGAACACAAAAAGGTCATAGTATAACATATCGCATGAAAATCGTCATTTGAGTATATCACTCAAAAACGTCATACTATAGTATGCCGCTCAAAAAAGGTCATATTATACTATGTCACTCAAAATGGGTCATATTATACTATGTCACTTGTAAAAGGTCATACTATAATAATTTGAACACAAAAAGGTCATAGTATAACATATCGCATGAAAATCGTCAAATGAGTATATCACTCAAAAACGTCATACTATAGTATGTCGCTCAAAAAAGGTCATATTATACTATGTCACTCAAAATGGGTCATATTATACTATGTCACTTGTAAAAGGTCATACTATAATAATTTGAACACAAAAAGGTCATAGTATAACATATTGCATGAAAATCGTCATATGAGTATAACACTCAAAAACGTCATACTATAGTATGTCGCTCCAAAAAGGTCATATTATACTATGTCGCTCAAAATGGGTCATATTATACTATGTTACTTGTAAAAGGTCATACTATAATAATTTGAACACAAAAAGGTCATAGTATAACATATTGCATGAAAATCGTCATATGAGTATATCACTCAAAAACGTCATACTATAGTATGTCGCTCAAAAAAGGTCATATTATACTATGTCGCTCAAAATGGGTCATATTATACTATGTCACTCGTATAAGGTCATACTAAAGTATTTTGAACACAAAAAGGTCATAGTATAACATATCGCATGAAAATCGTCATATGAGTATATCACTCAAAAACGTCATACTATAGTATGTCGCTCAAAACAGGTCAAATTATACTATGTCGCTCAAAATGGGTCATATTATACTATGTTACTCGTAAAAGGTCATACTATAGTATTTTGAACACAAAAAGGTCATACTCTGGCATATCGCATGAAAATCGTCATATGAGTATATCACTCAAAAACGTCATACTAAGGTCATATTATACTATGTCGCTCAAAATGGGTCATATTATACTATGTCACTCGTAAAAGGTCATACTATAGTATTTTGAACACAAAAAGGTCATAGTATAACATATCGCATGATTATCGTCATATGAGTATATCACTCAAAAACGTCATACTATAGTATGTTGCTCAAAAAAGGTCAAATTATACTATGTCGCTCAAAATGGGTCATATTATACTATGTCGCTTCCAAAAGGTCATACTATAGTATTTTGAACACAAAAAGGTCATAGTATAACATATCGCATGAATATCATCATATGAGTATATCACTCAAAAACGTCATACTATAGTATGTCACTCAAAAAAGGTCAAATTATACTATGTCGCTCAAAATGGGTCATATTATACTATGTTACTCGTAAAAGGTCATACTATAGTATTTTGAACACAAAAAGGTCATAGTATAACATATCGCATGAAAATCGTCATTTGAGTATATCACTCAAAAACGTCATACTATAGTATGTCGCTCAAAAAAGGTCATATTATACTATGTCGCCCAAAATGGGTCATATTATACCATGTCGCTCGTAAAAGGTCATACGATAGTATTTTGAACACAAAAAGGTCATACTCTGGCATATCGCATGAAAATCGTCATATGAGTATATCACTCAAAAATGTCATACTATAGTATGTCGCTCAAAAAACGTCATATTATACTATGTCGCTCAAAATGGGTCATATTATACTATGTCACTCGTATAAGGTCATACTATAGTATTTTGAACACAAAAAGGTCAAAAAAGGTCATAGTATAACATATCCCATGAAAATCGTCATATGAGTATATCACTCTAAAACGTCATACTATAGTATGTAGCTCAAAAAGGGTCATATTATACTATGTCGCTCAAAATGGGTCATATTATACTATGTCACTTGTAAAAGGTCATACTATAGTATTTTGAACACAAAAAGGTCATACTCTGGCATATCGCATGAAAATCGTCATATGAGTATATCACTCAAAAACGTCATACTATAGTATGCCGCTCAAAAAAGGTCATATTATACTATGTCGCTCAAAATGGGTCATATTATACTATGTCACTCGTATAAGGTCATACTAAAGTATTTTGAACACAAAAAGGTCATAGTATAACATATCGCATGAAAATCGTCATATGAGTATATCACTCAAAAACGTCATACTAAAGTATGTCGCTCAAAACAGGTCAAATTATACTATGTCGCTCAAAATGGGTCATATTATACTATGTTACTCGTAAAAGGTCATACTATAGTATTTTGAACACAAAAAGGTCATACTCTGGCATATCGCATGAAAATCGTCATATGAGTATATCACTCAAAAACGTCATACTAAGGTCATATTATACTATGTCGCTCAAAATGGGTCATATTATACTATGTCACTCGTAAAAGGTCATACTATAGTATTTTGAACACAAAAAGGTCATAGTATAACATATCGCATGATTATCGTCATATGAGTATATCACTCAAAAACGTCATACTATAGTATGTTGCTCAAAAAAGGTCAAATTATACTATGTCGCTCAAAATGGGTCATATTATACTATGTCGCTTCCAAAAGGTCATACTATAGTATTTTGAACACAAAAAGGTCATAGTATAACATATCGCATGAATATCATCATATGAGTATATCACTCAAAAACGTCATACTATAGTATGTCACTCAAAAAAGGTCAAATTATACTATGTCGCTCAAAATGGGTCATATTATACTATGTTACTCGTAAAAGGTCATACTATAGTATTTTGAACACAAAAAGGTCATAGTATAACATATCGCATGAAAATCGTCATTTGAGTATATCACTCAAAAACGTCATACTATAGTATGCCGCTCAAAAAAGGTCATATTATACTATGTCACTCAAAATGGGTCATATTATACTATGTCACTTGTAAAAGGTCATACTATAATAATTTGAACACAAAAAGGTCATAGTATAACATATCGCATGAAAATCGTCAAATGAGTATATCACTCAAAAACGTCATACTATAGTATGTCGCTCAAAAAAGGTCATATTATACTATGTCACTCAAAATGGGTCATATTATACTATGTCACTTGTAAAAGGTCATACTATAATAATTTGAACACAAAAAGGTCATAGTATAACATATTGCATGAAAATCGTCATATGAGTATAACACTCAAAAACGTCATACTATAGTATGTCGCTCCAAAAAGGTCATATTATACTATGTCGCTCAAAATGGGTCATATTATACTATGTTACTTGTAAAAGGTCATACTATAATAATTTGAACACAAAAAGGTCATAGTATAACATATTGCATGAAAATCGTCATATGAGTATATCACTCAAAAACGTCATACTATAGTATGTCGCTCAAAAAAGGTCATATTATACTATGTCGCTCAAAATGGGTCATATTATACTATGTCACTCGTATAAGGTCATACTAAAGTATTTTGAACACAAAAAGGTCATAGTATAACATATCGCATGAAAATCGTCATATGAGTATATCACTCAAAAACGTCATACTATAGTATGTCGCTCAAAACAGGTCAAATTATACTATGTCGCTCAAAATGGGTCATATTATACTATGTTACTCGTAAAAGGTCATACTATAGTATTTTGAACACAAAAAGGTCATACTCTGGCATATCGCATGAAAATCGTCATATGAGTATATCACTCAAAAACGTCATACTAAGGTCATATTATACTATGTCGCTCAAAATGGGTCATATTATACTATGTCACTCGTAAAAGGTCATACTATAGTATTTTGAACACAAAAAGGTCATAGTATAACATATCGCATGATTATCGTCATATGAGTATATCACTCAAAAACGTCATACTATAGTATGTTGCTCAAAAAAGGTCAAATTATACTATGTCGCTCAAAATGGGTCATATTATACTATGTCGCTTCCAAAAGGTCATACTATAGTATTTTGAACACAAAAAGGTCATAGTATAACATATCGCATGAATATCATCATATGAGTATATCACTCAAAAACGTCATACTATAGTATGTCACTCAAAAAAGGTCAAATTATACTATGTCGCTCAAAATGGGTCATATTATACTATGTTACTCGTAAAAGGTCATACTATAGTATTTTGAACACAAAAAGGTCATAGTATAACATATCGCATGAAAATCGTCATTTGAGTATATCACTCAAAAACGTCATACTATAGTATGCCGCTCAAAAAAGGTCATATTATACTATGTCGCTCAAAATGGGTCATATTATACTATGTCACTTGTATAAGGTCATACTATAGTATTTTGAACACAAAAAGGTCATAGTATAACATATCGCATGAAAATCGTCATATGAGTATATCACTCAAAAACGTCATACTATAGTATGTCGCTCAAAAAAGGTCATATTATACTATGTCACTCAAAATGGGTCATATTATACTATGTCACTTGTAAAAGGTCATACTATAATAATTTGAACACAAAAAGGTCATAGTATAACATATTGCATGAAAATCGTCATATGAGTATATCACTCAAAAACGTCATACTATAGTATGTCGCTCAAAAAGGGTCATATTATACTATGTCGCTCAAAATGGGTCATATTATACTATGTCACTTGTAAAAGGTCATACTATAATAATTTGAACACAAAAAGGTCATAGTATAACATATTGCATGAAAATCGTCATATGAGTATATCACTCAAAAACGTCATACTATAGTATGTCGCTCAAAAAGGGTCATATTATACTATGTCGCTCAAAATGGGTCATATTATACTATGTCACTTGTAAAAGGTCATACTATAGTATTTTGAACACAAAAAGGTCATAGTATAACATATCGCATGAAAATTGTCATTTGAGTATATCACTCAAAAACGTAATACTATAGTATGTCACTCAAAAAAGGTCAAATTATACTATGTCGCTCAAAATGGGTCATATTATACTATGTTACTCGTAAAAGGTCATACTATAGTATTTTGAACACAAAAAGGTCATACTCTGGCATATCGCATGAAAATCGTCATATGAGTATATCACTCAAAAACGTCATACTATAGTATGCCGCTCAAAAAAGGTCATATTATACTATGTCGCTCAAAATGGGTCATATTATACTATGTCACTCGTATAAGGTCATACTATAGTATTTTGAACACAAAAAGGTCATAGTATAACATCTCGCATGATTATCGTCATATGAGTATATCACTCAAAAACGTCATACTATAGTATGTTGCTCAAAAAAGGTCAAATTATACTATGTCGCTCAAAATGGGTCATATTATACTATGTCGCTTCCAAAAGGTCATACTATAGTATTTTGAACACATAAAGGTCATAGTATAACATATCGCATGAATATCATCATATGAGTATATCACTCAAAAACGTCATACTATAGTATGCCGCTCCAAAAAGGTCATATTATACTATGTCGCTCAAAATGGGTCATATTATACTATGTCGCTCCAAAAAGGTCATACTATAATATTTTGAACACAAAAAGGTCATAGTATAACATATCGCATGAAAATCATCATATGAGTATATCACTCAAAAACGTCATACTATAGTATGCCGCTCAAAAAAGGTCATATTATACTATGTCGCTCAAAATGGGTCATATTATACTATGTCACTCGTATAAGGTCATACTATAGTATTTTGAACACAAAAAGGTCATAGTATAACATATCGCATGAAAATCGTCATATGAGTATATCACTCAAAAACGTCATACTATAGTATGTCACTCAAAAAAGGTCAAATTATACTATGTCGCTCAAAATGGGTCATATTATACTATGTTACTCGTAAAAGGTCATACTATAGTATTTTGAACACAAAAAGGTCATAGTATAACATATCGCATGAAAATCGTCATTTGAGTATATCACTCAAAAACGTCATACTATAGTATGCCGCTCAAAAAAGGTCATATTATACTATGTCGCTCAAAATGGGTCATATTATACTATGTCACTTGTATAAGGTCATACTATAGTATTTTGAACACAAAAAGGTCATAGTATAACATATCGCATGAAAATCGTCATATGAGTATATCACTCAAAAACGTCATACTATAGTATGTTGCTCAAAAAAGGTCAAATTATACTATGTCGCTCAAAATGGGTCATATTATACTATGTCACTCGTAAAAGGTCATACTATAGTATTTTGAACACAAAAAGGTCATAGTAAAACATATCGCATGAAAATCGTCATATGAGTATATCATTCAAAAACGTCATACTATAGTATGTTGCTCAAAAAAGGTCATATTATACTATGTCGCCCAAAATGGGTCAAATTATACTATGTCGCTCCAAAAAGGTCATACTATAGTATTTTGAACACAAAAAGGTCATAGTATAACATATCGCATGAAAATCGTCAAATGAGTATATCACTCAAAAACGTCATACTATAGTATGTCCCTCAAAATAGGTCAAATTATATTATGTCGCTCAAAATGGGTCATATTATACTATGTCACTCGTAAAAGGTCATACTATAGTATTTTGAACACAAAAAGGTCGTAGCAAAACATATCGCATGACAATCGTCATATGAGTATGTCATCAAAAAACGCCATACTATAGTATGTCATCACAAATAAGCCAGAAAAAGGTCATACTATACTATAACGCTCAAAAAAGGTCATATTGCACTATATCACTTTAAAAAGGTCATACTATAGTATTCCGCATGAAAAAAGGTCATACTATAGTATGTCGCCTAAAAAAGGTCAGAATATACTATGTCAGACGATTTTTTTTATTTTTTATAGTATTTTGTAAAAAAAAAAAAAAAAGGTGACATTATAGTATGTCGTCGAAAAAACGTCATACTATAGCATGTCTAAAATAAGTCAAAACTATCATACTAGGCATGTCATCTAAAAATTCTACCACATTAGGTATAAAACAGCTCAATCAGTCATTGTGGTCTGCTGCAGCCAATTAACTAATGCTTTTACATCAAACTTTACTACAGTTCCTGATATCATGTTTTTTTCTATTTGTATGAGCCGACAGGTTTTAAATCATTACTTAACTTCAATATTTAATGTTAAAAATGTTTAATAACTATGTCTGCATGTTTTCATTATGCATTATTCATTATTTTAATTGTGCCCACTCTGCAGAAAAAAGTCAATACAAAAACAACCCACAGCCATGGTGTACACACTAATTTATTTTTTTGAAACCTGCTCAAACATGTTGTGTTTGGCAACAAAATAACACCGAACATAAATTATCTATATTTTATTTTTTTAAAAATGAGAAATTAATAAATAAATGGAAAAAAAAGATAAAATAATTTGCAGCCATCTATGTGCCAGTGGGAGGACAAAGCCCTGAATGTCTTGAGCCTGAAGTTTGGAGGCTTACAGTAAAGGGCAGTGTTGTCCATTCCGGTCACATGACTTGTTCCAGTTTGGGGACACATTGCAGATTAGTGCCCCACCGGTAGGGGTGTTCAGTTCAGCTAACTGAGCTTAAACACACCCCTTCGACCGCCAAAAAAGGCCCGTCAGAGCGGCTGGTGTGCAGAGATCAGCTAAGAATAACCCAGACCTTCTGGGGGGGGATAGAGTTACCTTGTGGCCTGTGCTCTGCTCTGACCTATACCCATGTGAGGCACCAGTAACACTGACTGGGATATTCTGTCTGCCCCCCCCCCACCAGGTCCAGCCCCGTGCTTAGCTTGCCTCTTTCCTCCCCTGCGTTGTTTTTCCATGCCCCACCGGCCCCAGACCCCCCTCTGCAATGCTGCCGCACTGGCAGCTCCAAATTCCTCCAAACACCTGTAATCTTTAAATTTCACTTTCCATTTTTTTTTTTTTACGGGTTCAGGATACGAGGCTGTGATCAAACAAGTGGAAATGGAATAATTTACCAGAGTCAGGCATTGTTCAGCTGACTGAAAGTGGATGCTGACTGGATTTACTGAGGCTGTGGTTTTCCTGTCAGATCTGCATGAGGAGGCTCTGCCCTCGGCTCAGAGGATTATAGCTGAACCAGTCTCCACGTCCCCATGGCTGAAGGTAGGACCTGCTACACCTGAGACGCCCCGCCTCACCTTTGGTAAAAAAGTAACAACGTGTCATGTTTGCTCCTGGGCACAAATCCACAACAATAAACGCTATGTAATAAATAAATGGCGATGTTTTGATAGGGTGCGTCCTCTCAGGGGTCAGCGTTGAAAGCTGGCTGCTATAAATACAGGATATCATGTATCCTGAGTATTAGCATTGCTCTCCTGTGACATGAAACACAGACTGATGCCGGGAATCACCAACTTTCTTTGTGACATTTAAAAAAACAAGTTTTCTTGTGTAATATGCTCAGTCAAATGCTATTTTACAACCATACACCTTGTTAAAGCTTTAGGGCTTGAGTAACCAAGTTCTCCTGCAGAAATAATATGTGTTGGAATAGTGACATTCAGAACAGTTCAGTGGGGAGAAGGAGCTGTTTTTAAGTTTGATGCAGCACATCGTATATGGGGAAGTGAATCATGAGTCAGGCATGCTTGGAGTTTATTTAGTTAGAGGCGTCACAATTCACTGTGATTGCAGTCTAATTACATGTGACAAAAACAGGTTGATTAATTGGCACAAACACTTTGGCACTAGCTCCGAGGTGAAAACTCAGCACACGATGATGCTGGGAACGTCTTCACCTAATTCAAGCAACGGCTGTCAATCACAGCTAATGAAACGTTACTAACGTTACACGTCAAACATGCTGTCTCCAGCTCTGTTTTAAATCATTTTAATGGTACAATAAATGTCCCTCACCCGTCAGGATCGAGCTGCTGCTGCATGACGAGGCATGAAACGTGGCATCAGATACGTGCTTTCTGAAACCTGAACGAGCTGAACACCTGAAAGCCACACTACACTACATTTACTATATGAAAATGACTTAGATATAAGTTAAAGCCACCTTTTAGAAAATAATGTTTATATTTTGTACTTGGGGAAAAAAAATTTGCAATAAAAAAATTGCAAGTGATCAGAACCGTGAATCGAGATTTGCGAAGTTTATTTTCAGTGTTTGCGCATCACTGGAGGCTTCAGGTTTCCACATCACACTTGCGCAAACTGAATATTGAACCAGAATTAACCTCCAAACTGTTTTTGATGACACAAAGCATTCTTGTATCAGGTCGTTTTGCAGTCTGTACCGTGCAAACTTGGATTATATTTAGTAGTAATGACATTTCTTATAGGAAATAGTGGAATGAAAATAGAAAAAGGAAGAATTTTGTAAATAGTAAAAATACATAACATGGTGGAAGATTTGATTATGAGATTCTGATTATGTTCTTGATACTTTCTTATTTTAAAGAAAATGCTGTTTTCTGTCGTACATCAGGTTCATTAACAGATGATCCTCATGGTTACTGCATGAAGCCAAATTAAATTACTATTTCACATGTTTTTAATTTCTATTTTTTTATTTTAGTTATTTTATGCATGTGGTTGGAGCAACGTTCACTTTTAAGCAAACTTCCAGAAAACTGCACGTCTGCTACAACTCTCAGCTCTTTTAAAACAAGGCTGAAGACATTTCTGTTTGTTGCTGCCTTTTATTGAATCAAATAATTATATTCTCATCTTTAATGTGCTGTATTCTATTTTAGCCAAATTCCTTTAACTCTTTAATGTATTCGAGATGTTTTTTGAAAGGCATTGATGCCTTTATTGATTTATGCAAAGCACTTTAAAAGGTCTCTTTTTTAAAATGTGCAACACAATTAACGTGGCCTTGTCTTTTTGTTTTTTCTGCATTAAGGGGCCAATCCCGGCCCCTCGTTGGCAGCCAACGAGCAGAATGCGGCGGCGGGGCCGCAGGCGGCTTCTCTGAAGTCCAGAGGTCTGGGGCTCCTCAACAAGCTGAAGCTGTCTGTGGAGCTGCTGATCGCCCTGGCGGCTCTGCTGGCCTGGGTGGTCGTGGGCGTGGTGATGTTCGACTTTGTGGAGCACAAGGCAGTCCCTGGTAAGTCACAAATAATGATAAAAAAAAACTATCGTAATCATCGCACATGCAAATGTATCAATATAATTATTTGCTGTTACTCCCAGACATTCAGCAAATCATTTCGGACCCTATGCAAGCTGTAAACGACGCCGTGGATGAAGCAACACTTTTGTATAATAAGTTTCAAGGTACGGACGTGAACTGGCATGCGTGACACACTTCATGTTGTAATTAAAAACCAATACATGACTCTCATTTCTGGGCCCTTAGAATGTGCACCTGATTTAAGTGACCCCATGTCCACGGCCACTTACGTGGCGGAGGAAATAGCGGAAGCGAAGGATGGATTTGTTCGGTATCTCTCAGACGAGGAGGGTACGAAACCGCGCGGATCCTCAGACATTAAGCACGTGTTTATATGGATGTTCTGACAATGTCATTTCCAACACGCAGGAAACTTCTACCTCAGCTACATCGACCCCGTGAGCGTCGGCCGACAAGCTTTCCATTCCACCAATGACTTCCTGTGTGGGGTGGTGGGGTCCTTCAGGGACACACTTTGTGATATTGTGGATACTCTAATCGATACAATATTGGATATAACTGAAGGTTTGTGATCTATGTTTGATATTTTTTTATTTGCCTTCCCTGTTTCACTCCCAGTCAATTAATGTAATTACATGAGTAACGTGAGACTAATCACTTGTTTTTTGAGTTGTGTTTTAATGTGTGCTGTAAGTATTAACCGATGATATGTCCACCCCTCTTTGCACATGTGTTTTCTCAGGAAAAGTTGACGTTAGCTACATTGACCCTGTGGTAGTGGGCAGAAGTGTCTTCAGTGTTACTAACGAATTCATGTGTGGAGTGGGGGGCTACATCCAGGATGTGCTCTGTACCGTGTTGGACACTATTCTGGATGTAGTGAGAGGTAATTAACCTTTGGGTTTAATCTGTGCCTTCTTAACATCTTGCAAAGTATTGGTTTTTCAAATTTCTTCAAATACGTTTTTTTCTCTTTCCTCAGGAACCATCGACATTAGCTTCATCGACCCGGTGGTCATTGGCAGAAGTATCTTCAACGTTACAAATGACAGCGTGGGCGGGGTGATGGGAAACATCCAGGATGTGTTCTTTGGAGTCTTTGATGTAATAGGGGACACATTTGGAGGTAAAGTGTGGATTTTAACCTGTCTCCTCCGTAGCCTGCCATCTGCACCCTCAACTTCATGCTGGGTTATACCTTGAGTAGTTCCTCCTGGAAACGTGGTCTTCTCTGTCGATCAGGCATCCAGCACGCTGTGGGGTTCAGCCCTACGGGGCTGCTGAAGAGCGCAGCGGAAATCATCACAGAACACATCAACGTGCTTGTGAGCTACTTCTCCACGTTGCTGATGGGTGAAGAAGGTCTGTTTACGGTACATTCCTACTGTAGCAACTTTTCTTCAGAATTAGCCTCTTAAAGCTTTCATTCTCCCTGTGGCATGTTGATATCTCAGGACTTCTGCCCGAAGTGTCCATCGAGCCCATGAAAGTTGTGGAAGACGCTGTGCTGGAGTTCACAGACAAGAAGGATTTGTTCTTGGCGTATATGTCCAGCATGCTGGTTGGTGAGCAAGGTACACAACGTGTATGCGTCTACGTTTGAGATGCTGTCATGTTTGCAGAAAAGATGTGAAAAAAATAACATTTTACTTTTCCTACTTCTTCCTGTCGTTTTAGGTGAACCTCTCGCCACACCGGTTGTAAATGTAGTAACTGAAAAAGGTTTCACTTTCCTCTTTATTACAATTTGAATACACCTATAACTATTATACTCATTATTATCATTAATTTGTGTTAGTGAAACAACCACAAAATGTCTTTTCTTCTCTCCATTTAGATGAAAGTGTTCCATCTGATATAAATTTAATCAGAAGGAAAGGTGACTGTTGATAATATTCTTCTATTTTTCTTTGCTGTCACACTAATGATAATTTTTAGTTAATTTTAAATAAACCTATTTCTATTCATTATCCTTGTTGAACAATAGGTGAATTCCTGCCACCTGTTGAAAAAGGTAAGAAAATACAATCTATTTATATTTACTTTGGACAAGTGCTGTGTGTGTCGGCAGCAAATAGCGTGCATAGATTTATTTGGGTGTTTTCTTTTTCATCTGTTTCTGACCTTTTGTGCATGTATTTTGATTTTTTTACCACTACTTATACAATCTGTCTTCTGTGCATAATGTATTATGAAACTGTTTGTCCGATTAGTGTGAGTAAACTACGTACTGCTCTAATCAAGTCATTAAAATTATCTTACTGCATGAACAAATATGCATCAAACCAACTGTATAATTAAATGGGAATAAAAAAATGCAACCGAGTTGTTGTGGGTTGTTTTACTGCATCACTTTCGTTCTTTGTAACACTGACAGGTCTTTGGATTTACACGATATAACTCATTAAGGATTTTCTGTGTTTCCCTCTCTTGCATGTCCCAAGCATCTTTTGTACAACTGGCTAAGTGTCTGACATTCATCTGTATGTAAAACCATTAAAATGTCTGTGATACATCAACAGTGGAATGTTTGTTCTAAATGATTCATTTGTGCATGTAATCGTACAAGTTAACCCTACATGCTTTAAAAGTTACCACTAAGATTATAATTGGTAAAGTGTGTTGGGGGGAGATCTGTCAATAAGCAATAAAAATGTTAATAATCCAATGGAGGAGGGTGCAAACTGCAGCATGTGGTGCATGATGTATTATGTTATGAATGTGTCTCCAATTTCCATCAAAGTGTCTGTGTACTGTGAAACAAGTGGACCTGCTTTTTAAAAGCCAAAGGTGTGAAGAATCATAAAGAGAGGTCACGTCGGTTAATGATGCAGTTACAGAGATCATGAAAGCTGAAAAAGATGAAGCTGCGGGGAAAAGTGAAGCCCCAGACTCAAAGATGGCGGAGGAGGAAGCTCCAACCGAAGAAGATGACAGAGAGGCAGAGGAAGATGATGGTATTCACATGATTTGTTTTCCCCCAATAGCCATATTCGTAAGTCAGATTAAAGATTGAATGAAAGAGAGATTGAACTTGTTGCTGTCACATTACCAGTGGAACGGGCCGGCCTCGAAGAAACGCAACTTAAGGCGACACTGAAAGACGAGGGAATCCTCGGTGCTGCTGGCGGCGAGGAAGAGGAGGAACTAGAAGAGGTCGATGCTGCAGAAGGAGAGGAGGATAAAACACACACGGAGAAAGAGGAAAATCAGGAGGAGGAAGAAGAAGAAGAAGAGGAAAGTGTTGGTACAGAAGAGGAAGACCACGAAGAAGAAGAAGAAGGAGCCAGTAAAACAGAGGAGGGTTTAAAAATAGAAGAAGTGGTAGTAGAGGATGAGGAGGACAGGGAGGAGGAGGCCAAAACTGAAGAAGAAGATTTGGTAGAAGATGAGGATGAGGAAGAGGAGGAGGAGACTGAACCAGATGAAAGTTTGGTGGAGGAGGAGGAGGAGGAGACCAGATTGGTAGAAGATCTGGTACAATACGAGGAGGACGAGACAAGAACAGAAAATGTGGATGAGGATGAGGAGGAGCTCAAATTTCTAGAATATTTACTACAAGATGATGATGAGGAGGAGGAGGAGTTAAAAATAGAAGCTGTGGTTCAAGAGGAGGAGAAGGAAGAAGAAGAAGAAGAAGAGGAGGAGCCCAAATTTGTGGAATATTTACTACAAGATGGTGATGATGAGGAGGAGGAGTTAAATATATTAGCTGTGGTGGAGGAGGAAGAAAAGAAGGAGGAGGAGGAGCCCAAAGTAATAGAAACTTTGGAAGAAGATGAGGAGAAGGAGGAAGAGGAAGCACCAACAGAAGGAGACATTACAGACGAGGAGGAGGAGGAAGAGGAGACTGAAGCTGCTGCCACTGATGATGGAGACACTGAGGTCAAAGATCAATCTGTGAAAACTCACCAGGAGGATGAGGAGGATGAAGAGCCACCGGTCCAACGACTGGACATCGATGCTCCATCAGCTGAAAAGCTCCACAATGACAGTTTAGTGCCCGCATCTGATGACGAGGGCGATGAAGAAGCAACGACGTCGCCGCCCGTTAGCGACCCAGATGACTACGCCGGCGTCGTCGATGACCGCGATGAGAACAACAACAACAGCGAGAGCGGGAAACGAGAACCCAAACGAAAGAAGAAGGTTCACGTTCCCTTTGAGAGAGTCAAACGAGCTGGTTCCAGAGCGGCTCACAGAGAAAACACACGAGACAAAGGTACACATGCACTATACCATCATCACCACATATCTGTTCATCATCTGGTAAATAAAAGGTTTCTGAATGGTGATTAAAGATGTAATGTGGAATGACTTTTTTTTTTTTAAACACATTCACAATTTCTTAACAATTTCTTTATTACAAAACGATTTTTTCTACTAAATCTGTTGGTTGTGACTAAAGGTGTCAGTGTGTGTTCAGTGGTTGATGCGACATGTTTCCTACTTTGTTTTAATGATGTTTGTGCATTGGTTTTGTGACTGTAGGTGATAACAGTCTTCTCATCAAGCAGAATATCAAGGTTTTAAACCAAAAGAGTATTCATGACAGGAGTTTTAATGCTTAGCTTATCACTCATCTTTCCAGGATAATTTACCCATTGAATTGTCTGTGTGCTTATAGTGCTTTAGTGCTTATGCATGCATGATTTTTAGCATGAGTGTAATACAAGCTTGAATCATACTTGTCAGCATGAAGACGAGAAGGAAATGCTATAAAAGAATTTAAGAAAGGTTATATTCTTGACCCTTAAACATCAGTCCAATGAGGGGTTATGATATTTCCTAATGGTTTTTTTAAATGTTCTGTACTTTCCTCTTGTGACTTTTAAGATTTATTGTTGCAAACAGAACTAAAAGCCACAGAAGCTGAGATGGAGGAGAAAAAAGAGAAAGAAACCAAAATTGAGAAAACCATGGAGATAAAAACAAAAGAAGAAAAGCCGAAGGAGTCAAAACCCGAAGCAAAACCTGTTGAGAAGAAACCAGAAAAGCTCGAAGGTAAATAAAATGACCCTTTACCTGCCCCCCTTTTTTTTTTTTTACCAAATTCACTGATCCTTCAACATCCCCAGAATATTCAGTTCTATTAAAACTTAAAAAAAATATACATCCTTTATAACTTTATAAAATGAAATAAAAAAGTCCTTATTTTTTATATATATGATTGAATGCATCATTTACATTGAAAAAACATGGGCTCATCTGTTTCTTGTGGAGAACATTACATTTCATAAGGTGATCTGTAACAGGACGTCCTACAGTATAACAGTGAAAACATAGAGACAGAATATCCTCTCTTTAGTGGGAAAGGGTTTATTATGAAATGGCGATCTATAATAGTAAAAATGACAAGTTGAATTCTCTAAACACCTTACAGACATTCAAATGACATTTTCTAAATTGCTTTCAGAAAAACCCCAGAAGGATAAAAAACTGAAACCTTCTAAAGAGGAGAAAGAAGCAAAGCCTTCTAAGGAAAAGAAAGAAGTATCCAAACCTAAAGAGAGAGAGAGAGAAGTGAAAAAACCTTCCAAAGAAAAGACAGAAGTGAGGAAACCCTCTAAAGAAGAGGAGAAAGAAAAGAAGCACCTCAAAGAAGAGGAGATGAAACCTCATACAGAAGAAAAAGAAGCGAAGAAACCACCCAAAGAGAAGAAAGAAGTCAAGAAACCTCACAAAGAAGAGAAAGAAGCAAAGAAACCACCTAAGGAGGAGAAAGAAGCCAAGAAACCTCATAAAGAAGAGAAAGAAGAAAAGAAACCACCTAAGGAGGAGAAAGAAGTCAAGAAACCACCTAAGGAGGAGAAAGAAGCCAAGAAACCTCATAAAGAAGAGAAAGAAGAAAAGAAACCACCTAAGGAGGAGAAAGAAGTCAAGAAACCTCATAAAGAAGAGAAAAAAGAAATCAAACCACCTAAAAAGGAGAAAGAATTTGAGAAACCACCTAAAGAGAAGAAAGAAGCAAAGAAACCTCACAAAGAAGAGAAAGAAGCCAAGAAACCACCTAAAGAGGACAAAGAAGCCAAGAAACCACCTAAAGAGAAGAAAGAAGCAAAGAAACCTCACAAAGAAGAGAAAGAAGAAATGAAACCACCTAAGGAGGACAAAGAAGACAAGAAACCACCTAAAGAGGAGAAAGAAGTCAAGAAACCACCTAAAGAGGACAAAGAAGTCAAGAAACCACCTAAAGAGGAGAAAGAAGTCAAGAAACCACCTAAAGAGAAGAAAGAAGCAAAGAAACCTCCTAAGGAGGAGAAAGAAGCCAAGAAACTTCACAAAGAAGAGAAAGAAGAAATGAAACCACATAAAGAGGAGAAAGAAATCAAGAAACCTCATAAAGAAGAGAACGAAGAAATAAAACCACCCAAGGAGGACAAAGAAGCCAAGAAACCACCTAAAGAAGAGAAAGAAGTCAAGAAACCACCTAAGGAGGACAAAGAAGCGAAGAAACCACCTAAGGAGGAGAAAGAGGCCAAGAAACCTCATAAAGAAGAGAAAGAAGTCAAGAAACCACCTAAGGAGGACAAAGAAGCCAAGAAACCACCTAAAGAAGAGAAAGAAGTCAAGAAACCACCTAAAGAGGAGAAAGAAGTCAAGAAACCACCTAAGGAGGACAAAGAAGTCAAGAAACCACCTAAGGAGGAGAAAGAAGTCAAGAAACCTCACAAAGAGGAGAAAGAAGAAATGAAACCACCTAAGGAGGACAAAGAAGCCAAGAAACCACCTAAAGAGGACAAAGAAGCCAAGAAACCTCATAAAGAAGAGAAAGAAGTCAAGAAACCACCTAAGGAGGAGAAAGAAGCCAAGAAACCTCATAAAGAAGAGAAAGAAGCCAAGAAACCTCATAAAGAAGAAAAAGAAGTCAAGAAACCTCACAAAGAGGAGAAAGAAGAAATGAAACCACCTAAGGAGGACAAAGAAGCCAAGAAACCACCTAAAGAGGACAAAGAAGTCAAGAAACCACCCAAGGAGGACAAAGAAGTCAAGAAACCACCTAAGGAAGAGAAAGAAGTCAAGAAACCTCACAAAGAAGAGAAAGAAGAAATGAAACCACCTAAGGAGGACAAAGAAGCCAAGAAACCACCTAAAGAGGACAAAGAAGTCAAGAAACCTCACAAAGAGGACAAAGAAGCCAAGAAACCACCTAAAGAGGACAAAGAAGTCAAGAAACCTCACAAAGAGGACAAAGAAGTCAAGAAACCACCTAAAGAGGACAAAGAAGTCAAGAAACCTCACAAAGAGGAGAAAGAAGAAATGAAACCACCCAAGGAGGACAAAGAAGCCAAGAAACCACCTAAAGAGGACAAAGAAGTCAAGAAACCTCACAAAGAGGACAAAGAAGCCAAGAAACCACCTAAAGAGGACAAAGAAGTCAAGAAACCTCACAAAGAGGACAAAGAAGTCAAGAAACCTCACAAAGAGGACAAAGAAGCCAAGAAACCACCTAAAGAGGACAAAGAAGTCAAGAAACCACCTAAAGAGGACAAAGAAGTCAAGAAACCTAACAAAGAGGAGAAAGAAGAAATGAAACCACCTAAGGAGGACAAAGAAGCCAAGAAACCACCTAAAGAGGACAAAGAAGTCAAGAAACCTCACAAAGAGGACAAAGAAGCCAAGAAACCACCTAAAGAGGACAAAGAAGTCAAGAAACCTCACAAAGAGGACAAAGAAGTCAAGAAACCTCACAAAGAGGAGAAAGAAGCCAAGAAACCACCTAAGGAGGACAAAGAAGCCAAGAAACCACCTAAAGAGGACAAAGAAGTCAAGAAACCTCACAAAGAGGACAAAGAAGCCAAGAAACCACCTAAAGAGGACAAAGAAGCCAAGAAACCTCACAAAGAGGACAAAGAAGCCAAGAAACCACCTAAAGAGGACAAAGAAGTCAAGAAACCTCACAAAGAGGACAAAGAAGCCAAGAAACCTCATAAAGAGGACAAAGAAGCCAAGAAACCACCTAAAGAGGACAAAGAAGTCAAGAAACCTCACAAAGAGGAGAAAGAAGAAATGAAACTACCCAAGGAGGACAAAGAAGTCAAGAAACCTCACAAAGAGGACAAAGAAGCCAAGAAACCTCATAAAGAGGACAAAGAAGCCAAGAAACCACCTAAAGAGGACAAAGAAGTCAAGAAACCTCACAAAGAGGAGAAAGAAGAAATAAAACCACCTAAGGAGGAGAAAGAAGCCAAGAAACCACCTAAAGAGAAGAAGGAAAAAGAGGTGAAGAAGCCAAAGACTCCAAAAGAGAAAGAACCAACGGAACTGTCTAAAGAAGAAGAGGTCAAGAAGATTCCCAAAGAAGACAAAAAACCTGCGAAGAAGAAAGACACAAAGACAAGTATGTGCAGGATAAGAATCATTGTTTTAGCTATTAAATAATGATATACTAAGCATTGGCATTAATTGCACTTGTGATGTTAATCATAGAGGGTGACAGATTGAAAGGCTTCCATCCATAGATAAGGAATATATATATATATATATATATATATATATATATATATATATATATATATATATATATATATATATTACCATATAATTCAAGTATTTTTAACTTTTTCTTATTTTTTTTTCTTTTAGAAGCGCAAATGGCTCCAAAGAGGATTAAAAAAGATACTGCATCTCTCCTGAAGAGGGAATATCTTAATGTTACAAAAGCAGGTGAGACTATGTGTTTAGCATTATGTCCAGGGTTTTTTTTTGCACTTCATACACACAGCTAAACAGAAATAGAATAAGAAAAGAGCAGAAGAACTGAAGCGAATGAGAAACCGTCCTTACATTTTTCTATTAAGTGACCTCATGCGTTTTCACTACTCAGAATGGATTGGATGTAAACTTAATGTCAAAGAATAATAATAATAATAATGTATAAAGGCTTATAGAATTGATAGAAAAGTAAAACAGAATCTGGCCAACTCACTCGTGTTTCCTACAAGAGTCTCAGATGCTGAAAATTCCACCACTGCTATTCCTTAATTCTACTGATGGTGGAGCCAAAGCAACGCAATGCAACAACAAATGACACATTCACAATTTCATTGATGAGGATTCTTTTTAAGAAGAGAAAAGTGCTTCCTGGGAAAACTTAGTTTTGTAATTCTAATAGGAAAGAGTAAGACAAATCTATATTCAAAATGTAATCACTTTAAAATCCTGGGAATAAAATCAATTCAACAATTAATATCCACAACAAAAAAAGAATTTAAAGTATTTCCATCTTAATATATTAGCTATTAAAATGCATTGCCAGTAAGGTTTTTTGGTCTTCAAGTATTTATTTGGCTTTATCTGTTCACAATGTCTTTCCAGCCGATGAACCCAAGAAGCCTGTAAAGATGGTGAAGGTTGCTAGAAAGCAGATAGCCCCTGTCCTGAAAAGGGAACATATGAATGTCACAAAAACAGGTATGTAACAGCGTAATCGAATGTGAATGGAAGATGTTAAAAAACATTACAAGCTTAGATTCTAACCTATTCCCCCAATGATAGTTCCTGAAGTTACTAAGGTGAAAGCCAAGCAAGAACCTACAAAGAAAGGTATACGTCGTTTCTCTTTTTCCTGATGCTAGATATTAAGCATACAATGTGGTTTTTCTAGTGTCATATCCTGATTAGTTACTACCTTAAGCTTAAGAGGTTTTTGATGTCACCATTTTCAGCAGTGGCAGCTCCTAAAGAACCGAAGAAGGAAGCAAAGCAAAAACTGAAACCTAAACCTGGTAATGCAAAGACTTAGTATTAGTGCAGTCACTTACAGCATCAACAGAATTCAATAGCAATAGCAATTAATCATGATTATTACGAAGACCTCACATGCATTGACTTTAATCCTGTAGATGCTGATGAAGTAAAGCAGAAGAAAAAAGCCATCCCAGCAAAAAAAGGTATGATTGAGCCCTCATGAGTGATGCCTATGAGGTTTTTAGGATAAAGCTTATTAATATATTTTCCTATAGATGCTGAATCCTCTAAACCAAAGGCCAAACCTGCACCTGTTCAGAAAGGTAAAGAATGGAGCTGTGTGCCCTTCTAAAGAGTTTACATGAAACTATTTTAGAGTACTTACACTATAGCCTGGATGTACTGAACATTATTAAAGTGTACTGCAATCATGATATATACAGTTATATATATATTTTGCTTTTTGTAATTTCAGAAACCAGACTTCTCAAGGTTTCAGGAAGGATTAAAGCAGTAGATACTGCATCTCTGCTGAAGAAGGAACATCTCAATGTCACAAAAGCAGGTAAAACAACATGTAAAGGCCAAAAGAAAAATGCAGAAGAGTTAATGACTTAACATGTGGCAAGTTTTTCAGTGACTGAATCATGCAATCATGCAAGCTAACAGCACATTTGTTACCTATTTAATGACACAGAGGTTCCGAAAGAAAAGGCCAAAGCACTTCCTGAAAAGAAAGGTAATAAATTAACCTCAACCAGCAAAATGATGACTTGTAAAAATAGGAGTAAATCTAGTTTTCCCTAAGAAACATTGTGCTTTTGACAAACAGCGGCTCCAAAAGAAAAGCTTGAGCCAGTCATCTTGAAAAAAGGTGAGGCCGACACATATCCTAAAACACCAGGCTTATATATATATATATATATATAAAGGTAATTATCCTGTTTCTCGTATGTTTTATGAGTTAAATTGTTTCATGAATTACACTTTTGCAGAAGTCAAGGTAGCAAAGGAGAAAGCAGTCAAAGCAGCAAAGAAAGGTACCACACACTTTCAATACTGCAAAGGATTCAACATTAAAGCATTACAGCTTCGCATTTCACATCATGACGTTTTATTTTGTGTGACTTTTTTCCTCGAGCAGCTCAGGTTTCCAAAGAGAAACCCAAAGCAGTTCTTCCAAAGAAAGGTAAGAGTAAAGAACAGTTCACATAACTTTATAGTTTTGTCTCAACTCATCACTTAGTTTCTGAAATGTCAAACTTTACACGTCTTTTAGAAGCCGCTCCACTCAAGACAAAACCAGCCCCGGTTGTAAAAGGTACGATTTTTACAGTTTTTACTGTCAAATTAAAATCAACTAAATTCTGTGATTCCTCTTGTATTCACAGTATAAGTGATTGACTGTGTTTTATTACAGCAACATTCCAAATACTGTGATTTACTACAGCAATACTTTGACTACTGTGATTTATTGTAAAATATGCAGCAATCTACTGTAATAAACGTCACTGTGATTAACACAGTAAACAGATGTTTTACAGTTTAATGTTCAAACTGTTGATTTTCATGCTGATGTGTGATTTCTTTTAGAAGCGGAAGCTCGACATAAAAATGTCTCTCTGACAAAGGAGAAGGTGAAGGTGCCATTAAAGAGAGGTACGCCTTTATTTCAAACGTTATAGAAGACCTTTTTTATGAAGCATTTATTGATTCTTTAAGTGTTGAAAATGATGAAATGGCTGCTATCATCTCTAATAATAACAGATATTTTGACTGATTTTGTTTAATTATCTCCTTTAAAAGCTGAAGTTGTCACAGAGAAGAAGTCTGAGCCGTTGACAAAAGGTTTGTATCCCAGCTCATTTATTCCACAGTTTCTTCTCTATTTATTTCCAACCACGTCCATAACATGCAATTGCAACTGTAATTCATCCCCTACGTACAATTAGCGTTAATTTACCGTTAATATTGTTATTCTAGCAGCTGTTACAAAGGCAAAAGCCAAACCTGCTGAAAAGAAGAGAGGTATACAGTACCACACAAGCGTGTTGCTGCTTTCTTTGTGGTATTCTGCAAACGACGCCGCTGCCAGTTTGCAGGATTTCTGTGGCATTAATCACTCATGTTCAAGCCAAGCTATTATTGATTTATTGACTAAATAACTAATTAACCAGTAGTGCTGCACCAACAATGATAATGATAATAATGACAAAATATCAATAACTTGCTCATTAAAATTGTGATTATGCAAAATCGTTCTTTCCTTATTAAAACTGCACTTGGTGATATTCACGTTTAAACTTGACTTGAACATTTACGTGCTTTTCTATAAGAAGACAAAATGTTGTCACCTTTTTTCTGGCTGAATAAATCCTTTTTAAAACCCACCAGCACCTTTTTTTTTTTTAGATGCATGGTTTATACACAGCTACTTCACTGAGGTGTTTTCTGACAGTAATGTTGACATGTCCCCTTGTTTCCTACTAATGTAGAAGCTGTTCTGAAAGAAAAGGCAAAAGCAAAACCTTCACACAAAGGTAGTGTAGTCTATAGAATAAACTGAAGGAGCATTTTCTACTTTTAAAAAAACGATCAGCAAATCATTTATTTATATATATATATATATATATATATTATTTTTTTTATTCTTTCTCCTCCATCCTAATTTCCATCCTGTTTTATTCAGAGCCAGAGGTGACTAAGGAGAGGCCTAAACCGGCTCCTGAAAAGAAAGGTACGTCTCAAGGTAAAACTAAATCATCGTAGACACAAAATTCTGTCTTTGCAATTTAAGAAGTTGCCTTTTTTAAATTTTTTTTTTTAAGTAGTTCCTTCTAAATCAGACGCTGAGACTAAGAAGGAAAAAGTCAAATCTCTCCTGAGGAAAAAAGGTAGCTGACGGAGGATTTTATCAACACATTCCATGGTGGCATCATTATTCTCTGTTATCCAACTTATCACAGAGTTGAATAACTGTGAAGAAATTCATGGATTTACCAACACATGCTTAAATTCTCATTTACTCAGAGCCAAAAGCCCCAGAGGAGAAAGTCAAACCAAAAGGTAGAACATTTACACGACACGTTGCGATGATTAGGGGCAAATTAACAAGAAAACCTGCTCTTTGTGTCAGTGGGGATATCTCTCTATATGGATGGAGATTCATAAAAATGTGTTTTATCCCCTGATCACTCAGCTGTGTTGAAGGAAAAATCCAAGCTGGCCAAGAAAGGTACATCAGTGGTGTTTTTAGAGGAGTCCTGTGTGTAGACGGGATGGTTGCTTTGCAGAAGCGTTTTGCCTGTGAAATGAATGACATAAAAATGAACGTCACGCACGGTAAACTGAGAGCGGCTCCACGGGCAAGCGGCCGCTTCTCTCCCCGTAATCCTCAGTAATGTGCTTATAAAGACATCAAGTATTTAACAATTTGTGCCTAATTGGTGGATCTGCAAAGCTCAGCATGGAAGGGTTTTGTAAGGCTTTATGAATCACCGCTACAAAGAGAAGAGATTTCCAAAGCAAAAAAAAAGCCCTTTGCCCCCCCTAAACACTCACAACGTGCTGTAAATGTCGAAACGTGTGACGCTTCAAGCTCTCTCAGGCTGAATAAAGAAGTTACTGCAGTAGACTTTACATTATGTTAAATGAAGCATGTGTAACATGGAGAGCCACAAGACTCTGAATCTTCTGGCTCTGTGCACATCTCTTAAAATAGTGTCCACTTCATGTTTCTTTTTGCAGAAAAAAAAGCCCCAAACCAGCAGAAATGTTACTTTTTCAACATTGATTTTAGATTTCTTGTTCTATCCGCCCCAGGCTTTGCAAGCTGCTTCAAGCTTTGACAAATGGATTTTTGCAGCAGTGTTTGACGGTTGATATGATGCAGTGATTTAAAGCTGTGGAAAAAGAGGAAATGTGTGTTGCTGTTGCTATCATTTAACCGTTTTTTTTTTCTCCTACACAGAACTGGAAGCTTCCAAAGAAAAAGACAAAGCTGCCGCAGTGAAGAAAGGTACAATGGCTTTACATCTCCTACACATGCAGCAACCCTGTCACTAGACACACTCCTGTTATTTAATGGAGTGATTTTTCTCCCAGCCACGTCTAGGGAAAAGACCAAACCCGTCCGCGTGAAGAAAGGTACATTTGTGGTGCTTCAGTAGAGCCAGCAGTGGTAATCTGATTACAAGATATAATCTGATTACAACACAACAAAAGGCCGTCGCTAAAGTAGCTAATGGATCACTACGGGGAAACAGGCGTTTCACTTTCCAAAGGATAAAAATTCAACTTTGCTACTTCTGACGCTATTTTTTTTCCTGTTGAATGTGAAAATGTCTTTAATCCTAATTTATTACATGTTTTCACTGAGCAAGGAAAAAATATATGGTATAAATCTGGAATTTATGGACAATAATTTACAGAATACTTTAATATTGACTTATTGTCTATAAATATAAGGTTTATAGCGATCTTTCTGAAAATGCATGCTGGGAGAAGACGTTTTCTGCTTTTCTGCTATGTGTCATTCAAGTTTTTTATAACCACATATATCAGTTTAAAGTGATGCTAAATCTACTTGTGTTCATTTCATTTTGGCGGATCAAACGCTGAGGTTTGAAAAGTAAAGGTCAAACCAGCTTCTTTATCCCTTAAGCAAAGTGTTAAAGAAAAAAATGCCTTGAAAATAGAAATGTATTATTAATTAATTATAAATGAATATTAAGTCACCACTTGTTTTTTCCCATTCAGAAAAACCAGTTGAGAAGGCAGACAAAGAAGAGAAAGCTAAAGGTAAAGTTTGACAGCCAACTCTGAACATTCTGATAAAATAAAAATCTAAAAATACACGTCTTTGTGAATTATTATTAAAATATATTTCAATAAATACGTTTTTACAGAAGACAGAGTTCTTAAGGAGATACAGGAGTCTGCAAAGAAAGGTAACTTGAATTAGATCTGTAATCAGGTACAGAGTGTGTAAATGCATTAAAATGCATTAAAGTCATGTTTTTGTTATAGAGAAATCTGCTGAGAAGAAACCTGTCAAAGAGGCAAAAGCAAAAGGTACAAGGCGTGCTGTCCTGTATGTGACAACACTACTTAAAAATATCACTTTTATCTGTACAAATCACATGTTGTTCTTATTTCTAGCGGAGCCGGCTGTATCAGACTACCTGGTGGATGGTGAGTACACATTTCCCTCTCATAACTTAAAAACGTTGCACAGGGCCTACGGTCTGACCTTTGACCCCCCCCTCCCCAGACGAGCTGCCGTACTTCCAGTGTTTCTTCGTGGACGAGGACGAGGCCCAGTTTCCGTTCTACGCCTTCTCGCCGCTGCAGATTTGAAGCCTCGTGCCCGCGGCTCACGATTTAGTCAATTTACCGATAAGGACGCGGCCGCGCCGCGCTGCTGAAACGCCGCCGGCTGTTCGCTGTTACGCGGCAGAGGACGATTTTTTTTAGGTGTTGGACCGTTTCTTATTTTATTCCCAGATTTGGTTGAGCTCTCGTACCAACTAGCCAGTGTCATTCCTTTTCCATTTATTTATTTTTTTTTTGTTCATTTCTTTTAAAAAGGTTGATTTATTTTAAAACGCAATAACCTGTATTATTGTTTATGGATCATTTCAGGTCACAGCAACCTTCTGAATATGCTTTTAATATATTTATTGTAAATTCAGTTTTCTCACAGGCAAAATCACCTGTGTTTTTCTTTTTTTTAATGTAGAGCTAGTTAGAACTGAGCAGCAGGGTAGAACACGGCTGTCAGGGGTCAGTACCTCTAGACCCACATTTACTTGAAAAGTGGTTTGTACAGTAGTGGCACATTCTTTTTTTTTTTTTAAATCATGTTTGTTAGTTTGAGCTCATTTGCTTTTCTGCATCACGGACGACATTTATAAAGCTCCATGAGGCCTTTTAACCATTTATCGAGCGTTCGTAGCGTTTGTACAGACTTTTGGAGATTTCATTTAATTTTAAGGGAACACGTTTCTCATCCATTTTTCCTCTACTTCCTCCCTGTTGGACACACGAATGGAATCAAAGCATTAGGAAAAGGGATTAGTCCTCTTTGGATTTAGAGCAGTTTTTTTTTGTCTGTAATTTCTGTGTCAAAAGGAATGACCATGCACTGTATATGAGAGCTCCCAATCTTACTGATGGAACACTACCTGACTACCTGACACGTTGATATTTATAAAGTAATATATAAAGTCTTATTAAACCATCAAGACATGTGCACCAGCTCCTCATTATTTGTAGCATTGGTGCTAATATGATGAATTACCTGAACTCTCAGAATGAGGTGTGAGTTCATGTTTTTCTTTTCTTTTTTTTAAATTTTATTTTGTACACGTTTCTGCCATCAAGTATCAGATTCATTCTGTGATTCCTTGACAGACCAAAGAGACGCGCTGACGCCCGCTTTTGGTCATGAACAGACGTTTATCTGGGTAGAAACTCGACGGATTTGAAGCAGGTTCTTACAAACAAAGACGATGACAGTGACAGGCTACATGCAGATTGATGTAAAATACTGTTATTGGTTATAAACTCAAAGCCAAACCGTGTATTTGAAATCTCTGCAGCAGCGCTTCTATACATTTAAATGCAAACCGATGATTCTTACACGAAAATGAAGAGATGATGAATACACATCTCTGACTATCTCTGCACATTGTGTGGCTAAGCCAATGAGGGCGGCGTGGCGTATCTGCACCGATGATCTCAGATATGAAGCGACATGTTGCTCAGCTTGTACCAGCTGGTGTTTACATACAGACCTTTACATTTAGCTCCATATGGTGCACAGGGCAGTCGTTGCAGCTCGCAGCACTAATCCAGTGGGAATAAAACTGTAAATCCACTTATCTTTTTTTTTATTGTTATTATTATTATTATTGAAATAAAGGAACACAGCTTCTATTAGTCCATAGATGATGCATGTGACCCAGTTACTGCAGCAGCTGCAGCTTTATGGATTTTAGATGCTCCACAATCACTGTGGTTTGTCCCTGAATATTTCTTCTATTTAAGCAAACAAGATATTTCTATTTTAGTAAGTACATTATGTTGCAATCACTTTCACTGAATTGTTTAGACAAATTCACTTTTACCTGGTGCAATATATGAATTTTTAATGATCTAAAGCCTTGTATTTTTGTCCCGTAGTGAAAGAAATATGCATGATGCGTGTGGATATTGTTTTAGGCTCCCAAAATGTTTTCGTGATACATTTTTCCCTCCCTAACTTTGACAACACTTCACACGTTATGAATGAGGATAATTTATTATCTATCGCTGACATTTGTGTCTCGTTGGTGTTGCTCACCTTCTTATTTAAATAAATGTATTTCAAGTAATCCCATTGTAAATAGAAATAGACGACAATTGCTGGAAATGAGTTTCATCCCTGTCCCGTAACTACAACAACTGCTCGATACGATGTCAAATGATGTATTATTTGTCAATTACACCTTGAATACGCCTGTGAATACTGGCCAACAATAAAACAGCAATGGAAACGCTTCTTTTCTGAATCTTTTGTTCTCCATGGCCACTAAACACAACATTTATAATAGAGTACTTTCAATAAATTACTAGATTATGATTTTATAAACAAATGCAGAGTTTCTCTACTATGATGCACTATGGAACTTAGCATCCGTATATATAGAAGGTAAGTTTATATATATAAGGAAATTATACCTGAAATAATACCAAAAGTGTGATGTGGTATAACCCTAAAAATAGATTAAATGGACATATAAATGACAAGAAACCAACATGAACATAAAAATCTACATTTTTGCAGATCTGACAAATGCTTTATTTTTAAACCATGATTTGTCACTGACCCAGATGCAACAATTAATCGATTAGTCAATCAATAGAACATCTAACTAAAGTCATCAATTTTATAACCGCTTTAACATTTGAAGTTATCATTTTTAAAGAAAAGAAAATTCGGTGGAGCAGCAGCAAAAACATAACTATTCTCTGGTTTCTCTAATAGTTTTGAATATCTGTTTTTTAGGTAGATTCTTTGGCTGTGGGAAACACACCATTATATAGAGCAATCCAATAATCAATAATGAAATAATTATTTAAAGCCCAAAAGTCACAATAGCTTCAGCTTTACTTCAGCATTATCCGTTTGGATTGCTTTTGCATTTGATTGTTAACAATGTCATTTGGTGTAACCCTAAAAACACAGTAACAGTTAGACTCGCTTAAAAAGCTAGTTCTATATTCTCTGTGGAAACGTACATTTTTCGACACCTGATGAAAGCTTGAACTGTATTATGAAAAGTTTTGGACTTTCTCATCCTGCTAACCATTACTTGTCACTGAGCTCTAATACTAGAATACCGTAATACGGCAAAATTAAACAAATCAGCATCATCTAGGGAATATAAATGTAAGATCACAATGCTATAAACAAACATCTTCAACAGGAACCAGAATCTGCTAGACCTACTATGAAACACAGCTCCTTATCCGTTATATTATATATGATATATGTGTGTGTGAGTGTGTGAATGAGGGGGAAAAAAAGAAACAGGCCCTCGTGAGGCCAAAGCGGGGTTACTACAGGTCAGTTCACTCCACTGACACAGATTTCACACAAAGAGGAAACTCCCTGCTGCTGCAGCGAGGACACGACAGGCGACACCAAACTGTCATCTCCCACACACGGAACGAGCTGCAGCCTCAGAACACGGGCCCGTGAACTCACCTGAACCCGCCTGAGCCCATGAGAACGTCACGTTTCTGTCATACTGTAACTGGAGCATTAACGCGAGTTTCCCCAATTCTTTTCTTTTTTTTTTTTTTGAAAATGTATTCAGTTGGCCAATTGCCAAATGAGTTCCACTCCAATTACCGTAGCGTCTTTTGTGTTTTCAGTCTATTCAGCAGCAGCCAAAAAACTTGGCAGCCCGTGGATGAGAAGAATGGGCCCTTGTAGTCGGGGCGTTCAGTAGGCTACACAGCTCACTGGGCGAGACAGGGAGGGGTTTGCCTGCTTCTCTAAACGTATAAAGGACCTGGTAGAATTAGAAATAACCTAACGAGGATTAAAATTAGCTAAAACTTTGACAATCTCATGTTCATACTGTATGGAAAAATAACAAGCTCCGTAGCTTACAATGGTTTATTGATGGCTGCTATTGTTAGACCTTGAACTACTAACCGTGGGATATTGGATTCATACAAATTGCACAGTGTCCTATTTTTTTTTTTTTTTTTTTGGGGGGTCGTGCCAGTAGCAGCGTTCAATCACGGTTGGTTCACACCATCGAATGATGCCTCTACGTCATGACACCACAACTTAAATGAGATTATCCCAAGGCGAGTGACATCACCATCCCCTCCTCCTCCTCCTCCTCCTCCTCCTCCTCCTCGTCACGTCTGACCATCTGGGGGTTACTACGAGACATTCACTCTGAGTTCAATGGTCACACAGGCTGCTGCTGCACGGCCAGCTCGGGCCGCACCATCACCCTGCAGCTGTCACCTGGAACTGACCCGCCATAGAGACGGCTCTGTTCCCACAACTTAGGTTTGTGTATTTAAATATTGGAAAAAAAAAAAGGGGTTGCATGCACTTGTTGACAGGAAAAACAAAAATGGTACTGATGATGCTCTGGTGACTTTTAAAGACAAACTGAAAAGTCTGAAATGAATGAGGATAACAATGAAGCTTTAACTGAGCAGTTTATTTGTTCCTTTTTCTTTCCCCCACAAGCGAAACACAGAATGAAACAACATTATCTCAGAGTTTCTTACAAAAGAGCTCACACAATCATTTCCCATATTACTTATCTTGTGTTACAATGGCATGTCAAGTTTAGATCACTGCATTTAATAAAAAGAACAATTTTTTTCAAGAGGTAAAAAAAAAAACCTTGTTAAGTTGATGCTGGGATGATTTGCTCATTCAAGGGGACGGGACAATAAATTTAGGCTTTCTCGTATGTGCGGACAGCCTGCACTCCTGCGTAGGTCAGAGTCTGTACGGCAGAGGGAGGAAAACCAAATTAGATTATGACAATTATATTCAGCCGTGCTTTTTAATAAGTAAATAACTCCATGCACTTATTCAAATAACCACATCAAGCTCATGCTCCATGCACTGATTCAAAACTCACCATCACCATCTTCCCATCCTTGATTTCTCTGACAAATTTGGTCTCCTTGCCGTCCCACCTCTGCACTTGAACAAGTTTGTCTCCTTCCATGGTGAAGGTGGACTGTAAACAGAGGCATTATTTTATTTAAAAAAAAAAATCTGTTTAACTTGCTGGTATTTGCATTATCTACACAAGCTAAAGAACAGATCCAGCAAAGAGTAATCAGCTTACTTTGACATGTCGGTCATCAGGTGTGGTCTCATCGAACTCCTCTCCCAGTTTGGAGGAGATCTCTGTGTTCCTGAAGGTGCTCAGGGTTTTCACCACCACTTTGTCCCCGTCTAAGCTGATCTCTACTGTGGGCTTGGTGACATTTCCCACTTGTCTTGTGGCAAAACCAACACCTGATAATTAAAAGAAAAGAAATAGTGCCTTCATTAGTGTGTCATACTAGACACAAATCAAACATAACTATTAATCTGACAAATTGTGATGAAAAATGACATTGCTCATGTTAAAATTTTGGAGAAATAGAATTTTGAATTGCTCACCAAGTTCCTTCATGTATTCATCAAAGTTCTGGCTGTCGACCAGTTTCCATGTGGCGCAGAAAGCACTGACCATCTTTGCAGGCGCTATTGATCCAGGCTAGTATCAGAGTCAGGCAGCTCCTGGTCTGGCTGGAGTAAATCCTGCAGCATGTGTGGCTGCCACATTAATACTGGGAATGGGGGCAGGGACTCAAGCCGCGTTGTGAAAGCTGATTGGATGTTTTAAAAGCTTTGGACGCTCTGATTGCTCATTGCAAAGCGTGCTACAAATCAGTGGAATGAAAACCCCCTTTTTTTTTTTTTTTTAAAGAAAATGAAATTATAATTGATTATTAAAGAGATCAAATTTACCATGAGAACAATGACAATGTTAATATGTTTAGGAGCTGTCAAATTTTACCATGTTTAAAGTTAAATTTTTGTGATAAATCTCATTTATAAAAACTGACAGAATTTCATAAAACATTAGAAAACAGTGATTCAACTAAAGCTTAATGGACACTAATGACAATTACTACTGCATAACTTTATTATTGATAAAATACTTGCAGATACAATTGAACAATTTACAGTTTGATCTGTTACAGTAAGTCAGTTTTAATAATGTAATCAATAACACTAGTAAATGATACAAAATAAATGAGTCTACAGCTAATAAGTATTTGTTTTCTTGTATCTACAGAAGAAAAAACAAATTATTCAATTTTCACTTAAATTCTTGGCACTGATTAAGGCCAAATACCAATACACAAAGCAGCGTGGAAGACCTTCCAAAACAAAATGAAATCTCCACCCAATGAAAAAAAAAATTCACGTTTTCTCAAATAATTGTTTTTTTTTTTTTTAAATCCCTGAAGTTCACATAGAGTGCATGCCTATGACACAGTCAATGTTTCATGATGACATTGTAAATCAGGGATCTTTTCTCATAACCCAGAAAAGAAATGACAGAAAGTCAGCAAAGCTGCTGCTGAAAAGGTTTTACAGAGTATTTCTGGAGGAGGAGGAGTGCAGAGCAAATTTATGGGGCGTAATACATGGGTACATGACACAGTGGCATTTCTGTACGACACTTTGGAACGTGAAATGATCGTGAAAGTAGGCGGTGTGCATTCATTTTCAGTTATGAAGAGGGTCAATTAGATCCAATAAAAAAGGCAGTAAGTTATTTAACCCTTTATCAAACATGACTAAAAATTAAAATTGGACTTTACTTTGACCCTACAGTTAATTTATGATCCCTAAATTGACTGGCTTGAAGAACTTGGGGTTAAAACAGACGGGGCAGCAGAGGTAGAGAGAGAGGTAGAGCGTGAGGTAGGAAGGACAGAGCAGTACTGAGGCTTCTCCATGTTAAGGCCCATCTCTCCTCTCCCTTATGAGACTAAAATCTCCCTATAATTGTCTACAAAGCCCGTGATCCACTTTAAACGCTTTCCTTCACCTCAAGTGAAGTGGCAAGTGGATTATAAAAATGAGACTCACTTGAAACCGTATGTGGGTTTCATTGATTTCAGACTGAAGTGGAGAAACCACAATTTTAAATTCATTGGTTTGTGGATGCAAATGTGAATGTTTCCCCCTGATTACTACGGTTCACACCCTACGCCAGTATATGAAACAGAAACACCCGTTAGAACATGATTGTGTGTTACTGCGGGCTTCTAGTAGCAAAAAGCACACTTGCAGAAGATTCCTTTCTGGTCACTTTTCCTGAAGGTCATACAGCCTTCGACTAGTCCTCAGAAAATAAAAAAGGTGGATAAACATGAATGAATAATGAATGTGTGGTATTTGTAATTCTGAAAGCTAGCTGACAGTCATTTAATAATACATCCGGTAATACTGCATAGACAAAATGCAAATTACAGTCACTATTTACAAACCAGCAAACCAAAGTGCCAAAGGCTTCAGAGATGTATGAAGAAATACAGTATGCAAAAGCTAAAAAAGAAAATGGCACAATTGCAACGTGGCATCTCATAGGTAGTTCTGATTTGTTCATGCGACCATGGAGGCAGGCTGCTATCTGAATACCCCAACATTGATTGAAAGCCCCACCTCTGGTTTCCTGGGTTTAGTCGCTCCTGCCTTTTTCTGTGATCCGGCACCATCAGAGGCTGCAGCCTGTTCCCTGAAAATAAGCAATGGAACACAATCTTGAGCATCAAATGAGATAAACCACAATCAGAACAGCTTAGCAGTAACACATAATGTATGTCCTGTCAGGCGAGGATTGTCAAAGCTGTAAAAAGCACTGATTTATCTTTCCTCTGCAGTCACACTGTAAAGAATCTCACCCTTTCCGTCGCTGCTCTGCCTGCTCTCTGAGCCTCTGCTGGCCCTGTTCATCCTCCAGGGTGCAGAACACCTTGTTGTTGTCAATCAACAGGTTCTATAAAAAAAAAAGGAAGTTCAATGATTCTCCAATAAATAAATGACTAATTGCCCCCCCCCCCAAAAAAATACCTTGATGCCGATGATGTCGCCATCTTTGAGGTGAAATGGTGCTCCCAGTAGTGATTCCGCCTTTTTCTTCTTTTTCTTTTTAGAAACCTGCTGGTTCTAAAAGTTTCATGGCATATTATTCACTAAACGTGTAATATTGAATATGAGAAAAAAAAGGTCTTTATTTGCTAGTGAAAAAAAATCCCACAAGGGAAGAAACAATGCTGTGAATGATCTGAATGCAGGACTACAATCAACATTCCTCTCTAATGTTCTTCCCAGGCTCTGAATAGACTTTTCTATTCAGTGAGAGTATGAGGTTAATATGAGGCTGAAATATCTGTTCACAATTGCCAGAAGTTGGTTGACACAGCCTAATATTCATTTAAAGTAATTTTAAAATGGCAAATTATTCTTAACAATTTGATTTAGGATATGAAACGCAATGTTCCTAATGCATCAAAATAAAATAATAATGTTTTGGCTACACTCTAATTTTTAAACACACTGCTATCCATTATTTTGAACACTACTGTACTATGAGTCAAAGAAGTGACTGATGTACTCTTACCCAACTGGACAGTTCTTCCCAGTTGTATTTGTCAGGGTGGTGTTTGGCCAAGCGCAGAGAATCCGGGGAGAGGCCGTAGTGCGCAGCCAGACAACAGCGTAGTGATCGAGGGGAAGAGTCCCGGGACGCATCCCAAACCAGCTCCTCTGATGGGTAGTAACTCCGCTCCCCAGGTACTCCCATCTTTACGTACAGCAACACCTCCTTAGGGCTTCGAGATAGGAGTAAATAAAGATTCATTTTAAAAGGATGCGCAATTTATATTCATGTTTGAATTCTACAAAACATGAATACGTCGGAAATCTCAAACCATACCCGAGATCTTCCTCGTTCAGTAGCCGTTGCACACAGAGGTGAGTTCCGCTAGTCAGCTTCAACTTCCTGAGTGTGAGTTTTCCTCCTCTGAGGATCCGTGCCAGCCTGTGTCCCTCCAGCTGCCACACGCGCATGAACGCGGTGGTTGGCACACACACGTCCTGCAAAGCCGACAGCGTCAACACCTGAAACAGTTGTAGAGGCAGAGAAAGAGAAAAACGTTTTGACATTTAGTAGGTAAAAGCATGAAAAGACTTGGACAAGTGGTTTGGTATATATGGTTGCTGAATAATAGTTTTATGTTGGATAAATAAGTAAAGCTGCTTGTTCTACCTGAGTTTTGAGATCATCCAAGCTGACTTCATCAGATATCTCCACCTGTCCCACGCTTCTTAGCTCTGCCATGTTGCCGCCGTGCAGAGGAGACGTCTGACCGGTCACGTCGCCTCCAGCCGCCTCCACCTGCGGCCGCTCCCCAGCGTGGCCGTTGCCCGCGTGGTCGAAATCAGTTTCCATGGAAACTGTGGCGTTGTTTTTGGTATCCAGATACAGCCAGACAGATAATTTGAGAAAACCCTGGCAGGAAAAGAGAGGCGTGTGGTTGAAAGAGAGGGAAAAGCTTATTTGTAGAGAACTTTTCAACACGTTGATTCCTTTAAGTCCTTTACATTAAACATTAAAGCATCAGGACACAATTTAGACAGTTGATTATAAAAAGGGGAAAAAATTAAAAGGGAAAAATCTAAAAACAAAATAAGACAGAGTACCTTTGGAGGCAGTTGTCCTTCTGTGATGACTAATGTCTCACCATTGTTTATCTTCAGTTCTGACAGGGAAGCGTCCTGAAGACAAAAGACCAACATGAGGAGATTGTGTAAACAAAGTATCACAGGTCTCAACATAGTTTAAGGGTAAAAGACCCATTGCTTCATGAGGTAAAACTTTTCAAGCACTGTCCTGCTGAAATCTATAATGCTGCAAAATTTTAAGGATTATGTTATTTTATATGAATGAATCTGGTAACATGGTAAGTATTATTTCAAAAAAAAGTGGAGAAGACAAAGACCAAACAGTAAAGATATATCTGCATGCACCGACTGATGTACTACATACAGGTTTAGATTACATTTAGCCACTCACCTCATCCATCAGGGCCTCTCCAATGTCTTCACACCAGTCAAGTCTCCTCAAGTGCCAACAAGTGCCTGCAAATAAAAACTGTATCATCAGCAGCAGCAATCATTAATCATATCTATTCATTAACAATCCCACAAAAGTATAATTTTGGTGATGCTAAATACGCAAAAATCTACACTACATGCAAGTGAAATATTTTACCATCAAGTCCGACAGCATCCAGCATCGCCTTTAAACACTACAAATAAAAAAAATATATATATATAATTTTCAAAAGTACAGGCAAATACATTTTCCAAAATAACATTTCAGAAAATAAAGGAAAGATTATTTTTTTCTTACTTCTTTGGCAGTACAAGTCTTCTCCAGAATGATGTCACTTTCCAAGCCAGCAGCAGGCGCTATGCCCACAGAGAAGTGCAGGAAAAGCTGAAAAGCAGCAAAACAGAGGGAATGTTCAAAATAAAACTCATGAGCCAGATTCTTTGTTTTAGCTGATCTACTAAACTGTAGGAGAGTACACTGGTGTTTCTGTAAGTTTCTCCTGTGCAGCTGCAAGTACTGAGGATTTATTGAAGATTTCTAATAAAAAGAGACACCTGCGATGCCTTGGGGGCGTGACCCGGACACAGATTCAGTGTGGTCATGAGTCTCACGCCTGCGTCGCGAACACTCAGCTCCTCACACACTGTTCAGCAAACCAGAACAAAACCGCACTGTGACTTCAAAGAAAGAGGGGGAGTACCTATTAAACATTTAATGAAGGGGGAAGAGGTAGAGGAGTGTTGATCTTAATATTTTGTTTAAAAAAAAAAAAAAAAAAAAAAGGGGGGGGGGGGGGGGTTTCCAGCCCTTCTGAAGCATTAAAATCACTGCCAGCTTGACATCTGACACAGTACCTGGAGGAAGGAGTTTCCCTGTGCAGTCCACCTGTCTCAGACAGCACTCTGCACCTGGTCAGACACAAGTTTGAACTTATAATAAATATAAGGATCAAAACACAAACACACAGTGATATAACTTTTGATCATACATTTATGTCTGCTTTTCTTCATGGGTCACAAAAGCAACAGTTTTTTTTTTTTTTGCAATGGTAAAGTACCAAATAATAGCCTCTGGGTCTACTCTAAACATGATTTATGTCAGGAAAGAATTAATCACTTGTACCAAATTGCCACCTGGTCTCAAACACAAGATATAATTGATTGCATAATATTTTTTAATTTACGGTAACTTTTCATTGTCGATCTTATCTTTTTTACATACATCTCAGCTCAGACTCATGTAAGTGTACTTTTGCTGTGTATTATGAAACTGCCAATATCAGATTGGGACTCCGCGCCATCAAGAACTTTTTATCTGGACATCTGGAGCAGATGATGTTCAGTGCTGAGCTTCTTGCCTGAGAACTGCTCCTGTAGCTGCAGCTCCTCTATGGCTCTCTGTTTCACCTCACACAGCAGCTGCAGGAGAGACACATTCAACACAACTGAAACATGTCTTAGATGGAATAATGCAATGCTTTAGAGAGGAGATAAAGGGTAAGAGGAAACAAAGAGAGCCAAACCAGAACCGACCATATTTCCTGTGGCTGGAACCTTGATTCTCCTCTCCTCCTCTTTGTCTTCTCCTCCTCCTCCATGTGGTTGGAACTCCACCTGGAGCCAGCGGCAGTCTGACGGCGTAGTCACAGTGACCATGTCTCCGTTTAGGGTGAACATGCTGAACAAAGTGAAGAGGGTCATCGTCAAATGTGCGAACCACAAGGCGGCGTGTACGTGCCCTACCACAACCATGGAGGCCTCACTGCACCTGCTGTCGAAGGATTGCGGCTCCAGCACCAGCAGCGCATCGCCGTCTTTCAGCGACAGCTCCTTCAGGGTCCGCTGCATGTCGTCGGGCGGGAACACCCTCCATCCGCTCGCCCCCCCTCCTTCTCCGGCCGCCCGCTCCTCCCTCTCTCTTTTGCCTCCCTTGCGCTCCTGACACAGCAGACTCTCCTCAGGCTCCCCCAGGGCCTCCCTCACCTCCCCGAGAGTCGCCCCGCCTGCAAACCCTCTCGCTTCCTTTTTAAGCCCGGGCCCCCCGTTTTCAAAGCCACCCTGAGCCTCCTCGCGGCCTGTCCCCTGCTCCTCTGCCTCCTTGTCTACGTCCAGAGAGGGACGGACTACGTGCAGCAGCACCGGCTCCCACTCGGCTCCGGTTAAGACACTCGCACCACACACCTGGACAGATGATCAGAAACAGCGTTGATGCTACTTATTTCTGGGCTTTTTTTTTTTTTTCTTTTTCTTTAGTGCACATTTGTGCTGGACGGTTTCTTTCCTCCTCACCTCTCTGCCGTTCCACACAAACAAGTCAGTGTTTAAGTAGATGCCTGCGCTGAACAGGGAGACTCCGTCATCTGTAAACAGCAAAAGAAAATAGTTACAGAAATACTGTGTACAATACTGCTCAAAAGTTCGGGGTTGCTTAGAAATGGCCTTACTTTTAAAAGCACTGTTTTTTCAAAGGAGAAAATTTATCAGAAATACACTATGCATTTTTGGTATGGTAAATGTTTTTAAATATTTTAAATTACTTTAGAATAAAAAAAATCATTATTTCTAACACTGTCGACTATATTTTCTGCAACCTTTCATGGAAAACACAAAATGGTCTAGATGACCCCAAACTCTTAAATGCTAGTGTAAATGCCAAACTTCTGGAGTCCTCTGCAGGCTCTCTGCTTCTCATCTCACCTGTAAGAGTATTGTAGAGGTGTAAACCTGCTGGAAGACTCTTGGCCACAGTCAGAGCCATATCTCCTTCCCAGAGTTCCTGCATCTAAAAACAAACGCACAGCTTATTTGTGCTGATCAGCATCTGAAATCGCAACAGTGACTGTTTTAGGAAATAAAATTACCTGATAAATCATTAATCGCAGGTCTCCCACAGTCTTTCTACGATCAAAACTGAGGGTGGTGCTCTCTGTGGGGGCTTTGTCGATGGGCTGCAGGGCGCCGTTTTTTAGCCTATAACAAGGCGCGAGGTGCAGACGCAGCTCGACCGTGTTATTACTGGCTTCACACTCCTCTCTGTAAGCGCATAATTGATTCATATTAATAATTCATGTCACTAATTAATAATCATGTACATTTCTAAATCTATGACTATGAGGAAAAAAAAGAGCATTCATCCTCATAACAATTGTGTGATGTGATAATAGTAATCTGTGAATGTGTGTTTCTGTACCGCATCTGCCGCAGTTTTGCGTTTTCCTCCTGGGCCAGCTGGATGAGATGTTGGGGAACTTTATATTGGGGATTGTTCAGAGCTGCAACACACAAAACAAGTTGTTAATAGAAACATATTAGTCATCTTTTTTTGTATTTGATAACTATTACCATACATACAGTTTGCTTCATTATTATTTGTCATTTTTTCCCTCCACATGAAACCACTTTGTCCTCTTTTGTTTCCTCCTGTCGTTCACCTCCATTCTTCTCTTTTCTGATCCTACATCTTTTCTATTACAAACCTTCGCTGGGCCTGTGCAGCTGTGTTTTCCTGTAGAACAGCATGTAGGCACTCTCCTTGCCCTGGAACTGCTTCTCTATGTCAAACTCCCTGATGGAGGTCACAGCGGAGTCATTAAGGTCAAACCAGTGGCTACCCTGCTGACAGACGGGAAGATACACAATGCATAGCAGGCATCAGGGTAAGAACTAGACCTCAGTTTAAAGATGAAGAAACACAGAATTGTAGGCTTTTTTTGTTTCCATTAAAAAAAAAATACTCAATGCAAAATGTAAACTTTTCTTGAGAGCACCTCTGGTTTAGATTCTGGATTCTGGTCTTGTCCTGGCTGTTCTTCAGAAGCTCCTGGTCCCCGAGCTGTTGAAGTATCAGAGATAGCAATCTGCTCTGCTGGGCCAGGAGGCTCGGTCACAGGGCTTGTTGGGTTTGCCTTCAGTGCCACTCGGGTACCATTGGATACCAACAAGAAAACATCATTGTGGGATTGGAGGAACTATATCAAAGGAGAACAAGGGGGAAAAAAAAGAATAGTGTATAAATAATCTAAGAAAATGTATACTATCAAAACAGTACAAGCAATAATTACTGCAGAAGAAAGTGAGAATACCTTTCCTATAGGACCATAGTGTTTTCTATACTTTTTGCTCCAGGATGAACCAATCATATTCATGAGTTTTTGGCCCAGCTGGTCCAATAGGACGCTATTAGATGGCTCCTAGCAACAAAAAAAATAATCACCACTTATTTCATTAATATTGGTTATATTGATGACTTAAAACAAAACAAAATCATGTATGAGAAGAAGAGACCATGTAGACAAAATAGAGTGCATTTTCATTGCTGTACCTGGGCAATAATGGTAGTGAGCACAGACAACGGGTCGTCGTCTTTTAGTTTTGGCTCGCACACGTCCTGCGCTTCCTTCTGGACTTTTTTCTGCACGTTAGGTTTGCAGTCCTCCTCCTGACAATGAGACAAATCCTGAATGCACATATTCAAAAAACTTACAGTTCCTATATCCAGTTAATCATTGATCCATTCATAATTAGTCTTTGTTGAAAGATTTTTTTTGTTCATTAGTTGCCTGTTTTAAAATCAGGCATGAATCAGTTTTACCATTACTGGCCTATTATTTGCCTTTTATTCTTTCTTATAGTCCAGTTTATAATCTTTCTCACGGGTGGCTCCCAATGACCAAGCTGGTCAATGTCCCTGATATAAACGTGGTAATGGCCCCCGTAGCATCCGCCCTTGTGGATAATCACTGAGAAAAGCTCATAGGAATAATCTGAGTCATCTCCATCAGTCTGTAAAACAGGAACATAAAACCATAAAGGGCAGTAGTATGAGACAATAGAGCAAGTTCTGAAACCCCCAAAAAATTCCAGTTGAAAAAGTTCATGATAATGCATCTAACCTGATGGTGTGAAGTGGTCAGAGTGTTAACATCTGTACCTGTTCACAGAAGGGCCTCAGGTTGATGTTGAGGGGGAAGCTGTAGCGTTTTGTCTCCTTGTAACGCTCACATTTGTTATAGTCAAAGCTGAATCTCAGCAAAGACATGGTCATGAATGGAGGGAGTTTCCTCAGCTTGGCAGACTGAGGAATGGAAAATTATAAACAAGGAACAATCAGAAATTATGAGAAACACACAATAAGTGATGTTTTCTAATGCACAATAATTGTTCAAAATAGTAAAAGTGAAATTTCAACCTCTAGTATAACCTCTGTTAGTGTGTAAAGTCAATCTAAAAATCGACTGACCTTGGCAGCAGTGACAAGTTTGTCACACTGTGCACAGCGATACAGGTTATGACCCTCAAACAACTCTTCCTCCACGAACATATTCCACAAAGCCTCCTCCAGACTGGCCACGCCACAAACACACACCGTCAAGTCCAGGAAGTCCTCCTAAAGAGGACACAAGCACAACATTTTGCAAGAAAATCAGTTACCAAGTAAAGACAAACACTTGTTCATCAACATTATACAACAAAGTACAAGTCACTGAATTGAAAGTGTCTTAAAACGGTCAAGCAAGAAAAGCAGAAGCTTGTCACCACACCTGTCTCTGGCTGACATTTCCACACTCTTTGCACATAATGCTGTTGACAATGGTCCCATGGTACAGGCGGTGGATAAATGTACTACCACTGGTGTCCACAAGAGAGTGCTCCAGAGCACTGAACAGAATCCTGTTCAGCTCCTGCACATCGTGCTGATTTGTTCCCTGAGAGAAAAAAACAGGAAAAAAAAAAGTTCAATTTAGAGGTTAAGTCTTTTAATCATGTGTCCCAAAACTATATGGGACATAAAACAAATACATATGTATGCATTATATAGTATTTCAAATACTATCATTTTCTTAGTAGTTACTTCTGTATAAATCAATGCACGTTCATTTTTTGTGGCTCTTCCAGGAGCTGTTGCATCACCATTTACAAGATTTTAATTCCAAATCCCATCCAAATGCAAGCACCTTTTTTTGGGTAAGAGTGTATGTGAATGACAGAGAGAAAAAACACAAGTGTATTAAGCATGGATTTTAACATTCTTAAGTACACAGTCGTTTCATGTTTCCTGCATAAATACTATAAATCAAAATCTGCTTGGTATGCAAAGTAGAACTGTGATTCATTATTATATCCAGCATTGGTTTTACCCCCTCATGTTTATGCCATATCACATATGTACTAAATCCCAACATGAAATAAGTAATCATCCTAATATGGAAGTCCTGAAGACTGAAAGATTGGGAAAACTGATTTTTCTGAAAGCTCTGATGCATCCGCCTCTGCGTTTTTAATGATTCAGACATGTCGCAACAACAAACAAATATGGATGACTCATCTGAACCAGTCTTATTGTCAATGCACAGTATTTTTAAGCCTAATATGACAAGCTTCCAATGACGTGAACGTCCATCTTCATCATCCATTCTATATGACGTAAATGCAGCATCAAATTATACTTTTCATTGGGATGAATTTTTAAGCTCTTGTCACTATTTTAATCACATTTTTGCATTTACAGACATCAGCTGTAAAAAGATGGATCATGTGGAAAAGTGGGTCAGTGACAAGTCATGTTTGCCAAAATACAGTTTTAGGAATTCATTAGGTCTCCCAAAATGTACATGTTGTGTTCATGTTTTTTTTTTTTTTTTTTTTTTACAAAAAAAAAAAAAAAATCACGATTTTGTAATGCGCCTTTTTAAGAGAGTTAAACTATCTGGTACAAAGTTTTTAGGTTTATACCAAATGACAGTTTGGGAAATGTCCCATATAACATCAGTTTTCACTCTATGTATTTACTGAATTCCCACATTGTGCCCCTCATATATTTTAATTACATTTTGTTTTCAGGGGTAACTGGTATTAGTATTTAGAGCCTAACCTCTTAAACGGCCTTGAAAAATATATTCACCCTCACCTCATCACCACAGTATATCTGGAATCTAAATCAATCACCAAGAGGAAAGAGAAGTAACCTGAGCCGCTCTTTCTCTCTCTGTTAGAGAAAGTGGACACAGACCTCGCTGCTGTTCCAGCCGAAGCTGTCGGTGAGGTCAGCGGTGGTGGCGCTCTGCTGGTCGGCCAGCAGCAGGCGGGTGAACAGCCGCTGCAGCTCCAGAGGAATCACTCTGACCTGAGCAGGACAAGCGGATAAAAGTGATGTTACACTCCACAAAGACATACCCTGTATCTAAATTCACATCATCTGCATGTTGCAATACACACTTTGGCCCCAGGTTTCTCTCTGTCCTCCAGACGTCCTAATTCCTCTGGCCCCAGATTGAACAGCTCCTCTGAAACCAGATACAAACATGATTTGTGACATCAAAAATTGTTTAGAAGCCACTTCTGAATCAATATCCAGTTTACACAAGGGTTGTGGGCAGAGCCGTCATTTGGGTATGGAAAGGTATGGCCACTCACCATACCTTGAGTTTAGTAGACACATTTTTAAATTATAAGCAGGGCTTTGAAGTTAAATAAAGACATCACACATCTATCTAGAGTCCTACTTGAGCATCACTTCATTTAGAAGTTGGATTCTACATTGTAAGAGTAAGACTTACATTAGTCTGCAGAGTCAATCGCTACACAAATCGCTCCAAACCTCATGTGGCCTTGAGATTGTGTGTGATGTGTGTGATGTGTGTGTGTTTGTGTGTGTATGTATGAGGGGGGGGGGGGGTGTCACGAGCTTATCCCCTTAGCTTCAGGGTTATATTGGAATGCTTTGTCACTTATATATACTCCATATGCGAGTCGGGTACTTTTGTCAATACAGTGCACGTGTACTCTGAGTCAGGTGTTGCGTTCAGGTGCCGGCTCCTGGTGGAGGTGCCCTGTCCTCACCTCTGAACTCTGGGGTGAACAGCAGCGTCTGGAGCAGAGAGTTGAGGTAGCAGGTCCCTCCCTGGTTCTTGATGCCGCACAGGTTGCTCCTTCCTCGGGGCGGAGGGGGCTCTTCTCCCCCCTTGACAGCTCTTCCCCTGGAGGAGGAGGAGGAGAAGCCTTCCTCCTCCTCTTCCTCGAAAAGATTCCCAAACATACCGTTTGCGGTGGGTTTTTTTTTGTCTTTTTGTAGAACTCCTATCCTCTCCGGGTTCTGCTGGGTCCTGCTGGGTCCGTGCTGCCCTCTTGCTATCTCATCTTGGTCTTGCCGAGTTCTCTGTTGACAATGGCCGGGCTGACTCTGAAATAAGAAGACTTCACGGGGCTAAACATAGCGACTGTTACCCGATGTGAACGCGTCGATATCGCAGTGATGCCGCGTGGCTTCGTGTTCGTACAAAACAAAGACGAATCCGCCTCTACCTGAGCCGGTTCTGCTGCTTTTTTTTTTTATTCCTGGAGCTTGACAGCTCAGCGAAAATGGAAAGAGAGAAACGCCGCGTGTCGGTTAATGTTCGGCGCCACCGACGTTCTCGTCGTTTTTTTACCCGCGAAGCTAAAGTTGTTTTCAGTCAAAAATGGCCTGGTATTCTCCCTCCGTCTGTGTTAAAAACGCCAACACACGAAACGTAAATATAAATGCCGTCGGTGAACTGTAGGCAGCCATGTTTGTTCCTGGCAGGGGCTGTACTGATGCATTGTGGTACTTGTGTCACTTTGAGTTAACTCCAAATTAATATAGGAGGATATTTTCAAATAAATATACACATATATGCTCTTACATAATCAATATTAGTTTTAGTTTGTTATAATGTTAGACTAGTTTTTGAAATTCCTTTATAATACAGCGTTTATTCGCTTAGCGTCAAAAGTGGCGGCTTTAAGAACTATATTTCCCACAATTCTTTACTTCGCCGTCAAAGAGGCATCATGGCACTTGCAGTCATTTAAATGGTTGTAGGTATTAATAGAGGTTGGCAGCAGACGCGTGCCCCGGGTCACGTGAGCAGGATTGCGTAACAATCCTAAAGCTTCACCAGGTGTCTGATTACCATTCAATGACCTGTAATGAGTAATGCTGTTGTTCTTCTGATGCTTCGGGTCACGTCTGCTGCTTGTTGCCACTGTGCATGTGCTCAATGAGTACAGCAGGTTTTTCAACACATAAACACATAGTCTACTTTTCATTCAATAATTTACTGTCACTTTATTTATAAAGTTGGTGAAACACAACGATTGGTCCAATCTTCTATCAGAGAGCACACATTGCAGTTATTAAACAAAACGTTAAATATATTTTCTATGTTAAAAGCTCTGCAGGAAAGATGAATCTCACAGTATCCGTCTTGAATTGAATTGAAGTCAAACCACGGAAAAAGTCACATATTCTCATAAAAGGTGTGTGATAATTTCATTAAAGGGGCTATATGTAACTTTCAGATTTGTGAGTCTATTTTAGTGTTTCCCACGGTAAGAAGGGTTATTGCTCAATAACTTTAACTTAAATTATCAAACAATAAAATCACTAATTTCTTTGTGTCCAAATTAACAACAACACTGTTTGTGGATATATGCATTTCATTCCAGATTCTGTTCTGTTATATGTGATAGTTCTGTGATTTCCTGAGGGTCTGTGAATGTGTCTTGGAGTAATTCACTGCAGCTAGTGAAGTGATTTTCCACTGAAGGAAGAAAAGACTCTTGTGAACTTTTCTTACAAAGTGTTAATGTGAGGAAAAAAGTAGCAGCCAAACCCACTAAGGTCTTAGTGTGTGGTTTTCTGAGAGACATTACACTACCTACTCCCTGGGGGGGCATTAGTTGTAGAGGCAGTGTTTTGAATAAATTTCCACATAGTAAACTGGTGCATTTTGGCTCTCGCCAGCTGCTGGACAGCAGGAGCCTCTGTGTGATTGCAGCAGGGTCACTTAACAGTCACTGCCGATAGTCCCTTTTAATTGAGGTAAATCAGTTGATAACAATTGGATTTCATGAGTCAAACTAATCAAGCCAAAAATATACATTTTTAAAATTGGCTTGAAAGTTTCTGCACACTGTATACATACAATTCTGTTAACTTACATTTTCTGTGAATTTTATCTCCCTACACAGTATCAAATCCTTCTCAAAGATATTTAATCTAAAATGAACTAAATCTATAAAGCCTACCATTTGTAATCTATGTGTAACTGTAAATTGTAAACTCTTCTTTGGGTTGTTAAACCCCCCTAATTCCCAGAGATAAAACAGAGGACCTGAGCTCAGTGTTCTCAATGGTTAGTACAGCCCTGACTCTGTGGAATCTAAGGTTGACTCTAAAATTGCAGACAGGCACAGTAAGGCAGATTTGCACAAAAAAGGACATTATACACCCCTACAAATAAGCACATGCATGTGTGCAAATACAAATACAGTACAAAAGGCCACATGCACACTGGCGGTTTGCCTAGTGAATTTTCAGCTTGAACACTTTGGAAAGTGGTGCTTTGGCACTGGAGTAGATCAGATAAGATTCTCCTTTAGAGCTGAAAAACTCCCAGTCACTGCATCCGATGGTAGGGAGCCAGTGAACAGGAACAAAGCCTTCATATCCTTGCCACCTAAAAACAGAAAAGATTAATCAAATTAGTTGCTTAATTCCTGGAATAAGCCCTGGAACACAAATTATCTTGAGGGTTTCTAGTGGATACTCACATCTCACTAGTCTGGTGCAGAGGAGGAATAAATCTACATTAAAACAGTGTAGGTGTGCTGTACACCTCTGACATGGTTTCATGACAAGTACCACCAAGTTAAAGCAATCAGGCATGAACTTATTCACTCTGTGGAGGGGTGTTGTTGACATGTTGAGTACCTGTAGAGAATGCTGTTGAGTGAGTACGACTCGCCATTAAAGGAGTTAGCGACGACCAGAAAATATTCCTCCCCAAGGCTGAAGAACTCCCAGTCCACTGCACTGCAGAGAGAAGCACAAGTATGCAGCGATGACACAAGAGTCAAATGGCTGGAAAGGGGTAATTACACAGGATGTGTTCTCGCTGTCTGCGCAGAGGTGTTTGCACATCTGTACCTGTAGGTGACAATATCCTGGAAGCGGACAAACAGCTGTCCGTTCATGTCCAGTTCGTAGATGGTGGAGTTGATGGCGTATCGACTCGGCCCGTTGCCGTAAAGTCTGTGTCCATTGGCGACGACCAGAAAGACTCTGCTACCAATCTGGAACATTTCCCAGTCTGTGGCACAGAATGTCTAGACAGAGAGAGACGAACCATCCTCAAGGTTTGCCTGTGTGTACATTGAGGTGTTCAAGGCATGTACGAACAAATATTAAACACTGGTTCCTCATTTTAAAGTGACTCACTGCATCAGTAGCTTTTTGTCTGAAAGACTGTAAAAAGCCACAGAAACAAATGTTGCAAAACCGTGCTGCAAATAGCTCGCAGCTGAGTCATTAAAGGGGCTCTGTAGAGTTTTCTTGCAAACAAATGTTACATCACCAAAACTCACTGTCAGTAATGTTCTGACAATTTTCTAGAATCCAGTTCCTTACTCATTAGCATCTGCTGCTATACCAGCATAATGTGTTTAATTTACCTTCAAACCTTTATTTACACTCAAAAAGACATTGAGGTTTCTATAGGCGAAAATATGTGCCACCAGAAACTGAATTTGAATCATATAATTTGAAAATGTATTTCTTAATATGAAATCATATTTCTGATTTTTTAATCATTGCATTGAAAATCTGAATAGCATAACTTGAAATTGAATTTATTAGTTTGGAACAGGAATCTAATAAAATTTGCAATTTCAGCTCTATATCCTCAGATTTCTTTCTCACTATTCAAATTCAGTTCCCAAAATTTCAATATACTGTGACAAACTAAGACAAATGATAAAATGTGAAATAGGCTAAAAACAATTGCAGCTCAAGACACAGTGGTTAGGAACCATGGATTAAAAAAATGTGTAAGAAAAGAACTATGCAGCACAAAAGCAAAAATCTGCAGTAGGCCACAAAGATAGATGCTTTTTGATGTTTGGCCTCCAGTATACCTAACCAGTTTACTGCATGGCCAACCTTAGTGCAAATACACTGGTTTAACTTGAGCATACAGTCTGCACAATACCTTGCAGTACGTCTATGACATTAAGCCACCAGTTTCAGGAGCATGAACATCGCTTAGACCACTTCGCCCAACAAGGTGGACAGAGCATGGAAAAGCTAGAGCAGCAGTGTCTGAGTATGAAAGTCTATTTCGGAGAAGACAACATCAAATGGATCTAACACTGGTGTGAGGGCATACGGTCTGCGTCATAGGGACAAAAATGGTAAAACTATGCGTTGACGTATTTTGGCCTGAAAATCAAATGAGGTGCTGGGGTGTCTGAACAAGTCCCTGCAAAAAAAAAATGGAATGAAACTATTGCAGGAATGAGAAGTGCAATAGCGTGTGTCGGATCTACCCGACAAGGCACGACGGAAGGAGAAAAGTTCTCGGGATATTTTTGTCAAAGTAGTGACAATGGGATTGAGCCCATTCCGTTTCCTCACCAAGGACAGTGCCCAAAAAGGAGACACGATTAGCATTGCAGAAGAGCCTTCTACAAAATGCTCGACAGTTTGAGCAGAGGTTCAACCAACTAGATCTAGATTATCGATCAATACCCAGAACTGATCAGGGAGAAATTCCCATCCAAATCCATCTAGCCATATTTTTGTCCAAAAAATACATTGTCAGACTGCTCACACCTTTCTGTGTGTAGTTTGCATGTTCCCTCCTCATGTCTGCATGGGTTTTCTGCAGGTTCTCCGGCTTTCTCCCACAGTCCAAAAACATCTCTTATTGTACATGTGTGATCTGCTTGGAGTGTATCCCTGCTTCTTGCCTGTGACCCCAGTGAGGAATAAGCAGGTATAGAAAATGGATGGATGTTTTTGGACTGTGGGTGTAAGCCAAAGAACCCAGAGAAAATTAAAACTAACACAAAATCCGAAAAGCTCATTATAGACTATTACAGATATTGACAATTGCCAGATGGTTGCCTTTAACTTGTAACACTACAGAATTAATTGACACTTTATTGTATTCAGTAGAGACTAAAAGTCTTTTATAACGTATAGGAAGTTTATCTGCAATGTTATGGGTTTATATATGAAAAAACCTTCCTTTTGTGTGTATATTGGCTACCATAATTATAGATAAATGCTCTAGATGACTTGAAAATGTCATCAGAAGTCTATAGTAAAGGCAAAAAGCCTAAACCTCCCCAGGCCTAAACCTCTATGCCCTTGAACAGAATCAGCCCTGTATAAACAGTGATGTAGTTGTATGTATGTTTGTTTGTATGTATAGTGAACAGATCACTAAGTTCAGAGGTAAATTAGAGAGCTGCATGGTAACTGATTACAAACCTTTGAACTGGATTATATATACGTACATAATTATACATCTGTAATCGTTAAAATAACATCGCAAAATCCACCTCTGCTTTCTTGAAAGGAGAGATGAGAAAGAGAGACAACTTGAAGAGTAATACATGTAAAGTGCCAAAAATGGTGTTTTTTCATTCACGTGTGGATGATTTTCGGATGATTAATTCCCACCAGCCCCGAGGTGCTCTCCTCACATCCAGCTGTGGAGTTCCCCTAAATCACATCACATCTCCTTATGGTTTCTCATGTGACTATCAATGTGTCAACGCTCTCACCTCAAATGTGGCTAGATTCAAATATATGATCCACAATCAGTTACCTGTCAAAGCGCTGCTATCGTTCAAGCAAATCATGGCCAACCACACGCGCTATTTTTGGCGCTGGTCTTATATGCATGGACACGCCTGTTCATTGCTCCCCTTGCTCTCTTTCATTACACTTTTATCTCTGCCCGTTCTTTATTCCCTTCCTTCTGGCTGTACAGACAAGATTGTTTTTCATACTTGTCTCAAAGATACGGATCTCATCAGAGGAATTTCAAACCCAGCTGGTAATCAGTAAACCATATGGAAATCATGCAGCAAAATGCTACAATGAAGCGTTATTACGAGTAATTCCCAACCAATTGCTTTGCATTGTGGCTTTACCATGGATGTAATATGGAATTTTCATTTTTTTAATTAATTAATTTATTAACTTTTTTACAATTTTTTCACTTCATCAAGCATTTCTTGTGCCATTCTTTGTTCACCACATACCTTAATTGTCTGGAACACCTGGAAGCTTTCGTTGAGCCAAATATAGATGACAGAGTCTACAGATGTGGTCACTCCGTCAAAAGCATTTGCCACCACCAGGAAATGGTACGGACCAACGGTGAAGAACTCCCAGTCGTAGGCCCCCGAGGTCAACAGCGTCTGGTGCACTTCGAATGTCTTGGTTACCCTGTTCCACTTGTATATCACACTGTTTATAGTGTGATTATTATTGCCTGCAACACACAGATCATGAAAGTTCATTTGTAGTTTATATATTTTCTATTGAAACAGAACTGACCACTTGATGACTACACATGTGTTTGTACCTATTCTATGGTTGGCCACGGCGAGATAGGTCTGCTTATCGATGTTAAAGGCCTCCCAGTCGCGTGCGCAGTGGGTCTGCAGCGTCTGGAACCGCACAAACTGTTTTCTCCTTTTGCTCCACTTGTATATCACAGAGAAGTCCGCCTCCGAATTAAAGCGATTGTTTGTCGGCGAATTTGACACCACCAGGTACGTCTGGTACGAAAGAAAAAAAAAATCAGAGGGAACACGGGATCAAAGCCTGGAGACCGTGCATCTGTTGCTTAGCCCACATCTTCCTTCATTATCATACATTTTTGCCAATGTTGAAGTGTCTCCATGCCAGAGCTCCTTGCGTGCTGATGTTCTGGTAGGGCTGGAAACCTTTGTGGGTCCACTGATACACAGCAGAGCCATATTCTGTGGAGCGGTGAGCCAAAGCAGCCATCAGGCCCATGCCAGGAACCTGGAACACCTGAAGACCAGATGGAACAAACTAAGCAACACATGCTCTTACGCTTTGGAGACATTCATCGTATAGACTAATAAAAGTCAATGATAAAGTTCCAGATAATTATTCATTTTTAATCACGCCAACCTCAATGTCATTGGTCTCTGAGCTGGTGGTGAGGACCTGATGTTCCAGCACGTAGTCCAGCCGTTTATGATCTGAGCAGAAGCAGAGGTGGGATGTTAGGCACTTGTCTTATAAATGGAGACATAATCCTCCTTCATGAATGGACGTTTGCAGTTCTTCTCACCCTCAAGCATGGTGACCCACTCTGCACCGTCACAGAGGTACAGGCCTTTCCGGAGTGGGTCGAACCACAGCTGGCCTTGCAGCAGCTCTGAGCACGACTGCCCCAAACCCACGGACACTCGCTCCGCCGTTCCTGACGGGACGCGAACACAGGCAGATATTTAAAAGCTGCGGGTGCACAAAGGCAGACACATCGTGGAGTGAGCGTGAAAGCTACCGTGAGTCAGACGGCCGTCCCCCCCTGGGACAGACACATCCAGGAGAAGCGGCGGCACCGACAGAGCCGCTAGCTGGGGGTCGGACGAGGGGCAGATCTGATGGGTGGCGTCTGAACCCGGCACCAGAACCAGCTGCCGCAACAGACCCTGTGCACGGGGCAGATGGGAGGTAAAAAGTCGATTTGTTTAAGTGACTGAAATATCACCCTCACCACTTATTCATCATGAAAACTGTTAATGTTAGTGATGGGAAAGTCTTACTGAAAACGTGCCTTTCCATCTCCCCCGGCTTCCAATGTGGAATATGGATCCCTGAATGTTGAGGTCTGAGGGGAAAGGCCTGGAGGGAAAGCTGGTTGCCATAAAAAAGATATAATTACAGCATTTATAATAACCGAAGTAAATGTTGCATCTGTAAATGAACATAAAGCATCTGCAATTAAAGTTGACTCCTTCAATTTCTCAACTGCGATGGGGAAATCTGATAAAGGAATTGTATCGTCTAGCAGCGTCTGTATGGGTGCTGATATTCCTTCCTTCTATGAGCCAGAGGGATTTTCCACTAAAACACCATCTATCAAATACTGTCAGGACACTAAGAAATGGCTGCAGGGTGTGAGCATACTTGAAGCAGCGCTGTTGTATTGTGGTGAAGGATCTACTGTGCCTGAAGGTAAAGCAGAGGGAACAGGAAGAGAGGATGGTGGGAGACAGACGCTGTAACCACAGACAGCAGCGCACACACACACACACACACACACACACACACACACACACACACACACTGAAGCCTTACATTTCGTGTGGTAAGCTGCAGTCCACTGTGAGCCTGACGTGTTGCCTACCAACGGCCAGGACAAGCGTGTGCCACTGGTTGTCGGCCAGAGAGCCTCGAAACACCCAGTGCTCCACGACCCCTCCGTGACCTTTGAAAAGGACGTGCAGACGCTTTCCCGAGAACCGGAGTCCCAGGACGAGCCGTCCGCCGCCTTCCTTCACCCGCTTCCTCCCCCTCTCGCCCTCGTCTCCCCTCTTTTTATTTGGTTGCAAGATCTTTTCTTTGTCGTCTTCCTCTTCCGTCTGCTTCACAGCTCTTTTCTCTCCTTTTCTCCGCTCCATCAAGGAAAAGATGTATTCATTTCTCTGAGCAGGAAAACACATTCAGACATTTGTATTTAGGCAGAAACAAAGTAACTTTATTGTAAGTATTTTTTATCTGATCTTACTTTTTGCTTCTACTTAATGACATGTCAAAGTCAAACTATGATAGGTAACAGTTTAAAAAACTATCATTCTAAACTAATAAATAAATAATTTTTCTACTAAAAATAATAAGTGGAAACATATAAAGTAGTTACTCCCACCTTAACCAGATATAACATTATAATGAAGCTTTTTATACATAAATAATAATGCTAATACAACACTGGCAAGGCTGATTCTGCTGTATAATCATTACTTGTACTCTAATACTAATAATAATAATGAATTATTACTTCTCTATTACTATTACTTCAGTCACAGTTTAAATGCAGGATCTTTACTTGTACTACAGTATTTCACACTGAAGTAAAAGAATTTCTTTTATAGCTGGCATCCAGCACCACACAAATAAAGGGCCGCTGAATTCTCACCTTGGATTCAATGCGAGCGACTTTTACTGTCACAACAATGGAGAATTCTTGGGGGAAGAGGTCACAGTTCACCAGCAGCTGTGAGGAGGGAAAGCTCATGGACGTATGAGGGCTCGAGAAATGGACCCCCCTCACGCCCCCAGACTGCCTCATGTGCACCCCTGGCAGGAGTCTGGAGGTGTCCCTCTCCAGGACAAAAGACAGAAGGTCCAGAGGAAGCAACTCTGCAGACAAAAAGCAAATAAAGAGGTCAGGATGATTGCTTTACTGCTCACGCCTCTTGCGTGCATGCAGAAATTGCTATACTATAAAAGCAAAGCAAAATTGCTCCAAAGTTAATAAGTACCATATCAACTCTATAGGCCAGGGGTCACAAGTAGGCATTGCTTTGTTTCAATGGGACACAAGTGAAAATGGTTGAGAAACTACTGCTATAAACTAATAAAAGAATATCATCCTCCTGCTGTGTGAGAAATAGCCCGGGGAGGCGGTAGAGCAATAGGGTAATAACGATTTTAGGAGCGGTTGTTAATAAGAAAGATGCTCTTGGGAACGAAGAATTTGCTATGAAATTGATGACATTTTTATGTGCTAACGGAGTGGTTGTGGAATCCTAACCACGTGCGATGTCTGTACATGTATGTGGATGTTAATTTGAGTTAATATTGCACGCAACGCTGCACACGCGAACACTCCCACTGCACTGCTATTATCCCAAAGAATTTCAGCCAGAGGCCATTTAGAAGTGCTCACTGAATAATCATTAACGTTTACGTTAACGCATCAGATGTGTGGAGCTGAGCTGAGATAAGAGACATTTAAAAAAAGTCAAATAAAATGGGTACAATACCTGTACAATGTCTCCATGAGTCAGTGGTTGTGTCAATGACCTTTAACCCCAGGAGAAGGAGCTGCACAAATATCAACGATGCCATTACCAACAGCATGTTTGGTTTAGTTTCCAGCTGGTAGGAAGGTCTCCATGTCAAAGTATTCCTATTTGTACTGTTCCCTCTTTCTCTATCTTAAATGACAATACACGCCTATCAACTGTGTATTCCTAAAGACATGGATCCAACTGAGCATTTTCACATCAATCAGCTCCAAAAAATGATTAAGTCATCAAAAGCTATACCGGCTAAGGTAGATTCACAGCAGGAGTAGACAGTCCCAGATCCTCTGTGCTTAGAGAGAAAGCCGTTCATCTGTGTGGAGAATCCTGCACCTGCAGCCTCTTTTAAATACCAGAGCCATGCAAATCACCAAGCAGCCTGTCACTCATCCTCCCTCAACCACCTCTGATGACACAGGCCTGCCAGAGGGTTGAGCAGCTCCACTGTGTGTGTGTGTGTGTGTGTGTGTGTGTGTGTGTGTGTGTGTGTGTGTGTGTGTGTGTGTGTTTAAATGCTCAGTATCAGACAGACTGGCTGACAGACAAGCAGACAGCCACTATATGTGACTGTATAGACAATATATGTCAAAAGCCAAATTCTGCATATGGAAGGGGCCATAGTCAACAAGATGTATCTTCTTTCTTTTAATTAAAAAACAACATATAAAGACAACAAAGGACCATCTGCGTCCTGGGGGCCACTGATGCATAGATAGATATGAGCTGAGCTTTTACCATTAGCTCTTATCCCATAGTTTATTACCTAAGAAACAAAGTAAATGAACCCAGCTGTGATATTAAAGTCTCAAACCTGTTTTTCTAAAAGATCTGCAAATATTAGTTATTGAAAATGTAATGAAGTATCTAGACCAGAGGTCCCCAAACTACGGCCCTCGGGCTCGCTTCCACATTTGGTCCGGCCCCCTGAACAATGCCAGAGAGCATTTTAGATTTTTTTTTTCATATACCGTATTTTCACGACTATAAGGCGCATATAAAAGTCTTATATTTTCGTGGGTTGTATATAAAAGAATGGGGATAAGCGTTATGCAGGAAAGCCTTGAGTTTAAAGGGAAGGCGATCAGCTATTTGGAGGAACACGGAATTCAAGCAGCCGCGAGAGAATTCAAGATTCATGAAAGACGCAGCTGAGTTTCTGCGGATATAAGGCAGGTGGCCCGAGTTGGAGGAAAGACTGCACTCCTGCAATCGTCACACTTTTTCTGATCTAGACAGTTAAACTACACTACAGTGCACAAAGTTCAAAGATGTACTTATTAAAATGTATTTATTTGGCCCCACTAAGTGTGTGCCAATGACGGGACTTTGACTTCTCATCATTTTCTTATCACTCTTTAAGGACATTTTTTCTTAAATCATTGAAACCCAACAATGTAATACTCCAAACATCTTCATAACGACATTACCAACATCTACAATACCTCACTGAGGCAATCATAAAATAATGAACTGAGTTGTGAGAGACGGTGTGTGTCAGATCTCTCGGAATCCTCTCATCCACCGACCAGTAGATTTACAACGCAAATGAACGCAAATGAACTCTGTCTTTCTTCTTCACGCCAACATTAGGAGCCTCAACCGCACACAGATCAGAATACAAGATACGCCTCTCTACTTTTGCTCTATCCATTTATTAATCTTTCTTCCTTCCAGGCATGCAGTGGGTGTTGCTCTCTCCTGTGTGGTTTTCAGATGCACCTGTTTAAAGGCAGAGAAGTGATTGTCTTCTCCATGCTTTTCCTTATTCCTGGTTTGACTCATCAACGCCATTGTTATTAGTTTTATCGCTGTTCCATGCACTGATTTTATCAGATCTACAAAAGCAGCTTTACTTGCTTTTCAGTTCAAGATTTTACATTTTAATGGATATTATAACAAGCTCAAAGATACAGAATTGTTAAAGATGAAACCGTTAAATTCTAATTAGTGTGCCTCCAGCTGCTATGATACATACATACAACATACACACAGTTTTATATATATTAATATATGTCAGAGGACCAAACTAATACTTAATTGCAACACCTCAACTCTTACTCAAACCAAAGAATTCCCTCTATAGTACTTGTGCAACCATTTTTAGCAGGCAGGACCCCAGTGGTAATTGTCTTGCATAATGAACCATACACAGACTACATGCATAAAACAATGTCAGCCATGTTGACTTGACAAGTGACAAATATGTACCAGGCAGCAGGGGCTGAAGGCTGGAAAAATGCATGCTTTTTTAAACATTTGGCTCTTTAAGTATTGCTTCTATGATTACTTTAGGCAATAAATGTGCATTTGTCCTATAGTATTAATATTTACCATATAATCAATTGCTATTGGAATACAAATCAGTGTTTGAGTGATCTAAAACACACATAAAAGTACACAATAATGAAGCGTATGCCACCAAATCTGAGTACCAAACTATATTTATTGTATACAGTAGTAAAAGACCACAAATAATGTACAAATCAGTAGAGAAACAAACAACATGACAAGAGGGGCCCCGTTCTTCATACATTACAAAGTTTAGCTAATCCGGGCTAATACGTTAGTCCAGCTCAGATTTTTAAATGCAGGTAGAAGGCTGATTTATTTTGTCTTGGATAACTGTGCTCTTATTTTGAAACTCAAAAAGGAACATGAGAGGGAGAAGCTGAAACCGTGACCATTTTTTGTGATTTGATAATGCAGTAGCAGGTCCTTAGTGAGGAATCACATCCCGATCAGACCTGCCATGTCCCAACACCAGTCTGTACAAGGCAAAAGCTATTTGTTAAAGGGTGAGGGAGTGAGAAGAGGAGATGAGGCTTAAGTTTAAACCTGCCCCCCCCTCATTAGAGCCAGCGTGGACAGAAGTACATTTTTCAACCGCTGTTGTAAAATTATGTAATATTTATGAATTTGTAAGGAGTGGCATTGACTGTCTTTATTGTATAGAATGCAGATAAAAATACAGCCGAGGAAAAAACATTGTAGGGTTTAATAGCTATTTAAAAAAAAAAAAAAAAAAAAAAAAAAAAAAAAGGGGGGGGGGGCAGCACCTTTCTTTTGTGGCTGAGCATATTTACATTAAAATGCTATGGGGACAATAAGAGAGGGCACACATTTAAAGACATTCACAAGGCCAATTACATTCACTACTACAGCCCATTTTGCATCATTTTAAATAGTGAAAAGGGATAAATGACTTTTTATATAATTCCAAATTCAATTGTATTGCTTTCGTGAATTAATTTTTTGTTTTTGTATGCAACAGTCTCGTCTACCATCACAACACTGATCTATTGGCGCCTCTAAAGAAAGGTGCAGCCTTAGGGGAAAATAACTAAATGAGATATACTTAAAAAGGTTTCGTGATTACCCAACTCGCTCTGAATCAGCTTTCACTTTTTGTAGGTTTGAGCTGATAGGCAAATACATTTTAACCCAGAGTAAAAGACCTGAAAATCCCAAGCTCACATCAGACCTTTAACAATCAACGAAGCCAACTCTGTTAATCATGTATGAAGAACGGGGTCCTGTGGGCACAGAACACTTATCTCCCAAACTCCCTTGGTGCACCTCCCCGCCCTCCCGATATGCAACTAACTGCATGGATGTCTCTCCAAACTGTAAAGTATTGAAGACACTCATCACCACCTTTGATATTGTCAGTTTACAACACTGCAGTCAAAGGTTTTTGTGCAGATGGTATACAACTTCTGCCTTTTACACTCAAGAAAACAGTATCATACAGCAGTAAAAAGTGTCTTCAAACATGTTAACAAAAAAACACTAACTTTTATTGGATATCCTTGCTCACACTGGAAGCTGTCCCACTTTGAAGCACATCGAGAGTCAGTTGTCCCATCCTCCTACATTTTGAAAATTATAGAAATAAGACAGCTGACCCCAAAACAGCAGAGAAACATCTTCCAGCTCTTCCCACCCACAGCCCACCCTCAAATTCCAAACCCTAAGTAAAACCTTAAAGCAGAGCCATTTGTAAGAATATCATAGGGACTGGTTACTGGCCTGCTTCATTGGAAAATAGGGAAAGAATAAAAGTTATGGATCCCACATCAAGAGACTATTGTTAACCAGCATGTGCCCACCCAACTACTGCTGTAAATTAAATTCCCCTCCCCCATTTTTCTGTATGAATGAATGAATACCTGCAACTACCGCGGATACCCACAAATCTCTCAATTAGTAGCAGTAATAGTCGGAAGAGGAAGCTAATAACGTTATCGCAATACAAACTCCCTTAAATGTGAATGTTTTGACCTTGCAGGTTGCTTAGAGTGATCCAAGTACATTAAATATGAAACAGAAGCTCGGTCTTTGGAGTTTTGGTCCAAGCCCCACAACATTTATCTAACATCCACTCTTGATACTTCTGTACAGAAACTTCAACAAGCCCCATGGGTGTTATTTCTTAAAAAGAAAAATACAAAAAACATTGCAGAACTCTTTAGCAAAAGCACCTAAAATGCAGAGAGAATTAAAATACAATTTGACAGAAGAGCAGGAGTCACTGTTTAGACAAAAAGAACACACAAGAAAGCGAAGTGAAATGGAAGGCGGTGTGTATTAAGTTCAGATAGTGCTTCCACCTCAAAACATTTTCATGCCCACTGACAGTGACCCCAGGACAAAAACTGCCGGGCCTTGCATTCGGCCCCGAAGGATGAAAACTGTGACAAACTACTGGATACCAAGCTTTCACTGGAGACCAAATGAGAGGGAAGCACTGACAAACCAGGAACAGCTATGTGACGCGCTGTTGGTCCGATCACAGCCTGCGCTGCCAAAAAGAAAAGGGTGTCCTGATTGGCCAGCAGAGAGACTGTCGACACGCACAAAAAAGTTCAGTCCTGGCTGAGACGGTACATAAACAGCTGAGGAGCCCCCCCACACATGACGAAAAACCATAAAAAGACATCTTTAAACTGAAATAATAATTATAATTATAATAATAATAATAATAATAGGTTGAGAGGAGCGATGGAGAGGGGAGAACAGTGAAGATGGCTGAGGGCGTGGTCTGAGGGTGGCGTCAATGAGGTGAGAGGGGCTTAACAGAGCCCGCCTGTCTGCTGCTGGAAAACGTCTATGGTGTCTTCATCTTCCATCTCCAGCTAAGAAGGACAAATATATCAATTTAGTGAACATAGACAACAGATTAAGTTGAATGGTGCAGGGATGAAAATACAAAGACACAATAGTAAAATATACACAACATTGCAAAAATGACATCTCTCTAAAATGATATTCTCATGGAATAAGGAGGTTTCAGTGAGATCAGAGATCATCATATTGACCAAAGCTTTTTTTTTTTTTTTTTCTTACCTGTGCAGGTGTATCCGTTTCATTGATAGGCTGACCATCAAACCTGAATCTGATCTGCCTTATTGAGAGACCCTGCAGGAGAGATCAAGTAATCCGTTCAAGAAATCGAATAATCACTTTGAGTCATATTAAAAATGTCAGGTTCCAGCTCCTTAAACATGAATATTTTCTAGTTATTTCAGTCCTCTGCTACAGAGCACTGAACATTTTAGGGTTGTGGAATAAAAAAAACAATCAGTAATAAAAATGTTAGTTGCAGCTCTGGTGCAAGCATGGCAAGCTGTGCAACAAGTGGAGACAATAAGGCATTGCATCAACCCTATAATGATTGTATGTAGTTGAACTGGAGGAATGGAAACGGCAGTGGACTCACCTGCCGTTCACAGTACGCCTTCATGAGTTTGCTGAGGGGTGTGTGTCTTTTGATTTTAAACTGGACCACCGATCCATCTTGCCCTGCAACCTTGAGGTTGATGTGATCGTTCTCGGTTTTTACTCCCTCCTGTGGAGACAAGTGTGTTGAGCATGTGTTTTATATGCAGGTTATATGTTACAGAGCTACAAGAAGCACAACACAGGAGCCCAATTTACAGTAGACCAAGAATGTGCTTTTTTTCTTAATACTGGTTGTAGGCAAAAAAAGCAGAGGACCTGAAATTTTGAGCATCAAAACTACCAATTGTTATGCACAGTTTGGGTCTTTCCTGCTTAAATTTATAGCAGAAATGGCTTTGGTAATGTCAAAGCAAAACAGAATTCAAGCAACAATTTGCAGTATGGCTCTCAAACTTTGTTTTGGTTTTAAATATTTATTATCATACAGAAAGCTCGTCTCATTTAACTTGATCAGGCCCATTATATTCTCTTATCTTTTCAAAATAAAAGCCCTCTGCTTTTTGTCGTGTTTTTATCGGGGGAAGACAAGCCAATGTGCTGTAAACCTTGAGGGAATCTACACCTATGGCTAAGAACGATAGCGTCACATATCAAAGCAGTGACGTCACATCTGAGAGCGCTACGTAAACTCACGTTACCTGACGTCACAGTTGGGAGCGCTACGTAAGTAAATGTTACCTGACCAAGAGCTAACGTTAACTGCCACAGACTATAGCGGTAACTTTGGGGGTGATTTCATACGCAGCCGGTTGAAATGGAACCATTTCGTGAAAATAAAGGTGCACCATTATGCAGATATTTAAGCGAAATAAAAGTTACGGTAGGCAGCATACTGCTACCACCGATGTTGGTCGCCTAACAGTCACATATGCTAACGTTAGCATCATTAGCTCTGGGCTAGCTGGTTGCACCGCCATCCCTTTTAGAGCAGTGCACAGTTTAGCTGCCGGCTAACTGTTTGTTTTCTTGTGCTGCGCCAAAAACATTCATTGAAACATGAGGGTAAAAAAAAACATCAGGAGCAGCGCGTCTGCTTCACTTTTTTGTGTCAGTGCGTCACCTCCGTTAGCCCTCGGTTGTCGCTGCGGCAGTTGCGGCATTTGCGGACATAACGTGGTCCCGTTTCGACAAAGAAAAAAAAATCCGCAAATGACAATCACGGTGTAATTGACATTTCTGCTCATAATCTTCGAGTCTGTGGATGGTAGGATATGTGCTCTCCTATTAACGCCCCACTCTGCGCCGTCTAAGCGCATATAAAGGCAAATATGGATGTGCGGGTACTCATTCATTTGCGAAACAAACACTGCGCCGAATCAGAGAAACGTGCAAACCAGGCCATTTTAGATTGCACATCTGAGAAATAGGTTTGGCAGGAGCTCGCCTGAACCATCACTGCAAAAATAACCCGATTAAAACTTGATATCTTACCTTTGGCTTTTCCTCTGACATCTCTGCTGGATTTGGTGAGACGGTTTTCAGAAAACACGGTTAATTGGTCTTTATTTGTCTTTCTGCCGCCTTCTGTCCTCGCTTCTCCTCCGCTGACGGGTGCGCGCTTTGGACCGCTGTTGCCAATAAACGATTGGATCCGAGCGGACCACGTGACTTCTGGATCGCGGGAGCGCGCACCTATGCAGAATCCTCGATCACGCAAAGGTAACGCACATTTAGAGAAGTGAATTAAATCACAATTGAAATTATGGTTGAAATGTAACCAATCGCATGACCATTATCCACAAACCATCAAAAAACAAATTATTTATTCACATATATATATAATATTGCAATATTGAGGTTTTTGTCCCAAACCTAATAAGCGCTGCAACCTTTTTCAGAATAACAAAGCAATTTATATAGGCCATTTGAGGAATCTCGAGTATAAAGGAGAGAAGAAAGAAAATAAACATGAACCTAGCAAAACCAGAAAGTTTTATGTTTTTTTCTTTTCTTTTTCTGTCAGATGAGTTTTGAAAACTAAAGAAATACAGGTGATTCCTGTACAACATAATTTACAACATGAATTCATTAACTAAACTAAAACATACATAGAAAGAAATTGTCAGAAGTTTTAAAAAAAGAGTTGAAGATAAATGTTTTGTAATATTTTATTTTTTAACATTATATGTAACACAAATGATAATTGCATATTACATACATTATGCATTATTATTTTTCTAACAGCATTTAGTTTATTTTAGTTCTGATTAAAATACCCTTGAGTTAATTCTCCTGAAAACATTATTACTATTCAACCATATTGAATTGTGTCATCTCTTAAAAATCCTACAGGAAGAATATCACTACTATTTCTTTATGTAATAGAACAATCAAATTAAGAGTCATGCCTTATCAATTGATTGCCAAGTAAGAGTCTTTAAAAATGCATAGAAATTCAGGAATGCCTCTTTCAAATATTTGACAAATTCATTTCTGAACAAATTGAATTAACTATATTAGTTAACTATAACTCAGTGAGTTTCTGAAATATCTCAAAATGTGAAAAATATCTTTTTAAAGAGATAGCTTTTAAACCTCTCAAAAAAGGACAATCTAGGCAAAACACAGTCAAATCCTAGTACCACAGCTATATTTAATTATTTTTCTAGGCCAAACTATATATTTACAGTTAGAATGACTCCAGTCCACCATCACGATCAACACATTCAACTTAAATTAATGATTATTTTATTAAGTCAAGAGAGAAGATTTAACATCCTGATAGAATGAACATATTTTAAGAAAAAAAATCTCATGTAGCCAAAGTACAATAAAAAGTACACAAAGTACAAAAATAGGTTGTAATTCCTTAGTTTATATCTAAAATCAGCAGCAATTCAGAACAAAAACAGGTGAAAACTGAAAATGTGCACATGTAAAAGATTTTCTTCATCAACAGGAAAATTGTTCGTCAATCAAACGTCATTCATCACAGACAATACAACTAAACATAGGACATAGTCACATTAAAATTATAACTAATGCTTTAGGAGCCAGGGGACACTATAGAGCCTAAAGAAACACTGCTACATGTGTCTATTCTAGCCTTTGGTAACAGCCTCTTGGATCATTACAGTGAAACATCATTCCTGATCAAATGTTTTTCTTATATTCTCTTAGTTCTAGTTTACAATAATGTTTTTATATCTACTTTCAGAGCCACTCGACGTGCTGTTGGTGTCAGAGGCGTCAGTTCGGGGGAAAAAAACAGGGTAGAATCTGAGTTCACGAAAATCTGGAGTAAGGATTTTGCCCACTTAGACCTAGAGAAAAAAAAACAATTAGTAAATTCATGCTCTGATTTTCTTTAAGTGATAATGAAAGTGTGAGAAAGAGAAAGACGAGCTCACCATATTTCTTCCTGATTTCCTCATGCCTCTCCTTCATCTCCGCCCTCCTGTAAAGACAAGATGTTCGACTGTGAGACACACACGAACGAGTAATATCATTCTGGCACTCTCATGCACTCATGTGACCACAAACCAGTTTAGGATAATAGGAGTTTGACGTATGTGTTGCTTTTGTTCTAAGCTATGAAGGAACACTGATATGAATCATGACCCACAATTCAACTGGGGCAGCTGGTGCCTCTGGTATGCTGTGGAATTGAATCCATCAGACACACACACACACCTTCACCTTCCCTTAATATTTACAGACATTCTTGTGTTTTTGAATGAGCGAATTTATACATCTTTATACAAAGGGGGAGGTTCTGCACACCTCAGCAGTAGACGGGTGTAGAAGAGGCAAAAAATGAAGAAAGGAAAAAAACATTTCTAATAAAACAATGTTTTGATCCTCACGCTTTCAGTAGTTTTATCAGGAGGAATGAGACCAGTGTACATAGATTTTGGAAAAAGGACTAAAAAGTGGCTGAATGTAGAGAATAGAAAGGGAAATGTATACGTGTATCAGGAAATAAGCAAAAGGGGAATAGAGCACTGGCAAGGAAGTGTTAGTTCCCTGTTTAACAGGGTGTGTGAGGAAGATGGTGACTGTTGGGAAGGGTCAGGCACTACTGTTTAATCCAGATTAAAACCCAGTGTAAATAGCAGTTTGTAAGTGGTACTGGTGCAGACAGACGCTCCTGAGGATGGCAACAAACTTAAGCCACTTTTCTCATTGTCATGCCATGTTAACAAAACATTTCCTCACCTCTCTTCCTGCTTGGTTCTTGTCTTGTTGAGCTGTTTCTGCATCTTGGCCTGGACCCTTTGGGATCTGGCACACACCACCAGACCAAAGTTAGATTATGATTAGACAGTGTGGGTAAATGTATACAATATACAGCACTTTTCCACCTTAGTGGATAAAGAGTTTGACAATTTTCCCTCACGTTTGCACATGATGGTGACCTGTACAATACCTAATCAGAGCAATTTGGGGTTCAGTACCTATTGTGTGTGTTGCGTCAAGTACACATGACCACACCAGGGTCAACATGAATGTAGAGTATGTGGCCAAATTATCTACACATGCTTAGAATCCTCCACAGAACACAATCTGATCAGAATTGCGCAAAATCACCTTGTGAATTGTAAAACATTGGGACACAGCCGACACATACCCAAGCCTGATCATTTTAACCTGAGACAGTAACATCTGTGACACATTAACTACATCTACCTTTTCAGTATAAAATAATATTAGTTTTCTGGGGCAAGAGAACAGGATCACTGAAAATCCACAGATCATAAAACAATCAAACCAGCCGTGAGGTGCTGTTGTTTGGTACACGCATGCATATTTCAGAGGGTAAAACGACCACGTGTAGAGCCAGAAATAGACGGGGTGGAGTGGGGGAGATGGGGTCATAAAGAATAAATAAAGATTAAAAATAAATGCAAGTAAAAAGCTAGGAACCTCATTTATCTCAAACCTGATATCAATTTAGTCTCTTTCCCATTTAGTCAAAACTTTTTGTTTCCATGTTCCTGATCTGACAGATACCGTCGACCACAGCTCCTCTGCGAACTTACCCGATGTTCTCACACTTGCAGCAGCAGAACAAGCAGATCAGGAAGGCGATGATGAGAACGCCACCGACCACTGCCAAAGTGATGATTAAAATCTGGAAGTTCACTGCAGAGCGAAGGACAGAGAAACACGATGATAGTTAAGTTATGAAGGACTTCAACGTCACAGATTCACCTCCCTGATTATCTTATTTGTTTCTTCTTAGCTATTTCCTCTCCCCCTTACATACACATGCTCAAGCTGTACTAATATTGTCAGGTTCCACTGTGGCATCTTTCCTGCTTGTAGGCTAATGTTGCTTGTGAAATAAATTCTGTAGATTAAGGAAATAATATCAATATCTATCCAAGAGGCATTGTTCCTGTCATTCTTCGTTTAAACGTTAGTGGTGAAAGGCATATTCACATTGTTTACATGCAGGTCCTGAATGCAAATTGTACACAGATTGTCTCACACAAGTGTTTTGCACAACAATAAGGTGGTGTAAGTGGGGGACACTTAAACTAAGCAGTGGCAACACAAGAGGCCGCATGTTGTTTACAGTTTAACCAACGTGGTGTTGAGTGTTAACTCAAAGTGTTGTGGGTTAGCAGCAGCTGAATTACAATGAAGCTCCACTGCTGTCAAACCATTTTAAGACACAAGCGTTTGTAGTCAATTAAACATCAGAAATCATCCAGGGTTTCCTAGACTCCAAGATGACGCTTTCAAACATATACATATATTATTTTAGCCAACGTTAATCAGTTTATTATTATGTAATGTTAAGAAGAAGTTGCTCATTTGAGACCGTGGATCCAGAGAGTTTTTGACCTTCTTGTCTGAGAAATAACTAAAATGATTAGTTGATTATTAAAAAAGTTTCTGGAAGTGTGTGTGTGTGTGCGCGGGCGTGCATTTTCTTACTCCAGCAGAGCCCCCAGCGTGCATCATTCAATGGGCAGAGTTTATGTGGTGGAAGGATGGTGCTCACAGGATACGTAAGACACTTTGCAGTTGTGATACACCACAAGCACTGGGGGAAAAAAAATACCAAAACACAAGCAATGACCCCCTTTATCAGATCAGACAATGAAACATGTGCTATTCAGTGCAACTATAAACATACACAAACAAAAAGCAGAAAACAGAGGAGGGGATGGGATAACAGGGCAGGTACTCCTCAAACCAGTCAAACAGGTGTAGGGGGAGCCTTCCGGGATCATTCACTTCCATATTACATTTCACATGCAACAAGGTGTTAGAAGCACAGCACAACCAAAAATGGCTTTTTTTCCCCGCAGGATTCACCGTGACATTTTGCAGACATTCCTCACAGTTTGTTGCATTGGAAAACTCACAGGCTGTGGAAGCAAAGAGAAATAGTTAAAACCACAAAAAAAACAATCAGTCCTCAGTTGGTCTCTCCTTATTTCTTTTTCAAAAGACCAAACCGATTAATTTGGGAGAGATTAGTTGAAAACGTTACACGGGGCAGATTAATATGTAATATGTGTGTTTTTGTAACACTGCTAATCCTCCTGGGGCATTTTCCATGGAGACAGACCACAGTAAACACACACATGTTATTATCAGCAGCTTGTGCTTTGTGCCACTACAGTAGCCACAAATGTGGTGTGAACAAATGTTTCATTCTTTTTTTTTTTTGTAGCTACCCCAGTTTCTCTGAACCCTAAGGAGGGGGGGGGGGGTTGAAAAAGAAGTGAAAAGAGACCTACTGTTCCTGCTGAGAGGCTTCTACAGTAACAAAGACACACTGGTATCAGCAAACTCACTGCTAATCTTGCTTTTTTTTGTTTCAGATCATGGACTGAAACACACTTTACCAAGTATTTCACGATGAATCATCTTACAGTTAGAAAATGCAAACATTGTTAGTGTAAATAAAGTCTGACATAGCTCAGATGAGGTGGTTTTAATGTTTGCTGTATTCCTAAGAACCCGTGTAAGCCTCATTAAAACTAAACAATATGTTACATTTCTTGTGATTTTCCACTTTTTAATTTTTTTTCCATTAACTGCCGGTGATTTCCACTCCTACCTGTTCCAGGTGCGGAAGCCTCGGTGAAAACTGTCCCCAAACTCAAGACGAGCAGCAGAGCGGGAACAAAACTCCGTAAATCCACCATCGTGTGAGCTCGAGATTCAGATATTCCTGATTATTTGTTTTATATCTTTCTCTTGAAAGATCTTGAAAGAACTCCACGAAGAAATAAGAGGAAACGTGTGTTGGCTTCTCCGGTCGACGTCTCAAAGTCGAGAAGTGATCTTGCCAAGAAGGAACCAAACGCGAACTCCTGACGCACGCTCGTTACGCACCAACCAGAGGAGGCGCGTGCGCGCCAGAGCGCACACTTTGCTGTGGTGGAAGTAGCCCATGTTAACATGTTAATCCTTCTTAAATCAAGTACAGATGTAGTATTATGGATTTTAATCTACAAAAAGTATTAAAAGTAATGAATAATTAGAGTAAGTGACTGATAGATTAAACATGTTTAATAAAGTAGGTCTATAAAGATAAGATAAAGAAAGTTCTGCTATAAATTTAAATCCATTTTCAGGTTTTTCCCTAATCTGTACTTTTTTTTGAAATATCGCAGAGTTTTAATAAATGATAATGTAAAATGCAAATTAAATAAAACAGAGGAATTTAAAGGAGAAATAACACCTATTACATGAGCTACAAATGCACACTGGACATTAAAACAAATTTAGGAATATTATATTTCTATATTTCTAGACAAGTCTGTTCTGCTCATTGCTGCTGAATGCCACTAAATCTTACATACTATACCTTTATTGGACACATATCACAAAGGAAGGATCAACTCTATACATGTTTCCCCATAGGGTGAACTATTCCTTTAATCTGAAATCTTCGGTAACTAGAATAGCTGTTAAATAAAAATGTTCCATGCTACAAAAATGTAGTGGAGGAAAAGTATAGGCCTATTATGAAATGCAGGAATAAAAGTACCTCAGTACCTGAGTAGATTTGCTTAGCTACTTTCCGCCACTGATGACTCGAGGAGTCCAAATAAATGAAAAAACAACATTAAATAGAGGACAATTTCCATAATTTATTAAAGCATAATTTGTAAAGCCAGTTACAAATAAAAAAGAATAACACACATATCTCTCTCTTTCTCTTTTTTTTTTTTTTTAAACAAGCACAATGTTTTACTATGTAATGATGATAATAAGCATAACATAAGATAAGAACGGGCCCCACTCTGGCCGCCTGCGGCTGATAACAGGACCCTTTGTGATGAAGTCGCCCTTGGAGGCAGATTTGTGATCAGACCCAAAATCTCACTGGTTCCCTTCCTCAAACGAACTGACCACACTTCAGCATCTACAGGGCGACTTCTTCCTACTCAGTTTAATATCAGTGATAGACAGAACCATAGAAATAGAACGGCGAGAACAGCTCGGGGCTCCTCGTTAATTATGGCTTATGAATTAATTTTATCCAGTTTTGCACTAATTTCAGCCAAAACATAAATAACCAAGTGTTCATATCCAAACCTCTGAGTGAGTTCTGCCCATTCTAATTCTATGGGCAGGATCCCAGTGGGCTGTGTGTGTGCAGCCAGGGCCGCAGCTACGACCCAAGATGCCATGAGGCCATGAGTTTGTTCAGGACAGAATATCATTTAAAGTTTTTCCCTATTTTTCTAAAATTGTATCACTAATAAATAATCAGTAGCTGCAGTCTTAGGTGGATACCCAATAGCCTGATATGAGTATTTTCAATTTTTTTAAGTTTAAATCCATTGAATACATTTCGAGGAATCAAATGTAAAGACCTCAGTATCTCTAAAATCGTGGCTGCGGCACTCACTGTATGTGGCACTCCAGATAGAAACAGGCTTCTTCACCACCTCAGGAAGTTTGATTTAACTTCCTTGAAACAATATTGAAATTACTGTTGACACAGAAACCAGTTTAGATCCTTCAGTTACGGTAAATATGAACAGCGAAAGGGATGCTGCCATCTATCTGCAGTGCCGCAGCGTGACGTGATGTTGACAGAACAGCGACTTCACTTTCAGTCCAGGAAACACACACCAGCACACACACACATGCGCACGCGCACACACACGAACCAGTGATAACTGTCAGCAAAATCCCATATTAGTCCATATCGAGCCCATATACTCGGTGTCATATCTGCTCCGCCTAACACTTTATAAATTCCATTATATTTTGAAATACACTCTCCTCCTCCTCCTTTCCCAACATACCTGGCAATACATACAGTGTTAGTATCCGGGACCGTGACTCTGGCCGCCCTGCTGGCCAACAGCGGCAAATACATTACTCTGTATGGCCTACCCCTCCCTTCCTGTGTCTTCCCTGATTGTGATCCTGCCCAGCTGTGTCTTGTTACCTCTGTGTGTCAGCCTGTATTTAAGCCTTGTTAGTCCTTCCCTCTGTGTCCGACCGTCTGCATGTTTTCCCCTGTGTATGAGGTTTCCGACTCCTGCCCCTGGTATTTACTATTGACCTGCCTGACTCTGTTTTCTGCCGTTTGTGCCCGTTGCGGTCTCCTTCTGTTGAATTATCTAAAGACTTTGTTTTGCTACTTTGTAATATCCCTTTGTACCTTAACGAGTGTTTATTTTTCCTTATCCCTTAGTGGACACCTTTCGTTAGTATTTTGAAAAGTATTCTTGCTACTGCCCTTGTGGATTATTTTTGTTGTGAACTTGAAAAGCATTTTGCTTACTGCCCTTGTGGATTATTTTTGTTGTGAACTTGAAAAGCATTTTTGCATATTGCCCTAGTGGACCATTTCTGTTGATACTTTGAAAGGCATTTTTGTGACCTTTAATAAACTCTCCTAAAGACTGATCTGCATTTGGGTCCCTGTGTTTCCGTACAAATCCTAACAGTACGGTCGGACCAGGATGGACCCAGCGGATCAGAATCTGATGAGGACCTGCCTGGAACAGCAGGGGGCGCTCCTTGGCCGCCACCAGACTCAGCTCGACGCAGTGGTCACCAGCGTCAAGGACCTGACCGCCCAGATTCAGGGGCTCCAGTTCCATCAGCCCCCTCCAGTCCCGTCTTCTCGGCCCGCCCACGAGCCACGGCTGCCCCCACCGGAGAAGTACTCCGGCGAGCCTGGCATCTGCCGTTCCTTCTTGTCCCAATGCGCCCTCATTTTTGAGCTCCAACCAACCACCTTTCCCACGGATAGATCTAAGGTGGCCTACGTGATCACTCAACTGTCGGGGCGTGCCAGAGAGTGGGGAACTGCAATGTGGGATGCTGAATCAGCCGTCTGTGAGACCTTCCAGGGGTTTGCCTCAGAGATGAAGAGGGTGTTTGATCGCTCCAAGCATGGACGAGAAGCTGCTCGGGAGCTACTGCATATGCGTCAGGGGCGGAGGTCAGTGTCAGACTTCGCGATTGATTTTAGGACCCTTGCTGCCACCACCAAATGGGACTCTGAGGCACTGTATGACACGTTTCTAAATGGTTTATCCGAGGACATCAAGGATGAACTAGCATCCCATGACCTGCCCCCATCCTGTGAGGCCCTCGTTGACCTGGCCATCCGCATCGACGCGAGACTTCAGCTACGTCGCCGTACAAGAGGGTCCAGGTTCCCGACTGAGTTTCCAGCTAACCCAGGCCTGCAACCACCTCCTGCGCCCATCACCACAGCGGGACCGGAGCCGATGCAAGTTAACCGCACCCGCCTGACTCCGGAAGAGCGGCGACGGAGGATCTATTCCGGCTCCTGTCTATACTGTGGCCAACCAGGCCACTATGCTGCCTCCTGTCCGGTAAAATCCAACGCTCGCCAGTAAGGGGAGTACTGGCGAGCGCGACACCCACACAGTCCCCATCTGCTCAGCGCACTCTTCTTTTAGCCACTTTGGGTTGGAAGGCCCAACAAATGGAGGTGGCAGCACTCGTAGACTCCGGAGCCGAGGAGAATTTCATTGACGCCGGCCTGGTAAGTCAGTGGCAGCTACCTGTCACCAGGCTAGCGAGACCTCTGGTGGCCAATGCACTGACTGGAGTAGAATTAGCAAAGATCACCCACACCACGGTTCCGGTGAGTCTGACTCTGTCCGATCATCACGAAAAAATAAGTTTCCATATCATTAATGCTCCTCAAGCTCCGGTGGTTCTTGGCCACCCCTGGCTTGTTAAACACAACCCACACATAGACTGGCTAGGAAGGTGTATTAGGACTTGGAGTTCTTTCTGCCTTTCACATTGTCTTCCCCAGATCCAGACTCCAGTGAACTCGGGCCCTGACTCCCAGGAGGAGTTCCCGGACTTATCAGGGGTTCCTCAGGACTACATGGACCTAAGAACCGTTTTTAGTAAGTCCAAAGCCTCTTCCCTACCTCCTCATCGGCCATATGATTGTGCCATTAACCTTCTCCCAGGCACTTCCCCCCCTAGGGGTCGTTTGTATTCCCTGTCCCGACCGGAGAGGGAGGCTATGGACAAGTACATCCAGGAGTCCCTCGCCGCAGGTATTATTCGACCGTCCTCATCTCCTGCCGGAGCGGGGTTTTTCTTTGTTGGGAAAAAGGACGGTTCGTTGCGGCCATGCATTGACTACCGGGGTCTCAATAATATTACTGTCAAGAACCGGTACCCTCTTCCCCTTATGTCCTCTGCCTTTGAGTGTCTCCAGGGGGCCACCATCTTTACGAAGCTTGACCTTCGGAATGCCTACCATCTTGTCCGCATACGTGAAGGGGACGAGTGGAAGACCGCCTTCAATACCAGCTCCGGACACTATGAGTACCTTGTAGTCCCATTTGGCTTAACTAATGCCCCCGCAGTCTTTCAAGCTCTGATTAACGACGTCTTACGTGAATTCCTGAACGTTTTTGTCTTTGCCTATCTCGATGATATTTTAATTTTTTCTAAAACTTTGTCTGACCATATCACCCATGTCCACAAGGTCCTGCAGCGCCTCCTGGAGAACCAACTTTTCGTGAAGGCCGAGAAGTGTGAGTTCCACCAGGGGACCGTCACTTTTCTCGGCCATGTGATTACCCCCGGCGCGGTAAAGATGGACCATGGTAAAACCAAGGCGGTCTTGGATTGGCCCACGCCTGCTAATCGTCGGGACCTACAGAGCTTCCTGGGGTTTGCAAATTTCTACAGACGATTCATCAGAAACTTTAGCACTGTGGCCGCCCCCCTCACCGCCCTAACCTCTTCTGCTGTAAGGTTTGTCTGGTCCCCAGTAGCAGACAAAGCCTTCCAAGACCTGAAACATCGGTTCACCTCTGCCCCAATTCTGACCCTGCCCGACCCCAATCGCCAGTTCATCGTGGAGGTCGATGCTTCTGAGGTTGGGGCCGGTGCCGTACTGTCACAGCGTTCTGTAAAAGATAACCGGATTCACCCCTGTGCCTTTTTTTCCCATCGCCTGTCCCCAGCTGAACAGAACTACAGTGTGGGTGACCGGGAACTGCTAGCCGTCAAGTTGGCCCTAGAGGAGTGGAGGCATTGGCTGGAAGGTGCCCTGCACCCATTTTTAGTCTGGACCGACCATAAGAACTTGGAATACATCAGTAAGGCCAAGAGACTTAACCCCAGACAAGCACGCTGGTCCTTATTCTTTGCTAGGTTCAATTTTACCCTGTCTTACCGTCCGGGCCACAAGAACGTTAAGCCTGACTCCCTATCCCGACAGTTTTCGGCATCTAAGACGGCCTCTGAATCCGACACCATTCTCCCTCCCCGCTGCCTTATAGGGGCAGCCCAGTTTGACATAGAAACAGCCGTATTATCAGCCCAAGCAGGAGAGGCAGGGCCCAGTCAATGCCCCGTCAACCGGTTGTATGTCCCTAACTCCGTCCGTTCTCAGGTCCTGCAGTGGGGTCATTCCACCCAGTTATCGTGCCACCCTGGTCCGCGACGAACTCTAGCCTTCATTGAAAGGAGGTTCTGGTGGCCGTCCATAAAAGAGGACAGCCTCAACTTTGTTCGGGCCTGCCAGGTCTGTGCCCGAAATAAGACTTCCACCCAACCCCCTGCTGGTCTGCTACAGCCCCTGCCCGTGCCCCAGAGACCATGGTCTCACATTTCCCTGGACTTTGTTACAGGGTTACCCCCATCAGCCGGCAATACCACCATACTCACCATAGTGGATCGTTTCTCCAAATCGGTCCACCTCATTCCCCTGCCCAGTCTCCCTTCTGCCAAAGACACCGCTAACCTCATGATTAAACATGTGTTCTGCTTACACGGGTTACCGGTAGAGATAGTATCTGACAGAGGGCCCCAATTCACATCCGCCTTCTGGAAAGCCTTCTGCAAATTGCTTGGTGCCTCTGTCTGTCTGTCTTCAGGTTTTCACCCACAGAGCAATGGCCAGACGGAGAGGGCGAACCAGATGATGGAGACTGTGCTGCGCTGTATGGTGTCCCAGAATCCCTCCTCTTGGAGTCAACAACTTCCCTGGGCAGAGTACGCGATCAACTCCCACGTCTCCTCCGCAACTGGACGATCGCCTTTCGAGTGCTGCCTGGGCTACCAACCACCCCTGTTCCCGGACCAAGAGAAGGAGGTTGGGGTCCCCTCTGCCGAGGCCTTCATCCGCCGGTGCCGCCGCACGTGGAGGCAAACCCGCCTGACCCTTCGCCGCTCGGCTGCGAGAATGAAGGCCCAAGCCGACAAGCATCGTTCCCGGGCCCCACGGTACCGCCTGGGTCAACGTGTGTGGCTCTCTACACGGGATTTGCCCCTTAAGACTGAGTCTCGCAAACTCTCCCCACGCTTCATCGGTCCCTTCCCCATCACCAGAGTCATCAGCCCCACTGCCGTCCGCCTCAAGCTCCCAACGCCCCTGCGTCGCATCCACCCCACCTTTCACGTGTCCAGAATTAAGCCTGTCATCTGCAGCCCTATGCATCCCGCCCCCAAACCCCCTCCTCCCCCCCGTCTCATTGATGGCTCGGAGGCGTACACCGTCCGACGCCTACTGGAGGTCCGACGCCGAGGCCGGGGACTCCAGTATCTCGTGGACTGGGAGGGCTACGGCCCTGAAGAGAGATGCTGGGTCCCGGCTCGGCACATCCTGGACCCTGGTTTGGTGAGGGACTTTCATCGTCAGCATCCCTCACCACCCAAAGGGACGCCAGGAGGCGTCCGTTAGGGGGGGGGTACTGTTAGTATCCGGGACCGTGACTCTGGCCGCCCTGCTGGCCAACAGCGGCAAATACATTACTCTGTATGGCCTACCCCTCCCTTCCTGTGTCTTCCCTGATTGTGATCCTGCCCAGCTGTGTCTTGTTACCTCTGTGTGTCAGCCTGTATTTAAGCCTTGTTAGTCCTTCCCTCTGTGTCCGACCGTCTGCATGTTTTCCCCTGTGTATGAGGTTTCCGACTCCTGCCCCTGGTATTTACTATTGACCTGCCTGACTCTGTTTTCTGCCGTTTGTGCCCGTTGCGGTCTCCTTCTGTTGAATTATCTAAAGACTTTGTTTTGCTACTTTGTAATATCCCTTTGTACCTTAACGAGTGTTTATTTTTCCTTATCCCTTAGTGGACACCTTTCGTTAGTATTTTGAAAAGTATTCTTGCTACTGCCCTTGTGGATTATTTTTGTTGTGAACTTGAAAAGCATTTTGCTTACTGCCCTTGTGGATTATTTTTGTTGTGAACTTGAAAAGCATTTTTGCATATTGCCCTAGTGGACCATTTCTGTTGATACTTTGAAAGGCATTTTTGTGACCTTTAATAAACTCTCCTAAAGACTGATCTGCATTTGGGTCCCTGTGTTTCCGTACAAATCCTAACATACAGTACATTAATAAATAAGTAACCCTCTACCCCCCCTCCCTCCGTTCCCATGCTCGTCCTTTACACTCACGATCACAACACCATTCTTTGCAAAGGTAAATATTTCCAAGGAAAACACTCAGTAACATTATTTATCTTTTCTCATTTCCCCCTTTTGTCTGTTGCGGCTGTTTGGATGAACACCATTAAAACACTCACGCGCGCAGCAGCAGCAGCAGCAGCAGCATTCCAGACACAGCACTTGGGGGTGGTTAAAATAGCAAGGGGCGTACAGCAGTAATATCATTAAGAAAAGTCACATGTTCATGAACGGGTTCGGAAACACACAGACAGATTGCAGCGCCTCAGCGTTATTAAGTCACTGACCTTCTTAGTAAAGAAAAGAGAAAAGTGAGAGTAGCGTGATCAGACGAGGATATACGGTGTTTTATGGCTCCGATTAACGCTGTGGAGTGAGTCTCACAGATTTAAAAAAAACAATGATAAATCCATCAACACACTGGAAACAGGAGGTCAGTCTCATTGTGGCCTGTGTTTTCACGAACTGCTGATGGCATCATATTCAGACATACAGTGGTCGTCAACACCATTCACTTGCATGTATTCTACACGAGAGGTGTCAGATTGCATTTAGTATGGCATCTATATACTGTACAGTGCGGTGGCCACCGGAATTCAATAATAACTCTTATAATGTGTGATATACAGTACAAATCGATACATGTCAGTTCAGTTTGTGTGTACATGTGTGTGTGTGTGTGTGCATATACAGTAGAATTATGCAGTGTGTGATTTCTATAATATGTAGATACCAGGTCAACGGAGCCTCTTCTGCTCAAGAAAATCTATATGATATTGTTCATAAATATATAAAGCCACTTCCTGTGGCTGTGTTCTTCTTCAGGTGGCACTGATGAGTGAACACTAGGAGGGCTGAGGGCTGGTTTTCCCTCCACGTAGACTTGAAGAAGAAGAATCATCGAGTCCTTTTTTCCGACCATTGGCTGTATAGATGCAGTCTATGGTCACAACGGACGTAGTCTAGCTTATGTCACAGATAAAAGACAACAGGGAAGAAGAAAGCAAGCAGGATTCAGCATTAAAACGTAATACGAGGAACGAACACACATGAAGAGAAAGAGAGAGACTCTGACGTAGGAGGAGTGAGAAAGAAAGAGGCCAAACTAAATGGCTCTAACGGAGAACGTGTGGCTTTCTTCTGTCTGGCAGTGCACTGGAGAGGGGGTGGGGGGTGAGGAGGGGGGGGGGGGGGCCCTGGGCCCAACACGGACTAGGTGAGTATGTTGTGCTTGTTATTATTACAGAGTTTTGTCCAGAAAAGGAAGAAAAAAAAAACAGAGAGAAGTTCGGAGAGTGTGCTTGAACATCTACATGCAGGACTACAACTGGGGGGTTTTATGTGTTTTGTAGGACCGTCCCAAAAAAAAAAATATATACGGATTTGCTTTGCTGTCATGCTCGTTTTTAAATAGGCTCGATTCCCCCAGGAAAAAGATACTGATCCCTATCCCGAGTGAAACCCAGGCCCAGGCGTCCGCTTCCTTCTTGCTTTGCCCACGCTCCCCCACCGTCCTCGATTCAGCCTCCACCGAAACCGAGAGGCCGACGCAGAGGGGCAGACGCGGTGCCGCGGGGGGTGGGGGCGGGGTCGTAGGAGGAGGGAGGGGCGGGGCGGGGCGGGGCTGAGGCATCTGTTGCTGCTGGAAGAACCGAGAGGGCTCAGACTGGCCGGTGGTGATCACCTGACCCAGGAACTGGCCACGCTGGTCACGGACATGATGCTGCAACGTTTCTTCACCACCATGTTGATGTAGGCCCTCATGATCTTGGTGATCTCCCCGACCTGAGGAGAAGAATGGGGGTTAGTACGTGTTTATTATTTACAGTATTTCACGTCAGAAAAATGATACAAAGATCATTTTTTATTGGAATCCATTGGATTAGTATGTTTATTTCATTACATGAACGAGATATCCATCCATCCATCCATTTTCTATCCCGCTTATTCCTTTTCAGGGTCGCAGGGGTCTGCTGGAGCCTATCCCAGCGCATTTTATGGCGAGAGGCAGGGATACACCCCAGATGGTCGCCAGCCAATCGTGGGGCACACACACCATTCACACACCATTCACACACACACTCACACCTATGGGCAATTTAGATTTGCCAATTAACCTGAGCATGTTTTGTATTGTGGGAGGAAGCCGGAGTACCCGGTGAAAACCCACGCAGACACGGGGAGAACATGCAAACTCCACACAGAAAGGTCCCAGACCCAGGCCCCAAGGCGGTCTTGAACCTGCGACCTTCTTGCTGTGAGGCAACAGTGCTACCCACTGCTCCACCGTGTCGCCCTGAACGAGATATGTTAAGGATAATTATTTAGCTTGTTTACAACTAATAAAACTGAAATAACTTTTTTTTTGTGATGTGAATTTGATGCCCCATTAAAATCGCAACACAAAACAAAGAGGTGATTTTCACTTGTCCAGTAGATGGAGGCATAGATCTGCAGGGACTAAATACATAAAGAAACAAGCAATTTAACAAAATAAGGAAGAAAATACAGATTATTTATTTAATAGGAAAAATAATCTCTAGTTACAGCCCTAAAAAATACGATGAGGAACCACTTTAATGACGGAAAATGTTCATATTTAGAAATAAATCTCCTACCAGTGGAGTCTCGAAGAACATCTCCCTCTCGTCCACGATGATCTTGTAGGTGCAGGGCTGCGACGCTCCAAAGAACGTGATGTGTTCGTACTGGAAGGTCTCCAGGGGCTTGGGTTCGCCTCGTTTGTACACAGACACGTTGTCAGCGCTCACGCTCAGCCACAGGTCATGAGGGAAACCTCCCTCTTTGCACTGCAGAGAAGGAGGAAACAAAAAAAAAAAGAAGCAATTGAGGAAAATAAACAGTTGCCGTTCAGGGCTTTTATTAAAAAAAACGATCCTGTGATTCTCTGACCTCCACGTCGAACAGAGTGGATCCGTATCCAGGCCACTCCTTAACCAGGCTCATGTATTTCAGCATGGCCTGGTGCTGGGGCATCCCCTGCAGCCGGGTCCACTTCTCTAGAACGCTGGTCCGCGTGGCCGATGTCTCCTCCTTCACCCACATCTCCAGCATCTGCTCCTCCTCCACCTGCGGTCGCACGGGCGGAACACAAGCGGAGGTGTGACGTCAAGCCGTCAGCTGCGTCAGCCACGTCAGCCGCGTCAGCCGCGGGCTCTGACAGACGCGGGCTCTGACAGACGCGACTCCAGCAGGATGAAGGGATCAACGCAAATCAGTGTTAAACTAATCTTCCCGTCGGGTCCCATATGTCTCATCGAGGCGCCACATGGCAGAGACTGACGGAGAAACTGGACCCGGAGGAAACACACAACACATGTGTGCGTGTGCATCCTGTTAAACTCCATGGTCCCCTGATTGGGAGAGCATGAACATAGCAGCAAAAGGCAGACAATGCTGCCCTAATGATATAGCACTTATAGGTCATTTTTAGAATATTGTTTATCAAATATCAAAAACCTAATAGTGTCAGAAAGCCAGACACAGTGTCTACAATTCCTCTCTGATACGTCATTGTTCACACAGACCCTGGCAGGTTCAACAGTAACACTATTATTTCCCTACACAAAACTCAGTGATCCAGCAGACGGCTACATAAAAACTCAGTTTTGTGATGAATAATTGTACTTGAGAGCAAAAAATGCTGGTTATGTTTGTTTAAAACCTATGAAAAACTTCTCGTAAACTTGCACATTTTAGCTAAGTTGCAGGCAACTACTGTTTTCCATTAACTCGTAGATATACTTAGGTTATGATAGTAAATGACTTGACTCACATAGGGCTATAAGTGACATCCCATTCCTAGTCTATGGGGTTTAATATGACGTTGTTTGGCCTTTGCAGCTATAACAGGTTCAACTCTGGACTCTGTGCAGGCCAATCTAGTTCATCCATTCCTTTGTGGACCTCTCTTTGTACACTGGATGGTGGATTTGGAGGGTGAGTCAATGTGTAGTGAGACATAGTGTATTTATAATGTCAAATGATTGTAAGCAACTTTTAGCTAGGAAGGCATTTCAACTTGTGGCTTCCTCAGTTCGTAGGCTTTGGTCTGACTTGTTCACACCCAGGTATTTAAAACTCTGGGTGTGTTCTCCAAAGTAGCTGCACATCCACAGAGTTTTTAAATACCTGGGTGTTGTCAGATCAGTGCAGAACCTCTTTCTTTTGTCCTCCAATCACTGACCTTCTGCTTCTTCAGGGAACCGGTCTTGAAGCTTCTCCTCAGGGTGCCGTCCAGGAAGCTGGGGGTCCTCCGTTTCTCCGCCGCCATGCCGACACCCCCCGGCCCCCCGACCGTGCCCTTCCCGTCTCCGGCCCCTCCCCCTCCGCCCGCGCCGCCTCCGCCCGCCGCCCCCACGCCCGGCTTGGTGGAGTGGAGGATGCGGTTGCGCAGGCGTCCAATCGGGTAAACGGTTCCCAGGCTCCAGCCGGCCCGGCCCGCCCCGTCGCCATGGAGATACTGGAGCCGGAGTGCGGCCAGATGCTGCAAAGTCTCCTCTGAGGCCGGGAAGTGTCCACTTATCAGAGACTCATGGGCCTGAGAGAGAAACATCAGAAAGCAAACAGCATTATACTCAAAACTTTAATGCTGAAGACATGATAGGTAGATAGATGATAATAGATAGATGATAGATGATAGATAGATAGATAGATAGATAGATAGATAGATAGATAGATAGATAGATAGATAGATAGATAGATAGATAGATAGATAGATAGATAGATAGATAGATAGATAGATAGATAGATTTTCTTCTCAAGTAAACATGAACCTTGTAATCATCCAGTTATAAGTAACTAAATTAATCCCGTTAAGATGTGGAGAGAGAACGCTCACCTGCTCAAACATAAAGGCAAACTCCACCCCTTCCTTCGGCATGCTCTCCACATCCAAGAAGCAGTAGAGCTTGAAATAGAGTTTCCATTCTCCTTCCTCCTCCTCTTCCTCGCTGCCCGCCAGTCTGGAAGGACATATCCAGTACACTTAGTTTCTAAGCACAACAAACAGGCCGGGTGGAAATGACTCTAAATGAGGTTTTTAAACCATATAACGTTCAGACCACTTGGATTCCCTGTCCGTCAACCTTGTTAAATTTTTTAATTAAGATACCTTTCAAACTTGGCCAGCACATCGGCCACGATCACTCTGCTCTCCAGGGCTCGGTCCGTGAAGGCGTTGTGTTCGAACAGAGAGAAGAGGTTCTTGCTTTCCTCCATGGCCAAACCTCTGATCAGCTTCTCCACAACCTGCAGCAGCATCATCACAACATGCTCCAGTACAGATGCATTTATCACACTTGTCTTAAAATAATCTGTGTGTGTGTGTGTGTGTGTGTGTGTGTGCACCTCTCCGGCTGTGGTGTGTGAATTGATGGAGATCTTGCAGGAGCCTCCTCCGTGGCAGTAGACAGTGGTGCTCATCTCCTGCCTCACCAGCAGGGCGGCGATCTCCTCCTGCGAGGGAACAAACTCACGAGTCTTGGTCTTCTTCAGGGATTCCCCGATGAAAGCGGCGTAACGCTCGATCTCCGTGCCGGGGTAACGCTCACGCATCCTGACGGAACACACACACACACACACACACACACAGGGTACGTTTAATGTTCGTTTGTCATTCGTTTACATCAGAGAGGATACACACACACACACACACACACCTCTTAAGGTGGAAGCGGAGGTATCTGAGGATGGCTCGGCTGGGCAGGAAGGTGCAGCTCATGCATGTGAGCAGGTGCCAGTGCGCCCGATTGGCCGGGCTGTTCGGCTGAGGCACATGATTGGTCTGCTTGATCACCTGACAATATACCTGCAACAGAAGTGCATGAAATTGGGAATTATTGATAAGAAAAAGAAAATCATAGCACATTAGTAGTTGTAGTACACATCCTTTCCAGCGTGTGGAAGTGTTGCAGCTTTTTCCAATGTGCTCTAGACGATTTAAAACCTATAAGCAATGTTTTTTTTTCTCTCCTCCTCTTGACTCACACTTCCCAACACACTGTGTTTTCACTGTGCAGCAAGTTTTCTTGACAGAGTGATAAGGTACCTCATCCCTGAGAGGGCGCAGGTCCTGGCAGGTCTGCAGGATGCCCTGAATGATGGGCACCGTGTCCGCCAGCGTCTCCATCTCCTGCAGCGAGTTGAAAACCCGCACGGCCTCATCCTGCAGACTGGCGTAACCCTGCTGCCTGTGCACTGCACCGATGGGAAGAAAAAGAAAAAGATGAGCACAGAAAGTCACCATAGGCTTTACTGTAACATATTTGTGTAGAGTTATGTAGTATATATTTTCTCCAATTGTCTTATTATGGCATAATAATGTCATTACCATATAATAATTTCTTGCATTTTCAAGACATGTCAGCATCAATGTGTCGGTGCTGCCTGATGCAGCCTCTGTATTCCTCGTGCCATTTATTGTCTGTAATCATGCATATCTAATTCTCTCATCTGGAGAGATTTTTTCCGCGGTCTTCCCATATATAGGAACACAATCTACGTCGGTGTGACTTTTTTCTGCTCAGTGGCGTGCACAGATTTTTGAAGTGTGGTGGTGCTACTACTAGCAGAGACACGGATGCAAGAAGCAACTTAATAACATGACAGAGAGGTCACATGCACAGAAGACTTTTATCGCACATGATTTGCGAAGAAGGAAGAAACGAATGGAATATGTAAGAGTTGTTGGACGTGGGTTTGATGCATTTTACTCACGGCTCGTCACCTCTCCGTAAGGGAGCGGTAGTAGAGGGGAGTGCAGAGGATGCTGAGTGTATCTGAGGATGGGGTTCCTCCTGTACATCTGCTCCACTATGTCTGGGTTCACACTGTTCTCCTGTAAGGACACAAATTTTAGAATATAAAGGAAAAAAAAAGTAAAATCTTAAAATGTGTGTGTGTTTTGTGTGGTTTACCTTGATGTCTCTGATGAGCTGCAGAGTTGGGGTTTCGATGGGGGTTTTACTGTCGATGACTCCTTGTATGGCTGCTGTCCACCTCATGGCCTCATTCAGCATCTTGGTATAGAGGCGGTAAGAATGCTTCCTCCCGTACACGATGATGTTCCAGTAGCCTGTAAAAAGCATGGCAATAAATGAAATGAAAAAATATTTCCACGGAGGGAATAATTAAGATCCGCTGTAGTAATTCTCCATGCACTGATACATGTTATCATGTCTTTCACCTGTCTCTCTGTGCACGCGCTCATCCGGCTGAATGATGGAGCAGAGGGAGTTCAGGACCAGAGTTCCCATCTTGGAGGAGGTGCGCTCCGAGCTCTTGTAATAATCCAGGGAGTTGTGGGTCAAAACGAACCAGCGCTTCTTCAGCTTCAGGGACGTGCTCTTGGCGTTCGTCTTCATCTCCTTTTGCAGCCAGCCTGAATGATGATGAGGGAGGGAAGGAGGCGGAGAGGTGAGGAATGAAATATAAGGGGAATATATTTATGCCTTTGCATCTTCAAATTGAGATACAAAATGTACATACAAATACATATATACTTATAAGTTTCTCACCTCTGACAAGGAACTCCTGGCCGTCGATCCTGGCGTCTCCTTTGGGTTTCTGCAGCAGACTGATCCAGTGATGCATCTCCTCCGGCGTGTCGCTGTTGCAGTGGATCACGCGGTTGGCCGTGATGATGACGAACGAATTGGGCCTGCAGGAGGTCAAATGAGAGACTTGAAGAGAAAAAAAAAAATCCACCTCTAGATACTCAAGAGAGTTATTCCAGGCCGTGTGAATAAAATGCATAAAGTTGATATGTGTCAGTTGCAGTGATGCTATTTTCAGTGGAGAAATTGCTTCTGCAATACGTAATTGCTCATGCTAAAGCAAAACTGTTTTTTTTCTCCCCATGCTCTCGGGAGGACATGTTTTTTTGCTGCTAATCCAGTTGTTCCATGGGGACAAATAAGGTGACTGAATAAAGCTCACCGATCAGGGTTGTCAGATGCACAAACGGAGTCAATCAGCCCCACATCAAGAGTTCCCTGGAGGTGAAAAGGAGAAGGAGGGGGGAACAATCGAAAACAGAAATGACTTTAATGCTGCATATCTGCTTCTATGGTTACACACTAGTGATATTAGATTTAACTTTAATCTTTTTTGCATGACTTTGTATCTAATTTCTAATAAATAATTTGACATTGTAAAAGCCTCACCGGTTACTGCATATTGTTTAAGGGCTAAAATGTGATGGAAAAGGCCTGAGCAATGATTCGAAGACATAACAGTTCACTGGTGTTGTGTTGAGATTGAGACTGACCACAGCGTTCTTTGGGTTGGCCTGTTCGTGGGACATCTCCAGCAGCTGCTCTGGAGTGCACACTCGCACTTTGCTGAGCACGTTGAACCACCCGCTGCACAGAGACAGAGGTGTCGTCAACAAGCACAACGTCCAGCGGCTCGGATACAAATACGATTGAGCTGTTGTTTTCTGTGTCATGACTTAAGTCTCGTTCACACCTTGCATCCTCTGGCGACTCGGCGAACACCTGATAGGTCCTCTCGTCCGTCACAATATTCAGAGCGTTCTCCTTCTCATGGTTATCCACGATCTCCCTGTATATACACAAACAAGTCTGAGAAATTTGTGTGTGTATATGAAGTTCCATTCCAATCAAATAAATCAGCGGCACACACAATTTGAGTGTGCATGGCATGATTGAGTTAATAAATGTTGTCATTCATGCATGCAGTTTGTATACGTAGGGTTAGCATGTGCACATCTGTCTGCAACATTATCTTTCACACATACACTTGTTTGTAGTTTCTGATGCTCACGAACGAAAGTGGATCTTCATGGTGCACACTGTAAAAATCCACTTCGGGTTGCATGTATGTGTGAACACTTAACATTTGTCAAATGGTGGTGGACAGACCTGAACAGCTGTGAGTGCTACAGGCGACTTCTTGTTACGTGTGACGTAGCGTGCACACGCCTTTTCTGGATGCATGTGAGCGTGTGACAAAAATGTTAAATTACCTTTGTGCATGGAATGTCATGTGTAGACCAAGACTACTGCTAGCATGAATCACACATGAACGCATGCGTCACCGGGACACCATTATAATTCTATGGAGAAACTATGTTACATGTCATAGGCTGCCTTATTGCATAGGTGAAAGGCATAGCACACACTTAGCTAAGAGTCACACACACATTTTGTAACACATGGAACCTCATAGTAGGTGTGTGTCTGTGTGTTTGGGTGTCGCAGCGTCTTTGAATCTCACTTGGCAGCCCGGATATCGATGGTTCCCTTCAGCTTCTCCTCACTATCGTTGTCGTAGTACATCAGCTTGCTGTCCCTCAACACGAACCAGCGCATCTTCCAGTTCCTGGAGTAGAAAGAGACATCATGAAAATAAAGGTCAACATAATCCACCACCTGCAATATAAGGGGTGTTTTTAAATGATGAAGACTCTTACGTTGTTCGATTTAATTCACACGAACATGAACAACTGTACTGTTTTTTTTTTTTTTTTTAAAGAGGAACATCACAGATTTTACACATTAGAGGAGCAGTACTGAACAGCTGTGCAAATTCTGGAAAAATGTCCTCATGCGATATAACTCGAGGCAGCAGCCGTTGCAGAATAAATCTACAATTTTAAAAATTAAAAATAAATTTTAAAAAAATCTGGAGGTGTGTGATTAGAGAAGAGTTAGGGATTACCAGATATGTGTAAGCAGCTCCTCATCTCTGCTTCAGGGTTTCGGCTCGGGGCTGCGTTAGCTGCCCCCGAGCACAACACACTCTAACCAGTTAGGTCACAATACATCAAGGAGCGCTGCATTGTGGGTAGTGTGGGTTTTAACAAGAAGAACACATGAGATAGGGCAACATTTCTGGTTTTGCTGCAACAATATTTATCTTTTTTTAGAATGTTTATAATAAGAATGTTTGCCTGACAATAACTAATTAGAGGAGTACTTTTCACATTTCTCTGAATATACCTGTATAGCAATCTGTCTTTTTATGCACTTTGTTTTAAAACATTTAAAATATTAGTAATGTAGCAGTACAGATAAAAGAGTTTGTAGATTTTAATCTCTGCAGGAGGTTCAAAGATTAAAGTTAGACAAATGACCAAAATACTTTTACAAGTAATAAGTTCATGCACATAGATCAAAACCTTTCATTGCTTCAAGTTGCTTTTTAATTGCATAATTGCTGCTTCTAAAATGTTTAGCAAAGCAGCCGTGCTGTGGGGTTTGTGTTCTATCTGCTGAGTTTTGAAGGGTTTGCATGCAGCTGTGGACACATTTTTTCCCAACAGAGATGTGGTGCACAGTTTTATTATTATGCATGCAGGCTACACTCAGTAACAACTACAACAACCTGCGTGACAGGGTCGACAGTCCTCCTCCTTTCTTATAGAGCCACCCAGACTTGAGAGACTCCTGTTTGGACCGGAACCACATGAACGTTTCGTCTTTCAGCACACACCAGCGCCTCCTCCACGGGATCATCAGACCAGCTGGAGGAAAAGAAAAAAAAAAGCTGGAGATGGTGCAGCTACACAACATGGAAAGTGTTGAAACTAAGACCTCTTGAGCTCACCCTTCATGTAGAGGTACCCATGGAAATATGGCGGTCCGTTTCCATTGAGCAAAGTCACTCTGCCATTCGTCACCTCCTCATCAGTGTCCATCATGCCGTCATGCTCATCGTCGCTGTCTGCGTACTGCGGCGGCAGACGAAAACAATCAACAATTAATTTTTTGTGTAAAAGAATGACAGGTAAATGGATATTCAAGTTTATGACAGAGGCATTTTTATCATAGTGCTGAGAAAACGTTCACACGTAGCTGCGCATACATGTCTGCGGCGTGCACGCGAGTGAGGATGCGTGTGAGTGTGGTTCCTCACAGAGTCAGAGCTGCCTCTGTAGGACTCCATGCTGGCGTTGGTGCAGGTGGACTTGCGCGGGTGCTCCTCGTCCGTCACGGCGGCGCTGCCGCGGTTGCTGCCCGACACGGAGCTGTCGTCGCCGGCGGTGACGGAGCCCTCCTCCTCCTCCTGGTCGTAGTCCGACTCGGTGTCCGCCGGCATGCTGTAGATGGGCTCCTCCATGTCCCCCAGGCTCTCCACCATGCTCGGCTTCCTCTCCTTCTCCGTCGCCGCAACCTCCGCGGGGGGAGGCGGCGGCGGGAGAAGGGGGGGAGGTGGCGGCGGAGGGACTGCGGCGCCGTTTTCGGGCGGAGGGAGAGGAGGAGGAGGTGGAGGTGGTGGAGGAGGAGGCTGTCCTGCAACTGGCACGCCGTCTGCGGGCAGGGGCGGCGGAGGAGGAATCGCGGGGGGAGGGGGCACCGTTCCCTCCGCGAAGGCAGGCGGGGGCGGGGGCAGGTGAGCGAATATGGCCTGGTCGATAGGCGCGTCCGTCTCGGCGGGAGGCGGGAAGTCGGGGAGGGGGATGCACTCCTCCTCGGCGTGGAAGCCCTCGTCCACCTCCTCCTCTTTGGAGGCGCCGGCGCCCGCGGCCTTCGGGGGCTTCCCCTCCACCGCGGCGGCGGCCTTGGCCTTGGCCTCCGCCGTGCCCAGCGATGGGTCCACGCCGCCGAAGTTCAGCAGGTCGATGAGCTCCGTGGCCTTGCGCGACGCCTCCTTCTTCATCCGCTTGATCTCGGCGTCGCGGCGGAGCTGCAGCTCCTGTTTGGACGACTCGCACAGCTGCGACACCTCGTCCTCCCGCCTCCGCTGCAGCCGCTCGATCTCCCGCTCCAGCTGCAGGATCTCCTCCATCTGGCGAGCCTCCTCCTAGAGGGAAAAGGGGACATGTTCAGCAACAAATACCATTGAATCATCACGCGAAAACTAACTAACGAGCAGCACTTGCCCCTGAGTCTTTATCTTTCTGCGCGGCTGCTTTTCCATCGTCGGCGTTCGCCGTCTCGCCATCTCCTCTCCTCTCCTCCTCCTCCTCTTTCTTCCTCCTCTGCTCCTCCTCCCGCCTCTTCTTCTCCGCCCGGAGTTTGCGGACTCTGGCGCGCGCCACCTGACCCCGCCGGTGTTTCTGCAGCACCAGCGCCGCCTTGCGCTGCTTCATGAAGCGCGTGCGTAGGATGTGCTTCCGGAAGTGTTTCTGGAGGGTGAGGACGCCTGCGCGCACACGCTTGAAGTGCTTCCTGTGGGTGGGGCGGGAACAGGGAAAGGGGAGAAAAAAAGGTGTGGGTTTCACCAAAGTAGGAGCTTCGGTTTGTGAGTGCCTGTAATTTCAAGGTTCTTACTTTGCAGAGAAAGTGAGCAGATGAGCTCGGATTATCATGGCGGCCTGGCGGCGGACTTCATCCCTGTCCTTCTCTAAACGCTGCTCCAGAGACTCCTTCATGAAAACCTGCAGAACAGAGGATGCAACTTAGCAAAACAGGTCACGATGCTGTTTAGAAAACCTCTTAAATCAGACTCTGGTGGTGCATCTTCACTGTAGGTGATGAACACCTTGGTCTTGCCCAGCTGCCACTCTTTCTTAGTCTTGTCATATTTGAACAGGAGGTCTGTGCTCCTCTTCTTATCATCGCCCACTGGTGTCACTTTCTCTTTGTGGATAATCTTATACCTGGCAGGTGGTAAACAGAAGAGAGAGCGTGAGAAATGACAAAAGACATACGGTATCTGAGGTCGTAGATCAGATATCAGAGAAACAAACCGCGAGATGAAGTCTTTAAAAGTCCTGCGGACGGGAAACCCTGCACGTCGGATCTTGACGGTCTCCAACATCCCGGAATATCTCAGCTGGTTCAGAACGACCTCCGGGTCGAATATATTTGGATTCTACGAGTAAAATTAGAGTGTTTGAAATCAGGCTGATACCCTATGGGATATATATGTGACGGAGGGGGGGGCAGAAGCAGGCCCACCTTTTCCATGTTGGGCTTAATGCAGCGGATGAAGAACGGGTTGGATACACTCAGAGTGGCCATGAGAGCGTGGAGGGAGTCCTGAAGAGACAGAGAAAGAATAAAAAACGGATTTTTTTCTTTCCCTATAGCAGATTCCACGAGGCTCTGACCTCCAGACCCTTTCTTATTCTGATTATCTAACATGTTATGTCTAGTTTCTCCTCATAGAATCTCAAAAGAAAAGTGCAGATGATGGTGAATTGTATGTGTCGCTCACCCTGAACTGGGAGCTCACTGTGGGCTTACGCCTGGCCGTTCCCATCTTCTCCTCGTTGTTCCTGCTGCCGACCTTCTCGAACAAGTCGTAGATGAAGTCCAGTCTGGTTCAGCAACGGGAACAAAGCAGGTTACAAACGAACCCCCCGAACCCGTGAACAACTACCATTGTTTAAAACATTTAAGCATGTTAAGGGCTGCAAACCTGCAAGTCAAGTTGCAATAAATGCTGCATATTTTCAATCCCTCAAAATGACATATTCATCAATTCAACCCAAACCGACCTGCTGTCTTTGAGCATGTTGAGGATGTCATCTCTGAACGTGTCCCTGTTCTTCTCCAGGATGCCTCTGACGTCATACAGGACCTGACAGAGACACGCTCATCAAGAGACGATACACAGCACGTGGATATGAAGAGGCCTATGAGGAGTTATTCACTACTCACCTCTCCAGCATAATGTTTTATACCAAACTGATGGTCGGCAAGTCTGGGCTTGACGTAGTAAGGGTTGGTCTGCAGCAAACGGGAAAAGAGCCCGTGATGTAAAACAGGGAAAGAGCAGCCGAAAACTCGACCGAAAAATGCACGAATTGCACAAACAGATGTGTAAATAACTCACCGAGTGTCTGCTGTGCAACTTTTCCAGCAGAGTGAAGTCTGTTCCTTTGGGAAATCGACTTTCCTCGTTCACCAGTGCCAACAAGCCCAGTTTCTAGGAGGAGGGGGGGGGAGAAATACACAATGTTATTCTATCAACTTTATGAAATTAGCGCCGCTTTCTAAGACATCAGCCGATGTTATTAAATCAGTTTCCAGAAAAACGCATTCTAGGCAAGCGGCCAACACGGCTTTTATCTGGGATATTAACCCACTTCTACCCAGCTCAGACTGAGAAGGGTCTGTTAACTTTGGTGTCAGAATTTATCACAAAGTAATTACAACTGGCCAGTATTTCAGCTTCCTGACCATATATCCAGATTATATGAAGTTAGGAGACTTGGATTATCTCCAGCAGTAGCTGTAATGATCAGGTTCTTACCTTCTCTATAAGGTCGAGACACTCTGCGTTGTCCATCCAGTCTATGGCGTCCCACTGCACACCTTCCCTGTAGAATATAAAATCACACTGTTATGCTGGTGTGCTTCTCCTTTCTTGGAAAAACCTGATTTAGTTTAATATAATTTCCACTTCACCACTTTAATGCACTGGCGCTGAATGACATGGTATCATATGATCAAAATCACATGAACGGACGCAATTATAATATATAATCATGTCATCAATCATGTTATACTCGTCCTAAAATTATATAAGGTTATGCTTAAGTACAGTTCAGTTCACCTGTACAGTCACTGTCAATCATTACTGCTACTGTATCTAACAGGGTTCCTGTTTTATTACATATTACTATGTTATTACATATTATATTATTTCTTATATATAACTAATACTTATTTCATGGCATTTTTCACAGACCCTTATGCCACTTTATATTTAGGCTACATCATTTAATCAAGAAATAATATATGTTAAAATTTTAAGACCCACATATACAAATTCAAGTGTTTTTAGGATATTTGCAAATTTATAAATTAAGTGCTGTAAAGACTTAACGGAAGTCGACCTGTTGTACTCCAGCTGCTCCAGGGAGAAGATGTGCTTGTTGAAGTACTCCTGCAGCTTCTCGTTGGCGTAGTTGATGTTAAACTGCTCAAACCGATTCACCTTCAGGCAAAGAGACACACATCTTATGTAGACATTCATATTTACATGTGCATGTTTGTGTGTGTGTGTGTGTGTGTGTGTGTGTTTGGGGGGGGTAATTGACATGGCTTCCAGCTAACAGCTCAAAGTACTCACTTCAAAGTTCTCGAAGCCAAAGATGTCGAGGATGCCGATGGATTTGAAGTTCTCCTTCCCTTTGACCTTCTGATTGATCTTGAGGATGATCCAGGAGAAACATTGCGAATACAGCGCCATGGCAACGGAGTCCCGGGAGTCCACGGCCTGCAACGATGAGAAAGGGGGGGCGAAACCCACGGGACGGTCGGGACGCGTGTCGGAAAGCGGCGTAAAGTGTGTGTGTGTATGCGGAGTGCAGCGTACGCACCTGCTCTATAGTGAGCGGGGAGCAGATTTCCTCTCCTCTGAGGATAATGGAGCGCTGAGTCAGCACCTCCGACAGCTGGAAGGCGTCCAGACCCAGCAGCTCGCTGGCGTCCGTTATCACTGGGGAAAAAAACAAAAAACGGAACAGAGATGGTGGTTTACACACGGGCCGCCGGCATCCGCTTACAGCCACTTTCTACTTTCTGTTTCCTGACCTTGCTTGGTGGTGATCTGGGCTCCTCCTGCAGTCATGAACTCGATGTTGCCGATCTGCAGGACGCCCGACAGCAGCTTGAACATGTCTCTGATCTCCTCCTCCGTGAACTCCAGCACCTTCAGCGCCTCCTGCACAAAGTCAAAGGAGAAAAAATCGAACGAGTTCCTTAAATCCTGAACATATTTTCGTGTTTTCTCTAGCAGCTTTTTAGGCACGAATACCGCTAATATCCTTCATGACTGAAAAAGGAAGGAAACACCATCACACTGACCATGACGCTGTTAAACAGCTCTTTGTCATTCAGACTCTTGTCTTTCAGACATCCTGATTGGCTGAGGTAGTGGAAAGATTCAGGAGGGTCCTCCAGGAAGTAGAGGCCTGATGGGAAAATAAATGCATGGCGTCAGTATTATGTGACGTATCACACAGAAGTTGTTGAAAAACGGTTTCAAATCACACCAGACGCAAGCGACAATCGCAACGTTTTTACAGGGAAATAGGACACCGTCGCTCTCTGAAAATGAACGCAGCTGTTCCTCACTTTTATGCTCCTTGTTGGCTCCCGCCAGCAGCGCGTAGAAGATGTGGTAGTTACGTTCTCCGGGGTTTTGTCGCACAACTCGGTTCTGCAAAGCCATTGTTAGCATTTGATTGCAATAAAATGTTGAAGCAAGACAAGACAAATCACTACGCATCAGATTAAACATGCACAAGCTGCAGCCACAGACACGTTTACCTTCTCCAGTAAATCTGAAAAGGAGACGGTCAAGGAAACATCAGTGCAAAAACAGGTCAAAATGTCTTGTTGTTGGTATGAGTCTAAATTTAAGTAGACTTGTTTTATTCCATTGGCAGATCTGAGTTTTGTTTTAATTGACCCAAATCAAGAAAAAAAACAGTCCAATAAAATACTGTTTTTTAATTATCATTTTGAAGGATACAGTCGATAATGCATCCTCCTTGTATGTTGCCGCCCTCCGAGAAGTGGAGCTGGATGAACTTCCCGAAGCGGCTGGAGTTGTTGTTGTAAACGGTCTTCGCGTTGCCAAACGCCTCCATGATCGGACTGCGGGAATCAAAAATGCGAATGTGCGAAGTGAATGCAACACACTGCTCAGCCCTACGCCACTTCAGGCTTTTAGAACTGGATTTAAAAAAACCTTTTGAGACACAAAAATCAGGACAGGAGAGTTGACGTGGACTTGACTGCTTTGAGACTTTACTCCTGAAAGACTTGATTCAGTCTCAAATTTGAAATCAGATATTTTTAAGTCCCATGTCTTGATCCTGCTAAACTCCTGTAACAATAAAGAATAACTGGGACAGTTCCCCTCTGAATCCAACCACAGACCTTTAGTCCTCATCTTTCTCCTCATTTTTTGTCACCACGCTACTATCAGTGTCTACTAAAGCATGACAGGGGTTATAGAAATATATATTAACAAACACTTTTATTGTGTGGTGTATATGATACAAGTGTTTGTATAATGCCCACGATTGATTCAAAAAAAGGTAAAAGTAAAGTGGTTAATTTTTTCCATCTCCTCGTACCTGCTCTGCACGATAGCCTGCTCCACATGTGTGGTTTTCTCTGATGGGGGGGTCCCAGCCGACTTCTGGCTCATCACCGACAGGAACTGCAGCAACAGTTTAGTGCTCTCCGTCTTCCCCGCCCCCGACTCGCCACTGGAGTGAACACACACACACACACACACACACACACACACAGACAATCCAATCCAATTAAGTAAGTTGTGACCTTCTCTGACATCCCCCATATTCTAACCTGTTCTGGTGGTTTAATTGATATTGAGGCTGAGTCTGTCTCAATCAGGACATCATGTGAGACCAGGCCCGGGAGTAATTGAAAGGCACGATAAGACGTGTGCGAGATCAGGTCGGCCAGGAGCTGTTAACCCTGTGCAGGGAGTCGTTCATAAATATCCTATAGCGAGGGACACGTGAAAGGATTTCATCCTCTATTTCTTCTTCAGCTGTCAAAAATTATAATTTGGTTTGCTGATATATGCTCAGTGTGTCCCTTAATGTCAATATGTCTGAAGCAAACACTGGACTAGATCCTTCAACTATGACCCTGATTTTCATTCTCTGCTTGCTTTTGTACAGTATACGATGCACACACACACACACACACACACACACATATATATATATATATATATATATGTGCATGCACATGGTGTGTTTATGTGACCCTGCTGCCCTCTGCCTGTCTTCTCTACTTCTCTCATCATTGATGGGTCTACCTCTCACTTCAATAGACAGGTATGAGGCCATAAGGCAAGAATCAGAGTTAAAGGTTAAATTATATTAACCGAAGACCTTATGAAAAAGAAAAAAACATGAAATGTGTGGCTATTTGTCACCTTATGGGACCTTAAACCAGCTTACTCACCTGATGAGGACACACTGGCTGTCGTGGCGTTTCCAGATGCAGCGGTAGCATTCATTGGCTATGGCGAAGATGTGCGGGGGGAGCTCCCCGAGATGGTGCTTGGAGTACAGGTCCACCCTCTCTGGGTCGTACATACCTGAGATCTGCTTGTAAGGGTTGACCGCGGCCAGGATGCTGCCGATATTCGTCTGAAAACAACCGAGGGCAGTTTCCAATTCACTCTCAATTTTTACATTTCTCACTCTCTCAAATACTGATATAAGTCACACACATGCACTTGCTCATACACACAGAAACACACAAATACATTATAGATATGTATATGTTGGAATACTATAGCAGCCTTTTTATATTAATCTGGATTGGGGGATAAGGGAGCACAGCAGGGACGACACATGACATGAGAGAGCGATGAGTGACAAATCACACGGATTTTATTAGAAAGCCAAGGTCAAATCAGTGATACGATGATATGACGCTAGATCTACATTCTGATTTATCTGCGCTGTAGCAGTCACCTTGCTCTTCACGGCTCCGAACTAAAAACAGAAAAGCTTCAGGTCAGCAGGACTTCCGTCGTGTCGTATTACTCCTCTCTGTGCATTTTGTGCAGGAGGGCACGTGTACACATCAAAACATGAACACACACACACACACACACACAGCGACACAGAAAGCTGTTCCGCACAGGGACGGCCTTATGATCAGCTTAAGGGAAATCCATGTATGGACAATATTTCATCATCTAGATTAGACCACACCCAGGAAGTACGTTGTTTGTTTGTTTTGCTCGGTAATCTTTCAGATTCCCGAATAGAACGCTGGACTTTCAGGCTCACCATTAACGTGATCAAACCCCGATTTGTTTGATTTCTGTTTTGAATGCAGCAATTTGCTTATGGGATCTGGGAACATCTGAGAGCATTTTAAGGTTACAGTACGTGTACATCTGATTTTATATGTGGATGCATTGCTGCGTCAACAAAGAAAGAACCATGATCATGTAATTGTTGCCATATTAATGAACAGGTTTTTAATACTACATCACAATGCCAACAAAGTGATTGTAAAGACTCCCTCTTTCATGTATTGTATTTACTCTGGAAAATGGTCACCAGCGATGTGACGTTTATATGACTAACATACACCGAATACATGGGAAAGAAGGGGGGGAGTCATGCCAGGTTGTTTCAGTCATTTCTCCTTTGGCTCTTTCCCCTCTATCCACCTTCCCACTTAGAGCAGATGTGTCCGATATGATGATTTGTGTTTCCCACTAAAAGCCTCATGCATGTAAGGTTTACGGGAAAAGAAGGAGGGGGGGGCACCTGGAGACATAAACATGGCGTACACTCAGGCATGCACACGCGCTCCCGTACGTATAAACACGTCCGTCTGAGTGCACTCACGTAGATGTTATCTTTCTGGTAGCGCTGGTACAGGTTGTGCATGATGGCGGCCTCGTGCAGCTCGGCCAGTAACGACATGTCCTCCACCCCGTCGATGCTGGACTGGTGCATGGCGTACACGCGCTCCCGGGTGACCTCAGCCTGCTGCAAGTACAACACCTGAAACACAGAATCTCTGTTAGTTGCTTTATAATGAACTGTGATTGCAATGCACTCTTTACTGCCTCAATAATGATTAGAAGCCTGTTAATTAATAAGTCTGAATTACAATTTCGTTTGAGTTTCACAATAGTAACACACAGTGTAATAAAGCTGTTATTACACTATTGTGATAGTATTGATTAATAGATTCATGTACACTCACATTCAAAATATGGGGTCTCTTAGAAAATGTCCCAATTAAAAAAAAAAAAAATCATAAATGCAATCTATATATTCTTAATGTGCATGACTATGACTATTCTTGCTGCAAATTTCTGGTTTTAATTCAATATTTTCACAGGTGTATAGAGGCCCATTTCCAGCAATCATCACTCCAGTGTTCTAATGGTACATTGTGTTTGTTAATTGCATTGGAAGATAATGGATGATTAGAAAAACCTTGAGTAACAGTTTAGCTGCGTAGAGACGGAAGCAAAGGAATTTTATAACTTTGGCAACGACTATATTTTTAATTCATTTTGCAACTCAGTTGATGAATAAAAGTGTGACATTTCATGGAAAACACAAAACTGTGTTGGAATGGTAGTATAAGTACAAACAAGATGTAAAGTTACATAGTAAATTCAAATGGTATTTAAGTATCCTTTAACTATTGAGCACCTATTGAGTACATTATGGCTTACAATATTAAGTATTATACCAAGATTTCTCTGAAAATTTTCCAAACTCTACTTAGAATCGCAAATACTGCAGTTCGACAGCATTTAGGTGTTTTATAATACATTTACATATGTACTAAAACTGAGGGTTGTGCTGCTTAGTTTGTGTCTCTCATGTATGAACATATTTAAGATTCAGGTTACAGAGGTAACCATAGATACAGGACAAAAACTATGCGGGTAACTATAGATTTCTCTAAAAAAAATGGCGATGATTGGAAAAACCCAGGCAGTCTTTTCAGTCTTTTGTTCTGATATTTCCAAACACTTCTCAAAGACTCTTTGTAGCAACTGGACAAAAAGATACTCCGTCTGCTGAATTAAAAAAAGAGTTGTAATTTGGAAAATAGGTTTAAAAAAAAAAAAAAGAGTGTTGTTCTGAAATGACTGCCAGAACAAGGGTGGGTGTCTTTTAGCAACTGTCTGGGACTTTCAAAAGTCACCAGTTAATTATATTTTAGAGAAACCTCTGTGCCTAAATGTATGCTCAGAGGTGAAATTATCATCATTGCATCATGTTGCATTGTTTGTACTGCTGTTACTCCACACTGAGTGTGCTGAAGGAGAAAAGAAAATTTTATCACAATACCGCCAATAGATTTCTGTAAAAACTGTGTCAAATCGTAGTTTAGTAGTCTCCGCTGACGAGATGTGACTAAGGTTCACTGATATACGAGACGGATTGAACCTGTCTCATTCAGACGCTGGCAAACACACACCAGATAAAAAAAATTAAAAAAAAGACAGACAACGCAATCTCTTCCCATTTTCGGCATGAACAGGCTAATTGTGATGCAACATGACGAAAAAAACCCACATGATGCGAATACAGAGCTTGTCTATGTCATCTATCGCCATGGCAACTGGAGAGTAGGGGACAATTTGGGTAAGGAACCCGGCTGTGTGTGTGTGCATGCATGTGTGTGTGTTGAGTTGTGAGGGGTAGGTAGAGCATATACAGAGAGGAAGAGAGTGTGTATGTGATCTGGCTGTACCTGACAGGTGATTACAGCACGGTGTGTATTCAGGTCATGCTGCTACGATGATCCCTGGTTTTCATTCATGCATACACTGCACACACATCCTGACAGGAGATACTTGTTTTTCTGTTTCAGCATAGAGGTCATTCATTCATTCCAGCCAGCGAAATCAACTTGTCTAAAAACTTGTGTCTGTGTGTGTGAGTTTGTGTGTGTGTGTGTGTGTGTGTGTTGCTGTAACAGATGTGTTGGAGGTCTGTTTGAGAGCAGCAGAGGGGCGCGCTGTAGGCATTCAGACATCCTGCTCCTAAATGAATCCATTTCACTCCACTAACGCTGTCTTCTGCCGCCGCCGCGTGCAGACAAACAACACACAGTGGTGTCATCGCTTGCCAGCTGTCTGCGAGAAAAATGCTGTCTGTGGCCCACGAAGGGAAACCGCCACCAAACATCAATTTTTTCCTGTCTGACCTCCTCACATGGTCTCATTTTTAATAACATTTTAAAGATTGAATATTTTCCCCCCCTCAAATATATATATATAAAAATCTCTTCTCCCATTAATAACCTCAAGAACCCTCTGACTTATCTGGTAGGTTGCCACTATAATAAACTAACTAACTGTATATAAAGTAGTTGGAACAAACTCTACCTCCAGGAGCCACAGTAACATGCTAACTCTAAAGCTTTAGTAATGTCACATCAAAGTAACAGGGGTGTTAGTTATGATTAAGTAATTACAAAAAAAAACATTTTTTTCTGTCAGACTGAAATTCTTTATTTTACTTTACTACTAAGCACATTTGTCTCTATTCTAATATAATATAATATAATATAATATAATATAATATAATATAATATAATATAATATAATATAATATAATATAATATAATATAATATAATATAATATAATATAATATAATATAATATAATATAATATAGGATTTGACATACAGGACAGTGTTTTTACATCACTGTATTGATGCTATTACTTAATTAAAGGCCCTCAACCCTTGTTCGACTACTGTGCACTAGTATGTGAATGGGTGCATGTCTGTAACTGCTGATGAGGGTCTGACCAATTAGGTCTCCAACCTCTCCCGGCTCGCTCGGCTGTGATAAAAACACCCATTTAGCGCTCATCCTCCATTAGAGCGGATGGTTTATTGTCGGCGTCACACGCTAAGAGCTCGCCACCTCCACTGTAACCCCGTCCACTCGGCTGGTGTCTGTTAGTAAATGGCCTGAACAGCTGTGCACACGCAGAGGCCAGTTTCACACTGACTGTTACACAGCTGGACTTTTACACACACTCTGAACGGCAGATACTCCCTCTATGTCCGAGTCGATTAGTTTCAGGTGACTCCCCTCCCCCTCATCCTTTCTCCTTCCATTAAATCTCTCTCCAATTTACTGTCATGCTGTCATTTTTTTCATCTCTCATCTATTCTTTCCCTTTGTGCATCACCCTCTTCACCGCTCTCTGTCCTCCATCAGGTTCTTCTCAATCTCAGTCTGCAGGCGTTGCATTTCCCACATTTCAACCTCTTCTCCTTCTTTTGCTCTTTAGTTGCTCGTGTCTGCAACCACCTTTGTTCTGTATCCCTCTGATCTGTCCGCCTGTCTATCTAATGTACGGATCCCATGTGCTCAATCACACGGACGCGCTTAAAAGTTAAACAGCTCTATGTGGGACCGCTGCCTGCAATTGAAGGCTTATTGAGAGCCAATCAGACAGTCAAGCCTGAAGATACGGTTTCACTTTCACACACGAGGAAATGTGCTTAGTTGTGTAAGGACGCTGAAAGATAAGAATGGAGTTCTGCTTTTTTTTCAGTGGCCTACATTCATTCTGATTTCCTTCATTTACTTATCATGTTTTAAAATTGCCCAAAAAAAATGTTGCTGTTAGAATGTACAGTCTCTCAGTGCATTTGCAATCCAATTACTGGAATAAAAGGTCAATCTACAATTATGGGCTCTTATAAAAAGAAGCATTGGATATTTTACAATGAGATTAAAACAACAAAAAAAAAGATTGGGAATAGGCTTCTCTTCTTATTTTTACAATTGCATATAAAACCAAAGCTGCTTTAGAATAAAATATTAAAAAAGGAAAAAAAAAAAAAACACTGGAACAGCAGATGAAGCAGAGATGCTGAAATGATCCAACAATGATGCAGACAGCTGAGGATACTATGAAGTGGGACAGTGTGTCAGGGACTAAAATAAAATGCAACTGAGGCGGAAATAAAACACTGGCAACCAACGTCCTCTCCTTGCATCGCCCTTTGGTGGGTTTTAACACACAATCTGTGCATTACCGCGGCGCCAACGGTGCTACATGCGCGGCACATAATAAGTTTGACGAGCCACGGAGTCTAAAATGGGACACTTCGTGTTCAATAATTCATCGTCGGAGAGAGGGACAGAAGAAATGGAATTAGTGAGAGAAAGAATGAGAGTAATTCAAAGGGAGAGCTCGGTTAACTAACTGTGACTCGCCTTCAGCCGCGTCTCTCACTGGAACTTGTGGAGCGCGGGAGAGACTTAAAGGATAAAGATCTTTAAAATGTGAATCATTTTTTGTCATTAAAATAAATCTAAGATGTTTCTTAATAAGATGGGCCACGTTACTTCTTAGAAAACATGTCTCAAATAGGATTAAATCTTTGCTAGGGGACTAGTTACAGCGGCGGATTAATACACATTCAGTGAATAGGTTAGAATTTATGGCAGTAAGACAGTGTGTGTGTGTGTGTGTGTGTGTGTGTGTGTGTGTGTGTGTGTGTGTGTGTGTGTGTGTGTGTGTGTGTGAACTAATCAAAACAGACTACTGTGCCCAGGTTCATCATAATGAAGGAATATGTCACCCAGAGAAAAGAATATGACTCCTGGAGGTGAGACATTGATTCTTTTTATAAAACAATGGAGAATTTTGGCAGAGACGAATAAGTGAATCATGCAAATCGGGGAAAGAAGCAGGATCTTTTGTCTTTTCTGGTGATTGGTTGATAAAACTACCTTCTCTCTTCCAGTGAAACCTCTGCACTCTTCACCTGATTTGCTCATTTTTTTGACGCAGACACTTCCGACACGCGTGGAAACGGTGCGGCCGTGATCTTCCTGTGAAGCCCTCTGATGTCTGAATCTGCTCCGCATGATCCAGGAGGAAAGCCAGGAGAGACGAGCCCCTTCATCTGACTTCACAAATTAGCCGCAGCCCGAGTGAGGAGAGCAGGCGAGAGCGAGAAAGATGGAGAGAGCGGGAGGAAGAGCTCAGGGCACAGTGACCTAAATACTCCACAGACCTCTATGCGCTGGCTGAGGATACAGCATCACATAGCACCTGCAGGTTTTTCATGGGTCGGATTAGGGTTTGCTGGAACACGGGGTGTCAACAAGTCACTTTACCTCAACACTGACGGGATTCGTTGCGTACAACCCGCCACCAGCTTCAAGAGTATGACACAACTGATATGAACACATTATAAAGTCAAAGGTGACTTTCAAACGTTTAGTTTTCCTGTGGCCTACATTTCACAACCCAAAGATATTCAGGTTTATTCTAACTGAGGATTTAATAAGCTGCAGTCAGAGATATGTTCCTTTAAAAACGTGGATGGATACATAATACAACTAATCTATATATATTTTAAACGCATTAACCTCCATTTAGACTTAAAAACAGGGAAGGTGTTCAACTCCATTCACAGCAATTATTGGTCTCAGGGTTCGTTCTTTGTTTGAATCGATCCATCTTCTGCTGCTGATCCTCCCCCACCATCTCCAGGGTGTCCTGGGTCATCCCCAGGGCTGCTTCAATCTATATATGAAATATACATTGTCTAATTATAAGCCAATAGGAGCTCCATGTCTCTATTCAATGCTGCGTTTAGCGTTTTATGTTGTTATGCTCATCCCCGGCAATAGCCTTTATCTATTTGTCCTATCCCTGTATCTAGTGCTAGCCAGTACTTTGCTGACCCAGTTTCACACAGGTTCATTAAAGTTTCGTCTAATCTGATTTAATCTTATCGTATTCTATATGCAGTAAAGCCGTGCTGCTATACTTCAAAGGGTCCTAAACCTCAACCAAGGTTTAAACCAATAGATTGGACAAGCAATCCTATCCAACCACTTTGTGACATATGCCACTGTTATCCAGATGTTCTAAATGATGGACCAGACCATACCGGTATACGTTTCTGTTCTGTCAAATGAGCCACACGCACCTGATCCTAATTTTTAGCGTGTTTTCCCATTCACAGAAGAGCTGCAACCTCATTCCTCCACATTCACCATGAATAAATATAATATATGTATATAATCCATTACTGTCATGCAGAAAATATATTCACATTTTATGAAGCTGGACCCACAGCATTTAGGCATCATATAATTCAAATAAGTGGCTCCAAACAATTATTTAACTAACTGATGGGTTAAACAGATAAGCATTGGAGCTCTACATTAGTTCATTAAGCAGCTGCATATACATATATAATATATATATATAGCAAATCACATAATATTAAAACATCACTTTCAAAGTAATCATTATACGATTTGCAAATAAAACTTTACACGTTTCAATTACTGCATGTTGTCTAATTTCTATTTTATTAATGAGTTCATCTCATGGTTTAGGTGTTTTTAGGTCTAAATAAAGTTCAAATAGATTAGTTGGGAAGGAGTGGTAGTGGTTAGATTTGGGTGATGATGAGAGGACACAGTATTAGAAATAAAACAACTAGGCCATTAACAGTGTTGATTTAAATGACTGATGTTATACCTGCAGGATGGAGAAATGGCGTTCACCACGGTAGAATAACACTTCTGTTTAAAATGGCAACTTATTGTTAAAAAAGCAGACTAAGAGGGATGTAAAGGGTTGCATATAGCCCTGGTAATTGTAGAGTAGTGCTGATTCGAACTACGGGCTCATAGTTTCTGCAGCTGCAGCATTTGTAACGCGGAATGGGTAATGTAGTGAAGTGGGTCAGGGTCTGTAGATTACAGAACCAGAGTGACGAGAATACGATGTGGAAGAAAAGTACGTCTACTGAAATAGCCAAACGCTGATAAATTTTGCAGGCGTCCTACCAGCTATGTCGACGTCAGGATTCTTGTCATTTTTATTTATTTTTGTTTAAGTGTTTTTGTTCTTTAGGTCCTACTAAAAAAAAAAAAAACGCTTCTGGGAGTCTCTGGTCAGCGGAATCAAGAATGTATTTATGACTGAGATCAGTAGAAGCAACAGGAAGTGGTGGGAGCATGGGACCGTTTGCGTGGGTCAGATGCCGCCGTGACAGGGCAAAGCTCGTTCTCCATCAAATATTCACCGACTCCTGCAGAGCCGACGTTTTAAACACAGCCACAGCGCGGAGGGAGGCGGACGCGGGAGGCAGGGAGAGCTATGTGGGGGGTTGGGGGAAGGTTAAGGACTTTCATAATCCAGAGCGAAAGAGGATGCCTGCTCCTAGAACCGACCCTCTATTTCGGGAAGCGGCTGTCTGTCCCCGCTGAGTCCCCACCGACAGGAAAAAAAAAAAAATCCAGCGTCTTCTAAAGGCGATGCTTTTAGAATAGGACGAGGCCGTGAAACATGAACTCATTGTACGTCTGTGAAAGCGGATGTGAAAGAGTGCACATGTGGATGCTCTTCATGGGGGGGGGGGGTTTAAAAGGAGGATTTGGTCTCTTGAATTAGGGAAAAGAAAGACCTGGATCTATTATTAGCTCCATCTAAATGCTGCCAACTGGAGCGCATGTGTGTGTGTGTGTGTGACAAACACATCAGCCATTAAAAAATAAAAATTAAATACAAAATCAAAACCCACGTGTGCCTGTCTTGCTCTGATAGAGATTAGATAAGCGCCCACACACTCATAATAACAATCAAGCATTCATTTCCATTATTTATCGGCAGGGGTTCGCCGTTAATGGCGATAGTGGATTTGCCATTTAAGAACCACTACGGGCAACTCTCTCTCTCTCTCTCTCTCTCTTTCTTGACGTGCGAGCATGTGCTCCCATAATGCTCCACGTCTATTCTCGCTCTCCTCTGGAGGCTGAATGTGTGTCAGAGATGCATTTTACATATGTATGAGGAGGAACAACAGGAGGAGGAGGAGGAGGAGGAAGGAACTGGGGCAGGAAAAGTGGAGCATCATAACTGTGAGTTTCTATTGATCCTCGCAGAGGAGGATGAACCTGCCTCACCTCGCTCTCCGGCCGACCTTTACAGCGCCGTAAAGCGCAGGCGACACATCACATGTGACTCCTCTGCAGCAATTGAATAGAATGCTGACGCCATTTATCTCCACTGCTCCGACAAATGAAATGTGCTGTTCAGGCAGTTTGTTAAATAAAGCGCATTAAATCCATGTGTAACATGTATTATTTTCTGAGGGAAACGGAAACAGAATTTTTTGTCTAGATAGTCATGTTTTATTTACAAGTCAAACTGAATAAAAACACAGTGTGGTCCTTTGGTTCGGCTACTACACCACAAAACGCTCAGCAGGTGATTTCTGACACGCTGCTGAATCACGTCTCTTCGTTCAGACGCCACCGTTTGCAAGATTGCTGTGAGATGTGTCAAACCATGACAACTGTGCATTTAAGGTTAAGTCGACTGTGTGAAATATGCATATTTTTTATTTCCCTGTAATGAAGAGTGGGAACCCAAAACACCATCATGAAACAAAATATGCCTTAAACACAAGAGGCAAAAACCACAAACCTAAACCAGCTGAAGGTCTCAGATAAAGCCTCTGGCAGAATAATTATAGAGTCTTTTTCTACTATGAATACAATGAAGTATTGAGACTGCAGCAGACCCACTCACAAAAACACCACTATGTTATCACACCTATTAAGCAACTAGACTTCTAAGATTTGTATTTGATTAATCTGGATAGGATGAATCTGTCCACCCCCATGATGCTAAACTACATCCTAGTACAACGTGGTTTCCTCGGTGCAGTTCTTACCTCTCCATAGTCAGTAGTGACAACCAGGGTTCCATCTCCGCAGGAGTTGACAGTAGCTGGGACCAGCTGCTCCTTCTCTCTGACCCAGACCCGGGCCCCCTGGAACACACAAACACACACAAACACACTGAGGTTAAGCAGTGCAACCTGTGGGTAAAGATTAGTTTTGGTCACATGAAATAATGGATCCTCTCTTCGGCTCTTATCTGCCAGCAGCCGAGAGCCACACAGTGTTTTAACAAAGTTCAAAATATCCTGTAGGTTTACTTTCATCTAAACTGATGAGTCTATCACTGGTGCATAACTCAGGTTTATTGGTTGCAAGCAAATCATAGAAACTTCAGGTTATGGATGATGCATTTGCATGATGCTGTTTTTATTGGTAACATCTTAGAATCAGAACACAAACACTGGTTCATGCATGAGAAGAAAGTCAATTCAGTGAGTTAGTCGGTTTTACCTTCAGCACCTACAACAGTAAACCTCATTACTACCAGTCTGTGTGATGAGCGTGCATAGGTGCACAGGCAGATGTTACAGTTGTGTTTAATGAAAGGGAAGGACTGTAGCATCTGGACTTTCTATCTACACGAAGCAACAGTGCTTGAAAAAATGTGTGTGTGTGTGTGTGTGTGTGTGTGTGTGTGTGTTTGTGTGTGTGTGTGTGTGTGCGTGTGTGGAGGGGGAGGGTGATTTGACTACTCAGGGCCAGAGGAAGCGTGCTCTTCCTAGACCTTTCCACACAGACAAAGCCTTCTTTCATGACTTTTGCTGACCTCTGACCCCACCCCCACCCTTAAGAAGGGGTACAGCAACATACTGGAAAGAAGTGAGGAAGAAGAGAAGGAAGAGGAACAAATGGGGCCACTACCTGTACAAGAAACCATTGGTGACATGATAGGCAAGTGGTTAGGACGCATACCACATGGGCTTTCATGCCCTAAACAGAGACAAAAACATTTGAAATTTTCCCAATCGTGACTCGAGTGTATCGTCACTCGTCACATCATCGAATACTCGGGTGTTGAGATGAAACTTTGCGCCCTCAAAAGACACCAGATGTGTGCTTCTGAATTAATTACAAGGACAAAGGAGGAGTAGAAGTGAATTGTTTTAGCAACAGATGGTCTCGCACCCCTAAGCATTGCCCCCACTGCCTTTTTTGTTGCTTCCTCTATCTCTCTTTCTCTGTTTCAGACTTTTTCCTGCATTCAACTCATTCTGACACACATTCAAACTGATGGGGGGGAGAAAACCAGCAGTGCCCTGGGCTATGAAGTTAACCAGGCAGAAATCATCCACACACACATACAGTGGACTCTATTTATACCCAGTTGGGTAGCTCAGGGTGAGGCTTAGGATGTCTCAATGCTTTTAAACATAAAACACTGGCTGGATTTGGCCAAAATAAACAGAATTCCAGCCGTAACATCAGTGGCACAGGCGGAAATGAATCATTATTGTGCTTTTATCCCCATGAGGACCTCGAGTTGACTTTTACCAATATCACTTTAAAGTCAGTTGCTTTAAAGCTGCTTCAGTCAACATCTTTATACTTTATGAACAATGGCACGAATTACTGTGTGAAACCCTGCAGCAAGTCGCTCCCAGCTTCCTCAGCTCCTCATTTGGCCTAAAAGCTCTAAAAACCCCCTGGATTCAGTCCTCCAGGCAGCAGATAGGTGCAGATTTCACAGATATTTCCCTTAGGAGTGAGGGTGCAGAAAAACAGGCAACAATTTGATAACAAGTTGTTCACAGCTTTTTATTCTTTGCTTTGAAGAGGCCAAAAAAAATCACCACTAACCTGCCTGAGAGCAAATTAAACGGGGTATATTGATTATATAGATACTGAGATAGTCAAATAAACCAAAATACATTGTTGCTTGACTGTTTTTTTTTTTTTTTTTTTGAAGAAACAGCTAAAAAAAAAATGTAAGCGCTTCTGCCGTCAGTCTGTCTCTGTGTGTTTCTCTTCTCAGCGACTCTCTATATATAGCTGCCTCATCGTTCCCCTACATCTTCTCTCTCTCTCTCTCTGCAGTCAGTCAGCCCGTCTCATCTATAACTCCAGCTCGGCGCATCGCATTCCAGCACACAGAGCCGCTATAATGGCGGGGATGGGATGCCGTGACTTGACCTGGTGACCCGCTGACCTCCCTGTCCTCCTGTCCTCAGGCTCTCTGCCCTCAGTTCACCGGTGCTTCACAGCATCCTCCCTCAGCCGATAAAAGGACCTCCTGACTCCACTCGAATCCCCGATAATGGACCTTTAACCCTGGCCCTGAAGCACTTTTTTTTTTTCATTACAAATGCGAATACCTCTCTCCTTATCTTCCCCATCCTCCCTTAAACCGGCAATTAATTCATTTGTATTCACAGATCAATGTGCTTCGGGTGTGCGTGTGCTTTCGGAGGCGAATACAGTGGGGAGGGGAGACGTTGGGTTATAAATGACCTGTCAGCGTTACATTACAACCCACACCCACCAACACTCTCATACTTGTTCTCCTCCTTCTCCTCTTTGTGTCCTCCCTCCCCCAAATCTATTACTAGCCCAGACAGACAGAAGTGGCCATGCATGACAACTAACCCCTGTGCTTTCTGTGCGTGGTGTTTGCAGGAATCCTTATCTCCTTCTCTGTCTCCCTATGAAACCCAAGCCTGAAAGCATAGCCAGGCCTCCAGCTCCGTCCATCACCTTTTCGCCAAGGTCCATTAAACCTCGTTGTCGCTTTAGCCTCAAACATGACCCATGGCCTCTCACATCTCGGACAGGAGCGTGTCCGTGTTCGCAGGGTCCTAAGTTCCTCTGTAATGTAAAGACACATTAACTTTTCTGTTGTGCTCTGGTCAAATTTGACTGTTTTAAGTGGACACAGTTTCACTCTTCCTTGATTCCAACTCATGTATGGCTAGAATTTGACCCACAAAACAGCCAAGGATGGTTCGTTGATGCGTGTTCTCTGTGGGTCAGACTGAACTCTATTTTTGATGGAATTGTTTTGATGCAATTTTCATCAGTAAGGAAAATATATTTGAGGAAACGGAAGGAAAGTAAAAGATTTTGTGGTTGTAACAAGTTAGTTATTAAGTAAAACAGTGTTTAAAACTACTGTAACCTATAAAAATGAGAACCTCATTTGTTTTAGTATGATGTTTTCCCTGCAAATGTTTTTCAGAGATTATAGATGTGCATGCATGAGCAAGCTTTTAGGAAATGAGTGTGTCCTTTGTTCATTTGCATGCCCTTGCTTCCTGAAGGCCAAAACAAACTGGATTAAATTAGCTATATAAGTCATAATGTCATGTTTTCTATATCAGTTAGAGGACAGATGTGAAGTGTGAGAATCAAAGTGAAGTGTCAGAATCAAAAGCATTAAGCTATGACCTGTGGGGATTCTATGACTGCGATTTGATATGTTCACTCAAGTGTATGTCTATTAGAGCTGTAAGCCAGGGTAATGCTGGAAAACAGAAAACATCTCAGACAACATTGTAGCATAGGTCATATTAAGAAAATGCAGAGAATGAGACTTTTTTTCAGGATACCATTATGTGCTATAGAGCTGTAAAACATAGAATCCTTGGAGAGCACTAGAACTGGACATCATGTAGAAAACTGGGAGAGCACAAAGGACCTTGGGAACATAGCATCCTCACGTGCCATATAAATCACGGAAACATAGGTTTAACTCTCCTCAGACTGCTCTCTAGCCACCAGCGGTTGAAAAAGTGTGTGTGAACCAAAGCTTCCTGCTCAGGAAATGCAATCTGCTGCATTTCTACATGCACGTCATGAAAGACCAATTTAGCGTTGAAATTACAGTTTAATCATGATTCAATAGGACTTGAAAATTAAAATATGGCCTAATACAATATGAAAATGCTCTTATAATGCCTGTTGGTTCTTCTTCTTCTTCAATAGGATGGTCCTTCATGTGTTTCCTCATCCTGATTTGTCCATTAAGGCCTTTATGCAGAAGGAAGTGGTTTCAAGGGAAAGCGATAGAGAGGGGAAACATTTAAAATGATATTCTTTTATTAATAAACACGCAAGAGCAATCGTAGGCCAGAAGCTCGAACAGCCGCACGTGTGTGTTTCTGATGAAGGCCTTGTTTGTACTCTGAGGATCACATGGATGCTCGTGCCGCTTGATTGAGGCGTCGCCCCGAAGACAGACTCTGATGAAGGACCCCCTCACTTCGAGAGACACTCAAGAATTAATCCACAATCCAAACATATGATCAATATCAGCATGCATTCACGCACATGCAGACCGCACTGCAGTCACTTCAAAACTAAGTCTTTCACTGAATCGTGAATGTATGATTTACTACAGTGACCTATAATAATAATAATAATAATAAAAATAATAATTTGATTTATCTAGCACCTTCTTAGAGCAAATATATCAAAATGCTTTACAATAGAATCACATAAAACCCCAGAGGCACAGCCTCATTTAGCCTCTAGTCTAGCCTGGAGCCAGGAAAAAGAAACAAACCTGATAGGAGCTTCTCACATTCCTACTGGTTTTATAATATCTATTTAATATAGACGGGTACCTGACTATGCAAGGCTGTGATGTGATTACAAGGATCTATCTGCCATACAACCTTTTATAGTGTTGGGGCAGATTAGTAGAACAGAATCAATGTGTATAATATAATATCGTCTGCATAAAGGCAAGTACAACGCACACACCAACAATCCCAGGACAGACCCTTGGGGAACACAAGTAAACACAGACTCAGTAGAAAACACACACAAAGTAGACAAACAGGTTAAAAGTGGAGGTGGCTGAGGTAGACATAAAATGACAGTAATACACACGTAAATAAATTATGACAGAAACAGCTGGCCAGTTAGTGTCCGGCTAATGGAAGGGAATTAAAGAGCAGCGTGGTGGGAGGACGCAGACGGTCCCTGGAGACCAAAGGTCAGGGGTGCGTTCAGAGACGACTGCGTGTGTGTTCATCTGTCTGTCTGACTGCTTCACAAAACTCATAAACCACAGCTACTTGTGCCACCGTGTTAAAACAGCACCTGATACACGTCCAACACTCATGAAACACAACCAACCATTAATAATTTAACATGACGACATCTTCCAAGTATTTACTCGACTACAAATTCTCCTTTATTCTCTGCCACTTTTTGACATCTGAACGGAAGGGGTGAAAAATTGTCAATTGAAGATACCTTTAGATACTTTCATTAGTTTTTTGCTGTATACTCCTTTGTTATAATACCAAAAAGATAGCATTATGTAAGCGAGAATGACATTCAATTTGTGGCACTACAATTTCATTGTGTGGCGCTGCACCACATTAATGGTCAATGTGTGGGAAACACTTTAGTTTTGTAATGTTGATGAAAAGTGAGGATCAATGTACACTATATGATTTTTTTTCCCAACACTGCTGTGATCCATTTGTCTAGTGGACCAGCCAGCACCAAGGACCTAAACTGTGTCAGTAATATTCCATTAAAGGTGATAATACAATCAGGACAGCGAGGCTTTCAGCAGATTATGGCGGGTGGAAGGAGAGCATTGACATGTGTTCTTAAAAGTCAGCGTGAGTGTGGGGGTGGGTGTTACCTGTCCTGCATGAGTCACATCTGTCTGTGAGAACGAATACAGTTGGAGTTCAACCCTTACGGTGTAGAAAAACATCTGGAGCAGAAGAATTATGAACAAAATCGGAATGTTTCAGCCCGATATATATAGCCTGCCTGGCATTCTGAATTATGGAAGCATCTGCCAGGAGAATAACCCTAACATTAAATTCCATTATGACCCATTAACTATTTTGATATCGGTGTAACTGTTCCAGCTCCTCCATTGGGATGATTTGCTGCCTGTCTTTGGTTCTATGTGATGGTTTATTTAATTTTTTTCTACTACATATAAACATAAAAAAACATTTCCACTTCTAACATTATAACAATTCTATCAAACAGACACCCAGATCTGCAAAGCACAATTAAATGTCTCATAGTCAATTACTTTAATCCTCCTCACCCTCCCTCAGAATTAACAATAAAATGTCTCCTTTTCAAAGCTTCTTGAAGAAAACCAATCGTCTTCTTCCTTCTCTGCTTTCATTAATGTGGCACGTGCGCACACTCACATAAATCTCTCCCACACAGCTACTGAAGAAGTGCTTGTGTTTAGAGTGTAGGAATGCATCATGTTCCCTGTTTTGGTGCTTTGCTCTTACGTTGAAATACCTGAATAACCTCTGAACCTGTCCCAAATCCCAAAACAAATGTATGATTGAACCAAAGTGAACCAGATCAGAGTACACTGCTATGTTACCAACAGGGATCAAGAGAGCAGATAGAAGCAGCTGACAGTGTTATTTTTGCGTTTGTGTAAGTGTGTCTATGCATGTGTGTCTATGCATGTATGTTCAATGCAAATCCTCTTTGCGAGGCCAGTTTGGAGCAGTCTGCTAATTATCACATTCTCTCTCATCTTGGATTAAACTACAGTCACACACTCCCACCAACACCCTGGCAACAGTGTGTGTGGAAACAGGGCACAATGGAAACAGTTTGTCCTCTGTAGTTATTGGTGGATGCTGGGAGATAATGCTCAGTGCTGGGCATAGTGGCATGTGCTCTTCTGCTGTATATAATTGCTTATTCAAAAAGTTTTCCCTAATTTCAAATTGAGGATATACGGATTGTAAAGCTCTATTTTATGTTTGTGATTTGAAATTTTGGGTTAATATACATAAAACTGTATTAACTAAATTGTATATAAGCAGATGAAGATTGTTAGAAGTCGACTGCAACATTTGGGAAAAGAACATGCAAATTACTAACATATTTAATTCTTCATTTACTCACACATGAAAGATGTATCCATCCATCCATCCATTGTCTATCCCGCTTATTCCCTTTCGGGGTCGCAGGGGTCTGCTGGAGCCTATCCCAGCGCGTTAAGGCGAGAGGCAGGGATACAACCCAGATGGTCGCCAGCCAATCGTGGGGCACACACACCATTCACACACCATTCACTCTCACACTCACACCTATGGGCAATTTAGAGTTTACCAATTAACCTGAGCATGTTTTTTGTATTGTGGGAGGAAACCGGAGTACCCGGTGAAAACCCACGCAGACACGGGGAGAACATGCAAACTCCACACAGAAAGGTCCCAGACCCAGGCCCAAGGCGGGTCTTGAACCTGCGACCTTCTTGCTGTGAGGCAACAGTGCTACCCACCGCACCACCGTGTCGCCCTGAAAGATGTATATAACTATTAATTTACCAGTTACCAGCTACCAGTTACTTAATATCTTACCACTTCCTGTATCTGTATAGAATATATGTACATGGATCCACATACATACACACCCACACAATCTGTATATACAATGTGTTTGTGTGAACATGTGAATGTATATGTGTAGTTTATGAGATATGTACACTAGGGTCCAAAAGGGACCCCTTTACAAATACTTTTGCTTTTCAATAATTTAATTTAATAATTAAAAAAATAATAATAAAATAATTTCACAAATCTGAGAATACCTATCTTAATAACACTCAAACAGTGCAGTCCAGAAGACCAGAAATTAAAAATAAAGCTTGGGAAAGTGAAAATAAAGGGAAGCCAGTGTAGTAAATGAAATATTTTCCGAGTAATAAAAATACTAAATGTGTATTAAAATTACTATTACTAGCAGTAAAAAAACTGCAAATTTGTGGGCACATCATATCACAGTTCCAATTGTGAACAGTCCTTTCAATAGACGAGTGGGATTCTGGGAAACGCTGTATTTGCATGTGTCAACTGTGAAATATCCTGAATGCAATGCGTGGAGCTGTATGGTCTCACACCTTCAAATGTAGGGACGGGAAGGAGGAACAAGACTGTGGCAGAGCAACGCTGAAAGTGGTTGTTTGAGGGAAATGGAGAAGTACCAGGATAGTGGCCGCGGGGAGCGAGAGCATCAGAGGGAAGGAAAAGAGGAGCAAGAGAGAGAGGGAGAGAGAGGCAAAGCTGATGCAGTTCCTGAGCAGAACAAATGTGTTTGGAGCTGCTGAATATAGGTCACACATCTCCAGTGACTGCTCCCTTCCCTCCACTGAACCAGCCGCCTGCAGAATGAAACTCATACAAAATCCTTTACAATTTGGATCACAATCTATGGAAACAGGTTCTGCTAAACTTAGCCTAAAGCTTTTTTTTTTCAACAGTGTGGGTTCAATATGCCATGCATAAATACAGAGGACTGTAATTAGGAGAACACCTCCTATAGCTCAAGCTGCAAAAGCAAAACTCACAACCATGGAAGCTGCTTTGATGTCTGTTGGTTTTAGTGCATTAATGTTTCACATCTTACGCGAATGCCGCCATATAGAATGTATCTAGATGATTAATATTTTATTGCAGTGGAAGTACTTTGCATGAAAAATCAGCCTCTGTGTGAGAAAGCTTCCACTGCTCCACAACTATTTGCAGCATGCTATACGTTGGCCCGGGAACACTTAACAAATTGCAATGTGTCAAAATGAGGAGTTACGACCTGAGGAGAGTGGCGGAGAGAAGAAGTGGGGGAGTGTTGACCGGTCAACATGCAGGACAGAGGCAGGCGGAAGAAGCGGGATGGATGGATATAAACGGATAGATAGATATGACACAGCAGCCACGACGGAAGCGTTGAGATAACGTGTGATTGCATCGCCAGAGTTGCTCTCTCCACAATCGCGCCTGTCTGTCTCCTGGTTAATCGGTTTCGTGGCGGCTGTGCACCTGCTTCTCCAGTCACACACGTAGCATCCGCCTACTGTGGCAACACGACAGCACATCTCTCATATCGGTAGCTACCGAGGAAGCAAAAAGACACAGCCTGTTGACGGAGTGTGGAGCATAAAAGTGCTCTACCTTACAAAATACATGCGTTCATGCTTTCTTGCGTTAGATCAGTCAATTGATGCCAGTCTGATGTTTTTACAGTAAATATGTAAGCGTTGCCGGGCAACTAGCACTAGTTTTTGCTCCAAGCCAACAAGTAGTTCACTGTACATCCCAGCACAAAAAGGCGAAGTGCCAGTTACAGTGCTTCCCACACATACCTGTAGACCAACCCGTGGCGCAGCGCCACAGAATGAGAACTAAGTGCCATAGAGAGTGAGAGCAAGAAAGGGGTGATGGAAGCTGCTGGTTTTTCAAGTAGTGAAAGATCATTTTCGGCCTTGTCAGAGTCTCCAAACATTAGGACAGCCGGACAAAAGATGCTAATAAAGTGTTTGGTCTGTGGGAAGCACTGAATACTACACTTAAGTTTCATACGTTATGTTTACAAGTTAGCTTTAAAAAGGCTGGTGGATAAATTTCGTATATCTAAGCGAAGGCAGACTAGTGAGATAACTAACACGCTGACTAGTTTTCCCGTTTTCAGTGTTTGTGCTAAGCTAAGATAACCCGCATTCTATTGTCTATTGTATTTATTCTTTTCTATGAATACATTTACACTAATTACAATGCAATACGGAGTTTCATTCTAAATATATGAATATAGCTATAGGCCATTTTTACACTGAAACTGAAGTGACTGAATTTCACTTTGCCATGTTTGAAGGTAAAATGATTTCTGAATGATTTCTCTGCTACAGTTGTAATTCTCTGCAACTTTCTCGCTGTCGCTTTTATTGCACCTCAAAGTAGCGTCTTCGTCATGTTCAAAGCCGTGGTGTTTTTCAGCTGCCACAACCAGAGATGTGTTGAGTGTTGCTTAAATTTAGAACCCATGCTGTAAAATCACAACTACCAAAATCCTGTAGCAACCAACCCAGCTTGAAGATGAGGAGATTATAACGTGGTCTAATGCCACCTGACATTTCATGCTTGGCTGGCTGGCCAGCAATCATGTTTTCTGCCTGGGTTGAGAGAGGGACTGTAGGTCATCTGTTATCTCTCTCTGGTGAAGGGGCGGAGGGATGCTGGGATATAAGAGTGAGGGATGGAGCGACGAAGACACTGGAGGAATGAAACCAGAGTGGACGTTGGACACGCACCTTTCCCGAGACGATTGATTAGTCAGCGGCCGACCGCATGAAGTCATGTTCCTGGGTATCAGATATATGCAGCTGATTGCAGGACTGCAGGTCTGAATATCATAACCCAATAAGGTCTCACACTGGGCTTTCAGGGTTGGTTATGGTGGTCTGTGAATCAATGTCCTGATCAATAGATTGCAGACAGACAGTGATGGGAAGTGGAGCAGGAAGGGATGGTCGTTGTGCCACGTCTGTCGTTGGGTCATCGCTACGTTGCCGACGTGACACACGAACACGTCAAAAAAACAGCAGCGTCCACATCACATCTCCCAGTCCATATCGCCCAGCAACAGACAAAAGGCAGAACCTTGGACCGGAGCCCACACAGAACACACACACACACACACACACACACACTATGTGAAATGGCATGACATCACTGCCAATGTGAGAGGCATTTAAAACCTGTATCAGATTAACTCGGGAGGGAGGAAGATAAATAGCTTGGAGGGAAACGGATATTGGCATCTAAGACAGCAACCCGACGTTTGGTGAGACGCATGTGGACCACAACATGAATTAAATGGGCGGGGGGGGGGGGGATGGGTCGGTGGGTTGCATCCTCTGAACTGGGGTGAAATGGTTAAAGAAGATGCTCAAGCTGGCTCCTTGTCAAGATGCAGGCAGTGCAGGAAGGAGCCTGTATTAATACCCAGTGATGTGATAAATATTCAATTATGACACCGGTTGTTAAGCCCTTTTCCTCACCTTTCCCCATTTATGCACACACACACACACACACAATACCCACCATCCTCTTCCTCCTCCTTCACCCACCATCCTCAATTCCCGCAGCCCCGTACACCCACCCATGGATCCCTGCTCCATCCCATAAAACAGAGGAAGGGTCTGTAGCAGCAGCAGCAGCAGCAGCAGCAGCAGTGTGCTGTGCTGTGCTGTGGGCTGGGGGCTGCTGCTGTAACACAAACGCAATCTACCCCCCCCCCTGTTAACAGATTGCCTCTAATCCGAGAGCCACGCAACCTTATGGACGCAAAAACCCGTGTCAGCTTCCTCGTTTGGCCAATTTATCTGCGGCTCTGCTCGGAATTAAACCACCCGTCCTGACCGTGCAGGCCCTGATGCTATGCAGCGATGGCAAAAAAATAAAGAAAAGAGGGGTGGTGGTGGGGGGGGCATTCTATGTTTAATCGAAGCAGGTATAGACATGCAGGAGATAAAGCGCCACCCCCCCACCCGTTTTTTTTTGCTGAGATGGATGAGGGGATGATTCCAGCAACACCTGCCGTAATGAAAATCATCACTGTAAAAGGAATTTACAAAGAAAGGCTTGAATGTAACCCGATGCGTGGTCTTACCTCTGTGAAAAACGCCTCCATCCTCCCTACTCCTCCCAGACGTGGCGCGCCCGGCCCCGCAGAGCGCACGCACCGGCTCCGCTGTGGGCTGCGCGGATCCCGCCGTGTGAGCGGGGAGCGCGTGCGGCAGGACGGCAGAAAGCTGGCGGCGCCTCCGTGTCGCTGCTTCCCATTCACCGAGGCTTCGTCCTCATCTTCCGAACGGCTCCGGCGTCCGGGCGCTACTGTATGCGCAAAAAATGCCACATGAGGGGGTGTAAAAAAAAGAGAGAAAAAAAAAAACAAAATCCGAGGAGGCTGTGATGAAAAAATTAAAAATGTCCACGCCAGGGACCCGTTGGAGAGAGCTAATTGAAGCGCCGCTGTATGTGTGGATGGATGGATGTGTGTGTGTGTGTGTGTGTGTGTGTGAGAGAGAGAGGCTACAGTGCGTGGGGTTGAGAGACAGGACCAGACCGGGGGCAGAATGAAGCCTGCCCACCGCGCACACCGACGGGGCGGTGCAGATAAAGAATCCACCAATGCATAACACTCCTCACACACACACACACACACACACACACACACACGCTGGATGCACTGATGATGATGGCTGTTGTATGGCTTGGAAGTTTGGCAGCTGTGGTTAACACTGGGCTGAGGAACATCTGGATCCGGACCCTGTTGTTGTGATATCAGATAGTCCATCTTTAAGAGGGGAAAAACAACAGGGGGCTCTGGTTGGTGATAAACCAGGACAGGATGAAAGAGTCTCACTCGGCCCAATTACAGCTGATGATAACGAAATGAACCAGATTGTCCAGAACCAGCACATCAGCATGTTTACAGCTATGATCTCTAGCAAAAAAGGTGAAAAAGATGATATCAATGGTTAAAAATCTACAACAAAATCACATTTTTTTCATGTCTTATGATGCCCCGGTATTCCAGAATCCAAACCTTTTCGTCAATAACAGAAGCATTTACTTTATACTTCACTCACTTTGGCATCTGTGCTACACTGAAAGTATTAAATGATGAATTCTGATAATTCGTATTGAGAGTTACACTCAGTTTAATGATGTCTAAATTAGCCATGAGGCAAGAGCTGTCATTCACTTTAATGCCGCTCCAAAACTGCACAAAGAGAAAGCGTGAGAGGAGGGCAGTTAATATTTCTGTATGATATTTCCTTTTAAAAAAAAAGAAGAAGAAGAAGAAGAAAAGCCTTGTATGCAAAGGAGGCCTCTCGGTTACAGGGTTAGTCTGAGACCCTGCGGGTTGAAAAACGATACCTGATGACACACAGGAGGGGGGGAACAAAAACACCCCGAATCAGGGAGGGTAACACAACACAATGTCCCCGGCGACACCAGTTTGTCTGACTGAGGGAGAACGAGACAGCTGGTTTATGTGATGTGGTTTCAAGCTCCTCTTCAGAAGCCCAGGCTGCAGGGGCCAGGTGCAGCCATCAACAGCCCAGCAGGCGGAGGCCTCTCCGGGGTTACGGCATTGTGAAGCTCAGCCAGGCTCCCTCTGGAGCCCCGAAGGTATAGAGGGGGCCCTCCTGTCCCGCACGCACCCGTGCGTGTGGAAGTATTATTTAGCTGTGCCCTCCATCTTCCTCACAGAGACAGATCAAAAGCTATAGAGCCAACAAAGGAGCCCAAGAAGTGTGTGTAGGGGAGGTAGTTAGAGCCCACACAAATGTACACAAACACTCCGGAAATGGCACATAATCTTTAATTTGAAGCGAGCGTTAAGGAATCTGAGGCTCCAGCAGCAGCAGAAGCAGCTGCGCGAACACATCAGGAATGTCTGGACCTGCAGGGAAACCGGAACTGTTGGATAAATATCAGTCACGGCATTTAATTTAAAGGAAATTGTTATTAATTGTGTCCATTACAATGTGGCAACTCTATGAATTATGAACAGCATGATGGTGGCGATGAGGAGGAGGATCATAATGATGATTTGATGTGTGTGTGTGTGTTAACGAAATCAACAAACTATAGCACTTGGATGCCAGCAATCAAAAGCTAAATTTAAATGATTTGGCCTAATAAAAAATGATAACTTTTTACTTAAAATAGGCATTGTTGTATTGTGGTGATGTGTTCAGGTACTACAGCTTCTTTGTTGACACAGAGGTTATAGCTTTCTTAGTTTGAGGAGGCTGGCACTGAAAAGTGCTTACAAATCATAATGGACTCTGTTGTTCTCTTTAAAGTGTTTATTTTAAAATTTAATGAAGCTCTCAAGGATGCTGACTTCATTTACCGTCTATGAGAAAAGTAAAAAATCATATTCTGTCTCTGGTGAACATTTTATTAAATAGGCATTCATGATACACTTACCAAATAATCATGAATGCACCAAATGTGGAAACAAATCTGGATCTAAGAGAGTGCAGAAATAATCCTTTGAGTAATGGATTTATTTACTAATTGAGTAGATAAAGTTCAATAAATAACTAGACATTCATTAGTGTAAATTCTCAGTATTAATGTATTATGTCTTTTGTTTTTTAAGTCAGAATAAAACATTAGAAGGTGATGTTTTTTTCATTGTTTTTAATAGCATTTTCATAGTTTTTTATGTTTATAGACTTGAAAATTGATCGAAATAATAATAAAGTTTAGCGGTAAATGAGTGTCAATAATAGGAATTTCACAAAATAAAAATATTGGCAAACCTTTGTGGTGTGCACTCAACCTCCTCCTGACTGGTACTCCAGGTTGCAAAAAACAAATGCAATTAACATATATTTTTAATCTGGGTCTGAATGGAAATCAATAAACCAAATGCAACAGCCATACATTTGCAGGAAAGAACCCTGGAGTGGAAGATGTGGGGGGGGTGTCACTCACTGCCGTTAATTGCATGGCAAAAAAAGCCTTCCAACCAGCACACACGTATAAAGGACCATGCAGATGCATGAAATCATACATATTGAGATTCTCAGACAGCTATTAAACTCTCATCCGCCCATACGACAGCTCCAGATCTGTGTGGCCCTCAGCAGTAAATTGTTGGATAGATTTTGTTCCCTTTTCGAGGCAGGAGCAGAACTCTGCTTACTCATCTGACCCCAGTTTCTCTTTCTCCTTGATGTCTCCTTCTTCCCTCACTGTTACACTGCATATATAAGTGTGTGGGGGGGGGGGGGGTGTATAAATCAAAGCAAGGTGTGTGTGTTGTGGACAGGTTATCAATAGATCTCCTGGTTCTCTGAATGAAATGGTAGAAGGATTATTGAGAAGCCCAGAGCCAGGCCTACCCATCCATAGTGCTGGGTTTTCATCTGGATGTGCATATTTATGGAAACTCACTGACAAACATACATTCAACCGCAAGCATGTCATTGAACATATGCCTCTGGTAGCTGGCGTGCGTATGCTTGCGCACATGTATGCGAGTGGGTATTTGTTGCACGAGCAGAGACATCGTTCACAATGTCACAGCCAATCAGTTTTACGACCCGGGCATCCATAAATCTCTCCTCATTTATTGCCCTCTTTCTCTTTTGGGCGCCGCTCTTCTGTGACCCGAACCTCTTGTTCCAGACACATCTGTTTATGGCTCCATGAGAGGACACGCTGAATCAAAAAGATGCAGTGTCTAAGAGAAATCAGCGTGAGCTGTCTTGATTGATCATCAATGTTGCGTTGTACTGGTCAACTTGTGAAAGGGGACAAACAAGACCTGGGTGTCAATTTCTGGAGTACAACAAATAAATCTGTCCTAACGTATTATCGAAATATATATTACACAATGTCTCCTTTATATGTTTTAAAACAATATGATATTTAAAATTTAAATTGTTTCCGTGATGCCTAATACCTGTTATCATTCTTATGTTAAAATATCTCAGCATGCCTGTGGTCTGGCAGTACATGAAGGAGCTATTATTACAAGAACTGTAGTAGCTTTATTAAAACACTGCATTCATCCATTTAAATGATGGTTTATGTGGTTTACAATGACACACAAACATGCGCGCACACACTCTTGAAGAAATACAATACTGAGCAGATGAGGTTACGTAGCGTCTGAAATTTAATTTACGTTACTGCCTAACACTAATTTCTGCGGTGCAGGGCAAACACTCATTTATACAAAGAGACAGATGTGCTGTATGCCTAAACTGATAGAGCAGCACAGGACTGAGGACTCTATTAAAGAGATGTATATTGTTGTCATTATTTTGCAAATGCCATCTACCCAAATAGTCCTCTGTATTGATCAATAAGCGCTCTGCTGATATTGAGCACTGACCTCTCCGTCTGGTTGGTGAGTCTGATGGATATTTGCATGTCTGGTTGATGTGTATGTATACTCACCATCAATGCGTTTATATCACATGACCACCAGAGATACGTAGAGAGGGGGGCAAAACCTATGTAATATTAAGAAACACATTTCCATTTTTTTTTCTCAGTGACATGAGTAGTGTGCCTTTGTGTATAAAAATCGGTGAGGAGGGTTAAGTAGAAACAGTGAATACAAAGAAATTGAGCCACTTCGAGGCTTCAGGACAACCCAATGCAGCCTGGTCTCAGAGTTCACTCCCTAGAGACAAACACACAAAATGATTCATGCATTTATGTCTGATGCTCAGTTCCCTGCATGCACGCGCACACACACACATACACACACACACACACACACGTACACACACACACACCATCTCAGAGAGTGACATATATGATGTCACCTGATCTGTATGACTCATGCAACACACATGCAAAACTGTGCCTCTGGATTAGAAATGAAGTCACATTTCTGTGAAAAGGGATTAAAGGTCATTTTGGATGGAACTTACTGATCAGGCTTCTTTTAAAATAGTTTTGAATGTAGACATTCAAGCCAGTAGACCGTGTAGTGTCTTACTGATAGCTATTTTAAAAATGATGAACAGTGCAGTATCAGCAAATTATGAATGAAAGTACACGTTTGACCTCCTCCTTTCTCCTCCTCAGATGTAATGTCATGGTTTGTGATTTTTAAGTCATCATATACATCCAGTACATATGCATTAAATGATACATTTATGAATCCATTTGATTTGACTAGTGTCATATAGATTATTTAGATCCATTTCCATCATATGATGAGTTATCACGTTGTTCAGGCTCCTTTCATGCATCCCTTCTACACCCACATACACACAAAAAAAATTGAACAATCATCTACCCTGACATAGCAAGAACCCCCACTTGAGTCAAACACTAACAGGAAATTGCTATCAAACTGATCCATGCTCTGTTTGCCTGTGTGAGATTTTCATAAATGTTTGTTCAGACAAAGCTTGGGTAATATGGGAAAAAGTATGTGTCACTAACCAGAAGATTGTCTTTCAAAATCAATACAATTTTGTCATGCAATTGATTTAGGTTTGTGAAAATCACATGTTTAATTTGGTTGTCACTGAGCAAGACTGATGACAGAAAGTCACAATGGAACTGTTATTGGCAGGAAGGACTTTTGTATTACCACTGGCAAATTGTGACATTTTTGTTAGTACTTTTAAAACATTTTATTAATTTACAGACAAATCCATATCACTGTATACCTGTGGAGTATACATATGTATAATATATATATTTTAGCCCTTTTTTCCCTTAAAAAAACAGTTTACAGATTACATAAAAAATCATTAGTTTCCACCCTACGGTATGTACATGTAATCCCTTAATACCAAACCAGTAAGGGACAGTGGATAAGGAATATTTACTCTAATTCATACCTTTCCAGCCTGAAAAGAAAAAGGGACAACAAGGGCTGTTGAAAAACTGCCCCAGGAGTGCCAGCATGAAGGGAAGAAAAGCAGTGATTTAAACTTAAAGGGAGCGGCCTGCATAAATAATGTATGTGCATGTACTCTATACCTGCTGTGTGCTCGTACAGTGAGGGGCCTGAGCTAATTATATTGCTCTAGATAGATGACTTCATCCCTTTTTTCCCCCCCATCCCCCCACCCATAGCCCCACCTGCCACACCCCACCCCCACCCCTGCTAACCCGGCACCACCCATGGGTTGCGAGGCAGCATGACAGCACGTCTTTGGTCCACATTTGCTGTCAATGCAAGCCCCTAATTCCCGACAGACAGCAGGTAATTTAATCAGCTGGCTATAGCCTGCAGCAGAGTGCATGTTTACACACAAACTACAATTCAGACATATCATCTTCTATAGTGACACAGGGAATAATTCATATGGAGATTAATGAAGAGATTCTATTTTATCTTACCGTGGCAAAGAAATCTCAGAAAAGATCATTCAACAGAAATTCAATGGAGGAAAAATGGAGCTGAACTGTAACTTAACCGAAGCTTGAACTTCATTTTTGCTTTTTAAAGTTTCCATGTTAAATTGATTTTTTAAGCTAAAATACAGTATAGTGTGCAATATCTAAATACTATTATCTAACCCACTGTCTCGACATTTGCAATAAGGGATTTCCATTGTATCAGTTTGTTCATTGTGATTCTCCAATGTTAATGCTAAAAAATTTGCATGGATAGGTTCTTTATCACATGTGCAACATCTGGAATGCTGCCCTGTATCTATCCACAACATTAAAATGAAGTGAAATTAAATCCACTTGCTGAAATTCATTGCCGGGTTTATAAGTTCATCAACATCAGTTGTGCATTGAATCATGTATCGCTTCTACATTTCAGTCACTGTTTGCTGTTTATCAGCAAGTGAGCTTCGATGTGACAGACTTTTTCCACTAGATTAAGTTGAATGAAGCCTAATCCTCATCAGAACAGATTAAATTACCAGATCACTTTAATAACAGGATTACACAAACTCCCCCTGACTCTAAAGTCCCCTGCCCTTTTTTTATATATCTCAACACACACACAAGCACAAAAACAGACATGCAATGAGGTGTGTGTGTGTGTGTGTGTGTGTGTGTGTGTGTGTGTGTGTGTGCGTGTGTGTGTGTGTGTGTGTGTGTGTGTGTGTGTGGTCTTGTTGTTGTGTCTCTGTGTGGTCCAATGATCCAGGTGTCTGCTCCTATTTGTGGTTAATGAAATTGTCATTACTGAATTCAATACACAGTGTTGTGTACCCACACACCCGTACACACACACACACACTCGTGCACACACATAGTCATTGGTGTTAACAGTGTATCTAATGCAGTGTCACAGCGAACAAAAGCCCAGCTGTCACTCCAGGGGCTTTACGATCATATATGAATATTCAGCACAGCAGAGAGCGACAGAAGGTGAACTTGGCTTTGTAAACCTGGAGTCAGCTCGTCACAATGAGATGAAAAGGAAAATTAAAGCTTGGAGAGCTGATTGTCTATTTAGCAATGTATTGTTATTGGATATTAGAAACATTAAAAATACATATGTGTCATACTAGAAAGGTTTTACATGTAATTGTTTTTACCTCCTGGTTAATTATAAGTGTTTCACATGTTTGTTTAAATACTCTATGTACAGCACCTTTTACACAACATGCATGTCTTTCAAAAAAAAAGAAAAAAACAACAACTTAAGTTTTGGAGTTGAAGCATAAAGTAACATCACATGGAAAAGCAAAGTAGTAAGAGTAAAAGTACTTCAAATCTGTACTTAAGTATAGTGCTAAAGTAAATGCACTTTTCAAAAGTTACTTTCCACCACTGGTTTAGTCTAAATTTGCACCACAAATATGAAGTCTAATTGCAGCAGAACAGCTCTGACAGTATTATTGTCCTACTGAAAGTGACCAGTTGGTGGAAGCAAACACTCACTTAATATTTAATTAGACGAACCAAATCTTCCTCTTTCCAGTCACCCCATGGGACCCTATTGCAGTAAAAAAGTATGCATGGTGGTTACAAGGGCATAATTTCAGTAAGAAAAGTTGAAATAAAATAGGGGTAAAAGAAAAAAAAAAACAGCAATTTGAATCCTGAATGTCGACTATAATCAATACCAATAACAACCTCAGGGAAGGTAGTTGGTCATCATGATAAATTTATGTGAAATTATTGTTACTCTTATTATTGTTATTCTTACTTTCTCTGTTGATCAATGCATATCTTTACTGGATGTCACATGTTGAGTTTATATATGGATACACAATACATATATATTGGCATGGGTATCGATACTAATAGTTGTATTAATACTCTTTTCTGGTTTGGTTCTTTATAGAACATTTTTTCAGTATAAAATAAATGCTTATCATTTAATTGTTCCTTATTGTCATTATCATATCATCATACCTGACACACTCACAAACATATATTGAAATGGCATGCAGAGGCTTTGTTGCAAGTATTATACAGTTTAATATATCTGACTGGTAGGGCTGTGAAGCACAGATGTGAACAGTAGTTAGGAAGGCCAGACCAATATCTGGGAATGACTCACACCCTTTAAATTCAGAGAGTGAATTGCTTCCATCTGGCCACCAATTTAGGGCCCCAAGGGCCGGCCGGAATATATACAAGTAATATTAAGTTCCATATGCCATACATGAACTGTATGCAAATAAACTACATCAGGAAAAAGGGGATTTTAAGTGCAGTCTTTGAAGGTCTTATATACTCATCCACTATAATATTATCACCCATTGCTGTGTGATATGGTGGAAGTTTTTAAATATTGTTGTTTATAGTGTAATTTAATGTTGGAGAAGCCAAAGACAGGTTTCAACTGAGGTGGACAGCAAAGTTATTTTAATCTAATATATCATTGTATAAAAAAGAGCAATGGTCTTTATTTCTGCTCCTGTCATAGATCCTGGATGAAAAGCAGAATAAAGGCTGGGATGACATACAGGAGAGCTCATTACAAAGTCATACTCACACATACACCAGAAGTGTCTCTGTTTCAATTACAAGCATTGCTTTATTGATTATTATGTTGAGAACCGTTTCACCCATAATAAACTGATAGTTACAACATCTCTGATGTGTGATTAGCATGCTGTCTCCATTCAAATGGACCATAGATAAATAATAATTTCGGCCATAAAGGGGTGGGGACATGAGGTGGGGTCAAAGTACCCGGATGGGTTGCTCTCATGTCTGTCTACACAACAGAATCTCAGAGCCCGCCTCCGGAGAAATCTGATTGGCTGATACATTTTTTCCGTTGCAGAACCCGTTCTCTGAATGGACAACGCCTCCGTCCATTCTCCGTGACTGACGACACACACACACACACACACACACACTGTTAGATGTTTCGAAAACGAAACTGGCTCACATCTGATTAGATAGAAGAGCAGGAGGAAGGATAAAGGAAAACGACAGAAGACGGTTAACGGGCAGACTAAAAACGCGGATTCACTCTGTGAACGCACTCGACTCGGCGGAGGTGAAGAAGCGGTAAGAATCCATTCGGAGGGATATAAGAGGTAACATATGAGGCAGGCCTGGCTGTCAAAGCACGACAACAACACCTGAATGTGTAGCTCCGCCGATGTGTTGCTTACAGTTTACAGACACTCGATAAATGTCAGCTCTATATGTTGTGGTGTGTTGGGTTCCGCTGCGCTAATGCTACTGTACGTTGTCTCAAAAACAATATGGCACACACCCCTGTCCTGCTGTTTTTTGGGTTGTTATTTTGGCATCTACAGCTAGACTGATTCTTCCTTTTTTTCAGCTGGGAATGTTGAGTAACATCGAACACCAGATTCGGATAGGACGTGACATGACTCTACTGGAATGGAGGTAAGCTGTTTATGTTTATAACTTTGCTTTGGCTCTGACACAATAGACCTTTTTTTTCACGGCAGCCATATTGACATGAAATAGTAGGTAAACACAGCTGTTGCCAGTGATTCTAATTAGGTTCTGTTCCTTTTAGCAGAGAAGAGTCTGTTTTTTCTAGTGAGCAAACATGCAGTGCATCAGCAGAGGATAAGGTACTCAGATCTAACACTGTAATAAAAGTAGTAATACCAAAATTAAAAAATACTCCTAAAAGTCTTTCATTGGAAAGTAAAAGTATAGACATCCACCACCAAAGAATTAAAAAGTGAAAGGAATTACTTGTGTGAGATGACTCTGTTAAGTGTATTTTATTACTTGTGTTATGACACCACAAAGATTTTAATAAGGAATATGCATGAAACATGTTTTGTCTCTTCTTACATTATTTTTGTTTTTCTAAATTGCTGCCATGTGTTTTGTGATCCTATATCCTATATTTAAGTGAGTCTTGAGTCAATGAAAGGCAATCTCAAGCATCTCCTTTGGAATTCCTGGTGGGATTATTATCCACATGAAGGATTTTAGACTTTGGCAGTCACAATCATATTTACATACATAGACTTCCAGGCAGACACTTTTGTCAGTGACTGATTTGGTTGATTTGGGTTTTACTTACTGTAATGAGCTAGTTCCAGTATTATTGAAATTGAGAAAGTTACAACATGAAATGATAATACCAAAGGTTTTGTTTCATACATAACTGTATGTTTTCCCATGACATAAGGTACATTTTGAGATGCATATTTTATGCTGCTTTTTGATTAAAACTCAGTCCTGACTGAAGATGCTACAGTATGTGCATATTTAGCCAGGGCATTATAAATCACTGTAGTCAGCAAGACCCCACCAATGCTGACCTTTAGAAGTTTCCTGCAGGAATCAACAAGTACAAGCATGTCCCCTTTTTGTTTTGTGACTTCCTTATTTTCTTCCCTCCTCCCTCCCATCTCTCCAGTCTGTAGCGGTGGGTTCGTCTACTTGGTAGGACTGAAGCTGCCGTCTCTATGGCGCACTTTGACACAGAGTACCAGCGCCTGGAGGCGTCCTACAGCGACTCTCCCCCCGGAGAGGAGAACCTGCTGATGCATGTGCCAGAAGGAGCCAAATGTATGATGCACCCTCACAGATTACATACAAATCATGGCTTACTCACACAAAGAAACACTTTTTATTTTGCATTGACAGTGATGCCTCATAAGATCTGCACTCCTAATTTGCAATGAATCTTTTTTAGCCCAGTGGCACCACATAGAAAACCTGGATCTGTTTTTCCAGAGAATATCCTTTTGTATGTTTTGGCATTTATCCCTTGTGTTGTGTTTCATATCTAAAGTTAAATGTCTTTCTACATATAAGATTTCTACCTTATGATGGTTTTACATTATTCCTTAATGTCTTTTACGTCTATAATCTGCACCAGAAGAATGGATTCACATGCATGCTGCTGGGAGAGATCTTTGAGCTGGTGTATGTATCCTATATATTACATTGTAAAATAATCATATTTTTTAGGGAATTTTTTTTTTTGGTGTCCCCTTATGACTATGTTTTCTTACTCTTTTATTTCTTTCCTCCCTGTCTCCTTCCTTTCTGCAGTCAGTTGCTGTTTGTGGTTGGCTTCACAGTGTTCCTAGCTAATTGTGTGGACTATGACATCCTCTTTGCTAACAAGTTTGTAAATCACACTGATTCATCTAAAGTCACCTTGCCTGACGCCTTCCTCCCCGTGAATGTCTGCAGTGCCCGGTGAGTGTGACACTGTATTCATCAAATGTACTTTTCTGCAGAAAATATTTTCATGCATGCTTTTTAACTGCTGTGTAGCTGAGTATAAATAAAAATCACTGGGGTTGTGGGATACCATCATCTAAATTACACTGTAAAGAGTTAGGCATATTGAATAAGTGTGGGTAGTAAATTATTATTTCAGATTTGCACTTTGGGAAATTATTGTAAACCACCAACGAAAGAACCATACTTTCTTAGTGACAACAGTGATGTAATTATTTGGGACATCCTTGTGGTTTGCCTAACAGTGGCACATTTTAGACATTCTTAATAAAGCAGGTATGAGACCACAGACTTTCATCCATTTTTTCCTCTTCCTCCCAGAAAGTATCTGTATTCACGCAAAGTAGAAGCTTATTAGGTTAACTTATTTACCCAGGTTATTTACCATGTGTTTAATTTTGTTATAAGGAAATATCAGATTTGTCAATGCAATGCTTTCTTGAACCTACCTACATCTTGGGGTTCTAAAAGTAAATGTTTTTCCCCCACAGTATCCAAGAAAATTCATTTGTGATATTTGTGCTGATTATCTCTGGCGTGTTTTGGCTACACCGCCTGATCAAATTCATCTACAATGTCTGCTGCTACTGGGAGATCCGATCCTTCTACATTAATGCCCTCAAGATGACCATGGTGAGCCACACAAAGCAATGCCAAGATGTTTTTTTGTAGTATGGTGTTTGGGGAGAAATATTTAACTTTCTTTCAAGAAGCTGTTACGACATGTTAAAATCACATAGTATAATTTACTAAACCCACTAAACTTCATGGTGTTTTTCCTTTTCAGTCAGAGCTCCCTTATGCAACATGGCAGGAGGTTCAGGCTAGAATAGTGGAGATCCAGAAGGAGCACCAGATCTGTATTCATAAAAAAGAACTGACGGAGCTTGACATCTACCACCGCATCCTCCGCTTTAAAAACTACATGGTATGTGCATTAATGATTAATAACACTGTTTGATGCAGCACTAGTCACGTCTAACACAGCTCCTTGTGAACGTAATGAAACAGTGAAACCTCAAAAAAAAACTTTCCATCCTGTTCTTCTGCAGGTTGCCATGGTGAATAAATCACTCCTTCCTGTGCGATTTCGACTTCCTATACTCGGAGATGCTGTGTTCTACACACGGGGTCTCAAGTACAACTTTGAACTCATCTTCTTCTGGGGACCAGGTGTGTGTTTGCTGTTATTTATTCCTACCTGTGTTTGTGTTGTATTTGTTTAGTGTTTGCAATGCTTCCCCTCTTGTTTTTTTCCCCCTTGCATTTGTAGGTTCTCTGTTTGAGAACGAGTGGAGCCTGAAACAAGAGTATAAAAGAGGAGGGAACAGGCTCGAGCTAGCAGATAGACTAGCATCACGTATCCTGTGGATCGGCATCGCCAATCTGCTGCTGTGTCCGGTCATTCTGGTGTGGCAGATTCTCTATGCGTTCTTCAGTTACACTGAGGTTAGTGGATCACATGCACCTACAAATTCTAAACCTTTTTTCATTCAGAGGTCAAGATCCTAGTTTTGTGTTTGTGTGCATGTGTGTGTAGGTTATTAAGCGAGAGCCTGGTTCTCTGGGAGCAAGATGCTGGTCTCTGTATGGTCGCTGTTACCTGCGCCACTTTAATGAGTTGGACCATGAGCTCATGTCACGCCTAAGTAAAGGCTACAAGGTCAGTATGTCAACTCATTTTGCTGCTGATCTAGTTAAAGCTCTTTAGTTTCTTCTCTCTCAGAACTTCATCTTGTTCTATAATAATAGAAAGAGCCTGCAGAGTTTTCTATTTCCTGCGTTTTTTTTTCCCTCACTCTCAATCTCCTCCTTTTTCATTCAGGCTGCATCCAAGTATATGAACTGTTTCCTTTCACCACTGCTGACTGTGGTAGCCAAAAATGTAGCGTTTTTTGCTGGGTCTCTTCTGGCGGTCCTCATCGCCCTGACCATCTATGATGAGGACGTGCTCGCAGTTGAACATGTTCTCTCATCAATCACACTGCTTGGAGTGTGTATCACAATCTGCAGGTAGGTATTAGTGTCGCACATTTCACTTATTTTCCACTCCCATCTCTCTCTGAATATACATTTGCACAAAAGCATTTTATAAACAAGCAGAAAAATCATTTATTGAAAAGTTAGTACATAACAACATAACAAAACCTGGAAGCTAACTTTGTTCATGGTCCAATGGGCTGAGGAAGAACAGTCTACAAGAGTTAATCATTGCAACTATCCATCCATCCATCCATTGTCTATCCCGCTTATTCCTTTTCAGGGTCGCAGGGGTCTGCTGGAGCCTATCCCAGCGCGTTAAGGCGAGAGGCAGGGATACACCCCAGATGGTCGCCAGCCAATCGTGGGGCACACACACCATTCACACACCATTCACTCTCACACTCACACCTATGGGCAATTTAGAGTTTACCAATTAACCTGAGCATGTTTTTTGTATTGTGGGAGGAAACCGGAGTACCCGGGGAAAACCCACGCAGACATGGGGAGAACATGCAAACTCCACACAGAAAGGCCCCAGACCCAGGCCCAAGGCGGGTCTTGAACCTGCGACCTTCTTGCTGTGAGGCAACAGTGCTACCCACCGCACCACCGTGTCGCCCTTCATTGCAACTAGATAAAGATAAAATAAAAATATTAAAATACACTAAACACTAGATCTATCTCTTAGAATACATAACATCCATCACTAACAAACTAATATAAATAATAAAATCGGATACAAATCTCTCTCTCTCTCTCTCTCTCTCTCTCTCTCTCTATATATATATATTTATATATATATATATATATATATATATATATATATATATATATATATATATATATATATGCATGCATAGGTGGTACAAATAGTGAACTAGATTATAATAATTTGTAACAGAAATTTGTTGTTATCCTTTTAAATCTACCCAGATTTGTAATCCTTTTAATGCCTTTTGGATTATTCTGCTGTATAACTGATGATTATAAGAAGGTTTCCTGCATAAGTAGCTTTTCACACCTTTAAGTTTCTAATGGATCAAATTAGAAATGTTAAATGTGAACATTAAAAATTCATAAGGAAATTCAAATGAATCAGATCTAACTGTGGAAGTCTAACCGTACAATACAATGCAAGGTAGAGTGTCACTATGCAACATTCTATCACTAAAACTCGGTTGTTAGAATAGTTATATTTCAACCACCTATTTCTTTCTCTACAGGTCATTTATTCCTGATAAGCACATGGTGTTTTGTCCTGAGCAGCTGTTACGAGTTATCCTGGCTCATATCCACTACATGCCCGACCACTGGCAGGGCAATGCGCATAGATATGAGACCCGTGACCAGTTCTCCCAGCTCTTCCAGTACAAAGCAGTAAGTGCAAATTCTGAACTGGGAATACATGTCAGGATGGTGACATTGCAATTAATCAAAATTAAAACCTCATTTTGCCATGCCACTGTAGGAAACCACAGGTATGATTAATACAATTATCTGCGGTTGTATTACAACTAAACATTTCAGGATCAGAAAATGGCTAATTCATTAAAAGCAATCAAGCCTTCATTAATATTTCTACTTGAACCACCACCTGCCTGTGTGTAATGTAATGTTTTTGCTTTACAGTTACATTATAATTCACATTGATATATCTTAGCAGTTTAGCATTGCTTTTTCAATATTAAGCAGGTCCACTGAACCAAAAGTGTTTTCAGTTTCAGTCACTGAACTGTGGTCCAATATTAATTTGGTGTCCTTTTTAAAACCTATTTTGTTATATGAAGGTATGGCCATAACCTCTCACTACTGTTTGCTTCCAGGTGTTTATTCTAGAGGAGCTGCTGAGTCCAGTGGTGACTCCCATCATCCTCATCTTTTGCTTGAGGAGGAAGTCCCTGGAGATCATTGATTTTTTCAGGAACTTTACTGTAGAAGTCATTGGGGTGGGAGACACTTGCTCCTTTGCCCAGATGGACATCAGGCAGCATGGACACCCTGCGGTGAGGAACTGCCACTTAGACACAAACACTTGTTGACACCTGCTCGAAGTATGCGTGACATGCATCGAATTACTGCACTCAAAAGGGCAATTCAAGTGTTGCTTATCCATTGTCAACTGGTCTCTCTCCTTCCTCTACAGTGGATGTCAGAAGGAAAGACGGAGGCATCTATCTATCAACAGGCGGAGGACGGAAAGACAGAGTTGTCTCTAATGCATTTTGCTATCACCAACCCCCAGTGGCAGCCCCCTCAAGAGACCACACACTTCATCAGCCAGCTGAAAGAAAGAGTTCACAGAGAGGCCACCGGGGCATCTTCAGATCCACTGTCATTGTCAGAGTCTGAAGTACGCTGTTATTAACACTTGTGGTGATGACTTCAAATCCTTACATCTTCACATGTTGATTTATCTTCTTGTCTTTTGCCTTTTCTGCTGTCTTGTAGCCAAGGAGCCTTGTTGCAAACCTGCTGGCAGCGTCTACACTGGGCTCTGTTCATTTTGGCCAGGACAGCTCTTTGACCAATCACGCAACAGCTGGCATAAGTGATGGCGCTTCTGCCTTGCGCTCCCTTTCCCCGATCAGCAGCAGTCTTCACCTGAGAGGCAGCTTGAGTGCAGCTCACAGGGCAGGTGGCCACACTTCAACAAGAAGCAAGGCAATGGCAAGCTCCGGGTAGGAAAATACTCATTCACAATTATGCCTTCTAGGCTACATTTTTATCTCCAACATGTCATATTTGCAGTGCTGCTGGATTGAAACAGAAAATACTTAAGAACTCACCTCAATTTAAAGACATTTCTAATAGCTTTTTGTAGCTTGTAGTATGGTTACTCATCTTAATTTCTTACCTATTATTTCTCACCTATTTTTCTCCATACTTTTGCTGTCATCCAATAGGACTGATGCTCGTACTGTGAGCTCAGGTAGCAGTGCTTGGGAGGGGCAACTTACCAGTTTGATCCTATCAGAGTATGCCTCCACTGAGATGAGCATCCATGCACTTTACATGCATGAGGTAAGTGTGTCTTTGCATGTGTAAGAGGAAGAGAATCTAGACGGCTGCGGAAAGTTCACTGTGTCCTCACATCTGTTACATGTCATTTACGGTCCTTTTTCCTATCTATTTTATGTCCCCTCTTTGTAGCTCCATAAACAGCAGTCACGCGGCGAGGTCTCTCGTCACACGTGGCACAGACAGGAGAGTGACGAAAGCAGCGACAGTGTCCCCGACGAGGTGAGGAGTGAACCAGGCTCTCACTCCAGACACTTCCCTCGCTCACACACCTTCCCCACCACAGTACCCAGTCCCAGCGCCATCCCCACCTCAGCTTCAGCCACCAGTAGTACCACTATGGGCCAGGAGGGAGCTTCATTACAGAGCAGCAGCCAGCACCGCCATAGTGGAACTATCACAGGTATCTATGTTTTTGTTTTGCGTCTCCTGTCACACCCCTGACAGGTTTTGAATTGAACAATATTTGATTGGCAGTTCAGAATTTTTTTTTACCTCCAAAAATCTCATCTACTTTTAACATCAGACTGTAATGATATTCAGTTTTAAGGTTTAAGACATGAATGATTTCCCAACCATCAACATATACCGAACCAAACCTGAAAACCATGACCACAAAACCATGGTTGTTGTATTGTTACAGGGGTTGCTTCCACTACTACATTTTTATCTTATTCTGTTGTCTGAATCAATTGAACACAATGTCCATTTTTCTTGAACTGAGTCACGTCAACTGCTGATTCTTCCTAATGACACCCTCTGCGTTGGCCCTGCCTCCCCAGACTCTGGGGGAAAGGTGGTGAGGTCAGCCCATGTGCCCATGGGAGGATGGGCAGAAGAGGGTCAGGCAGCACCACGACACCATGGACCACTACCAGAAGAGAGCTCAGAGGATGAAATGCCTCCTCACATACAAAAGGTAAATTGGGACAATGTCAAAAATGTCATGTGGTGTAACCCTAAAAACTTGATACCACATAGTTTAAAAAATCTGCTATCAACTACTTTTATATTCTAGGTAGATTAAATATATCAAATATATCATTCTTTTTTGTTAAACCATTTGAAATCAAAATGTTACACATTCTGTGTGATTTCTGTAATAAAATGGTACACATGGATTTTCAAATGACAAGAAGACCAATATGAACACAAAATGTACATTTTAAGATTCCTTATGAATGCTTTTAAAACTGTATTTTAAAAAATGTTTGACTTTACCCATCTTGAAGTCATATTCTTGTTATCTTTCTCCCTTTTAGGTTATATAACCAAAACATGTGGAGAAGTATCAGCAGATCTCTGACCCTGGCTAACAAAACACACATCGTCATCCTTGGCCAAACCTTTCTCCACGATTGACCATTTGGTCTGTCATAGATGAAGATAGGTGCTGTACCATGATCCCTTCAAACACTCAACTACTGAAATCTTTTGAACAAGTTTAAGTTGATGACTTAATACATGCCTTAACAGGCACACAGGGTACATTTCTGAATCTGTAGCTGAAAAGAGGATCTGCAGGATCAAGTTACTTCTAACAGCCATTAAAACCATCAGATTACACTCATTTATAAATGCCAGAAGATCAGATAATAAAAATTCATGTGTTACCATACAGAAAAAAAATGTGACCGCTACAAGAGGCATCAATGACACTGCTGAGGTGTTCCTTGTTAAAAAAGAAAAATCTAATTGGTTGTGCTAATACTGTTGTTTGGTTTGAAAAACAGAATGGCATAAGAACAGAAACTAGAAGAATGTATGGTTTCTCTCTAACAATAACAGCATTCACTAGGATGTTTTTAGAAAGAGGCTGGTAACACACTGACTGTCATTGTGTCTGTACTGTTACATCCTTGTATCAATAGCAGAATGCTGCGTTTCCTACATTATACTGTGTCTTTCAGCTTGTAGTTTGCCTCATCGTACAAGAAATTAAGGTCAAAAATAGTATAAAATTTATCCGGAACTTTCCGTTAATTATTTAATAGATTGATTATTTTCCTTCATTTTGCATTTATTGCATTACAGAGTTCAATTATGGCTCAGTTTGCACTAATCAATGCTTGTGTAAAAGAAAACTTTAAAGTGGCCAGGTATTACGCACGCACACATGCACTCTGTAAATAAACAATATCAGGTTATTTCTCAGCATCCAGCCATTTTGTTATATGTCACCAAGAGCGTTATAATCTGAGTCAACCATCTGATTCAAAGTCTTTTTTCCTTGTTTACTATTCATTATTATTCTACAGACTTGCTAAAGGGTAAAACAAGGCTGTTTAAGCATGTAATATTTACTTATGTGCCATATAAAACCCCCCCAGCGCAAGTGCATGACCATCATTTCATTCATTCTTCTGAAAAGCTGTAATTAGACCATCCCACAGCAAGGATGCTGTACCATGGCCATTCACCTTTACATACTGATCACAGCATGACTCTCTTTGTTCTCCTGTAATTAAACCACAATTCTTTAAAAGAGCATATATGCACTTTAACAATGTCTTAATACAGATTGTATCACTTGGATTGTTTATATGTTCTCATATATAATATATATTTTATTTATCAAAGGGATGTGCCATGATGATTGATAATTGTTGACATTGTGAGTCAAGGCTGAGTATCCTGTTGTGTTTTTAATGGTGATAAAGGAGCACTTTGTGTCACTGCTGATCTGATAACAAAGATATTGTGATTCAGCATTGTATGGTTAACATAAAAGTGATTCCTGTGATTTTTTTTTGTTTGTTTTATAGATCCTGTAAAGAACCGTTTTGTACAAATGTAAATTCATTCATTAAAATTAAGTCAATGATGCGAGTAGTGAATACATTAATATGCATATTGCATTTTACAGTTACTTTTACTACATAATGGTTAATTTAATTTGTGTTCAGTTCCATCTGTACTTATAATGAACTTTAGCCCACTTAGCTATATCCACCCAACTAGGGACTTGACCAATAAATATTAAAATCTAGAATACATTATTTATTAAGAAAAGTAGAATATTAAGATTCTGTCTTATTTATCTTGTCATCTCGAAATAATGCCTTGCATGGCAGCTTCCACCAATGCATGAGTGTATGTGTCAATGTCAGCTTGTAGCGTAAAGTGCTTTGGCTGGTCGAAAGACTTGAAATGCACTATACAAATGCAATCCATTTACCATTTCCATTTCTCTGCATCCATAAACAGCATTCAGTCATCATGTGTATACTATTGTAAGGTCAGAAGTTTTTAATGTGTAACCAGAGATGAAACATGCAAGCACATTGTGATTTGAGTCAACCCAAGTTTTGTTTTAATATCTATAATTAGTTATTCTTCTACAGGCTTGCTAATATAGTAAAACAAAGCATGTAATATTGACTTCTGTGCCATACAAAAAGTCCTCCAACACAAGTGCATGACCATCATACCACTCATTCTCCTTAAGAGTTCTAACTAGCCCATCCCACAGCAAAAATGCCGTACTACCACCTCCTTTATATACGGATCTCCTTTTGTTTTCCTGTAATAAATTCCACAAACATTTAATTTTTAAGAGCAAATATGCACTTTAATGATATCTTAATGGAGATTTTAACTTGGAATGTTCACATGTGTGTGTTCTCATATGTATATAAGTTTACTTACTGTTATCTTTGGTTTTATAGACACTGTAAATACCCACTTTGTACAGATGTATATTCATTCATTAAAGTAAAGGCAGTTGCTTTAACTTCAACTACTAAACTTAAATATCACATTGTCTTCAGTCTTTTAGGTCTGTCTTCATACATAATCACCCTATTAAAATAATGGCCTAAGTCATTTTTTTTACTTTGGAAAGTGAGTTTTTGGCCTAAAAGTTCTCTTGGCGATGCTGGCTACGTCTGGTAAAACCGCCTTCATGCTAAGTTCAAAGGATCATACTCTTTATGCCCTATAGGACAATAACCTGAGTTAGGAGGGTGACCTAGGCCATTTATTTTTTTTCCTAGGTCAAAGTTTTATTTATACTTCAGGATAAAATTTCTACTTTATCTACTTAATATCTGTTGTGTTTTATAATAATTTAGTCCGAATGTCACTAGTTATAGTTTAGCTACAAAGCTAGCTACCTATTCCTGGCTCGCCCAATTTTATCTGTAACTTTTGAATTAATACTTTTAAATGAATAATTTACATAATAATACTATTTATAATGAACATTTACATGAAACAGACGTTAGACTGTAATTCCGGGTTTCACCTGCCTTACAGTGAATGAATGAGGGGGCGCTATAGAGCAGATGAAACTCGAACGGGCACACGCGACATAAGAAAACAGAAGAAAGCAAATAAACCACCGGAACAACCGCGACGTTTCGAAACAAAAACAACGGGCGAAAGATAAGGAGTTTGTATGTACTTTTAGAGGGTTAGCTTTAAACCTCCGGAGTGCGGAACCGAATCTGAAGAGTCGGCAGATACCTTACTTAATAGCTAACATATTCTAGCAGCTAGTTAGCATAGATAGCTCGCGGCATACAGAATGCGGCAAATAACGCAAACTTGAGGGTGACTTTGACATTAAATATCAAAGCGAAAATTATTATTGAAAAGAAGGTATATTATGTTTCTTATTTTCCGAACTAAAGGAATCTCTCAGAGCCCGGATAGCTCAGTCGGTAGAGCATCAGACTTTTAATCTGAGGGTCCAGGGTTCAAGTCCCTGTTCGGGCGAACAATTTTTGTGGCTCTTAGGGGGAAATCGCCACTTTTTTTCAATAAGTCTAGATTCATTACAGCACCACTTGCCCTAGACTTCTTAAATTTGGATCAGTCCCAGTGTCTAAGGCCAGTGTTTTTTGAGCCGGACCTGGTCTAATGAGGACTAGACAAATATTAAACAAAAGAGGTGAAATCTCTGTAGCATTAATACAAACAATTGAGAAAGTGCCAAAGCTCACAGCGTAGCCCATTTGGTTTTCATTTGTATTCATACACCACACGTTTTGAAAATGAACAGGAGAAGACAACACCGTTTCTATTTAAAACGTGTTTTCACTCCTTTTTACACAGACTGACAAAAATCTTCTGAAACTCCAGGGTACATTTGTTGCAGCAACCCGAATGTCGCACCTCATTCTGGGCCAAAATTAGAAAGAACCCTACACACAAAATTTGCATGGTGCTGCCATATGGCAACACAATTCAACAGAGGGATAATGGCTCAGTGTTTAGCCATGCAATTTCAATTCAGAGCCACTAGGAGGCTCTCAGAGAGAAGTGCCATAGGACACATAATGTTAAAAAAAAATCCAAAATGATTATGTGAGTGTGTACATATAAAGGAGGCCTATGCATTTGCCTTACACGTTGAGTGATGGGAGTGTAACTGGTGCTGTCCCCTGGTGCACTGATGGTAGATGTCCCTGTGCTGGTGACAGCTCTGGCAGCCATGTAGGGCAGCCGATGGGGGGCAGCTGTACTGGAGGAGGACCATAGTGATGGTGATGATGGACAGCACTTCCCCTTGGTTTGGCATCTGGCCTCACAAAAATAGGGGTTGCCTGGTAACCATTCTGGAAATACAAATTTGGTGCTTTTGTGAAATCACAGCATGACAATTATGTAAGTGCAGACTTCAGTGGACCTGGCTGTGCTCTCTCCCTCTCTCTACCTGTCCAAGATATGCAGTGTGAGTGGCACCATGATTGGGCCCTCCAGGTGGTGACAGGGCCATAGGAGGCATGGCTTTCAGCATCATATTATGCATTATGATTTGGTGCATCTGAGCATTTTGCATCAGCATCAGTTCCACCATGCCTACAAGATAAGACAAACAAATACAGACATGGGAATACAGAATCCTCAATGAGATATACATGTACAGTATATGTAGTGCTACATACCCTCTTTGATGCTGCCTGAGTGAGATGCCAGGTTTGGCTGAAGCATGGGTATCTGGGTAATCAGAGGCTGTTGTGGCAGCTGTTGTATGATAGTGGAAGGCTGCTGGGGTAGCTTCAGAGGGAAAGAGAGAAATAATTGCTTCTTATACAAATATATTTAATAAAAGGCGATCCATTCTTTGACACTAGTTTCATGTTACACTGTATGTTACAATGTATCTTCTCATCTAATTATTTTTTTAAAAAGCACATCATTTTACAATTGTACAAACCACAAAATATTTCATAAAGCAAAACAATATCTCTCAAAACACATTTCATGTTCATGCTGCGAAATGCTGTTTTCTGTTTAGCTGTGTTTTGTGAAATGTTATTAGATTAGATTAGATTAGATAGCTCCTTTATTGTCCCACAGTGGGGAAATTTACAGTGCTACAGCAGCAGTTAGAAAAGTTACAAAAATGTTTTTTTTTTTAATTTAAAAGGAAAAAAAGAAAATTAAAAAATAAATTAAAAAACAATATACAGATATATACAGATATATACAGGTGTATATAAATATGAATTATAAATGTATTGCACTTGTCCATTTTTCTGTTGGGGGGGGGGGGGGGGGGGGTTACTGAGAGCTGTACTTGTTGTACAGTCTGACAGCTGTAGGAAGGAAGGACTTCCGATATCGCTCCCTCAGACATTATGTTATGTTTTCTGAAATGCAATTGTGTGTACTGAAATGTCCACCACACATAAATGTTATTGAAATATAAATACACAAATATAAATAAAAATGAAATTGCACATATGAAAATGGCTATATGGTCAAATAGCAAGGTCAGGATTAAGGACATCAGAATTTTTCGATTCTGAGATATCAATAGATTTATTACTGCTTTTACTTGTTGCAGCCAGGATTAAAGTGCAATTTTAGTACGTAAAAGTCAATAAATGAGCCAAAATAGAGAATAAGAAAGAGGAAGAAAAGATTATATACATTAAATGGAATACTGAGTATCTTACAGTCTGCTGAATAATGCGTGTGGGCTGAGGTGGGGCAGGTGGTGGTGGTGGTTGTGTGGGCAGGTTCAGCAGAGTTGGTGCTGGCTGGTGGATGTGAGTTGGTCCCATGTATGGGAACAATGGGGGCAGCTGAGGGACGGAGGCATGATGTGACTGGTAGTGTTTCCGTGACCCTCCCCAGGTGTGAGGTCTGTTGAGCTCCTCTAACATGTGCTGTTCCTGCACAAAAGATCCCAAACAATATACAACACATTATACACATCTCATGCCAGGTCAACAAGTAAATACTTAAGACATCAGACTCAATTTTTTCTGCCTTTTGCTTGCCTTCATTTTGCAGTCTTCACCTCAATTTCTTAGAGTGGGCAAGTCTATTCTTGCATTAATGGGTAAAGCCTTCATTATTAGAATGTAGGGATATAAAGGTTTTTGTACTAACCCTCAGTCTTTGCAGTAGTTCTTGTTTTCGCCTCAGTGCACGGTGCAATGCGTCCATCTGTCCATCGTAACTCCCTGAACAGAAAAAATCATGTTCTCACTAATTAACACTGAATGTTTATGTTTCATGTCAGCCTTCTGTACTAGCTCTAACATCACCTATCAAAGTAAATACATGTTTCAAACTAATGTTGGTGCTAGATATTATTTTATGAGCAACAAAACATTAATTATATATTAATACTTAGTATCAAATAAATGTCGTAAAATATGTAAAATACAAAACACAATAAAATATATCTTACTTGCAGATTGGGCAGACTCTGCTCTTTCCTCCATATTGTGCTTTTCGTTTTCCAGTCTCTATGGATGTCAGTAAAGAAAAGTTCTGAAACATTTTGATGCACAGTACTTAAGAAAAAAAGTATAAACAGAAACCAAGCTGAACTATTTCACAGGTGAATAATGGAGAAGAAGAAGTATAATTGTGAGTGAATTTGCAACAGTTTCTTATTAAGTATATCCACTGCTCACCTACCTTCTCTAGCAGTTTGAGTTTAAGTTTTGTCATCTGATCAACCATGGGATTGCCATGCTAAAGGTGAGAAGAATGACGGTTTAATTGTCACTGGTGTAAACAGCTTTCACGCAAACAGATTCTTTAATTACCTGAAATTGTGGCATTTGGCGTCACACACACTTGATGCTCCTCTTTGTGTTTGAGTCAAACTAAGCCACACATTGGTTGCCATGGGATGCATCTGTTTACCACTGGTGCCTCACAATGACCTTCCTAGTTGGTTTCTATAGAGCGAGTGGGTGAAGAGAGGGAATCATCAAATAGCCACTTCAAATTAGTTTAGTACATTGAAAGCACATTTGAAAGGAATCTTTTAACCGGGGTACCTGACTGTTGTTTTAGGCTTGAAAAACTGTGACCCTATCCTGAGGTGCGGTTAAATAAGCTATAAAACAAAAAATTAAAACGTGATCTGGCTTTTCACTTTTGTGAGGCTCTGTTGGGTCAAAGTTGGGTGTTAAAACTGTTCATGACAGTCACTCAATAATTGAAATAAAAATAATTTAGCTGCTTAGATACACGTCTGGCCTATGATAGGAAAGACAATTGGTGTATTAATTACAGATAACAAATAAATTAAAAAAAAACATTACTGTTGTTGTCATGGTTAGAATATAACTAAGATGTTTTCGGCATCAGGTTGCCCTAGTAACCGCTCAACAGATTTTGCACTGACAGTTTCAAAAGTGTAAGCGCGGTTATGGGTTGCATTGGCAAACCCCTATTGGCTGTAACATCTGTCAATCAAAACTAGGTTACATTATACTGTCATCTCATTGGTTATGTAGATGCTATACAAAATAGAAGGTGGCTTATTATTTTGCGGGAATATCAACGCAAACCCCATTGGATGAAGATGTGGAACTCGATGATTTAATTGGTTCGTTCATTCAGGGAAACTCGATAAGGGCGGAGTTGAACTGTCTTGGCGGCCATATTGAATATTATCTGTTGACAGTTGTGTCCAAAGGAAGCTCAAAGATTTTGTTTTAGCTAACTTATGCTAGACGTGCAGGATTTATTGAGCTTTTCAACTGATTTGGGACACTTGTCCTAAACTTTTCATGTTTTCATTTTAACCAAGCGATGGATGAAGATGAACGGCAGAGAAAAGTAGAGGCTGGGAGAGCGAAGGTTTGTTGCTACTTGCTAATTTTGCACGCTAGCAGTTGGCTAACTCTTTTGTCATAGCTTTGTCAACTGCTAACTAACGTCCACGCCACTCAAAGATATTTGTGTTTATGTTCATATATGTTTCGTTTGGCATTGCCTAGTTTCACGTTATACTCAAATCGTGGACAAATAATTCAACTAAGTGATTAGCGTTATCACTTGCGGTAACGATAACAATAACGGTGATGGAGTTGACTTTCTTGTGCGCACTTGGAGCTCAACAAAGCAGAGAGATATAAATATAGCCTTCTTATTCATTATCACAAGGGAGCTAAGCCATTAACCTTCTAAATGAATGTTTACTAGTTTTTAAACTGTTGTCTTGGACCAATGTCAGTGAATGAAAGCCTTTAACAGACGGTGGGGTTGATTCACAGCTTGTTAACGTTACGGTCCTTTCTTTGTTTGTGCCTTTTTTGTCATTGCAACATTCACCACATGGGAACAGTTTACAGCCGTAAAACGTGTCTAATATAGAAGTTCTGCTGATTATAATATAATTTTACACCCTTGATAACACATGACCTAATGAGAATTTAAATGTCTTTTAAGCCTAAATAACTGTCCACCCAAGTAAGATGTAGATGTTCTGGGATGATGACTTCTGTCTTGAGTTTCCCCAGTAGAATTATTTCCCCAGAGTGTGAAATGGCTGCTGTGGTCATTGCCCACATTTTTAATGAGCAAGCAGCCTGTTCTCCTGTGATGGGAGGCCATATTAATAAGGAACCAGTAATTAAGAAGGATATAACGTTTTCCTGTCTTGACGCCTTTCTCTCTAAAAATTAGCTTCAAACTAGGTCACTTTGAGACTAAGTACTTAATCTTTACCACATATAAAAACAACTGGTTGTCATGAGTCTGTTGCACTATACTTATGAAATAACTCAACCACTGATATTCCTCATGACAGAAATCTTCCAACATGCCACGGAGCCCATCGGTAAGTATAAAAAGGTGGTGGCTGGCTGAGCTGCTTAGCTTTGTCATGGGAGTGTGGGTCTGTTGTGGACATTCTTGTTTCTCTCGGGCAGACAATCAGGACTTTATTCTGCTCTTCTGTGCTATATTGTGATTGCTATCAATATTTGAGAATAAAATACCAAATTTTTAAAATAATTACTTGCAGCACAACACAGATAATCAAGATTTTTATCCAGAAAGTAACTCTGCTTAAAATTTTAGCTGAAAGTCTTCTTGAACCTGCACACTTTACATAGACTGTCATGTTGATTGCAGGCCATTGGGTGGTGCAGTGAGCCCATGAGATTTGGTAACAGGATATGTTGGCCTTGCATCTCACATGGATGGTGTTGCTATGGCAATGCAGTCACTGCCACTTGCTTTTACTGTGTTTATTGCATCAAAAATCTTCTGTGCCAAATTGAGAGAAAAATTGTATCCCAGGCATCCTGATATTTCCATTGTTGATAACACAATGGCAGTATTCAGCTGCGGCAGCACAGTTGCATCTGATTTGGCCACCACGAGCCATTCAGTCAGACATGGAAGTGGCCTTGGGGTAAACAAAGCTCATCTGGCTGATGTCTTTATGAGACAAGATTTGTGTTGTGTCAGGCAGAGGCAGGGTGGACACAAAGGGTGGAGTATCAGATGATGGCTATGTGAAAAGAATTGTAAGTGTGGTGGGATTCAGGAAAGAAAGGGATGATTTCAAACATCATACACTTTTATGAATCAAGTGGAAGCAAGCGGATGTTGGGATGGTTGCATTGCATGGAGCCAAATAATGAAAAATATCATCTGAACCCTGGCACACATGCAGACTCAGTTTTTTCATGCACATGTATGTAACTCATTGCACAAAGCAACAAGTAACTCTCCGCAGGCTGTGTCTTCTCAAATTGAATTGAGCATGCACCCTCTGATGATGCTTGCCACACACAGCTTATGTCTCCTCCTCTCCATGTAAATGCATCTACCAGTCTCCACCCTCTTCTCTTAGTCTAGACACATTGTAGCCCTTATCCAGAGTTTGTGGATCCCTCTGCACTGAACGTTGGCTATTGCCGGTAATTTTAGGATGAGAGGTTCGGCAGAATGTGCTGTTTCCAACGACTGGAACATCTACGCCTGGACAGTAGTGCTACTGCCCTGTTAAGGAATAATTAACGGGTTTGACCACTATCAACGAAGGAGATTGATGATTGACTGTCAGATATTGATGGAGTGCTTCACGAGGGTCCCTGTTCCAACGTCAACTGCTGTAATCTGATTTAAGCTGCTTAAGGAAGAGAGACGGGCAGAGAGACAGAGAGAGAGAGTGTGTGACAGTGAGAGAAAGAGGAGTGTATTGCAAAGAGAAACAGCCTGAGGTGGATTTGTACCTATTCTGCCCTACTGGAATTCAAGCTAAATTACATGGATTGGTTGGAAGTTTTTTTTACTGTGGATGAGTTTTTCTGGCTTAGATGCATGATGTTCTTTTTTAATACTTTTTTTTCCAGTATGATCTTGTTTTTTTTTTTTTTCCAACTTTTCCAGCAAGCTGAAAAATGTGAACTTTCTTCTGTTTCTTATCTGCTGAGAGGTTGTCCAATGTGTGTCACTAAATCTCCCACAGGCTTGACGTTTCTCTCTCTGGAGATCTGATAATATTTAGCATCACCTCATTTGAACTTGCCCACCAAGTCAGGTTATGGTGTACTCTATTTTGGGATTGAGTTTGGGATTTCTTCTTGTTTCACCTGTCTTTTTTTTGCTGTACAACCCTGACTTATCAAAATAAGGACATCCAAATCTTTTCTTCTTCTTCTCTTTGCGGGGACAATCAACAACTTGTACTTCCATGCATATGTTCTTTGTCAAGTGATTCAGAATGACCTTTTGATTCCTTTTTTATTTTACAAATGAGGAGATAATTCTGAACTCTGTTACACATTTGACCCCTGAGCTTCACCATGCTGATAGTGTGGTGGTGCTCAGTGGTCCTGACATATGTGTCCATCTACCTTTCGCTGTCCTTCCTGCGCAGCTTGCTAGCTTCCGACAGAAGCGGGCGAAAAACAACGGTGCGGGGGCGGCGAAAAAGACGCAGAAGAGGAAGGGCAATGCTGTCTCGCAAAATGACTGCTCAACGCAAGACCGCCAAGTAGAACTGGCACCTTCGTCAGCCAATAACACAGAGCTGAACAGCAAAACCAACCATGAGGTACACAACTCATCACATACAGATCAACAGTCAGGCATGAATCATGGACTTATAGAGGAAAATTAAGAAGTTTTATTTATTAAAAAAAAACAGCAGGTCATTTTCACCCCATACAATAATTTTACTGCATGAGTTGCCTCACAATTTTTCAAGGGTCACACTACTTGAACTCCAGTATTTGTCTAATTTTGTTTGTTTATTGTGTGATTTTTACCAGGGGTCCATGCCCCCTGCTTGGTAAACATACATTAGAAAAATGGGTCACTAACCATCACATTGCCTGTAAGGCATGTTGTCATAGCAACCTGGTGAGGATTATCTATGGCTCTCTCTACTGCCTCTTTTTAAAAGGGAAAATTCAAAAGTGTACATGTTTGTGGCAGATTGTTTGTGTTCTGTTGTAAAAAATTAATTCTAATTCTAAAATGTTTTTTAGGAATCCCAAGAGCACAAGAACCCAGAGGTTCAGCAGGAGCAGCAAAAGGATGAGCCCCCCACCCCAGAGCAAAGCCCCTCCCCTGTGCAAGAGTTGATAGATGAGGAGCTTGTTACACTTACCGGCAAAGAGCAGCTAAAGGTATAGTCTACGGTTACATGTTTACAGGAAATATCATCTCTTTTCTGTCGTGCATGCTGAGTCATTTGACTAAAGCATTGATTTGTCTGAGGAGCAATTTTGTAATGTCTTCTAATTAGTTCCTTTTGGCTATTTTGTGTAGCTGTAAAGGACTAGGATAGGCTAAGGAATCACATGACATGACTTGTAATAGGCAAGATGGGTTTCCAGTGATGAATGACCAATTGGCGTTTTGAATCCTACTCCGAATTCACCTTAAATGGTTCTACAAATCAGTTCTGTTTACATGCCATGTTGATGATGCAGTGTATTTAGATGTGTTTGGCCATATGGAATAATTTGTCTTCATGCTTTGTTTAGCCACTAAGACAAAACAAGCTATGGTATTGAAGCATGGCTGTGTTCTATGTCACTGCCAACCCACGGGGAATGTAAATGTCTGTTCTGCTTGACTGTGCTGATGTGGAAAATGCAGCATAATTCATCTGTACAAAATGTGTATGTCTGTGTGCAGAAAAATGAGCTTAAACCATGTTATTTTCAATGTAGAAATGTAATTATAATACTCTTCTTGAGTAATATTCAGGCTTTTATGTTTTGGTCTTATTTTTTATTTTATCTGGCATCATATTAGTGTACTTTCTGACTTGCTACATGGAAGAGAATTTGTGTAACCTATGTTTCTACTTAGGGCTTCTTAGAGATAGCAATGCATGCTATACTCACAAGCATGTGTTTTGTATCTTTTCTCTGTATATCTGTGCCTATATTATAGTATCATATTGACCCATTCTTTTACACTTACAGCAGTTACAGCATGCTGTAGAGAAGCGCAATGAGATAATTGCCAAGCTCAGTGCCAACCTGCAGGAGGCCCTGGCGAGTAGAGACCAGGTACAACTGGAGGTACGATCGCTTACTGGGCAGGTCCAGGGGTTACAGATACAGCTCCAGCAGGTAAGCGTAGCTCAAAATCACATCTAGCAAATTACCACTTTCAAGTTTTTGTTTTCTGAATTTTAAGATGTAAGCATCACAGTAACTGAACTTCCATCCTTAATTTGTGTCTCACACAGACAGGCGTAGAGTTTCTGCGCATCAAAAATCAGTCCGGAAATGAAATCTTTAATCGCCAGCAGCCACAGTTTGGCCTTGGCTCCAAGGATGCAGACCTCAGTCATAAGGAGGTGTTATTGGGGGAATCGGAAAGTGAAAATCCTGGTTCCCAGTCAAGTGTGGAAAGCTTGGCTGCTCACAGTGACACTGAGACCGACTCTATTCTGCACAAACTGAGAGCTGAGCTGGAAGAACAAAGGCAGCAAAGCCAATGCACATGTGCTGAATTAGCAGAGGAGAGGGCGAATCACCAACATGTGCTGTCTATCCTGGAGGAGGAAAAGAAAGGCAGGAAAATTGAGCAAAAAGCAAGTGAGGCACAGGTGCAGGACCTACAGTCCCAGTTGAGCCAAGTCCAAAGTCAGTGCCTTGAGATGCAGCAGTACAAAGAAGAGAAGGAGAAGCTCAACAGAGAAGTTCTGGAGCTGAGGAAAAAGTGTCAAGAGGAAGAAGATGCAAAAAGGAGATTTGATGAGGAGCAAGCCACCTCTGCCCTTCGTCTCGCGAGCCTTGAGGAAGCAATGAGGATGATGAAAGAGGAGCACAAGAAAGAGCTGGAGAGAGTCAGGCAGCTGTTGGAGGATCGGGAAAAGGAACTTAAATTCAGAGAGGAAGAAGTCCTTGGACTTAAAGCTTCTAAGAATCGCCAGAACCAAGTCAGAGCTAGTTGTAGTTATGAGGAGAGGCTTGGTGTAGATGATGCTGATTTTGAGAGTGGATCTGATCGGGACATAATGAATGTATCAGTACCTGGGAACCTTCTGATGGAGCGCTACTTATCTTCAGCTCCTCCTGCACACTCTCAATCTTCAGTGGTCAATGAAAGCTTTGAACATTGCAGTCAGCTTGACATATCTGCAGACCACAGGTTAGAAAGAAACAAAACATGTTTTTGTTTTTTGTTTTCTAGGCTAAATGGATCCCTAATCTGTCTCTGTGTGTTTTTTCCCAGTTTTGAGCTGAACAGCAAAGTGTTTGGTGACCAGCCTCTGCTGTCCATTTCAAACTGTCCCCACAAAGAAGTCGACAACCTTCACAACATCTTTAACCCAGAGTGCTCACCCGGCATCCCGGAGGCTGATGATTCCAATCCTCAGTCTCTGTCTCGGTTACTTAACTACTCCACCACTGGCAAGCTGGAGATGAGTAATGTTTCAGAGCAACGTTTTGAGGAGTCATACCTGGAAAAAGATTGTGAAGAGCTCCGTGAGCAGTTGCTTCTCAAGGACAGGGACCTAAACATGTTAGGAGAGGAAGTCCTCAAGAGTGCTGAAGAGCTGGAGGAGGCCAGGAGCAGGTAGTGAAGTTAATTTGGGAATATGCTGGTTATTTATTTGCATTTTTTACCCAAATAATTTTCTTATAAAGGTATGATTTCTCAATTTTTAGTTTTAATTCAAAGGAAACTGGCTATACCCGATTTGAAGTTATTTAGATTAAAATCCAAGTTAAACGTGAATAAATGGTGTCATTTAATCATTCTCTTTTGAATAGACTGTAAAAAGGTTTTTGTGTGTATGTGTTCAGGTGGGCCCAAGTAACAGAAGAGCTCAGGCAGGCTCTCTGGGAACTTGAGGAGGAAAAAGAAAAGAGGAGACAAATTGAGGAGGAGATGAACTTGAAATCCCACGAACAAGACAACCTTAAGAACAGACTCAGTGCCTTACTTGAAGAGAAAGCAAATGAAGTAATGTTGATGGGAAAGGAGGCTGAGACATCCTTGCTATTGCCTGCTACCTTTTCACCAGTGGAGGAGGATAAACTGGTAGGGGAGCTAAAGAAGGAGAAAGAGAAGGAGTCTGTACTCCTTTCTCATCAAAATCAGCAGGAGGTGCCGGTAGCGTCTCTGCAGGAGATAAAGCAAACTGCAGAATTGACCAAACAGAGCTCTGACAACCAGCTGGAAACACTACAGGTATACCAGTATAATAAGCTTTCTATAAATGTAGAGAGTAAACATGCCATTTTCTGCACATATATATTGGGAATAACAGCAAAGCCATGACACAATGACTCATTCGGGGTTTTTTTCTCAGCAAGATTAATATTAGATATATCCTTCATGAGCAGCAATTTGCTTGTACTAAAATGCTTAAAGGTCAAGGCAATTATTTGGATAGACAAATGTGATAAAATGTGCAAAAAAGCTAATAATTTTTATTTTTTTCTCCTTTCAAGGCCCGCTGTGATGATCTCATGTCAGAGCTAGAGGAGACTCAAATGAAGTATAAAACTGCATCCAGTCTACTAGATCAAAGAACTATGGAGCTTGACGCTGCATTAAAGGAGCAGGAAACTACAAATGCACAGTTTCTAACTGTTGTAACAGAGGTTGGGCGACTGCAGGATGAGCTGGAGAAGAGCCGACGCAGTCTGGACAGTGCTGAGAAACAGAGGAGTGAACTGGAATCTCAGATACTCTGCCTGCAACAGAACCTCACCAACCTGGAGGAAGCAAATGCCCAGGCAGTGTGGGAAAGAGAGGAGCACAGGAACAAAGAAGAGGAGATGGATGAACAGATTAAAAAGATGGAACAGGTGCTTGAGGAGGAACTTGAACAGTTTGAAAATCTCCTAAAAGCCAAGGATGTAGAGGTGAATATAAATTTATATGTGCATTTGATGAGGTGCAGGTTGGCTCTTCACAGGGGTCATTATGGTGTACAAAATGATTTTCACAGCTGGTCGAAGAGAAGGAGAAGTGGGAGGAAGAGCGGCAGGAGAAGGAGAAAGCGCTCCTTGATGTGAGGCATATTCTGGAGGAGCAGACGAGGGAGAGGGCGGAGGAGGTGAAGGCGCTACTGGACAGGCAGGCCCAGGCTGTGGAGGAGGCTACAGAGAGGCTCAGGGCATCTCACCAACAGGAGATAAAAGACCTCACGGAAAAACATCAACAAGAGGTGAGATTTATTAACCACCCAAACTTTGAAGGGCATGAATTTGACATTTTTAAAAAATGTAACAAAAATGGATTGTTAAATGAAATATTTATCCCATATTTACTCATTCTTCTGCACAGAGATTGTTATTTATGTTTTGAATCACAATACATGATACTGATATCTAAATATTTCTCTACATTTATTTTGTATTACTTAAAAATATGAGAAGATTGTGCAGCCTTGGTGGTGCTAAATGCTGTAAATTTTTTCCAGTTTTGTCATTTCCTGGACATACTAATGCTTAATTGCCTATGTGTAGATTTCGGAGTTTAACACCCGCCTGGAGACAGAACTGCTGCAGCAGCAAGCCACTAAGGAGGAAGAACAGAAGAAACAGATCAGCCTCATCAAACAGGTATTCGAAAGTTCCACCATTGTACTCAGACATCTGCAACCAGGCTTCTTTACTTTTCGTATGGTTTTACCATTGTTTTATATAATTGTTCAGCTTCTGCCCATTGCTTGTGTTCCCTCCTCTGCAGGTGACTGAACGCGAGCATGAGAGAATGGTGTCAGAGCTGGTTGTCAAACACAATGAGGAGCTCAGTAAACTAAGGACAGAGCTCTCCCTGGAGTTGATGGAAAGCTTGGAAGCTGCCCACCAGACTGAATTGCAGCAAGCACAGGTAGACTATATACACACCCACATACACATATAAATTACATATAGCAACGGAGGAGTGCCAACTAAATGCCTCAAATGCTAATGCATTTCCCTCCTGCCTTATTGTCACTACTAGATTCAGGCAAGCTCCAACATATAAACAGTACATTATTCTTTCATTCCCTAAGGTCCAAAAGACCCTGGAACTTGAAGCATTGCGGCTGGACCTGATAAGTGCCCACAATTCCCAGATGGAGCTTCCTCAGGCTTCCCTCAGGGAGACGTTCGCCAAGGAGACTGCACTTATGCAGATCCAGCATCAGTCAGAACTGGACCAGATCAAACTGCAGCAGGAGAGAATGCAGGAGTTGCATCACCAAGACATGGGTGAGTCTAGAGTCAGTCGGTGTTCTTTTACATCTGCCATTGAGTGCACTCAACATGTGTGCTGTGGATAAGTCACCATATTTCATTGGCTTTAGGAAAAATCACATGACTGATGTGGACAAAGCCTTTCATTTGCGTTGTATGTGTTTGTTCAGATGAGTTGAAGCAACAGTGGGCGGCTCGAGTCGTTCAGGAAAGAGCCTCCATGGAGGAAAAGCAGGCCAAAGAGATACAGGTCAAGCTTTAAACCTGTATCTGTGATTTAATTACCAAATTTATCCCATTTGTATTGTTTATTATAATTCATTAAGATCTCTTTTCACAGGCTTTAAGGTCTGAGTGGCTGAAGGAAGCTGAAAGCAGACAGTCAACCCTCCAGACATCTCTTTCAGAGACACAGAGCAGACTTACTAGCACCCAGACCGAGCTTTCCAGCTCTCGGTCATCCCTCACCCAGGCCAACGATGCTCTAACCGAAGCCAAGGCAGCTCTGTCCCATACCCAGTCAGAGCTGCAGGATTCAAAGAGAAGGCTGGAGGAGTTCCACACCTCCAGTAAGGAACAGAACCAAAAACTAGAGGAGGAAGTCAAACAAGCTTTGACTGACAGAGATGCTGCTGCTCGTAAGTTTCATTGTGCTACAATGCATACTTCTACCAAGACAGGAGATTTGTTTGGGATTTGCAAGGATTAATTGTGCAAAATCTGTGGGCATTTTAGGATTTTGCAAGCAGTCCTAATTTTTTTTTACAAAAAAAAAACTTGTTTTGTGAATAAGGTGCTCTGGAGGAGTTGGTTTGTAGTCATCAGGCAGTGCTTCAGGAGACAGAGCAGCAAGTACTCCACCTAGAGGAGAAGGAACGGCAACTGCAGCAGGAGGTGAGTTCACTGAAAAATATATATACGAAACTTTCTTAATTTTTGTAGTGTTCAGGCGTCTCTGTAAAACAATGTCAAACTGTAAATAAGTCAAACCTTAAACATTTAGCTTTTGTAAAACATTACAATGCATTAAGTGTTGCATCCTCTCTGTGAACAAGGTATTCCGCCTGCAAAAGGAGAAGGACTTGTTGAAGCAGAGCTCAGAGGAGGAAGTAAGTCACCTCTGGGCCCAGCTGGAGAGTATGAGGACTAGTCGACAAGAGCTGGGAGGTGAATTTGATGAACATCTAAGCATTTTATGGCAATCTACTTGTTTGTTTGCTTTTTTTTTTAAACCAGAAATTAAATGATACTCGTGTACACTATGTAGGACATGTTTAAAATATTTTATTGCATTGTCGGTCTGTTGACATTGTCTCTCTTGATACCTTATTGCCCCGCAGAGCTTAAGGAGCAGTTGCTAGCTCGATCGTGTCGCGTTGATGACATTGAACACCTAAAGGCAGAGTTTAATCAACAGAAACAGGAAATCAAAGAGCAGAATGAGGCTGAGCTGGAAAGCCTGAGGAGGTATGTGTGCACAAACAGGCAGGCATGCATGCATACATGTAGTCTTAATGAGTTTTATTTACAGTTTTTTTTTTTTTTTTTTTTTTTTTTTTAACTGAACTGGTTTGCACAGTGTATCTTCTAGACAATTTATTAATTATATGTCAGCTGTTCACTTCCTACCTTTATTTGGGTGCACGTTTTAATGCACTCTTCCTTCAGGTACTTTGAGCAGCGGTTGGCAGCAACAGAAGAGAGCTACAGAGAGGAAATTGCTCTACTCCAGCTGAGGCTGGTAGAGGGTGCATTGGAAGAATCTGTGCTTAAAACCACAGATGAGAGGTAGGCCTGCAGATTGATATCAAAGACAAGCTGAAAACTTGGATTAAGTTCTGACTATCAGCACATTTGGTCTCTGTTTCAGTTTCATATCTCAAGGTAAAGCTGAAGAAGAAAACCATGAGCTGCCAGAGAAACAGAAGGTAAAGGTGAACACATAATGTGTGCACATTAAATGCATAAGAACTCTGTTGCCAGATAATTGTATGATACAGAATTGGTTGGAATTTTGAAACCGTTGACCAAAATATAACGTGGCTTAATGGTATTTTCCGAAGTTATTTCTGTGGTCATCATTATGAGGTGTATGTTAAGCATTGTGCTATGTCCAATTCAGGAATTGCTTGACAGTTTGCACCTTCAGCTTGAGGAGCAACACACAACAGAGCTGGCCAACCTCCGATCATCTTTGCTTCTTTCCTATAAGGAAGAGCTGCAGGAGGTCAGACATACAAATTTGGTCCCTTGGTCTTTTTTTCTTTTGTGCCTCACAAAATCATCAACTATTCTATAAAATTTAGGTTATTAATATCGAAGTACCCTTACACACGTATGTCCTTCAGGTGCGTTCGGACCTCACAGATCATTACTACGAAGAACTGCAGGAGATGAAGACTCATCATGCTTTGGAGCTAGAGCAACTCAGAGCCAAACTCTCTGAAAGTCATCTACAAGGTACTTTCTGTGTACTTGTAAAACATTTTTAGTTTGATATTTAAGAAGTAGTAAAATTAAATCTTTTGCCTTTTCCCTAGACCTCAGAAGGGTCCATTTAGAGGTGGCAAGGCAGGTTGAGGTGAGACTAAAGTACATTAATCTTTACCTCAAATCACCCTTTGGATTTTCCCTATGATGAAATGCTATTGTAATTTTTATTAGGTTGAGGTTGAACAGAGAATGTGGTGCCACACTGAAGAGTTGCAGACAAGCATGATCATCATCCACACCCTGGAGAGCAGACTTGCTGACTTAAGCATCCAACATGAAGCAGAAATGCAGAACAACACACAAAAAGTAAAAAAATAAAATAAAAACATGGTTTTAGGAGTTGATATTAATACAATAGTACACTGTGGTAATGTTAAAATGCTGTCAGTTGAAACAGGAGTTTGCTGAGGAGCTCGTTCATCTTGAGGATGCTCTGAAACAGGAGAGGAAAGATGTGCAGAAGGAGATTAAAAAGATAAGTGAAGAGCTCCAAGTGCAGCATGAAGCTGAGGTTTCTGCCTTGAGAACAGACTTTGAGAGAGAGATGAAAAAGGAGAGGACATGCTTGGAAAAAGCACTCCAGGAAGAGAAGGAGAAGCTGAAGTCTCTACAGACTGCACTGGAATACAATCAGAGTAAGATCAATTAGTAGATTCAAAAGCACAACAATATTCACATTATATAGATTCCAAGCAGATAAGTATTAGGAATTCAAGTAATTATTCTTCAATTTGTAACTTATTGTGTGTGTTTTAGGCCCACAGGTCCTGTTGGAGAGGCAGAAATTGGAGGCCCATTATAACCGTGAGCTGCAAAAGGCAAAAAGCTGCATGGCAACGGATATCCAGGAGCTCACTGTTCTCCTCCAGATGCAGACCGAGGAGCAGCTACGCAAAGCCCAAGAGAGGTGAGTAACTCCAGCTGGAGGTTAATGGTTCATCAGGATGACTAGACCGGTAACATAAACTATATTTGTATCATTATGTTAAGCAAGTTCTACTTTGATTACAAATACAGTGATGGTCTCAAAATATAAATAAAAATATTCAAAACTGGGAAAAAATGTATAGAATAATTTCTCTAGTTACTCTCTCTAATTTATACAGTAAATAGTTCTGGACTTTGCAGCTTTTTGGTAGATTTAACGTTCTGTAATTTATATGTTCACTCAGGTTTCAAGAGGAAAAGGCAGAGTCTGAGCAGTGTTTGGTGCAGAAATATGAAATCTCTCTGGCAGAGCTTAATAAGAGCAAACATCAAACTGAGCTGGACCATGAGAGACTCCTAAACAAACACTCTCAAGAGATGGACACACTCAATACCAAACACAAATCTCAGCTCGATTCACTCAATGCCAGTCACAGAGATCAGCTTGCAGCCATGTCTGTTGACCTTGAGTCCAAGCACAACGCTGAGCTTGTTGCCTTGGAAGCAGCCCTTAATTCCAAACGGAAGGCAGACCTTCAGAGTCTGGAGGCTGTTTTCCAAGAAACCAATCAAGCTCAGCTTGAGGCTCGAGAGGCAGAGTTGGTTCGCAAACACCAGGAAGAGCGGGATGAACTGGAAAAGAGGATGCTGGGTAATATGGACACTTTGGAAGCCACATACCTGAAGGAAATTCAAGTAAGTACAGTCATAGGAACCAAAATCCAACACTGTTATTTTTTTTTTTTAATGCCATTGTCTTTGTTTAATTTCAGACACTGCAGGAGGAAATGGTGCAGCTTAAAGAGAGACACTTTAAAGATGTTAGTCGTCATAAATCAGAGCATCAACAGATAATGGATCGTCATATCACAGAGCAGCTGTCAATCAGAGAGGAACTAAGGAAGGAGCTGGCTCAGCTGCATATGGAGAAGTTCACTGCCATGGCAGCGGAGCTCAGCCACATTCACAAGGTGAGAAAAGGCTGGTTTGTTGAGCAGGAGGCTACTCTCCAATGGAAGTTTCACTTACAGTAACTAAAAAGTAAAAGTTCAGTCTACTTTTAACGTGAACGTATGCAACATGGAAATTGTTGCCAAACCAACTTGCAACAGTCTAAAAATGAGTTATGCATCTGATGATTGTTTTTACAGACCGAACTGGTTGACCAGAAAGAAGCCTTAGATGCTGAGCACTGCAAAGCTCTGGAGACCCTTAAGAAGCAGGTATTGTTTTTAGTTAATTGCATTGCATAAAGGTTGTCGTGATAAATGCGGGGAAAAATATTCAGGATCAAAAATGTACTATCTGTGGATTCAATAACTAGTCAAATTAAGAATTGAATTATTTGGATATAGTCAAAAACTTCCACATTGTTTTCAGATAACCTTTCTTCACAGCTTTCCAATAAATATGATGCTGTTTTAACGGTCAGCCAAAGTTCACTTTGGGTTGACATTGTGTGCCCTTTGTCAGGTTTTAGAGCTGGAGCAACAACACAGCACTGCTCTTCAGGAGCTCGCCCATTCTTACACTGCAGAGAAAAAGCTACTTGTTGAACAGCACCAACAGCAGCTACAGGTGTGTGTGCACTGCGTGTGTGTGTGAATCATAGAGTGAATGAACATCCCCTGATCTGTCTGGCAATCGGTTAGTGGTTGTCTCTTTGGTTCTCATGGCCCAATGAAGAACGAATTACATGGTCATTGCTCATCCTTCAAGGGCGACACGGTGGTGCGGTGGGTAGCACTGTTGCCTCACAGCAAGAAGGTCGCAGGTTCAAGACCGCCTTGGGCCTGGGTCTGGGGCCTTTCTGTGTGGAGTTTGCATGTTCTCCCCGTGTCTGCGTGGGTTTTCACCGGGTACTCCGGTTTCCTCCCACAATACAAAAAACATGCTCAGGTTAATTGGTAAACTCTAAATTGCCCATAGGTGTGAGTGTGAGAGTGAATGGTGTGCGAATGGTGTGTGTGCCCCACGATTGGCTGGCGACCATCTGGGGTGTATCCCTGCCTCTCGCCTTAACGCGCTGGGATAGGCTCCAGCAGACCCCTGCGACCCCGAAAGGGAATAAGCGGGATAGACAATGGATGGATGGATGCTCATCCTTCATAATGATGCATCTGTGTCAAGAGGCATAGTATTTATTCCCATGTTTTTCACTATGACCAACTCCACATTGATGGTATTAAACAAGTGCACGGCATGCGTCTTCTGTCTTAGGAGTTAAGAGGTATCTCTGCACGGGAGTTGGAAGCATGTCGCAGGGAGCTTGAAGAGGAGTCTGCGAGGCAACGCCAACACTTCCTAGAAGAGGTGGAGCTCCTCAAAGTCCAAACAGAGGAGAGGCTACAGGACCGGATTTATCAACTGAAGGTAAAAGACTGAGATGCCTGAAGGAGATGAGGGGGAAAAAAGGTTAAAAGGGTGTGGATAAATTTGAGGCATTGTTTTTCCTGGAAGTCATTTGTCATGTTCATTGTATTTGTCAATTTTGTATATGTGAAATATATTATAATGGAATTCCCAATTCATTTTATTTCAAGTCTTATGTTTATTTGAGCAAGTGTCCATTACATAATAGCTCTGGATTATTGACAGCTGTAGTGCGTGTTGTGCTATCGTCATCTCTAAGCTCCAGCTGCACCAGTTGATTCCCAGGGTTAGTTCTTTCTCTTGGATTCTGTCCCACTGGAGCTTTATTCAAACCCAGTTTCCACATAATCCCACCATCATAGATATAAAAGTGTTCTTGTCCGTCTGTCTCTCTGCTTTCTGAATCTGTTCTGCTGGGTCCTGTGTGTATTTGTGTTCCTGCTGTCTGAACAGTGGATAAATGGGATGGATCTAAGCTTTTTTATCCTCTGTTGTAGAAGGTATTAAGGCTGAAGGTTCTTTTTTTATCAGACATTTTCACCATCTGAAAAGGGATAGCAGTCATAAGCCAGTAAGAATTGGCAAGGCCTTTGTAGCTGGGCAACAACTAAACATAATATAGCTTTTAAGGTTGTAATTTGCACCTTTTTTAATTCATGTTTCCGCATTGTTACAAGACTGAGTTTGAAGAGCAAAAGGAGGTGGGGCTTGAGGAACAGAGGCGGAGTTTCACATCTCAACAAGAGGAGAAGGAGCGCAGCTACACCGGCAAAATGAGCCAGCTCACTGCCCAGCTGCAGCAGCTAGATGCTGTGGTAGCCCAGGTAACACACACACACACACACACAACACCTACCCAATCTAGTGTTTAACAGGCCATTGTCCATTTCTATAATGCAAATGAAGAGCTTCAGTATGAACCTGTCTCCACTTTAACACAGACACGACCGAGTCTCTGATAAAGGTTTTGTAGTTTGGGTATTACAACATGATTGTTGAGGTTCATCATAAACATTCTAAAGGAGTCAAATGAGACATAATTAGAAAAAAGAAAAAAAGCCAGAAGAAAAACGGTTCTGAATTTAACCATAGAAGGAAAAATATTGTGGCAACAGCCATAGCATTCAAAGGCTATATTTTTATCTGGAATCAAATTATATGTTGTCAAAGAGATTATCACATAAAGGAATCATCAATTTAATCTGACGTATGTATTTCTTTGTGTTGTGTGTTCCCATTTGACGGTAAATGTTAGATAGCAAAATAATCTGTAAAGCTTTTCTTCTTTGTAAAGAGTTTCTATCCCATTCTATTCACTATATTTTGTCTGTTCTGCCTAGGCATTGGAGCAAAGCTTCATCTTGCTAGTTGATTGTTGTGGAGATTTGAAGCATTCTGAAAATTGTATGTTAATTGTCTACTTGTAATTGCCGTGGTTACTGACAAGTGCTTGTTACACAACTAGGAAAAACTCACTCTTTTTTGACTGCATCTAACTGTAGTGAATCCCCACCATGCTAAATGTTTTAAGTTATCAGCATTAATGATGGTATAGTAAATCTATTCTGTTTCCATGGTACGTTACCAGCTTGGCTGAAGAGGGTTGGTAGGGTGCGGTTGTCTAGGCAACAGCATTGTTTTGTTGAGGCAGGAGGCTGCATGAGACGTGTTTGATGGGAAGGAGCGGGAGAGAGAAGAGAAAGAGAGGGAAGGCATGATGAAAGGAGAGGGACAAAATGAATTGCTCAAAGAAGGAAAGGTAAGAAGATCCACTACAGATCTTGAAGGAAACTTTCCTGAAGAAGCGGCAGAGAAGTGCTTTCAGAAATCTGATTGCCTCCCTTCCACACTGACTTGGCGGCGAAGCCAAGGGATGCCTGGTGATTAGAGTCGTGTATGTATCTGTGTGTGTGTGTATATTTATTAGATCATTTTTTGAGAGGTGTATTGTTTTTTGTTTTTTTTTTTTGAGGGGGGAGCAGATAGAGCTAGTTGTTGACTCTGGGGAAAAGTGCAATTCTCTGGAAGGACATCTGTTTTTGATTCCCTTTATTATAAGCGGAACATAATTTCTGCTTTCGACATGTTCTTGGTTTTGATAGGATGTTGATGACCTTCATTATGAATAAAGCATAATAGAATTAGGGAAGTATTGTGAATGTAATGTGTGGTGTACAAGTACAAGAGGAGTGCTAACACTGGTGTGTACTCTCAAGGTTAAAAATCAAAGACTTTTTTTTTTTTTTTTAAACAAACACAGCTAGATGGCAGCAAGCCGGACGTTGATTTTTGATTATTTCGACTTGGACCATCCTGCTATGAGTGTTTTGTTTTGTTGTTTCTGCCAGTTTCTTTTTGCATTTCACTCCCTTTGATCTTTAAACGTAAGATCTGTAGACAAGAACTGACATCTCTAACAAGCAAGTCTATATTTTGTCTGTTTTTTAAATGTAAAACACATTCTATTGCTGTTCCTAAGTAGTGCTCTAGAAGTTAACCTTAACCTTCTGCAAACCTAGATGTTATAAACAAGTCTCAGCATAGGTGAGGACAAGAAGTTATGTTTTATGCTGAGTGTTGGTATAGTTTTTTGATTTTAGTTTGTTGATTGCTTTCTCTCTCCAGCTGCGAGCAGAGGTGGGTTGTCTGCAGGAAGAGTTAGAAGGGAAGCGTGCAGAGATGGAGACCTTGGGCACCCTTCTCCAAAGAAGGGAGCGAGAGAGTCAGGAAGGAGGCAACCTTCTTAAAATGCTTACTGATGACTTGCAGACCGCTAAAGAGGAGAGGTAAGAAATGTTCAATAGTGGCAAGAAGCAATTTTGAATGGACCAATTAGCATATTTTACAATGCTGCTCCTACCAGGCTTTCAGCATCTTACTTTTTTATTCTTTTCTATTGCCTTTTTTCAATTTGGAATTAAAATGTTTTTTTTACACCACCAATGTTACACTGTATGGTTGTTTTACTAAACGTCTATGCTAACTTGACTGGATTATTTTTGTGTGCGACTACTAGCCAAGTGTGTTAATCTCTTTAGAGATTTAGTCTCTGCAGACTCTCACGTGTTTTGCTTCGTGTCACTTTTGTTCTGCAAGACGTAACCTGCACCAGGCCAATGACAAGCTAAAGAAGGTGCTGATTGAGATGCTTCGCAGCACTATTGCAACAGAGGAGCTCATTGGACAAAAGATTAGTGCCAGAACCAAAACATCTGAGCAGGCACCCTATCAAAGAAGCTCAATGGGAAACAAAGATGCACAAGAATCAGGTTTGTAATCTGTGAATCTTCACCTTGTATTAGGGATACAAACACTGTAAGATGCTGATTCCTGATTAAAGATGCTGTATTTGATCAGATGTTTTGGCGAGTTGAAATCTTTACATTAATGCGCCAGTTTTTTTTAATAGGCATTTCAGTCGCTGATATGTCATTGGAGGACATGGAGCTGACCCATCTTCTCTGTGAGAGCCTGCTCGTTACAGACACACAGATCAACCCTGGAGGAGAGGAAGCAGCTCTGAACGCCTGCAGCAGACTGCGTCATGCAGTCGACACACTACTGGAGCTTCTCTACCAGGCCAACACACAGGTAACACATGTATAGAAAAACTGATACTCCCAAAAGTTTCTCAAGAATTATATTCACAAGCAGGAATGTTATCACCTTCATTGTTTCCTGCAGAAAATTAGTTTTATTTATTGATTGGTGCACAAATTAATAAGAACACTGTTGTTAAATACTGTTTATAAATAAATGGGTTTAGGTCCAGATTCTGTTTTATAAGGACAAGATGACAAAATATGTTAACTTTTCTTACAAAGTTTGTTGTTTTGCTGTTGCCTAGCTGGCTACAGTAGCCTGTTGGCCTGAGTAATTAAAGTACCAGTTAGACTACTATGTATGCTACTACAATGTATGCTGGGATGCGTAATGGTTTTCCTCTAAAGCGTTGCAGGAAACTCTGACCTTCTTCTTGTACAAGTGAACAAACAAACCTTTCTTATTTTGTGTTTCTCACTTTTTCTTTAGCTGGAGCAGACTCATGATGTCCACCTTTCTCTGGAGGAAAAGTTCTCCCAGGGCAGAGCAGACTCCGCCCAACTCCTTGAGCAGCACAAGCTCCTATTGGAGCAGCTCGATCAGGAGGCGAAGCTGAAGAGTCAACTCCAGCTGGAGCACCACAAGGCTCAGGGTGAGTGCTGTATCCTCCCTTGGCAGCATAACTGAGAAATCAAGTATAGCAAAGCTGAGTAACAGTAGTTAATCCTCTCACTGATAACAGGCCTTGTTCTTACAGCGTTACTGAAGTCTAAAACCAATGAGTTGTGGTGCCCAGGTTCCTTACATGTAAACTCTCTACATAATGTGTTCAGGGCTACTGGAGGGCTACATGGCTGAAAAGGCCATCTTGGAGGAGACTCTGCAGCAGAAGGAGGCACAAGAGGAGAGACTAGTGGAGGAGCTGGAGGACCTGAAGCTGAAGTTGCACCAGATGCAGGGCCTTACCGAGGAGCTGGAGGGTCTCAGGGCAAAGCACCAGGAGCTCAGTGAGGAGCACGCTATCCTCCTGCGTCAGAAGGAGCATCTGTCTGCTGATCTGGGAGAGAGGGAGAAAGGTGAGTGAAGCCGAACTCAAAAATCATCCGTATCTCTGTCTGCTTATGTTACATGACCTCTTTAGTGAGCTTGACCGCACACTTATGTAATGTCTGTGCTCAGATGTGTCTTCTCTCCGTAGGCCTTTGGCTCAGTTTAGATCCTGACGCAGGTTTGTGGGTCAGAGTGGAGTATGAGTGTGCTGAGGGGGCAGGGTTGACTATGCAGTATCTTTGCTGTGCTGTGAGGTTGCTTTTTGTAGCTCTGGCCTTGCCAGTAGCTTGTAGCAAAGGATCCTGGAGTGCTTTGCTGTGTCATTTATATTTATTAAATCAAATCAGAGAATGCATTTAGTCCCTTTTCAGGACGAAAACACCAGTTTGTTTAACCCCTTTTCTATGCATTGCCTGCCTTTTTATACCATTTTTAACATTTTTTTAGCGTAGAAATATTTTTGTTTTGACTTTCTTCTCTTATTTTAAGCCCTACTGGCAGAGGCAGAGCGTTTGACCCAGGACAGACTGGACTTGCAGCGTCAGGCAGAGAAGGACCACAGCTCTCTGTCCCTGCGCCTCAGGGCCCTGGAGAGGGAGCTAGAGGAGCAGGAAACAAAGGGCCTGGAGACAGAGCTCCACCACAAGACCAACACTGAAGACCTCAACCAGCATATCCAAGCGCTGGAAAAGCAGCTGAAACACAACCGGCAATTCATAGAAGTGAGTTTATATTTAATGATTAAGTAAATAAATGTAAAATACAGTTATTTATTCGTTTCACAGTCATTTGTATGTGACTGATGGTATCATCATTAATTTCTTCATTTAATATGGCTTTAGGAGCAAGCTGTTGAGCGAGAGCATGAGAGAGATGAGTTTCAGCAGGAGATCTGCAGGCTGGAGGCTGAACTCAGACAGACGGCCAGCATGGACATCAAAGGACACAGGGTGAGGTGCATTTATGTGTGTGTGAGTGTGTGTGTGTGTGTGGGTGTGTGTGTAAAAGAGGGAGGAACAGTGTCAGATTTGTAGCATTCCATTGTGATTCTTTCACATGTTCCCCATGTCACAAATACGTGTCATCATGACTTTTTTTGAGGAAAGTTTTAAAAAGGCTTCAATTTCTAGTTTGCAGTGTTTGTGCCATTTGTTGTGTTTGCTGTGATGAGTGTTTAATATATTGCTGTTTGGATTATAATCCATTACTACTTGCAGAGGTTGAAGTGATGAATATGTTTGTTTGCAAGTGAGCCTGACTTTTGCCATGTGTTTATCCCTGTGCTGTACGGATTGCTGTAGTTTGAGGACTTGGTTCTGCAGGTATGAATTCTAACGGTAGCATCATTCTTCTTAGTAATCTCTGACTATTGTGCATGGCGTGTACTGTACATCATTACTCTTGTGCAGTCATCTGTAGATAACTTTTAGTTCCTTTATATGCTTCTACATTCATTCCCATTTCATCATCCATTTGCTGATATTCTTTTGCCTCCGCTCCTTACTTCATTGCTCCTTCGTCTTCATCTCATTACTCTCTGGAATGGCTTCAATTGAACACTCAATACCAATGGCTGCAAACCCAGAATGGCTTATTTAGCTAAATCGCCTTGCTACTACTAACTCTAGAATCCTATTGTAAAAAAGAATCCTGTCCCCTATGTGCCTCTGTAGGTGGAAAGTCTACAAGCCATCCTCAAAGACAAGACTGAGGACCGTGCCTCATTGCTCGCAGCCAATCAGCAAGCACAGCGTGATCTCAATGAACGCAATGAGGAGATAGATAAGCTAGCGGGACGAATCGGAGAGCTCGAACAAGCGTTGCTCAACAGTGTCGAGAGTAATAGATCCATCAGTCAACTTGAACAAGAGCTTCACAGGGTGACGCTGAGAGAACAGGAGCTCACACAAGTAAGAACAAATGCACCCTCTCAAATTAAATTTACTGTTAGTCTGTTTGTATCCCTTTCTTTTTGCCTAATGAATTCACTCATCTACTCCTGTCAGGATAAGCAGGCACTGGAGCAGCAGCAGCTGTCCAACAGGCTTCAGATCTCAGCCCTGCAGTCCAAATTGGATGAGACGAGACACTGTTACCAGGACAACACACATGATCCCACTCAGGAGCTTAGGGATGCCCTGGACACTGCTCAGCAGAACCTCCAGAGGAAAGAACAAGAGGTCTGTAAGATCTTGTACAAATAATTGCAGCAGCAAAAGATTTGGGGGTTGTTGGTTGATGTAGCTGGCTGCAGTGCCACCTTGTGGCATGAATCTCCACACGTGGTTTATTAGCCACCACAGGGGCCTCTTCTGTGCAGAAAATTATACACAATTACACTACCGTTCAAAAGTGTGAGTTCACCCAGACAAGTTTGTTTTCATGAAAAGTCACACTTTTATTTAAAATGAATTGATAAATGAATACATAATATAATGAAATATAGTGAAGACATTAACAATGTTAGAAATAATGTCTTTTTTTTTAAATAATAAAATAAATTTCTCCTTCAAACTTTGCTTTTGTCAAAGATTGCTCCATCTAAACAGCTAAATTGTTTCCAGCTGCAATAACATGATTACACATTGGTTTTCTCATCATCCATTAGCTTCTAATGCAATTAGCAAACCCAATGTACAGCCATGGACTGATGGTTGCTGGAAATGGGCCTCTATATGGAGATATTGCAATAAAAACCACACATTTGCAGCTAGATTATTAATTTACAACATTAACAATGCATAGTATATTTCGGACAAGTTATCCTCATAAATGTTATCCTCATCGATAAAAGAAAAACTAAAATCATTTAGCGAACACAAACATCTGCGTGGTGGTGTATATTTTTCTTCATTTATTATATTTAAGTACTTCTTTCTTTCTTAGGTTGAAGTGCTGCTTGGCCAACTGGAAAATGTGCAGAGGGACTTGAGCATCAAAGAGGTTGAGCTGAAACACCTCACACTGCAGCTGGAGCTGCTGACCAATCAGAGCACAGCTCATGTTACCCAGCTTCAAGAACAGATTGCTGCCCTTAAGGTAAATGCTACTTGTCATTTGAAATCGATGTATATTTTATTAAGCTACATAAGTGGCCATTTGTGTTTAGAAAGCAGCTATACAAGCTCCTCTTGGAGATGTTATTTATTTCCCTAGCCTTGCTTTGAACAATTATTGAACATCCTGTAGGAACGAAGACAGAAATGAATCATATTTTACACAGATTGTTAGAAACAAGACAAAGTTGATTGTTTTCATATTTAGAACAGATCTTTAAATACACAGCATAAATACACATTCCAGGGTAATTTTAGCTCACATGTATGTTTTTTCTCCTGTCTCTCTCGTTTAAAAGGTCATCATGTTGATATAGTTCTGATTATTTAATCAATGCATTCTGTGTACATTAAATGAATTTACAATTATGTTTAACCCCTCTTGCAGGAAACTGTGTCTGCTCTTACGGTATTCAAGGAGGAGACAGAGGAACAAAGGGAGTTGGAAAACACAGAGGAAGAGAACCTCCCCTCAGCACTACTCCAGGAGAAAAACCAGGAGATCGACCACCTCAACGATGAGATCCAAAGACTGGAACAGGAGCTGGAAAATACCAGTGACCACAAGGTCAGGATAATTACGCACAGAATGCATGGATTTAGCATAGAAGTGCTCATAGATGATCAGGTCTTGATTTATAAATATACTAACAAATTGTTGTTGTCAATTGTTTTGGGGCTTTGTCACGAAAGGCTTTGGAGGCTGAGCTTGAGGATCTGCGCTCACAAGTGGAACATCTTCAGTCTGAAGTCACAAGAGTGCGTGAGGACAAACAGGAAGAAGAGGAGCGCCTTCACGAGGTCATCAGCACGCTGCAGGCGGAGCTCGCCACTCTGGGCCCCAACCTGCATGAAGTCAGCGACTCTCAGGACGGAGACAGCATCAATCCCTCGCCTGCTCCCAGCCCCGAACTGCAACACTACAGCATCCAAGACCAAGAGAGACGAGGAGAGCCAAACAGCCTGAAGCAGGAACTCAGTCTGACTCATTCCGCCTCCTCACTTTCCCTTCGATCACATCTGAAGGCTCTTCAGAGTCAGCTGGAGACTGTGGTGGCAGAGAAAGAGGGACTGGAGCGTTTGCTCCTCACTCAAGAAGAAGAGTACAGAGGACATGGGGATGAGTTTGGGAAAAGGCTGATAGCTGAGCGGGAGAATGCCGATAAGCTTCAAGGTCTCCTCACCCTAAAAGAAGTTGAGCTAGAGGAAGCTAAAGCTCAGGTAGAAGAGGAGAGGAAGAGGAGGAAGCTTTCTGAGGAGGAGAGAGACACTTGCAAAAATCAAGCCCAGGGGGTGGACACCCTGCAGGAGGAGAACACCCACCTCAGCTCTCTGGTTATGGAACTCCAAAAGAAAGAACAGCATAGAGTGAGAGAGATTGAGACTCTACAAACACAGGAGCAGGAGATAAAAATGGAAATGAACACCCTCAGAGAAACGAGTCTCGCGCTTGAGAAACAAGTCCAGGAGGCAAGATCTGAGGTAGTAAACCTGGAGAAACAAGCTGCTGAGGAGAGGGCAAAGGTCGAAGCGCTCGAGACGGGGAAACAAGAGCTGTCTACTGAACGGGAGGCGCTGAGGAGGAGAGAAGGGAAACTGCAGGAGGAAATTGAAAGGCTCAGAAAGGAAGTAAAGTCAATGAGATCTCATCTTGAGGATCTGACTCATCAGTTTAATGAAAAGGAAAGCTGTCAAGAAGAAGCTCAGAAGGAGGTGCTGGTGAGTGTCAAAGGTTACAGTGGTAATATGAAGCAGTGTGTGGGATTGAATATTAAATATAAGTGTGGTCCTGAAAGGGTCCAAACATAAGAGTGGTTTTTGGCTTCTACATTTTCAGTTTCTGCTAATTTTGTCAGAAAGCTAATAATTTTACTTAAAGAGAAACATAAATATAACATATTATTGGATCAGTAAATACTGAATTTGGCTTTTAATGTGGTCAGAAGAATAAAAGGTAAAGTCTGTTTCAAGTAGTGGATTAACTATTATCTTTTGATATTTCGTCTCATTCTTCAGCCTATGTTATAGCTTTGAACCCTTTCTCCTTATAAGGCTGTCCATAGAACTCTTGAGAGCTCGAGAGAGCTCTAGGTTCAGACACTCCACTCTTTTCTCTTTTTTTTATTTTTTTGTCTAGCATAGCTTCGCTGGCTGCAAGACCACATCTGGTTATAGTTAGTACCGAAAATGTATCGTTACAGCGTCACTCCCGAGGCAGCAGACTCTTACTCACACAAAGGAAGTGACATTAAAATGAGGAAGTAGAAGGAAAACTTTTGGTAGCTCTTGTTTTTGATGCTCTGATGCACTTACTTTTTGGTTTCGTAACAATTTGACCTGGCAGGATGTGGTAAGGACTGGTTGTGGTTGTTGGAAAGGAAACATGGAATCTATAATGGATATGTTGGACAGCGGCTGTTTTTGACGAGTGTTTTTAGCTAATGTAGCGTTTGTTTTAGCATCCATAGAGACGGAAATGCAGTATCTTGCAACAGATATTAAAGAATGAATCCAGTATTTAACCTGGCAATACAGCTGGACATGAGGTACTTGTTAAAATTGCTGGTTCTGCTGTAAAGAAGTTAACTCTACTTGTCTGACTCGTAGACGAACAGTTTCTCTGGAAAACTGAAAACTATCAACAAAACATTGTAAAGCATTTAATGTGTGGATTAAGGGTTTTTATGAGCCGGAGTTTAAAGACTTCACTGTGTTGATGCTCTGAGTTAATAGCGATTTCTTTTTGTCCCAGACTAATGCAGAGGTGACCCTGGCTAAAGCAGACGCTGCCTTGAGACAGAAGGAGACGGAGTTAGCCAGACTGGGGGCAGAGTACCAGGCTCTGAAGGGGGAGCTGGCTGCTGTGAAGCAGGGGCTGAGTACCAGTACAGAAAGGGCTGAGAAACTACATGAGGAAGGGCAGGTGAGAATCAAAATGTGCCCAAAATATCAGCTATTTACCATATAAGTGTATCTATTGATTCCTCTGCTGATCCTTTGTGGATTCATTTCAGGCACTGTCTATTGTGAGATTTATGTGGCAATATGGGGTTTATTGTAATAACATTTCACAGGTAAATATATTGTTACTTGTTACTCTCTGTCAGTCCAAAGACCGTGCCCTGGCCGACCTTGAGACTGATAATCAGCTCCTGAATGCGGAGCTTCACGGTCTCCAGGAGGACCTTGCTGTACAGGAAGAGGAACTGGCCTATCAGCAAAGAGAACTACAGCAACTCAGACAACGCTGTTACAATCAGGACACACTTCCTCACCATCAAGGATACTCACAAAAGGGTGAGTAGTTAACCTTCTTTTGCATAGCATTAATGTACAGCAACACTGTGAAAATTCCTTTTTAGTTTTGGGCCAGAATTCACATTTATAGTAGTTCTAGTGTAGTTAAACTAATGGCAAACATGTTTACACATCTTTACACAGATGCATTAAAAAGCTGCTTTATTGTTGCAGATTTTTTTTATCGTACACTAATTTTCACAATTTTAACATCAAAATGTTTCTTTTATTGATTTAAATTTTTTCTGATTAAGAATAAATTACTTTTGAATTATCATTTTAATGCTTCTTTTCTTTTATATTATTGTAAATTGGATTTTGAAGTGCTGGTGTTGACATAACTATCATATTGAGCTCTGGGAACATGAAACTGGTTAAAAAATAAGATGTAGAATAAATGATATAGGAAATAAGCTTGTGTTATCTCCGTAATGTTAAGATACTTAGAGAAGAACAGGCTTGATTTGTATGCTCATCACATGATTAGGAAGTTTGATCTTCCTTCCTAATGTCATTATGATACTTATTTTTTTTCATATGTTAGATGTTTCTCACAGAGCTTTCGAAGATGTTGTGAGTGTCTCTCGCGGTGAAGCCTCGTTGAGCTCTCCAGAGGTCCTGAGGCGCCTCGAATGCTCAGAGGACAGACTCCCAGAACGGTTCCACACTTCTTTCTCGCGTCTGTCTGACCTCAGTGCTCTGAACAGCACAGGCCTAGATCTCCCGCAGGTCCGCACCTCTCCCAGGGTTGTGATGGAGCCACCTCACTCCAGGACCATCACTCCAGAACTGGCCACACAGAGTACCCACACACCAGGCTCCATGTCTGCGTCTGACAACTACTCCGTGCTGGACTCGCTGGACACTGACAAAGTATGTAAAACGTTTTTTGTGCATGTTACCTTCTCTAAAACGCTGCTGAAGCTTTTGTTTATCACATCAGGATTCAGAGTTTTATAGTGGCTAAATGTTGTTTTTTGTAAATCCTTTCCCTTAAGCTGCATGAGTTGGAAGAACCTGATCTAACAGCGCCCTCATCTCCTCTTGGCTCCACCTCATCCTTATCTGCTCCAGAATGGGCCAGTGATGGATATGGCAGCAGTGAGTACCACTGTGCATACGTGGCTGTACCTGCCTTCAATATTTGCAATGAAAGCATTTGATCTGTAATAAATAAATCAATGAGATCCAAACACAGGGGCGACACGGTGGTGCGGTGGGTAGCACTGTTGCCTCACAGCAAGAAGGTCGCAGGTTCAAGACCGCCTTGGGCCTGGGTCTGGGGCCTTTCTGTGTGGAGTTTGCATGTTCTCCCCGTGTCTGCGTGGGTTTTCCCCGGGTACTCCGGTTTCCTCCCACAATACAAAAAACATGCTCAGGTTAATTGGTAAACTCTAAATTGCCCATAGGTGTGAGTGTGAGAGTGAATGGTGTGTGAATGGTGTGTGTGCCCCACGATTGGCTGGCGACCATCTGGGGTGTATCCCTGCCTCTCGCCTTAACGCGCTGGGATAGGCTCCAGCAGACCCCTGCGACCCCGAAAGGGAATAAGCGGGATAGACAATGGATGGATGGATCCAAACACACACGCTTGATCACAGAAAAATTGTAAATACAGTCCCTAATATGTACAATTTTAGAGGATATGCTTGAAATGCTCCAGGGCTGTGCCACATTGATGGCGTAGCTACCTAGGTAGAAATATTATATTAGTGATCTTACACTGGGAGATGTTAAATATGTCTGTATATAAAAATCCATAACAACTCTTTTAAAAAGTGTTGATCATAATTTCTTTTGTTCTACTCTCGTGGTTCAGATGTGAGCTCAGAACTGGGTGCGAGGCTGAGAGTGGAATTAGAACAGACTGAAAGGCTGGATGCTCAGTTTATTGAGTATCTCCGCTGCAGAGGCATGAACCCCACCGCTAACACAGACAGTGCTGCAGGCAGTATGAGCTACAGCGATGACTTGCTGTCACCTGAGCTTCAGGTAATCTTCACACACACAAACGTACACAAACCCTTTGTCATTTTTTGATAATAATGTTCAAATTTACTCAGTTTGTTCTATCTTTCTGCAGGGTCTGTTGAAGAAGGTGTATCAAGAAAGCTGCAGAATTCTCACTTTGTCCCAACGTCGTGCCACCTCCTCATCCCACCCGTATATCCCTGATTTAACGGCCTTGTCATTGAGTCAGACACACCATTATTCTGAAGAGAGCTCTACTATATTGAACCAGCAGGATAAATCCTCCTCAAACCCCCCCATGAGCTGGCAGCAGGAGAAGAGGGCACTGCAGGAGACTGTGGTCGCACTCAGAGAGCTGCTGTGTCGAGTAGCACAGAGACCAACACATGTGAGTCTTTGTGGTTTTCAAGAAAGAACATTATACTATGTATTTGAAATATATAAAGGAAAAGGTGTTTGTTGCCAGTCTTAGAGTAAATAATATAAAGCTAATGAGAGAGAGTTTGTTTTTCAGTTCTCTTGAGTATCTGTGCTGATCACTTCAGTTTTCCTCCTCAGACTGACTCTGACTGGCACAGAGAGCAACTACAAGCTCATGGACAGGTTGAATCCCAACTGAGAGGAGAGCTGGAAGAGAGCCACAAACAGCTAAAATGTGCCCATGACGTTCAACAAGAGCAAAATAACAAAATCCAGTCGCTCAGGTAAAAGACATTCTCAATAACAATGCACAGGCATGCTTTATTTTGGAGTTTAAATGGCTGTTGTGTCAACCAGTGACCATTCTAATCTCTCCTCATTATGTTTATGTCGCATTCACACAAGTTATCAAATATTCAGTAGTAGTGGTGAAAAGTAAGAATATAATTGTGGATGTAATTGTTGTTTCATTATTCCTCCCCAGTCTGGCTGTTAAAGAGGGTGAGGAAGCTTTGAGGAGAGAAAAGACTGGACTCCAGGAGCTTCAGCAACAACTGGAGCAGGAAAGAGGTCTGAGTCTTCGCCGAGAGAGAGAGGAGGAGGAAAGGAGAGAGGTACAACATAGACTTCACCATGCATATTGAATAAAATGTATATTAATCTGAACTATAAAACTAATGAATTTGATGTGTTGGTAATATTCTCCTGGATAATTTTTTCTGTGATTGAGTGCATTTTTTTTTTAATATTCTGAAGAATCCAGAATGTCGCTCTGCTCAAACTCTAAAAGATGACTCTCCTCTTTTTCTCCAGGCTATACAGGTATCTTCTGAACAGCATAGGGCAGAGGTCATGGCTTTGAAGGGTCAAGTGGAGCAAGAGAGGGTGGCTTGCAGCAACCTCAAACGTGAGCTTCAGATAGAGCAGTCCCGCAGTGGGTTTCTGGAGAAACGCCTAGATGAAACCCAGAGGGAGCTTGAAGATGAACGCCAACGATACTCACACCGACAAGATCTCAACATGCAGGAGAAGGCTCGTCTGGAGCGCCTCCTGACCGAGGAGCAATCTCAATTAGCTGAACTCCACTCTAAACTTGCTGATGCGCTAAGGAAGCTGGATGAAGAGCAAGACCGTTGCTCTAGGCAACTGGAGGAGATCAACCGCAGACATGAGGTGGATGCAGCCAGGGACAGGAAGTTCATCTCCGACATACGCGCCCAGCTGGAGCAGGAGCGACGGCAAGGGGAGGAGCTGGCAGCCCTGACAGACAAACTAAGGGCTGAGCTGCTGCAGAGTAAAAGGAAATGGGAAGAGGAGCACAAGGTGAGCGAGGAGCTGTGGAGGGAGCAGGCTGCAACATGCCATCATAGAGCCATGGAGACCTTGAAGGAGCAGAAACGGGAAGCCAGCCAGGCTTTGGAGGCAGAGCAGGAGAGGTCCAGACACCATGAGGCGGAGCTAGCAGAGCTGAAGGAGAGCCTCCGACTGATGAAGGACAAGGAGAGGGAGAGGGAGGAGCAGTGGGAGAGAGAGAGAAGAAAGGGGAGGCAGGAGCAGATGGAGAGGGAGAGACGACACGAGAGGACCAATAACAAACTGGTAAGACATCATCAGCCTTGTTCTCACTTCCCTTCTATACTCGCACTCATTTTTATGATCGTTCAAATCATTTTGATCTCACTAAAACAGCGGCTTGTAAAAATGTCTGACTTTAGTGCGAGTTGGAGTTGTTGAGGCAGCAGGACCAGCAGCGCATGCAGGAGCTGCAGCGCACTCTTACAGAGCTTGAGAGGGAGGAGAGAGAGATGGCTGCTCAGAGGCTGTCTGGACGAACCACAGGACAGCACCACAAGGCTGCAACTTCACAGCATCTCCACGGTCACTTTCAGACTGATGGTGCACAAGCTGGCAGCTTGCAACAAAACCAGCAGGTACTCATGTCTCTTGTTGCGGTAGTCTCCTCCAGCATGACGTTTTATTTGTAATTTAAAGAAAATGCATTTACTTTTCCTAACCTAGATGTCATCATCGTCGTCATCCATTCTTCTGGAGAGGTTGATGACAGAGAACTCTGAGTTGACAGAGCGTTTGACATCGCTGAGCCAGGAGAGAGCCACCCTCAAACATAAACTTTCCTGCCTGGAGCGGCAGCTGCGCCACACGGAGAATGAGCTAGCGAAGGTCACCGCAGAAACTGAAAATAGACCCATCAATGATGTGACCAGCCATGGCAAGGTCAGTCGAAAACAGTCACATTATACTAAATTCTTATACTAAATTATACTAAATCTTTAGAAAGTTAAAATATGATGGGGATAGATGTGTGCTTTTCCAGAATCATGTAACAAGATTCATCATCAGAGTGTTTTCTATGTTTCAACCTTGTCCTGGCAGTGGGCAGATTTAAAGCTTGTTTAGGTCATAAGTGACATCAATCAATAATCTCACCCCAAAGATATTTGGTTTACTTCTATTTACTTTTACTTAATGACTAAAATGAATAATCAAAAATGGTTGCTGATCAGTTTTAGTTTTTTGCAAGTTTTTGCAATTCTAAACAAGATAAAAAAAAACAATGACATCTTTTTTTCTTGCAGGTGCAGCGTTTATATGAGCGCTACCTGCGTGCTGAGAGCTTCAGGAAAGCTCTGGTGTACCAGAAACGTTACTTGCTGCTGCTGATAGGAGGTTTTCAAGAGTGCGAGCAGGCCACGCTGTGTCTCATCGCCCATATAGGAGCCCGGCCGTCACCCCCGCTCTCCTCACAGCACAGACCCCTGAGGCGATTCAGGGCTGCTGTACAAGTGGTCATTGCAGTCTCAAGGTAGGAAGCATATGGACTTTAAAGGTTCAGGAATAAAGCTCAGCCTTCTGTGCAGAAAAAACTGACCTCACTTTGTTTTCAGAATGAAGTTCCTGACCAGGAAATGGCAGAGAGCCATCAGAAGGTTATCTCTGTCTGGGTCTGTCAATGGACATGCTCCAGGTCAGCTCATTGAATTTTTCTTTATTTATTTTTAATGTATTTTTAGCCTCATCTTCAACATGACATGGCTAATTGTGTGTGCATATGTGTTGGTGAAGTCTCACTCTTAATGTCTGTTACAGCGTCTAAAACTGAGGTTTTAAGGCAGCAACAGCCAAAATCGAATTATGCCTCACCACCAAACAGAGAAGGCAGAACCGGCCACAGTGACACCGTGGCATCTCTTGTTCCACCCATCAAATCTCCCTTCCGGTTGCACAACAGGTTTGATGTCTTCAACCGACACTTCAGCATTTTAAACATTGTGGAAACTATAATTCAATTAGAATTGTATATATTTACATATTGTTTTCCCTAAATGAGGTCTTCTCTGTGTAGGGCGTACTCCAGCTCCACTCTGGCCTCGGGCCATTCAGAGTGTCCATCTCAGGATCCAGAAAAATCCCTGACTGATTACATCCATCATCTTGAGAAAGTCCAGCAACGATTGGTGGGGGCCAGGCAAGGTGAGCAGCATTAGGTAGAAGTATGAAGCATGAGAACAAATTTAAGAACGAAATATGGAGTTGAGAGCACCATGGTGGAAATTTTTTTAAATGCATTCAATATAACAAATAACTTTGATGCACATTGGGTGTTTCTTTGAGGATTGGACATGTTGTCACTTGCTTGTTTCTTTTTATATGATTGTTTGCACAACGCAGTACAGTCTAGTTACACATTGCTGAAAAACACAACTTTCTGGGTTCCGAGCACCTAACTAATTTGAATTATAGCAAGTGATCTCACACTGGGAGATGGTACAGGGCACTGTGGTTTTGTATTTCAGCTCTTATGCAGGGATCAGACAACACAATATCTGTCCAGTAGCTGCCCAAAGCAAAAGTGAGCATCAAGCACAACAACTTCTATTTTTAGCCTGTGTAGTGTTCCATAGCAACACAGCCAAACCAACAGACAACCAAGGCAGCATCTGGGACACCTTGAGCCATCCCAGACAGACAGAAAATTAGAAATTATGTCTATTGCATGCTGCACAAGTACACCGTTACTCTTTCTCTAACAACTGAGAAGGAAAATGACACAGCCCATCTTCATGTAACAATCACCTATACAGGGTTAGGGTTAGTTAAGTTGTTAAAGACTGTGAGTTTGGCCAAGTTGTGGTAGGACTTTATGATTAACCAAGTTAACATGGTTAAAAATATTGTGTAGTCTGATCCCATCATTGGAATCGAGTCTCATTTACTGAGAAGCGTTTTCTCATTCACCTATAACCTTCAGCCGTTTTCTGTGGATACTTCTTAACACTTCCTGGGACCGTGTAAGCAAAAACCTGTGTGCTCTATCATCTCCCAACCTAGTAAGCAACACTCATTTAGTCCCACCCCCAAAAGAGGAAAGAAGGATACATGCAGCCTGTTCCCCTGATATGCTTGGCTATCGGCAGCGCTGGCTGCAGGAGAATAGGACGTGGCTGTACCTGAGCTGCTTGTCTCCCGTTTACCTGTATGGTCCAGGTGAGTGTGAGTGTAACCTACTCACTCCACCGAACTAAAAAAGCAGCATAATGCACCTCCCAGGACGGGTACTGACTTGTCAGAAGTGAAAACACTCTGGTTATGTGTGTACATATCCTGCAGGTTTTTGACCCTTGTATAGTTAGATGGCCATGTCTTTCAATTCTTTGTTTATTGGTGGCTGTGTATTTAAAAAAAGTCATTAAACAGAAATGTCAGAAATGCAGGACATTTACCCTCAAACACTGGAGTGTTGCAGCCTGCTGATGGTGTCTGTTTGTCATGTATACGCTTTCTCATCAAGTGAAATTAAACTTGACCTGAGTATTTGATGTGTTATGTTGGTGATTCTGCTTATGGCTGTACAGATTTTATGATGAATGGAGTGAGTGAGTAATCTGCAACTATTGAGATAATATTGTACTTTCTTTCAAGCAAAAAAACAAACATAATGCCTCGAGGTTTTCAAATTTGCAGCTATTTTGGGTTCTTTTACTATGATAGATTGAATTCACCATCTTATTCTCTATGATACTGTTAGAGATTTTTCACTCAGATTCTTTTTTATAGACTAAACAATCAATCAATTATTAGAGAAAATAATCACAGTTAATAATTGGTCACAGCCCTGGACTAATTATTTAATCCCAGTTTCTCACCAATATCTTTGAACTTTAAACAGGTTTTGTTTTGCACTGCTCTCAGCATACCACACCTACCAAGATGTTTGATTATCAGAAAACCAAGGAAAACGGAAACTATTCACATTTGAGAAGCTGGAACCAGAGGATTTAGAAATATTCATTAAATCGGTCATTAAAATAGTCCGTAGTTAATTTATTATTTTAAAACTTATCTATCTATAGTAACAGCTCAAACGTAAATTCCAAACCATAAATGTTTCTTCAACTAAAGCAGAGCTAATTTATTATAAATTAATTGTGTAGACTACAGCCAACTAGATGGCTGTCTTTTTTTAAGATGTTTATTTTAATAAATAAGACCGGATATAATAATCTACAGAGTGGTTTAACTGTCCACAGCTTGGTGTTGTTGTTTTTTTATGTATGCTACTAGGTGGTTATAATTGAGGTTATAATTGTATTTGTTTCTAATATTGTGTATTTTGTGTCTTTGTGTCCTCTCAGGTTCGTCTGTTCTTCAGCCCGATGCAAAGAAGTCTGATCACTGAAACTATGAATGTCTCCTGTCTACATATTGCCCAAGCCTTACGCCTATGTAGAAAGGAATATCACATGTTAAATTTTTACAATGCATAAATTATTTTTTATGGATTTTCTATTGTAATTTTTCTATTCTCTGTACATCAGCATTGTGAAGGCCACTCGTAAGAACACCCTTTTTTCATCTTTTAAATATTAGTTATTTTTCTACTAATGTTTTTTTTAGCCTTTTTATTTGCTATGTAAATAGGATTGATGTTCATTTTACATGTCTCCAAATGTGTTTCATACTTGAGATCCATGATCAACATAGCTAATTTGTGCATTAATGCTTAAAGATGTATTTGTAATCTGTGTTTCTACCATAAAATCAATAAATATTTTAAATATGCGATTTACAAAAAAGGCTGATTTGATTTTATGATGGTATAGAGTTTACACATACATTGCCTTTAATGTTTGTATTATGGATATTGATATATTGATATTCGATAATTTTATGCTTTTTATTTCCATTTTTACACTGGCAAGGCACTATACACTACCAGGAATAGACTGTAGAAATACAGACAATAAAACAAGTTGCACACTCAAAGGAGCCACATATTGGTTGAAGAGGATTATTAAGGAAAAAAATGTAAACATGATTTAGAGTGGATCCTGATAACATTGAGTATGAATATAGGTCATGTCGCCCCTGGTTGCACAACTCTCTTTAAATTATATTCAAATAAAAGTGGCTCATTATTTTTTATGTTGTCATATCTTCTTTTTAGTCAGATTTAGTAGTATTGTCTATTATGTAGTAACAGAAGTGGGATGCTGACCACTACTATTATGTAACTGAGTTGATATCCGAGCAGCTCAGGTTTAGCCAATGATACTTTGTTCTGCCTCTTACGCGCTTACGTTCTCTCCGGGGTACGTTCGTTTTCTTCAGTCGGGGGACGCGGCTTGTGTGCGAATTCCCGTTCCTCGCTGCCACTCGGCCGTACACCGTAGCCCCGCCCACTCGCTTCTCACAGACACACAAAACATCAGCACCGATGACGCACATCCTTTAGATGTCAGCAGCGCGGCCAGTGCAGCTAACGCTAAGCTAACAGCAGGCGGTGAGTGTGTGTGTGTCGCAGCTCGTCGTCTGACACCGTATCTGCGGGTGAAATCGTCCTGGCCCGCGTAGAAGGCCTCGCTACCATTTTCTCGTATTTGTCTGGGATGTTTGGATGGATAGTTGACGGAATATCGTCGCTGTTTGAGCCCGTTACGGGGCAGAAGCCCACCGAGTGTCCCGGGAAAGGTAACGTTAGTGAGGGGATAACGTTCGTCACTGTACCTGACACAGCGGGGGCACCGCGGCAGGAGAGCAACGGCAGACCGGCCAAAAGGAACTACCAGAGGTGAGTGCTGGAAGCCGAAAGACTTGTTTTAATTAAATAAATTGAATATGAAGCGGGTTTTCACTCCTAATGAGCAACGTCTGTATCGTTTCGCGCCTGGTGTCGTTACCAAGAATCAACGTGTGATTAAAACTCCTAAACTTAACGTGAGCTGCTTAATTAAACTCATTTTGCCTTTAATGTCCCTGAATCTCCTGTTATTTCTTTATATTTTACTCTAATGTGCCACATCTGTTGAGCGGTGTTTGTCGTCTTGTACAATTTCACAACGAAAATAAACAAACTTAAAGTTAGCTAAACAAAATAGCGTTAACAGTTTCTTAATATCGTGCGTTGTTGTGTTCAACCTAAAACTGCCACTGGTTGATTTTCAGCTTCTTCTTCTCACACTTGATGCTTTTCAATTACCGATAATTGCTCAAATCTCCTGAACTCACTTCAAGTTATAACTTAAAGCTGGGAAGTACACGTGTGTTTGTGTGTTCATATCTGTCTTAAACCAGTCAGGTGTCCATATTATTATTATCCACAATTATATCTGGTATATATAACAGTGGCTGGAAGTTAGAAGTTGAAATAAAACTTAAGATGCTATCTGAGTTAGTCATGTAGTGAAGATATGTGTTGTGTAAATGTATTGTATTTCATGTTGTTCACAGGGATTTTTTTGTGGATGTTATGTTGATGTGCAAACTGTGAAGCCCATTGAGAAAAATGGTTATTTTGGGTTCTTATAATAAAATTGACTTGATCTGCACACATACAGTCTTTATCCCTCCCCTTCACTCTGAGAAGGCTGTTATATCGAGATATTTACTTGATGTGACTAATTTAGAGAGCTGAAGCTTCATATTAGCTTCATTCATAAAGCGCTAAATGCTTATGTTTTTCTGTTGAGTTGTGTGGAAAAACACTAACTGTAGACATTAAAATATAAGTGTTTGGCTAAATTGTAATGGAAGCTTCCTTTATAGATAGATTTTTTAATGCAAATTTTGCACAGTAGAAGGCATTATGAAGGCGTCTTTTAATGGTCTATGTGAACAGGGGAATGATTATTGCAAAAATAATTGTTTTGGGCTCCTGAATGTTGATAAAAGACTTAAATGTCGAGGCTACTGTTTATTTTGTATGAAGGCACCAATCAGCTCACCCACATATGTATTATGAGCTCTGTGTTTTTTAGGTAGCTAAAACTAACGTAACAGATCTGCAGTAATCTGATCTCTCCATGAGGATTATAAAGTTCGGACTAGTTGATGTGATATTCTATTTCAGTCAGCTAATAATGTCATCTGCAGACACTAAAAACTTTATCCACAACTTAATTCCATTCTTAAATGTATTTTTGTATACGTTTTGTTTTTTATTGCATCTTCTTTGTCTTTCATTTTTGTGACTGTTTATGCACACTTGAATACCATTTATATTATGTTGTTTCCCTGTATATTGCAAAGAAACGTGCATCCGTTCGCCTGTGGAATCAGTTTATTATAGTTTTTATCCTGATTAAAGGATTTATGACCTTTTGGCTTCTATAATTTGTGTTGTTTGTTTCAAAACCAACACCAAAGTTTGTGTAAAATACACATATATCATCACATTGTCATTTGTATAGCTCTGAATTAATAATACTTTATTTTACTCTGGTTGTATCACCTCTGAAATCTTGTTTTTTTATAGTGTTCATGTTGCAGACAGTGTTGGCCAGAGTGAGCAGGTGGAGGTGAAAAGACGCAGACGAGGTTTGTCGTCCCCCCGGGAAAAAAAAAAAATAATTTCCCACAAATTGCTATTTATGTTCTAATTTGTGGTCTTCTGTGTTTCAGATGTAGTTATAAGTTTTGTGAAGAAGACTTTTGCCGGGGTAGCAGGCCTGCTTAGACTGAGGAATCCCCTGACAACCAGCTATGAGAAGCACAGACAGTATGAAGAGACACAGGTTTGACCTCCACCTCTATCACACATATGTTCTGAGACAGAAGCACAAGTGTTAAAACATTTATTGTCTTTTTGGTTCTTAAGTGTTACTATACTTTAAACTTAGCCCAGTGTTGAGCATCATGTGCTAAATTCATGATTTCACGCTTCTGATTTAAACTTTTATCTTTTGTATAACTTCTATTGCGATCCAGCCTGTCACTCTGATGGGAATAGATGAGCTCCACACTTCATGGCTGAACATCACTGAGTGGAGAATGGGTAAATAAAAGTTATTGTTGCACAAAATCATCTGCAAACTCATTTAATTTCACTTTGTTTAATTCACACACAGTGTATGTTGTGGTTTTATCATCCCAATGCTTCTTTGTCATTCTGTTGTTCGTCCACAGATAAACCAGTGGGTGGAGTCAATGAATGGGGCGGAAAGAATCCCTTTCAGAGATCCTCACCTCCCATGAAGAAGAAATTCAGGTAAGTAATAAAAATACTTGGAACTGGATTCGTTCACTCAGTTTTCCTGTGTAGTTTTTTGACAATGGTACGGTCGTTATTTCTTTGACTACAGCGGGACAGCACTCTCCTCTGGGCTTCCTGACAGAGGGAAAGACCGGGAGAGGAGAGGCTCCCTCCAGCTGCTGCCCTCCAGGCCTGTTCTGAGGGTGGGAACACCCAACCCTGACCCCACCTGCAATGGCTTTGGATACAACCGCTGCTACAGGCCCAGTCTTACTGTGGAAGAGGTGAAATACATAACGATAATGATAATAGCTCTTTCTCTAAGCTTATATAACAATTTGATACATTTTGATTTTAAAGCTATGCCCAATGTATTAAGCATAATTATAAAGAATAAAAATACATTTTTCATGTTTGTTTTTAATTGGATGTACATTGTAATTTTTTTTTTTTATTGGGTTTTATTTTCTAGGCTATTAAGCAGAATAATAAGGAGCACTACAGGCGCTTGCTAGAGATGGTGACCGATAAGTATAGCAAAAGCCAGCCTCTACCGTTTAACCAAACAAAACCACAAGAGTGAGTATAACCTGTCACATCTGTGAAGATATATTTTGAAAAATCTATTAAACATGACCGGAAAGGAGCTGATCACTTTTCTGAGATCTTTTTCTTTCTTTGATCAGTGAGTCACAGTTGCAGAGTGAACTCAAACCGACTGCTTCAGGAAAAGCGTTTGAATCAGTTCCCAGGAAGGTGGGACACACAGGTAAGACACTTTTATAGAATTTATTAAAATTTACACCTAATAGATGTTCTTATGTGATAGTTTTATATAATTGAGTTTTAGTTACTAGGTTCAATTATGCATCAAAACGTCCCTATGAATCTGTTGTTGAAAATATTAGACTAATATTTGTCTCTGTTGCACAGCTGCCCTGTTTACATGGAGAAATGCATCTGCACCAAAGGACAGGTTAGTGTGTATATGTGTACGTGTGTATTGTACTGTATATGGATGAATTCTGATTATTTCTCTAACCTCTGAATGATTCTTCTCTAGACGGAGTAGTTTGACTCTCAGTAAGACATTCAATGGAGCCTTCGAAGAGCCACAACATGTGAGATTTGCAAAGGTGATTTTTTTTTTCTCTTCGACATTTGTTAAATTATCAATACGTGTGGAAAACTTACTTAGGCTAGACTTACTAAAACACTAACCTGTTTTGCAGCATAAACCAACAGCAGACGTGGACCTTTCTACAGAAGTAGCTACTCGCCTCAATCTAGTGGACAGAGAGACTTCTGCTGTCAGCCTGCTTGACACACATTCTGCACACACCGCCCTTAAAAGACAGAGCGACGAGGACGTACCTCGACTCACCAAGGTGAGAGTCAAACTTCCAGAAATGTAATCTTGTTGTGTTAAAAGAGGCTTGAATAAAGGTTCTTGAATGTTTCTTTTGTCTTGTCTGTGTAGGAAATGGCTGCGGAGGTGGGTGGTGCTCTGGCTCAGAGTGATCCCAACCTTGTTTTAAGTGCTGCCTTTAAGCTACGCATCACACAGAGAGACCTGGCCACACTTCAGGAAGGTGGATGGCTCAATGATGAGGTATGGTGTAAGACTATTTGGAGAAATCTGTACTGTTGATTATTGTAACAATTGTTTTGTATATTTTTTATTAGGTAGATGTTCTATGAATGTTCTATTTAAGCAATGACCCTTTCTTGCAACAGCAACTTCATGCCAACTGCTTATTGTGAATGTGTGTCCTGTCTTTTATTGTTTAACACCAAGGTGATGAACTTCTACCTTTCCCTGGTCATGGAGCGGTGCTCTAACCAAGCAGCAGGATACAGAGTCTATTCATTCAGCACATTCTTCTTCCCCAAGCTGCGGGGGGGAGGAGGAGGAGGAGGGCAGGCTGGAGGACACACTGCTGTGAAGCGCTGGACCAAAGCTGTTGATCTCTTCGTCTATGATCTTATTCTTGTCCCTCTGCATCTTGGTGTCCACTGGGCAATGGCTGTGAGTCAGAACGCTGAGAACAATGACTACATTTATCATTTACTATTTTGAGATTTCTTGTCACACAGTTTCTATAAAAACTTGACAAAGATTGAGCTGTTTTGACAATCCATTTAGGTAAAAATGCAGAAAATGTAGATGCTTGGGGTAAAAAAAACATTAAGTACATCAGCTCATAATGAAAATTAAAACATGATGTTTTCAAATACGCAATAAACATTTTTGCCTTCTCACTCTCTTTCCAGGTAATTGATTTTAAATCAAAAACGGTGAAATCTTATGACTCCATGGGCCAGAGACATGATGACATTTGTAGTCTTTTACTGTGAGTCATTGAGTTTTTAGGTTCACTTGTCTGATCATCTTGAGTGTTTTTTTTTCATACAATGCCATGTATAAATGTATAATAAATTTGCCTTTGTTATGCTTGTTTTCCAGACTCTATCTTAAGGAGGAGCACAAGGTAAAGAAAGGCAGAGAGCTCGACAGTGCCAAGTGGACTGTTGGTAGCATGCGGGCCACTGTAAGTCAAACAGAGATGATTGATGCAGCACTTTTAAGTAGTTATGCAACAGTTTGACTAATGTGCTGTACATTACTGTTACAGGAGATCCCACAGCAGAGAAATGGCAGCGACTGTGGTGTTTTTGCCTGTAAATATGCAGACTATATTGCAAAAGGAAGGCCTCTGACCTTTAAACAGGTATATACTGTATGTTCATCTAATTTTGGTTTTCATATATCCATTTTTTTACATGAACATAAAAAAAACACCTTTTTTCTGCAGTGCCACATGCCTCTCTTCCGGAAGTTAATGATTTGGGAAATTCTCAATCAGAAGCTGCTATAGAGAATCAGAGATTTCCTGTCAGTTACACGCCTACCAGTGACTTTCTCAAGGGGAGCAGCATCTGTGTGTGTACAGTAATGACACAGCGAGGATGAAGAAAAGGACGGGCCAAAGAAGTGGACTTCACTGACTGATGTTACAGTCTGGAGAAATTAAACAATAGTCTTAAGATTTGATTTTTGATGATTTATGTCCCTGTACCTGCCAGGAACATATTAACATTTTGTAATCTCTGAGTTGTAATTGGAGACATTATCGAGATGTAAGAAGTGTATTTATGACCCAAGGTTTGGCACTACTGATTGAATGGCTTTTTTTTTTTCATGATTGACTTTGGATTGTTTGTTTGTTAGCGGAACTGCCTGAAGTGCCTTCAGCCCTCTGACACTGAGCTCAACTTTTTGTGTAGTCAGTTCTGAGAAGCTGGTCTCAGAATCTACTGACCCTTTTTTATTTAATTCATTTGCGTCTCTCCCAGTTATGATCAACAGAGTGGACCGCAACTAACTGCAACACTATTGAAACTTAATCTATAAATATAGACAATGAAATATAAAAATACCTCCTCTCCAGATCTTTTTTGAGACAAAAAAGCATTGTTGAGTTCTTGCAATATGTTTGTCTTGTTATTATTTATGATTTGACTGAATGGGGGGGAAAAAGTGTTTTGGGAATGTGTATAGTTTGTGTTTGCCTCCATGAGTTGAGAATGAATAGTTTCCCACATATGGTGCGGTTTGGCCTGTGAACCTTTTCCATGAGCATACCAAGGCTACTTAGGGCTATTACATTGATTTAACGTATAGAATACTGCATTAAAAAAAGAAAAAAAACTACTGTACACACATGCATGTTTGAGTTCATGCTTATAATGTGATTTTTTTTTCCCCTTTTCCCTTGTAATAAAGTACTTCATTTTCTAAATTAAATTTTTGTGCACATGAATGACTCATGCAAGCTGCTAGGGGAGTTTGTGTAGAGCTGGATGATGACGTTTAATAATGCTGAATACAAATAACATTTTTCAAAATACATCACTGCATATTATTTCCTTTGTTGTTCACTTTTGCTGCATTTACTCTAATTATTCACGTTATGCCACATTTCAAATAATGTTTCGGTATTTCTCTTTTGACCCTCTTGATGGTCTGCTACGTTAAGTGGAATATCATGCAACCTGGAGAGCTACAACCATAAATAAGCTATTTAGGCTTTGACATCAGAAGTTTGAAAATACATAATATAACTAGTGGGTGTGTATATACTGTAGTACGAACCAATAAATGGAATCAATCACACATTAGTCAGCAACACCACCTAGGATATTAACAAAGGAGTTAATTTATGATTCACATACCATACATGTGTGGATCTATTCAGATGCATGAAAGAGTAAATAAAACCACAGACTGGACATTAACATTTTATTTGTACTGGCAGATATTGACATTAAAGTCAAGAAAATAAAATTGAAGAAAAGGTAGCAAATAAAACAGTATAACATTCACTTATTAATTATTATTTTGTTGAATTTGTTGCATTTTGTGTGCAATATGTCAAATATTACAATGCAGTAGCTATAAATCTATTATCTCAAATTGGCTCCATATTGATAAGTAAAATGCTTTCACATAGTTAACCACTATTAAAGTAGTATAATATACTATAATAATATAGCAGTGTGTGCATTATGAGTTATTTCACTTTTCATACCTTTAAGTACTTTTTGCTTCAATTCAGAACTTTTTATTTGTTATTGGTTTCTTTTTGAGAACAGTATTTCTATTTTACTCCAGTGATGAGTACTTAACATTTCGGTATCTTAACAGCATTAATTTGATTGAGAATATAGTTAGTAATAATAGTTTATCTTTAAATTTCAAAAAGTGTCATTCACGTTAGAAAGCGTCGCTCCTCCGCGTCAGCAGGTGGCGCTCACCACCAGCCGCTTGTCTGCGACCCGCCGATATCCGTCAAGAAGAACGTCTCGATCGGTAACACCAGCGCAGATCGATCCGGGTTGCTCTGCGGTAAACCCGTCGCTTTAACGCGTATTTTTTTCGTAAAACGTATTTTCGGTCTATTTACATTAACATGAGCGACAACGAGAAAGATTTCCGGGAGCAGGTGAGTTATGATTAGCTGTGAAAAGCGACACGTTTGGAAAAAAGAAAAAAAAAGGAGCTAGCTCACGTTAGCTCGCTAGCTTAGCCGATATTCGCAGTTTGCAGTGTCCGATAACGGCTACTTGTTTGGCCTCAAAGATAAAAAGCAGTAACGTTATACCCCACGTAAGACTAACCCTAGTAATATTGTGCACGTATTCAGAATTCGATGTGATAGCTGTAGCACCGTGAATGTATGTAAATATGAAGTTATGTGTGTGTTAGTTAAAGCCTGCGGCCTGCAGCGCAGAGATGCGGCCGCCGCGGGGCCACGCTAACGTTACTGCCATTTTACCGCTAAAGTCCTACCTGTTGTTATAGGAAGGTAATCGATATTTACCTTCTACCTGTGTATTGGTAGCGTTAAAGGAAAGGTCCGCATCTATTTTAAGAGAACGACCAGGTGCCGTGATCAGAAAAGAGATTTTTATTTCCTCTCTGCAATTATTTCTCGTTTTCATACGATGATTTTACACATGCTCCTTTTAGTTTCAGTGAGAACAGACACAATTTGTGCAAAAATACTTCTCTGTATAATTGTGTCGTTTATTTTCTCTAAGGTGGACTATTAAAAAAAGAATACTATAAAAGGAATAGTGTTACTATATTAAATGGATATCTGCATATTTTAGTATTAAATTCCGTCTATGCTACTAAAAACACTATAACGCTGAAATATATTTACTTGATTTAACTAATCTGGACGGCTAAAGCTTCACATTAGTTTCAAATATATAATAAATATAAGATTGGTTTTTGACCGTATGAATAAGAGGAATAATTGTGGTGAGAACAAATCTATTCATGGTCCTTTGGGCACGCGGCTGCTGTTTTAAAGAAAATAGTCAAAAAAATTGCGAACCCGTCCTTTAACGCTATGATCTAGTGTAGAACCAGTCATAATAAGTCGTATAAATGTATAACTGCTAATGTTCAGCTATGTTGTTTTCCTGTTTTTTGCTGTTGTTTTTCTTTTGTACCTTTTTGGTTTTCACGGAAACCAACATGCCTTATCACCCTTGTTTGTTCTTTGTTAAGGTTGAGGTTGGAAGAAAGAAAAAGGCGGAAGACGTTTCAGATGTGAAGTTGTTAATGTTTGAAGCTGATGGTGTTGATGCATGCTAATGTATTGGATGCTGAAACGAAGCACTCAAGATCTGTCTGCCCACTACTAGAGTTGTAATGGCAGATGATAAATTGGGGAAGAGGAGGAGAAAGAAGTCATAATGTCAAACAGAAGAAAGAAGAAATGAAGGGTTGTTTTGAAGTAATGAAGTGAAAGAAGTTATGAAGTTAAGATCAGGAGTTTACCAGGGTATGAGTAATTTCCTAACAGCCTGCTATGTTCTATTTCATCCTGTTTCTTTCTCTAAAGCATGCTTGATTTTTTTTTCCTCTCTGTATCAGATACATCACTGGTCAATCCCTCTACACATTTTAGATTATTTTTGAATTTGTATTGAGCTAAATTAAGTTTCTTACAAATCTTAAATTCCACTTTAATTGTTTAAAGATATGTATGACTTTTATTTTTTAATAAGAAAATTCCTGAATATTTTTTATCAAACCTGCTAAGTGCTTAAATGTGAATTCCTTCTGAAAGGGGAATGTAGAGGGTGAACTCGGTCACCTCCTGGCCCTTTTTCATTCTTGTTATTTGGCGCAGCGTGCCTGCAGAGCAGATTTAAACTGTGTGTGTGGTCTGTCCAGGACTCGAGACCTGGCTCAAGGAGCGCATCCCCTCGGGGATCGGTGAAATCCACCAGCCGCTCCCCAGCCCGCTCCAAAGATGGCTCTCGCCGCTCCAGGTCCAGGTCCCGTTCTCGATCCAGGTCCAAATCCAAATCGAGGTGAGGCGGGGTTTGAAAGTCGGTTGAGAAATGTGAACTTTGACGTGAACTTTTTTTGGTTTGGTGACATGTTGGGTCTCTCTCCAGGTCCCGCTCCCATCGAAGCTCGCGCAGGCACTACTCACGCTCTCGTTCCCGCTCCCACCGACGCCGCTCCTCCAGAAGCCGATCTCGTAGCTGGGAGTACCGCCGCCGTAGGAGCCATAGTCGGTCCCCCATGTCCAACCGCCGCAGACACATTGGCAACAGGGTATATACATACTTGATATCTGATGTATTATCAGTTCCGTTTTACATTAGATAAATTTATAGTTTCTTTCTTTCAGCTTTCTTTACAGCTTTCAGCTGTATCTTTCATATTACACTAACAAATGCAGCATTTATTCCAACCTGGCAAAACAAAAAATCCTTACATTTGATGTAAGTTTGAAAGTATTGCTTGACATAATATATTTGTACCTCATTTGCTGCTGCTTAATCCAACCACATAGACCATAAACACTGCACAATTTGTATACAAGCATCTGATTACAAATAAAGAAGGAAAAAATATTGTTCATCAACACAAAGGCCGCTTAGACATCCTTATTTTTCCAATGAAGATAACATTATACTAATAAATACACTCTATATATTGTTACTGTAGTAAATGATTATTCTATCTGTAAATATGTGATTTTTAATGCAATATCTACATAGGTGTATAAAGGGGGCATTTACAGCAATCATCACTCCAGTGTTCTAATGATTGTTTGCTAATTGCATTAGAAGCTAATGGATGATTAGAAATCCCTGGTGCTTGGCTATTTAAATAGGAAGGAGAAAATTATTTAAAATAAAAATCATTATTTCTATGCTTTTCAGTTTCTTTAACTATATTTTCCTATTCATTTTGCAACTCATTTTAGGAACAAAAAGTGTGACCTTTTTATTTTTCTTTTTATTTCTCCACAGGCCAACCCTGACCCCAACACCTGTCTGGGAGTGTTTGGCCTGAGTCTGTACACTACTGAGAGGGATCTAAGGGAGGTCTTCTCTAAATACGGCCCTTTGGCTGACTGCAACATCGTGTATGACCAGCAGTCACGTCGCTCAAGAGGTTTTGCTTTCGTCTACTTTGAAAACTACGAGGACTCCAAGGAGGTATGTTAGATAAGGTGACATGACTTTACCTTTGTTGTGACAATTAAGTGTGTAAATAAGTAAAGTTTGAGTACAAGTAAAGTAAAGTTTGAGTACAGTAAAGTGTGAATTGGTATAATTCTATGATTTATTTGAAAAGTTGAAGTTACTACAATCCAGACTCAGCCAGCAGTTCTGGCCATGGTTTGTCCTGTTAATAGATCTGCATCTTGCACGTGTCTCCTGTATGGAATGGACGTTTGGTTTGAAGTGTCCGTGATAACATCAGAGTAAAGAATGAACATGTGAGTTAAATCTTCTAATTTAATAACAGAGCGTCTCTTTCAGGCCAAGGAGCGAGCTAATGGGATGGAGCTGGATGGGCGCAGGATTCGAGTAGATTTCTCTATTACCAAACGAGCCCATACCCCAACTCCCGGAATCTACATGGGACGTCCCACATAGTGAGTATTTCTGAACAGAACTAGAAGCAGTTGGCTGTGCTTTCTTCTACGATGACGCTGAACTTACCTTTGTGTGCACTTTTTAAGTGGCGGGGGCTCATCACGACGTGTTTCAAGGGACTACGACAGGGGCTACGAGAGAGGTTATGAAAGAGGTTACGATCGCGACTATGATCGCTATGAAGACCGAGAGTACCGCTCATACAGGTGAGTTAATTTTTTTGCCCGTATCACACTTGATTCTGATCATTAATTATTGGTCATTACCTTATGGAATTACCTAATTATTGAAGAGCAAGATTCAATATGAACTTCTTCACCCCACAGACGCAGATCTCCATCTCCTTACTACAGCAGAGGCTACCGCTCTCGATCCCGATCACGTTCCTACTCCCCACGTATGTTTAAACCATGTTTCTAACAAGGATTTTAATGTTAACTTAAAGGTTCTGTAGTTTACATATTTCCTGGGTTATTTTTTAAGTTTTGATATCACCAACAATATATATTTAGGGCTTTAAGCAACAAAATCATCTCAATTTTGTTTTGCATCTTAAGTTTGTCTCTAAAAACAGGTCCTTATGTGTCTCAATACTTATGAGAATTTCTAATTGGTTTGAAAGGTGTTGTCACAGGCACATTTACAGTTCAGACTATCCACAAATGCAAACTTAATTTCTCATCCTGTCTTTTTTTCCCTCCACAGGTCACTACTGAGCAGCATAAGAGTCAATGGCAGATTCAGTGTTATTGGTTTGTTTTTTTGTTTTTTAAATATTTGACCGGATTATATTACAATCAGAGAGCAGTCCAAGGGAATACCTTCTTTAAGGTCTCAACATTCTCTAAATTTGTTTTAATGAAACAAGGAGTGTTTACACAAATTTTTGAAACGGCATGATTTAAACCCTCGGTGGCTAATTAATTGTCACTAAACTTACAGGAAAAATCCTAACTGTTTTTGCGGAGATGGACAATACTACTGATCTGTATCAAAAACTGATCACATCTTC